>JAOTON010000333.1:0-1200000 GCA_034440635.1 Lepas anatifera
CAAAACTTGGTCCCATGGGCCTTTCTGATATTGGTCTCAAGGACATTTCGGTCTTGGTTTCAGGGGAGGAATTTGAGCTTGGCCTCAGGGGCCCACGAGCCTGGTCTCTGGGGACCCTGAGCTTGTCCTCAATGGTCATGGGCTTGGTCTCAAAGGGCTCTACAAGCTTGATCTCAGGGGCCTTCGATCATCGATATCAAGGGCTCCGGATTATCAAACATTGATATCGGGGCCCCCCTGAGCCTGGTCCCAGGCGCCCCTGAGTTAGTCTCAGGCGCCTGAGCCGAGCTTGGTCTCAGGGGCCCTGAGTTGGCTCTCTGGGCCCGAGCTTTGGTCAGCTCTCAGGGCCCCAAAACTTGGTCCCACGGGCCTTTTGATCTTGGTCCTGCATGGAGCCTTTCTTTCTGATCTTGGTCTCAGGGGGCCCCTTGAGCGCCCTGAGCTTGGTCTCAGGGCCCCATGTTGATTTCAGGGGCCTGAGCTTTGTCTCAGGGGCTCCCAAATCTTGGTCCCACGGGCCTTTTTGATCTGGTCCCCACGAGCCTTCTGATCTTGGTCTCACGCGGGCCTTTCTCTTGATCTTGGGTCTGGGAGGGCCCCCGTGAGCTTGGTCTCAGGGGCCTCTAGCCTCAAGTTGATTTCAGGGGCCTGAGCTTGGTCCTTCAGAGCCCCAAACTTGGTCCCATGGGCCTTCTGATCTTGGTCTCACGGGCCTTTTGGTTTTGGTCTCATGGGGCTCCTGAGCTTGGTCTCAGGGGGCCTCAGAGCTTGTCTCAGGGGCCCTCCCTGAGATCTCACTCTCAGGGGTTCCCTGAATCTTGGTGTCAGGGATCCTCCGAACTTGGTTTCAGGGCCCTTCCTTCGGGCTTTGGTCTCAGGGGCCCCGGGAGCTTGGTCCCCTGAGCATCGAGAAGATGGCACTGGAGTGCCGAAATATTGATTCCATAAAGTGGGGGCAATATTGATATCGGAGTACCCCCAACTATCGATATCGATGCCTCACGAGTGAGGAACGCGCATTGGCCCTCACAGAATGTTGTGTTTGGTCTCGGGAAGCCCCAGGCTTCAGGGGCCCCCAAGCATCGGTATCGAGGGGCTATGGAGTACAGAGCATCAGTCTCGAGGGGGCTCTGAATATTTATCTGGGGAGCCCCCGAACATGGGTGTCGAGTTACTCCTGAGGTAAGCGCGAGCACGACCCTATGGGTGTCCCTGAGCCTGACCTAAGTGGGACCCTGGAGCTTCATCTTAGGAGCCCTCCTGCATTTCTATCAAGGGCCTCAGTAGTATTGGTCTCGGTGGGGGGGCAAGCAATGATTTCAGG
Source organism: Lepas anatifera (assembly GCA_034440635.1). Classification (NCBI taxonomy): domain Eukaryota; kingdom Metazoa; phylum Arthropoda; class Thecostraca; family Lepadidae; genus Lepas; species Lepas anatifera. The sequence continues at coordinate 1,325 of JAOTON010000333.1, forward strand.
GGCATTCAAATGTTGATCCCTGGAGGGCCTCGAATGCATGGATGCAGTGACATAGCCAAGGGGGCTCCTCGAGTCCGCGGACCCCCTTGGGCTAATTTGGAGCCACTGCAAATGATTCTCTGATCACTGTGCCCCCTGAGTCAGTCTCAGGACCCTGAAGATTCGTTCTCAGGGTGTCTCTGAGTCGGCTTTAGGGCCCCTGCCCTGAGAATCGGTCTCAAGGCCCCCAAAGTAGATTTCAGGGGGTCCTTTGGAGAGCTGGTCTCAGGGGGCCTGGAGTGTCGGTCTCAGTGGGCCCCTGAGAGTTTGGTATCAGTGGGGGCCGAGCTAGTCCCAGAGGCCCCAGAGAATGGTTCTCAGGGCCCAAGAAAGCCTATTTCAGCGAGTCCCCTGAGAGTCAGTCCCTAAGAACTTCAAAAGTCGGTCAAGGGGACCCCAAGAGTCAGTTTTAGGGACTTCTGAGATTTCAGTCTCAGGGATCCCTCCCACGAGTGCGGTCTCTTAGGGGGGTCATAGTCTCACGAGCGTCTCTCTCAGGAGTAACATTATTCTTCAGGTGGCCCTGAGATTAATCTGAGGCCTGGAGAGATAGTCTCACTTGATGCGCAGAGGCTGGTCTCAGGGGGCCCCCAGGACAATACTGGAAGCCCTTTGAGACTTATCCTCAGGCTGTGCCCCCCATTTTTGTATAAGGGGCCCTGAGAGCAAATCTCAGGAGCGCCCTAAGCTTGGTCTCAAGGGGACCTCCGAACTTGGTCTCAGGGGCCCCCGAGCTTGGTCTCAGGGGGCCCCTGAGCTTGGTCTCAGCACGGGCTTTCCTGAGCTTGGTCTCAGGGGCCCCTGATCATCGGTATTGAGGACTCTAGAGTATCGAACATTGATCTCGGGGGCTCCTGAGCTTGTCTCAGGGGGCCCTGAGCTTGTCTCAGGGGCCCCCCTGAGCTTGGTCTCAAGGGACCTCCGAAATTGGTCTCAGGGGCCCCTGATCATCGGTATCGAGACTCTAGGTAACCAGACATTGATCCGGGGGCCCCCTGAGCTTGGTCTCAGGGGGCCCCTGAGCTCGGTCTCAGGGGGCCCTGAGTTTGGTCTCAGGGCCCTGAGCTTGGTCTCAAGGGGGCCCTCGAACTTGGTCTCAGGGGCTTTCCGAGCCTGGTCTCAGGGGCCCCTGATCATCGGTATCGAGGGCTGCAGAGTACCAAACATGGATCTCGGGGGCCCTGAGCTCGGTCTCAGGGGCCCCTGAGCTTAATCTCACGGGATTTTCGATCTTGGTCTCAGAGGCCCCCTGAGCTTGGTCTTAGGGGCCCCTGAGCTCGTTGTCAGGGCCCCCCAGGTTGGTCTCAGGGGACCCCTGAACCTGGTCTCAGGGGCCCCTGATCACCAGTATCGAGACTCTAGGAAACCAGACATTGTTCTCGGGGGGCCCACTGAGCTGGTCTCAGGGGCCCCCGAGTTTTAGTCTCACGGGCCTTTCGATCTTGGTCTCAGGGTCCCCTAGCCTGGTCTCAGGGACCCTGAGCTTATTCTCAGGGGCCTTTCTATCTTGGTCTCAGGGGCCCTCCGAGCTTGGTCTCAGGGGGACCTCAGAGCTCGGTCTCAGGGGCCCCCGAGCTTTGTCTCAGTCGACCCTCGAACTTGGTCTCAGGGGGCCCCTGATCATCGGTGTCGAACTCTAGGGAACCAGATATTGTTCTCGGGGTGGGGGGGAAGGGGCACTGAGCTCGGTCTCAGGGCCCCCTGAGCTTGGTCTCAGGGACCCCCGAGCTTTAGTCTCACGGGCCTTTCGATCTTGCTCTCAGGGTCCCCTAACTTGGTCTCAGGGACCCCGAGCTTAGTCTCAGGGGCCTTTCTATCTTGGTCTCAGGGGCCCTCCGAGTTTTGTCTCAGGGGGCCTCAGAGCTCGGTCTCAGGGGCCCCCGAGCTTGGTCTCAGGGGACCCCCAAACTTGATCTCAGGGGCTCCTGAGCTTGGTCTCACGGACCTTTCGACTTGGTCTCAGGCGGCACCCTAGCTTGGTCTCAGGGACCCCCGAGCTTAGTTTCAGGGGCCTTTCTATCTTAGTCTCAGGGGACCCTCCGAGTTTGGTCTCAGGGGCCCCTGAGCTCGGTCTCAAGGGCCCCGAGCTTGGTCTCAGGCCCCCCAAGCTTTAGTCTCACGGGCCTTTCGATCTTGGTCTCAGGGGGCCCTGAGCTTGGTGTCACGAGGCCCTCCGAGTTTGGTACCAGGGGACCCTGAGCTTGGTCTCAGGCCCCCTGAGTTTGGTCTCAGGGGGCTCCTCGAGCTTGGTCTCAGGTCCCCCAAGCCTGGTCTCAGGGCCCCCAAGGTTTGCATCAGGGGGCCCGAGCTTGGTCTCACGGGCCTTCCGAGCTTGGTCTCAGGGGGCCCTGAGCTTGGTCTCACGGGTCTTTCGATCTTGGTCTTAGGGGCCCCAGAGCTGGTCTCAGGGATCCCCCGAGCATTGGTATCGATGGCTCCGGAGCAGCGAACATTGATCTCGGGAAGTGGGGGGGGACAATATTGATCTCGGGGTGTCCCCGGCTATCGATATCGAGGGAACTTATGAGCGAGGCCCGAGAATTGGCCCCATGGGACCCAGAGATTGGTCTCAGGGGCCGAGGCTTGGGCTCAGGGTCCCCGAGCATTGGTATCGAGGGGCTCCAGAGTACCGAGCATTAGTCTCGGGGGGCCTTCGAATGTTGATCTGCTCCCCCAAACAACGGTGTCGAGTTACTCCTGAGAAAAGCGCAAGCATAGGCCTAAGGGTGCCCCCGAACCTGATCTAAGTGGAACCCCGAGCTTGATCTTAGGAGCCCCGTGCATCAGTATCCAGGGGCTCCGGAGTATTGGTATCGGGGGAAGCAATGATTTCAGGGACCTCCAAGTGCTGATCTCGGCGGGCCCCCGAATGTGTGGATGCAGTGGCGTAGCCAAGGGGTTCTAGGAGTCCGAGGACCCCCTTTGGGCCAATCTAAACCACTGCAAAGCATTCTCTGATAACGGGGCCCCCAGAATCAGTCTCAGAAGCCCCTGAAGATTCGTTCTCAGGGCGTCCCGAGTCGGCCTCAGGGTCCCGCCCTGAGGGTCAGTCTCAAGACCCCCAAAAGTAGATTTCAGGGGGTCCCTGAGAGTTAGTCTCAGGGGATCCCGAAAGTCGGTCTCAGGGGCCCCGAGAGTCGGTCTCAGGGGACCGAGCTCGTCCCAGGGTCCCCAGAGATTGGTTCTCAGGGCCCCGCGACAGACTATTTCAGGGGGCTCCATGAGAGTCAGTCTCAGAGAACCCCAAGGGTCGGTCAAGGGGACCCTGAGATTCAGTCTTAGAGGACCCCCGATATTCGGTCCCATAGTCTTACGGGCGTCTCTCTCAGGAGTCAATATTTACTTTCAGGTGGCTCCGAGAATTAATCTAGGGGTCCGAGAGCTAGTCTCATTTAATCCGCAGAGTGCTGATCTCAGGAGGCCCCTGAGGGATTTTGGGGCTTTGAGAGTAATTCCCAGAGGTGCTCCCGAATTTTGGTCTCACGGCTCCGATTTAGCCTTAGACCTCTGAGGGCTAATCTGGGCTTCCGAGAGTCAGTCTCGGGAGTGCCGTGCCAAATACTCAGTTTCAGGGGTGGTTCCACGCCTCCCTCATCGAGTGTTAGTCTCGGGGGCGACCCAGGGTTAGTCTCAGAGGGCTGTCGGAAGTCATTCCCAGCCCCCGCCTCACCCCAGAGACAGCCTCAGGGGATCCCCAAGAGCTAATCTGGATGGCCCCGAGTGTCAGTTCTCAGCCCCTCCCCCCAGAGCAAATCTGGGGGCCGATAAATAGGCCCAGAGGTGCTGCCGATAACTAATCTAGGGAGCCCCGAGAGATTCTCAGGAGTCCACAATTTTGGTCAAGAGGCGCCGTGAATCAGTATCAGAGACTCCCTGAGATCTAATCGGGAGAGGGGCCGGAAATTAACCTTGTGAGTAGCGCCAAGTGTTGGTCTTGACGGCCCCAGAGCTAGTCTCAGGTCCCCCAAGAACTGATCTCGGAAGCCCGAGTTATATTCAGGGGACCTTTCAGTTCTATAGTGTAAGGAGGGCCGGAGAGCTAATCTCAGAGATCCGACAATTAGTCTCACGAGGTCTCCAGGAGTTAGTCTCAGGGGTTCCCAGAAGCTGCCCTCAAGTGTCCCCAAAAGCTAGTCTCAGCGAGCATTCCTCTCCTTCCTCCCCCTCCTCTCAAAGTTATCCTCAGGGCCTCACGAGAGTAAGTTCCAGGGAGTCCCAGTAGGTAGTCTCATGGTACCCCCAAATGCTGGTTTTGGGGACGTAAGTACTGATTTGCGGGAAAAGTGTTGTTTTCGGGGGTCCCAGATACTGGTTTCTGCGCCGTGTCAAGTGCTAGGCCCCTGGAGATCTCTGCTCGACCCAGGAGTCAGGGGGGCGGGGGCGGTGGGTGATGGTCCTGGATGGCTTAACACTGGCATAGCAATACAAGCCCTGTACAAAGCCTATCAGAGACCTAAAGTCCAAGGAAGTACTCACCTCCCCAAGCCCCCCGGGATCTCCAACCAATGGCTAGGGAGGAGTGAGCGGTTTCATCAGTAGGACTGTCCATGGAATAGGTTTTATATAGCATCTGGGGCACACTCATATATCCTTTTTATTGAGCGTCCTTTTTCCTTTCCGTTTCTTTTAGATTTTAGAATACAATCCAGAGATATCGCTTGAGATCCTAGGCTCAAAGAAGATTTCGAAAATCATATGACTGAAAAATTCATATATTCCCATTGCGTACCAAAAAAGGCAAATTGAAACATATTGATCAGGCACCATTCCTGAAGGAAAGGCAAAAATTAATCTAATTTTAGCATCCATAATAGCCAATCGAACAGGGAATTTGGAACTTAAGCTGGTTTTTCAATCTATTAGCTTAGGCCCAATAACTACCGTCCTAAATATTCTGAAATAAACAACTTTCAAATATTTTCGTAGGAAACCAGAAAAACAAGGAGAATGACACACATTGATGAGCATAATCCCAAAAAGAAAAATAGGTATGCAAGGTTTAAAATAACAATGACAGAGTAATCCAAGGCGATAATTAACTCAGGGGCCTATTGTTTCGGTAATTTGCTCATTTACAACATAGCAAGGGTAAGAAAGTAACTCTGGTGAATTCATCAAGATCTTTCCGCGGAATAGACGGTATATGACGTCCGGAATACACCACCATCCACAATATCCCTTGTATTTTTATTCATTTTTTCCATTTCTTTGGAAACTTTCTGATTAAAGAGTTCATTAATTCGACACCCGGAAAAAATTGGTAATCATTTTCCGTAGAAGACCATTTATTCGTACTCAAAACGACTGACCTTCAATGACTTCATAGCTGATTACCAGAGTGAATTGAGGTAAAGTCAGGTTTAACATCATGCACGCAGCAGCATTTGATTTCCGAAATGTGCCACAAAACTGTTATTATAGCCACGCTGTCATATAGGTATGGGCCAGCCTTAATATTTGGTGACCTAAACTTACCAACACTTGGTCGGATCGAGAAAAATCAAACTATAAACAAATAACAAACACTTAAAAATGGATAGAAAAATTTCCGTCGTGTAAATGTTATAATGCCAAAATATTATACGACACATATAGGAGATGGGCCTTGACTACTAAGGGGCCCCCCGGCCTGGGGGCCCCCGACGGTAGTCGGACCCCCCTTGGCCGAATCCTGGCTACGCCACTGCATGGGACCAAGATCAAAAGGCCCGTGGGACCAATCTTGAGGCCCCTGGGACCAAGTTCAGGCCCCTGAGACCAACTCAGGGCCCCTGAGACCAAGGTCAGGGCCCTCGAGATCAATGTTCGATAATCCGGAGCTCTTGATATCGATGATCAAGGGCCCCTGAGAACATGCTCGTGGAGCACACTGAGACCAAGCTTGGGGATCTTCTGAGACCAAGCTCGGGGCCCCCTGAGACCAGGATCCAAAGGCCCGTGAGACCAAGATCGAAAGGATCGTGGGACCAAGTTTGGGGCCCTGAGACCAAGCTTAGGCCCCTTAGACCAACTCAGGGCCCCTGAGACCAAGCTCGGGAGCCCATGAGACCCAGATCGAAAGGCCCGTGAGACCAAGATCGAAAGGCCCATGGGACCAATCTTGGGGCCCCTGGGACCAAGTTCGGGCCCCTGAGACCAACTCAGGGCCCCTGAGACCAAGCTCAGGGGCCCCTGATATCAATGTTCAATAATCCGGAGCCCTTGATACCGATGATCGAGGTGCCCCTGAGACCGCGCTCGTGGAGCCCACTGAGACCAAGCTTGGTGTCCTCTGAGACTAAAGTTAGGGCGTCCTCTGAGACCAGGCTCGGGGGCCCTTGAGACCAAGCTCGGAGGCCCCTGAAACCAAGACCGAAAAGCCCGTGAGACCACGATCGAAAATCCCGTGGGAACAAGATCAAAAGGCCCGTGGCATCGAGTTTGAAGCCCCTGAGACCAAGCTCGGGGGTCCCCTGAAACCAAGCTCAGGCTGCCCTGATACCAAGTTCAGGAAGTCCCTGAGACCAAGCTCAGGCCACCCTGAGATCTGGTTCAGGGGGTCCCAGGATCAATGTTCAATACTTCGGAGCCCCCGATATCGACGATCATGGGGCCCCTGAGACCAAGCCCATGGCGCCCCCTGACACTAGGCTCAGGCCACTGAGACCAAGCTCGGGGGATACCAAGACCGAAAGGCCGTGAGACCAAGATCAAAAGGCCCGTGGGACCAATCTTGTGGCCCCTGAGACCAGGCTCGGGTTCCTGAGACTAACTCGGGGCGCCTGAGACCAAGCTCAGGGGCCCCCGATATCAATGTTTGATAATCCTGAGCCCTTGATACCGATGATCGAGGGCCTCTGGGACCAAGCTTGTGGAGCCCCCTGAGACCAAGCTCAGGCCACTGAGGACAAGCTTGTGGAGCCCCCTGAGACCAAGCTCAGGCCACTGAGGACAAGCTTGTGGAGCCCCCTGAGACCAAGCTCAGGCCACTGAGGACAAGCTCGGGGGTCCCCTGAGACCAAACTCGTGGAGCCCACTGAGATTAAGCTCAGGCCACTAAGACCAAGCTTGGGGGTCCTCTGAGACTAAGTTTAGGGGTCCTCTGAGACCAAGCTCGGGGTCCCCTGCAACTAAGTTCGGGGTCCCCTGACACCAAGCTTTGGGGGCCCTGAGACCGAGCTCGGGGCTCCCTGAGACCAAGACCGAAAGACCGTGAGACCAAGATCAAAACGCCCGTGGAACCAATCTTAAAATCGGTCCCACGGGCCTTCTTAAGATCTTAATATTAAGATCCCAGGGGCCCCAATTTGGGCCCCTGGGCCAAGTTCAGAACCCTGAGACCAACTCAGGGCCCATAAGACCAAGCTCAGGTGCCCCCCGATATCAATGTTCGCTAATCCGGAGCCCTCGATAGCGATGATCGAGGGACCCCTGACACCAAGCTCGGGGAGCCCCTGAGGCCAAGTTCGGGCCACTGAAACCAAGCTCGGTGGTCCCCTGGGACCAAGTTCGGGGGTTTCCTGAAACAAAGCTCGGGGGGCACCTGAGACCAAGCTTGGGATCCCAGAGACCAAGCTCGAGGGACCCCTGACCCCACGCTCGGGGCCCCTGAGACCAAGATCGAAAGGCCCGTGAGATCAAGACCGAAAGGCTGGTGGGACAAAGAAGAAAAGGTCCGTGGGACCAAGCTTGGGCCCCCAGAGACCAAGCTCGGGGTCCCTGAGACCAACTCGGGGCCCCCTGAGACTAAGCTCAGTTGGCCCCAAGATCAATGTTTGATACTTCGGAGCCCTCGATACCGGAGTATCCCTGAGACCAGGCTCGGGGAACTCCCCGAGACCAACCAAGGGCCACTGAGACCAAGCTCGGGGACCCCGAGATCAAGTTTGGAGGGCAATCTGACATTAAGCTCGGGGGTCCCCGAGATTAGGCTCGGAGGGCAGTCGTACACTAAGCTCCGGGGCCCCTGAGATCAAGCCCAGGGGCCCTCTGAAACTAAGTTCGGGGGTCCCGTGCGACCAAGCTCAGGGGCCGTCCAGTTCAATGCTCGTGTTTTCCAGTGCACAAGATCTGCCCAAGGGGGTCCGTGGTCCCCAACGACTCCTCTGGCTACGCCACTGATCTGGACACGTCTTTGCCAATTGCACCTCTTCCCAGCATTCTGAACACGCCGCTGAATAAATCATCCCCACCAGCAGTCTTTTGGAGACGCCTTTTCCACTTTCAACCCCTTCCGAACAGTCTGAGACCACTCTGTACAATGTACTTTTTCCAACACTCTGAGATCGCTTTTGTACTATATATCTTTTTAGCACTCTGAGCACGCCTGTCTGCATTACATGCTCCTACTAGCAGTCTCCTGGACACGCCTTTGCCAACTGTACCCTTTTCCTAACCTTCTGAGCACGCCTCTGTAGAATACATCTCGTTGCCAGCAGTCTCGTTTGAACGCCTTTTCCAACTGCACCCCTTTCCAGCAGTCTTAACACGCCTCTGTCGCATAGGCGAATCCAGGGGGCAGAGGTCCCGCGCCCTCCCCCGATCAGCCCTCGGCGCCCCCTGCAAGGTCTATGTCGCCCCCCTGAAATGTAGCTTCCCATCCCCGCTCCGGTTGCGAAAATCAGCACCCACCAATAAGATTTTGTGCTCACCTGATAGGTTTTGCCGGTCAAAAGTGGTGTCCCCTGTTCCGGATGGCGCCCCCTTGCCCGAAGTCCTGAATCCGCCTATGCGCTGTCGTTGTTTCTTGTGTTCACAACGTTTTAAGTGCGCCCCTGGTCCTGGTATGGGGAATTATTGATATCTTGGGATATGGGGAAGAATGCTGGGTTATTTCTGATCTGGTATGCAATTTTCGGTTCCGGGCATGAACACCAAGAGCAACAGAAGGTATTCCGCTGTAATAAAAGTAGTGAGGTTTTTACCTATGATTTTACAGTTGTCCTGGAAAGGAACATCGTGAAAAGCTACAAATTTTAAAAATGACTATTATTAGCTTGGTATATAGCTTTTCTAAGCGATTGTTGTATTTATTCACGAGTTGAGTTTTGGCACCCAGCTCTGATAGTCATAGATCCTACTTCCGGTTGACAAAAAGTCTAATAAAACAGTTTCTAGTGAACGAAACTTCACCAAAAGATACAAATCTGTAGAAAAAGCAGACATATATTTCAAGACGAAAAAGCTAAGTAGTTGTTGCAATGGTTCGGATTTTGAGTTTTAGCAGTAGCATGAACACTAACGGCACCAAAAATTATTCCGCCGTTATAAAAGTAGTGTAATTTTAACCTACAATTTTACAGTTGCCATAGAAAGAAACATCGTGAAAAGGTACAAATTTTAAGCATTACTATTTTTAGGTTGGCATAAAGATTTTCTAAGCGATTGTTACATTCTTTCGTGAGTTGAGTTTTGGCACCTAGTTCTGGCAGTAACCGGCCCTACTTCCGGTTAACAAAAAGTCTAATAAAACAGTTTTTAGTTGACGAAACCTCACCAAAAGATACAAATTTGTAGAAAAGGTAGTAATCTATTAGCATGCTGAAAAGCTAAGCAGTTACTGCAACGGTTCAGATTTTGAGTTTTGGCAGTTGGAGTCGGCAGTGTAGTAGCATGTCCCGGCGGCGGCGCTTGCGTTTCCTCTCGCCCGGCGATGTAGAAGATTTAGCTTTAGTAGCTCTAGGGTAGAATCTTTTAGGACCTTGGGGTAAGATAAGTGCACTGTACCACATGTTAATTTACAAGAAGCAAAATTATATTTTGTTTGCAGCACGCTATATATTTTATGTCTTAAACGCGCCGTCTACAACTGCTTTATAAATTGTGTCTAATAATAGAAAATATTACTATTTATTTTAAAAATTCTGTCTCTTGGTTTGCTTAAAGTTAAAAGAAGGCGTTATTACACGAATCAGAGAGCACATTTCCTGCTGGTTCTGCCTGATCATAGACCTTTGCTTGGCTTCCGTTTGCTCGTTTTTGGAGAACTACGTATGTAAAATCATTACGGTATCATCCAAAGCAAAATATTGCGCAGGCAGGGAGAGGAAGGCGGCTGGGTTGTTTTAATTAGCTGAATTTAAAAAAATTAGCAGATTGCTAAAGATATGTTGGTGTCACTTAAAATTTAAATGGTCCCGTGAAGTATTGGTTCGAAAGATATGTTATGGGAACTCTGTTCAGCGTGTTTGTAACTGTGCATATTGCTTCAATTTTGATTAAGTTAAAGACTGAATAAAGCACGTTTTCTTAAGCCAAAAAAAACTTCAAATGTAATTTTTTCTAACCCTTCATCCTGTTTATCAATTTTCATAGCTGTTCACAAGCAGCAAAAAATTAGTTTAGTTCTCCATAAACAGTGGCCTGTGTTTTTATTTGTTTACTGTTGTGTGTTTTTATCATGTGCTTATCGTGTGCAACACATTGTATGGTTCCAAAGCACTATGCTATTCCTTTAGCTATATGCAAAGTGCCAAAGTGATGTGTCAAATTGGTCCTGTGTGATTTTGTGATTTGATCTTAACATGTGCATTGCCGGGTGTCTGAACCACTCTCGCCTTGACGGGGTCGGGTACCCGCCCCTAAGATCTCAAGAACCATGCTAGGCAGAAAAAACAGTAAACAGTGTTGGGCAGCCTACCCACTTCTCCATCTAAAATACTGACCATTTTTTGTCAGGTCGCAATTTAAGGTCACTAAAGGTCAAAACGTGCTGTAATAGGGATAACACCGCCATTACCGCTATTGATGTGTATGATGTCTTATACTTGATCAGGCTTAATTTGCTGAAAACCTCACTACCCATGTGATAATTCTTGCATGTTAATTTCGATACTACTCCCTTGATTCACACTATCACATGATTTTGATACTCTGCATTATGATCAGTGGTGGATCCAGGGGGTCAAAATAGGCGATTGCCCCCAAACAGAAAAGCTTGGGGAAAAACTATGTGTTTGCCCCCCCAAGCAATTGACCTCCTTTTGCCCAACTCCTTATTGGTTTGTAAGCAAGATTTTGGTGCTTTAACTCTCAACTTCAAACAGAATTAGTGAAGTTCAGCGTAAATATTGGGGCTTGGATAGGAAAAAAGTGGCTCTAGCCCATATTTTTCATCCTATGGTGTTTTTTTTGCTTTTTGTCTCCAGTTCCCAAAATCCTACCGAAAAGGCATATTGTAGCGCAATTTTGCACTGTGTGACTTTTTTTTTACTTTTATACTTTGGTTTGCCCCTCCCAAACCAACCGGCTAGATCCGCCACTGGTTATGATGGCTCCAATTCACCACTCCTGACTTGCACGCTGTGGTATCCTTGATCTGGCTCAATTTGCAGAAAATCTCGCTTCCAGTGTGAATTATTATTTCCGTGCTTTCTCACTATTTACTGTACTTGTTGTACTACGTCGTATTGCCTGGCAGCAATGGGTTGAACAGTGATAAGAGGCCAAATAAACGCCTCTCTCATCCTACCAGCGATTGGCTGATCCCCGGGCCATTGCGCTGCTTGCTTCCTTCCTGCCACCTATATGTCACCAAGGTCCACCGTGATTCCTGCTGGCTGCAGTCGCTGGGGGCGCTGGCGTCGCGCTGCTAGGGGCGCTAGCATCGTGATGGATGCGTTCGGGACCTATCGTGCCGTCTGTCTCAGCCGTGTCCCGTTGCGCCGGCTGCCGGGTCGTTGGCTGGTGCTAGCAATCACCTCTGCACTAAACTCTCGCGTCCTCCGTCCGCGTTCGCCGCCGTGCCCGGGTAGTTCGGCGCGTCACTTACGTTAAAACATACGCGCCGATCGTTGGCCTTGAATTGGTCAATCGGGGTCCGGGCTCCCCTCCGTCGTTCTCGCTCAATCCGCTGCCGTGGCCGGGTGGCGCTCCCGCCCGTGATTCGTTGCGCGGCCGCGGTGCTTCCGTCGCTGGGGTCTCTGGGGGGGGTTCGTGAGCTGCACCGCTAGCGTTCTCTCCCTCATGTGTGGGATGACTCCTGCGATAACTTCATCACCTCCTCTCTGTCCCTTCATCAATTTTATTTCTAACATGAAAGTGAAGGTTTTCTGTCATTACATCTGAACAAGTAAATATAGAGAAAAATGATTTGAACTATATGAATCCTCGCAGCAAGCCAAATCGAATGATATATAATATGACCTTGCTAGGTTAAATCAAAGATTTGACCTGACCTGAGGTTCTGGTCAAGGTCAATTTATATAAAATTCATATCATTAGAACTGCAAAGACAAGGCGAATCTAATGCAGTTAAAATAAACGCTCTATCTAGATGGGAATGTCTACAGATCCGGCAAACCATATATCTCATTGAAGCCATCACACGTTTATTACATACTCATCATCATACAAAGATTAAAATAAGAAGACAATAAAACGGAGTCGTTTTCTGCCACCAGCGGACACAGGCAGTAAAGGACCACCAGCAACCGGGCGCCATCAGGCCCCATGGTCCGCGGACACCGACACCGACACTCAGCTCAGTGGAAACTAGACTCCAGACGGGGGAGACGGGTTGCCAGGAACGGTCGTCGAGGAGGAAACCAGACAGACGGCGGGCTCAGAGACGCGGCGGACGCGAGGCGAAACGCGGGGCGACGAGCGCAACCCCGGCGGCGCGCACGACGGGGACGGCGGGCACCACCGAGCACGGCCGACGCGAGCGGTGGCGGGCATCCAGCCCGGTCACGGGCGGCAGCGGCACAGAATTCCTTTTTGGAAGCGACAAGGGACTGCTTTCTTATTCAGAACATCACCAGGCCAACAAGATATCGTATTAGAGAAACTCCGCACATACTAGACTTGGTCTTCCCTCTTGATGACAACACAATTCGTGATGTGAGCTACATGCCAGGGTTGGGCTGCAGTGATCACTTGTGCCTCAAGATGAAGATAGCATGTTGGAAGGGGGCTAGGCCGGCTGCAGACCGTCCCCAGCTAGCTTTTTCGAGAGGAGACTATCCCAAACTGAGGTGCCTGGCACAGGAGGTTGATTGGCAGGCAGTCTCCACTCTTGACATGGAACATGAGTATGTCTACTTTCTCAATAAAGTCAGGGGTATGATTCAGGACTGTGTACCACACATTTCATCCCGGCGAAGGAATAATAGGGAATATGTCAACAGAGCAGCTCTTCAGATGATTAAGCAAAAGAAAAAACTCTGGCACCACATCAAGACCACTCCAGCTGGTATCCAGCGAGATGCAATTTGGGAAGTCTAAAGGACTAAGAGAAATAATCTTAGGAGGTTAATCCGGTGCCTTTGTAAGGGCCATCAGAAGCGAATAGCCAGCCAAGTCAAGGAGAATCCAAAGGCCTTCTGGGGTTATGCCTGCTCACAAACTAAGTTAAGGGACAAGGTACAAGACCTAAAAAGAGAAGACGGGACTGTTGCTTCTAGTGACTCAGAGAGGGCAGAAATATTTCCAGCTTTCTTCCACAGTGTATTCAGGTGAGGTTGGGAGGATCCTCCCAAAAAAAGGTTGGAAAAAAAAAACCCCCTTGGGGGGGGAAAGGGGGGGAAAAAAATTCTCAACCCCATTTTTTTCCCCCCCTTGAAAAAGAAACCTTATAAAAAAAAATAAAAATTAAATTTTTAAAAAAAAAAAAAAAAAAAAAAAAAAAAAATTAACATCAAAAAATAAAAAAATCTGGATGTGTTCCCCCTGGCCCACAAGAGTTTTCGGGGGGGGGCGCGGGGGGCCGGACCAGGGGGCGCCACTTATGACCGGAAAAACCTATCAGGTGGGCGCCAAATCCTATGGGTGGGCGCCGACTTTCGTATCCTGGGGGGGTTGGGAAGCGACATTTTAGGGGGCGCCATCGAACTTTCAGGGGGCGCCGAGGGTCGATCGGGGGGGCACGTGCCCCCTTGCCCCCTGGATCCGCCTATGGCTTGCCCACATGCTGGAGACTGGACAGTTGAACGATGCCCAGCACGGATTTATTCCGAAAAGGTCCTGTACCACCTAGCTGCTTAGCTCTTTAGAGCACTGGACCCAAGTGCTTGAAGACGGCCTCCCAGTAGATATCGCCTATTTGGACTTCTCAAAGGCTTTTGATTTGGTGCCCTACAAGCGATTAATCCTGAAACTGAGAAGCTTAGGCATAGGAGGAAAAATTTTCTGCTGGAACAAGTCTTTCCTGACGGGTAGGAGCCAGAGGGTCAGGGTTAATGGAGCACTTTCAGACTGGGCTCCGGTGACCAGCGGTATTCCACAGGGATCGGTCCTGGGCCCCACACTATTTGTCCTGTTCGTGAACGACTTGCCTCAGGGACTGCGAAGTAGTGTCCGACTATTTGCCGATGATGCCAAATTATTTGGTGAAGTAGGTAGTCGAGAGGGTGCATGTGCCTTGCAAGAGGACCTTCGCAGACTAGAATCATGGTCTGACAGATGGCTCCTGACCTTCAATGTTTCGAAATGCAGCATGCTCCACATTCGACACAACAATAGTCAACGGCACTACGAAATGAGCGGCCAACCCCTGACTCAGCTGACTATCGAAAAAGACCTGGGTGTGTTCATGAACGACCAGCTAAAGTTCCGCCGTCAAGCTGCTTCTGCCGCATCTAAGGCCAGCCAGATACTGGGGGCCATCAAGAGGACTTTTGTCCACATGGACAAGCATGTGCTGACCCTTCTCTTTAAAGCCCTTGTCAGACCGCACCTCGAATATGCCAGTGTGGTGTGGGGCCCGTTCAACAAGGCTGACCAAATTTTGGTTGAACGGGTCCAGCGTCGTGCTACAAAACTAGTTCCCGGTGCGCGTCCTTTGGACTATGAGCAACGGCTTAGGCTCCTCAAGCTTCCGTCTCTCTGGTACAGGCGCAAGAGGGGGACATGATCTTCGTCTTCAAGTTGATGCACGGCCAGCTGGGAGTTAGCAAGGAAGAGTTCTTCATGGATCCACCTGTCGGTGTTACGCGCGGTCACAGGTTCAAGGTTGGGAAGCCACGTGCAATAACGAGGGCAAGAAGGAACCATTTTGGAGTGCGTACTGTTTCCGACTGGAACAGCCTCACCGACTGGGTCGTCGATTCGCCATCTGTTGGTTCATTAAAAAATAACATCGACAGACACTGGGCCGACCACGCTTATGCATTCCCGACGTAGTTAAGCACTGTACCTGTAATGAGCTCGATGAGAGCGGGCAAAACAGGCACCTAGCGTGTCTCATAAAGACCCGTACACCTAAGCTAAAAAGCTATCGCCATCTGTTACTAAGTTATTCACTTTAAACCATTTACCCATGTATTTCCAATTGAGAGGTCAATGCTCGTACCTGACCTTAGGTCATCGATATCAAAAATACTGGAACATATGGGCAATTCCAGCACCAATCGACCAGGCAAATGGCAAATCTACACGGTACCTCTTCGATTTTCTTCAAAATAATTATATAGGGTTCTCATGGGCCCTAAAGACGAATCTGAAAGTTTTAGCTCGATCGGAGTAAAACTTTAGAAGTTATTGCCTCAGGCATTTTTTGGAAATCTGCTTACAGTGCATTTTTTAGGTGACCATAAAACCCACAGAGACTGATGAACTGTACATTAAATATGCATTTTCCTGTCTGAAAAGAGCCGAAGAATTCGAATCTGAAGTCTGTTTGAGCCTAGGTCACTTGTGAAAAAGTTGTGATTTGACCTTGACCTAAGGTCACATTCAAAATTTGCTGGTACACTTTTTGTTCAAAATGGAGCATTCCAAATTAAAGATTGAACTTTTCTCCTTCCATAAAAATAGGTTAAAATATCCGTTTTTATATCTACTAGTGTTTTTAACACGCTTAGTGCAGGGTAACCTGGCGTCAACACGTAATGAAGGGGTCCCGAAATGCCTCCTGAGATTTCACCAATTAAGAGGGTTAGGAAAACGAGTGTTGCGGGTTTTGTGAGGGCTGCAGAATGTGTTTTTATGCTAGATTTTATGAACCTATACCAGTATCCTCAACGTCAAATGAGGTCATAGAGGTCAAATGTAGCCCGTACCTGACGCTTAGCGAAATGCCGTGATTGTGCGAAACAAAGTCGCGAATACACTTTGAGCGGGCAAATTTGATAAAGAGAAGATATAAATTGTTCTCTGGAATATTTAGGTCGAGGTCAGTCAAGGTAATTGACCAATGACACCACAGTGTGAGATATTTCCATAATGGATGCACATACGTTGAAGCTTGCAAAGAAGCAACCATTAGGCAATCAATGAGTTTGACCTTGACCCACAGTCTTTGGCATTTGACCTGGAACTTAGCATTCAGTAACCTCAGCTGTAACATCAAAATATCATACACGTATTGCCAGGGAACGTCATCTGACCGTAAGTTCTGGGATCAACAATTGTGATAATGTTTATATGACCTTGGTCTGTGACCTATGATCTAGTGAAGTGATCTTAACATACAACCCTGATGATACTACGTTTTCATTTCAGAGCTAGGTCTGCAATGCATTTGAACTGGTGTGACCGCACATGGGCGTCGGAAAGGGGGCCAGGGGCCTGGCCCTCCCCCCCACTTTTTGGTCCAAAATTTTCGTATCTCAGTCAAAATGGGAGGAAACCTGAAATTTGCATAAACAGCCGCTGCAGAAGGCAACGAGGAGCTCAAATTTGAACGGTTTTTGGTCCTATCGTGGAAAGGTTTTTGTCAGCATCAGGTTGGAGTTTTACTGCCCCCCACTTTTTTCCGGCGGCGATGCTTATGTGACCGCAGATTATGGCTATTTAGGAATATATTTCTGATTTTGTAAGCCTATAGGGCAGTCAGTGCGTAAACATAGAGGACAGATTTTCCAAGTTCTTTCCAAAATTAACTCGCTCATCGATGTCGTTTTTCTGCCATGAAGGGTTTCCGGCCACCTCGGGCAATTATGCTTAAGCCCTGTCCGACTGCGTGTTAAGGCTCATCACAGTGTTTTAAAGGATGACAATGACTCGTCGCTGAGATTTCGACAGCATACTGGACATGTAGTGGGAAAAATGGTGATACAATAGGAACAGTGCTAGAAGTCTGGTGAAAGCCAAATAAAGTAAATCGGTAAGTTTTTTTTGCATTGGACCGAAGCAAACATTTCCCACTTGCGAGTTAGAACTATAGCAATACTCTCTCCTTGACGATATCTTTGCGCGATTTTACTCTCCTTGAAGTTAAAGGAAGCAAGCATTTGTCAGCACGTGCAACAAATATCTATGTATTTACAGTACACCGGACACCGGTTTGCAACAATGCACCGAAATACAGGAGCTGGCGCCTCCATGAGCTGTCTTTGTGCTGAGCTGACCTTACGCTGTCACAGTAGGCAGCTCTGTTCCGTCCAGTGGCGGATTCAGGGGAAACAAAACGATATGCCCCCAAATGGAAAACTAGGGGCAAAACTATGTTTTGCCCCCTTCCCCAAGCGGTTGACCTCCTTTATGCCCCGACTCATTTTTAATTTATAAGCAAGATTTCAGTGCTTCAACTCTCAACTTCCAACAAAACCATTTAAGTTCAGTGTAAATATTGGATCTTGGATAGAAAGAAGTATCTTGAGCCCATACTTTTTCACCCCGTGACGTTTGTTTGCCTTTTGGCTCAAATATCCCAAATCCTACTGTCAAGTCATATTATTGTAGCACAATTTTTCACTGCGTGACGTTTTTTCTTTTTTTCCTTTTCGACTTTGGTTTGCTCCTCCCAAACCGACCGGCTAGATCTGCCACTGGTTCCGTCGATGTCTTCAGAGAGCTCTCGCACCTGCATGATTTTCAGGTTTATGGGTGTGAAACGATGAAACCGTTGGGTGCCCTTGGTCTTCAACGCCGAGCTGTACCGCTGTATCAGTCGTTTTGACATTTCAAAGACCTCTCTACTGACAAACTCGAAATGGATTGTGGTGTCGAAGTATTGCGTCAGAAAGAGAACATCAATAAAGGATCCAGGATCTGATCCTTTTCTTTCTCCTTAAGCTTACCTGGGCTGTTCTTCTTCGAACTTTGCCTCCAACTCCGTCACAGGCGTTCTTCCCGTGGCTGGTAGCAAGAAGTGCCATTCACATGGTATTTGAAAGTATCTGGATGATAGCAAGCATTGATAAAGTGAAAATTGTTTTTGTATTGGCCACCGCACCCGTCTGATACGTAATGTATTTTCTTCAAACTTGGCATGTGGGTGCGTAGCTAAGGTACGAGTTTGTGCTGCAAGGTATGAACCATGACGTTAGAGTGCTTTAAGTCGTCACTTAAAAAAACTTCTACTGCACCGGACACCATCCTCAGTCCAGTATGGAACAAAAGGGTGTGCAGTCACCTGCTTTGCATACCAGTGAGCAGTATTTTGCGCAGTACATGTATAATTTTCTGATAAGTCATTGATGACTACGGCTTCCCCCTTTGGTGCCTTTTCCTTCCAGTTTGCTCTATAATCATCTTGAGCCTTAGAGATGTAGTGGTGACTGGTTAGGTTACATACCTTCTCACTCAGGGAATCAACAAATCGCTCTATATTATCCGCGCAATCCGAAAGCGTCGATTCTCTCTCTGATTTTGACCATTCTTTAAACGTAATATCCTCAGAAGCCATTTGCACGGAGTCAAAAGAGTATAAATACTCCCTAACCTCCTCCTCTCCAGGGCTCCGTTGACGTGAGGTTATCCACTGTCACCGTACTGTTATATGTTTCAATACCACTGTTTCAATATATCACTATTATATGTTTCAAACGTTTCGCGACTTTTTTCCGTATAATCACGGCACTTCGCTTAAGGGACGTAAATTTGACATTTATGACCTGATTTCACCTTAAAGATATAGATATAAGTTCATACAATTGAGCTCAAATAAAACAGTCAACAGGCCTCACAAATCCCGGAACATGCGTTTTCCTAACCCTCTTAATTGGCGAGATCTCAGGGAGGCATTTCGGGACCCCCTTCATTACGTGTTGACGCCAGACCACCCTCCACTGTGCGTGTTAAAAACACAAGTAGATATAAAAAACGGATGTTCTAACCTATTTTATTGGACGGAAAAAAGTTTAATCTTCAATTTGAGACATTCCATTTTGAAAAAGGTGTACCAGCAAATTTGGGATATGACCTTAGGTCAAGGTCAAACCATAAATTTTTTCACAAGTGACCTAGGGTCAAACGGACTTCAGATTCGAGTTTTTCGGCTCATTTTAAATAAGGAAATGTATCTTTAATGCATAATTCATCAGCTTTTGAGGGTTTTGTGCTTACCTAAAAAATGCACTGTAAGCAGATTTTCAAAAAATGCCTGAGGCAATAACTTCTAAAGTTTTACTCTGATCGAGCTAAAACTCTCAGATTCGGCTTTGGGGCCCATGAGAACCCTATATGCCCATTTTAAAAAAAAATCGAAGAGGTACCGTGTAGGCCTTGGTCGATTGGTGCTGGAATTGCCCATATTTTAGAGAACTCGGTGGGCCCATTATGTCATATGAGTTTCAATCAGATAAGTTCGCCCTGTTCCAACTTATGCTATATTAAACTTTTTATAGGTCAGGTCACTTGATCTGTGCTGGTGACCTGACCTGAGATGGCCTGAGCTTAAAATGTTCACAAAAGATGTAAAAATGATGAGAGAAAAGGTATGCCTACTAAGGCGGCACTACGCGCCACCGTTTTTATGCTATATCCAAAAAACCTGAGGGGGCAGGTACCCACCCCCGTCAATGCACGTGTTAAGGATCTTGACCTTCTTAGGTGCCCTGTAATAATAATTTGAATCCATGCATATATTGACACTTTGGGATACAAACTACATACTCTCCTACTTTTAACAGGATGACTCATAACGCCAAAATGTGTAGCCTCATCGGAAAAAATTAATTGAGGCTGCACACTCTACACTTGAAACCATTCACTTTTATGTAAAAAGACTGTGCGCAATATGCACACGGACGAGGCATGCGCAGGTCAGGAAGCAGGGCCAGCCAGGGGAGACTCAGTGGGGAAAGGATGGGAAGCTCTCATGAGTTCTACTGTCGCTCTACCTCTTCGCTGCGCGCTCGGCCTCATTAATTCACCACTAGGAGGAACTCGCATCGACTACTGCGGGACACATCATCCCGAGGCGGCGCACGAAACTCGTAGGGGGCGCTGTTCATTCAGAACTTACAGACGAGGCATGGAAACGAGGGGTTGCACCAATGAGTTCAACTGCCGCTCTACCTCGTCGCGCGCTTATTTGTGGGGCTTACTGACACACCAACTGCCAGGGTCATACGGCGTCGCCAACTCTTTCCCTGTTGGAAGGGCTTCTCGGTAGCCAGTTTGCCCCTTGTTTAGGGAAGCCGCCAGGCCTTGAACCCGGGTCGGCTGAATGGAAGCCAGCTACGCTGACCACTCCACTACCACACCTCCTAGGTGACCTGACTTTCCCTGATAGACATTAGGTTTGCTTATTAATTGAATGCATATGGATGGAGAGGAGAGAGGTGTTAATACTGCTTATATTTGGATTAGCATTAGTTTTTTCATTTTTGTATTTTATCTATCAATTTCGTCATTAACAATATTTCAACACAAAATTTCAGATATTTTCATGTCTGAATGTCCTCAGCGGTGCCAAATCCTAGTTATACTTAAGAAACATGTCAATGTAGTTTCTTTCCTATTAAGTGCTTTACTTACAAGCCTCCCCTCAGAGAGCATTGCCATTGCCAGACCCCTGTCAATGTGTGCGTTAAAAGCACTGCAGTTTCTGACGTCTGCACGACATCCACTAGCCCCACCAACCGCACTGGCTTCAGCATCTACATCTGATTCTTACCTTCTGATACCAAAACTGCACCACAACCAGTCGCCGTGTGGATCAGCCACTAGCGGTGAGCTGGATCCTCGCATTACCAGTCCGGGGTACCACCGCAGACCACCATCCCAATGGCCGGAAGGCCGGTCAACACCTCTGTGACGGCTGAAAGGCTCGTCCCAGCTACCGCGGGACCTGGCAGATCTATCCGTCCCAGGCACCCCCCCGCAGTCCCGGGTGTTTGGCTGCGGTGGTCCCGGTCGGTCCGCAGATACCCTGTTCCGGCCGTGCGAGCTCTGTCCACGCTGCCGCCAGCTCCACAAGGGCGAGCCTCGAGCCCGCGACCAGTTTCGGAAGCCAGAAATATTTGTGTTGCCAAATTGTTTGGAAATACTTTGCTGCTAATGCTATTGCTTTATACTTTGGAGGAGTGAGATCATGAGTTTGGATGACTAGTTTCTGTTTGCCCTTTTCAGAGTGTTTCACAATGGGGGATAATCAGCAACTCCTGAACCTTTTGTCTCTTCCTAATGTGCTACTGGACCCCACCAAACAAAAGGAAGCTGTAACGCTGGTACGTTATTCAACATTACTTGTCTGGGGAAATAAATTGTAGAGCAACCATAATATGCTGCTTGGTCGAAATAAAACTTGATGCTTGAATATTGTAAAACATTGCCTGCAATGATATTGATACACGATGATACCTTTGGTTGACAGTGGTAGATATGTTAATAACTTTCACATCATCATTCATCATTTTATCTGTTACCCTGTTTGAGCCGACTTCGAAATGCGCTAAAAATACAGCTCAAACTACCATGTGCTATCCATCCAGCCTTTTGCTCGTCCA
Organism: Lepas anatifera; assembly: GCA_034440635.1. Taxonomy (NCBI): domain Eukaryota; kingdom Metazoa; phylum Arthropoda; class Thecostraca; family Lepadidae; genus Lepas; species Lepas anatifera. The sequence continues at coordinate 22,957 of JAOTON010000333.1, forward strand.
GGCTCGTCCATCCTTTCTCTACTGGCAATCTTCAATTCGTTAACACACCAGCATACGGAGATTGGAGTGACAATCGTCGTGACAATTCACCGAACATGTTGCAGTTATGTCAGCTGATAAACACGGACTCTGACGAGCCGTGCATTGTGCAGCCCAGTATCAAGCTGCTGTCCTCCCACCAGCCGCTCACTCGCATAGTCGTGATGCAGCTGGTCCAGAGGTAAACTGTCCGGAACGGTCGCCAGGGCGGGAACGGAGTAGCAGTAACGATCGACTTTTTGTTGTTGTAAAACGTTGGAGATGTGTCGCAAATGAGTTTCCCAAGTGAGATGGAAAAGTTCACAAATTCTCAGTCATAGTGTAGCCAGTGTCAGTCAAATTCTCAGTCCAATGTATTTTATATCCAGGATTCGAGGAGACAGGCCAGTATATACCTTGTCATCTTATAATCATGCTCCTCACAACGACACTCCAAAACCTATCAACATGAAAACCAGCCAGTCTGCCGTGTGAGACGTGCAGGTGCTGAGCGTGTCGTACCCCGCAGGCACGTGACACGGAACCCTGACATCATGCCCCAGGCCACGAACGCGCTGCTGAAATGTGCTGTCGACCCCAACCCGGCCGTGAGGCGGGCGGCTGTCAGGTGAGCCGGGGCGCTCTGCAATGGCCACGTGGGACCAAACCGCTGGTGACCGTGACGACCCAATGCGGCGTCTGTGCTGAAACTGACTTGTTCGGGACTGTAGTTTTTAGTGTGGTGTCGTTTTAACTGAGTGAAGACATGTAATTGTGTTGTAAAATAGTAATCGGGCTTGCCGTTCGTTAATAAGAACATTCGAGAATTGTGGGTCGCTTTGGGCGAGACGATTTGGAGGCTGAAAAACGTCCCCGGGACTGGATGCAACATTTGCGCTCACCCCCCCTCCCCTGGTAGTGGGGATGTGTCTCGGTGTACTGGTGCACTGGAAGTAGGCTGAAAGTTATGTTATTTCTCAATACGTTTTACCATTTCAACGAAAATCCAGTGACGTGTCTGTGTATGTGCGGCAGCACGCTGGCCTGTGGGGCGCCGCTGGGGTGTCACTGCCGGTGGTGACGTGTCTGTGTATGTGCGACAGCACGCTGGCCTGTGTGCCGGGCGCCTCTGAGGTATCGATGTCGATGGTGACGTGTCTGTGTATGTGTGACAGCACGCTGGCCTGTGTGCCGGGCGCCTCTGAGGTGTCGCTGCCGATGGTGACGTGTCTGTGTATGTGCGGCAGCACGCTGGCCTGTGGCGCCGCTGGGGTGTCACTGCCGATGGTGACGTGTCTGTGTATGTGTGACATCACGCTGGCTGTGGCGCCGCTGGGGTGTCACTGCCGGTGGTGACGTGTCTGTGTATGTGCGGCAGCACGCTGTCCTGTGTGCCGGGCGCCCCTGAGGTGTCGCTGCCGATGGTGACGTGTCTGTGTTTGTGCGACAGCACGCTGGCCTGTGTGCGGGCGCCGCTGGGGTGTCACTGCCGGTGGTGACGTGTCTGTGTATGTGCGACAGCACGCTGGCCTGTGTGCCGGGCGCCGCCGAGGTGTCGCTGCCGGTGGTAGCGGCCGCCCTCCGTGACCCCCACCCCTCGGTCCAGCGCGCCGCCGCCGTCGCCTGTCGCGTCCTGCCCCGCACCAACCCGCACAACGAGCTCGGTATGCAGCGCCGAACTCAGCTACCACCACAGCGGGGTAGAGTTCGGATGCCCGTTTCGGTGTGTTTGGAAGTTTACTGTTTTGATATTATATGAGTCCGCCAGAACTACCGCCACAAGAGCTCGAGTTTGCCTCATCACGCCTTGTCTGGCTCTTTTTGTTTTCACGAGAAATATAAATTGACGAATCGCTTGAATGCGTTCATGTTACATATGGGTATTTTCACCAGTATCCGTCGTTACGATTTCATTCATTCACCATCATATGTATCGTTTTCTACACATGCCTTGAACCGCCGCAGAGGTCGGTGTGCGGTTGTTTGTGCGCCCGTGTCCGCCCTGCCTCTGACCGCCGGCGTCCTCCCGCGGCCGCAGACCACGTGGACCAGCTGTACCGACTGATCCGCTCGGAGGACCCGCTCCTGCTGCACGCCTGCCTCACCAGCCTGGAGACGCTGCTGGCGCCGGAGGGAGGCGTCGTCGTCAGCCGAGCCATGGTCAAACACCTCGCCAACAGGTGACGTCAGACACATCACCGCCGGGATGCATTAGATACATCACCGTCCGGTGACGTCAGGTGCACCAGTGCCACCCGACGTCAGACAGCACAAATAGGTTACATCAGACGCATCACAAACATGTGACGACAAACTTGTCACCAACATGTAACGTCAGACATCACCGCCGGCGTACATTAGATACATCACCGTCAGGTGACGTCAGGCACACCGCTGTCAGGCGACGTCAGACACATCACAAACAGGTTACATCAGACATATCACCAACATGTGACGTCAGCATCTTACCAACAGATGGCGTCAGAGACACCAGACCCCAGGTGACTTTAGACGCACCGTTGATATGTAAAGTAGGACACGTCACAAACAGGTGACATCAGACTCATTATCAGGTGACCTGGGACACATCATTACCAGGTGACGTCAGACAAACCACCCATTAACGACGTGGCACGTCTTACTGGATGTTGACGTCGAATATCCACGTAAATTGTTCATGGCCGCGCCGTTTCATTAATGTTCCTTCCAAGTACTAACCATGGGTTACGGCAGAGCTAAATAAATGCCGGAATGAAATTTGATCACTCGTCTCTAAGCAAAAACAACTTCAATTTGGGAGAAAATCTGGCTGGGATTTAGTTCTTCACTGATTCTTGAGAAGTCAATTATGGGGTCCTCGCTGAAGTTGAACCGGAAGAGGATACAATATGAAATATAACTTTCGCTGGTAACTTGAAAATGGCAACTGCCTCTTTTAAGAGGGCATGTGACTTGGTCGCTTGTAGTCTGCATTTCAAGCAAACATGTGTACGCGAAAAGTCGAGCCTAGTCTTTATTTGCCTGATTCAAAAGACATTTTGATTCGTTTTTTCGCTTTTTCCGCGTGGAGTGCCTCGTGTGCTAACGAGATGCCACCTGAATGCCATAAATGACTTATTTTCCACGCACAATTCCGATCAGGATCGCACGATGTATCTTGATGCGTTTACGATACGGGTTGGGCTTTTGGCAATGGAAACCGAGTTTCTTGTCAATTCGTATCCAGCCAGAGATGTTAGCATATGGCAGCGTGATAGTGAAGGCTTTCCTTTCAGTGCAGAGAGGGAAAATATATGTCTGTAGAGAGTAAAGCTTTCTTTGTTGTTTCACAAGATTAAAGTAAAACAATTGTATTTAACGTGAAAGAAAACTGCTCAACAAACAAAATTCATTAAACAAAAATATTATTCATGAAACACGATTGGATACTTGGGTGAAGGAAGTGAAATCAAACGTCAATAGTGCGCTAGAAATGGAGACAGAACTGAGATTGAAGACTCTTCCATCCGTTACAGCTCTATCAATGTCCAAGCCAAAGTGTCATGGAACCGCGATCGCTGACTCTCTGTTCTATCCGGATCGCCTCATTGCGCATGGAAACTGGGTATTTGTGACAACCTCTATTTCTCCTCTGCTGACGCTGTGTTCTAGTGAAAGTTTAGAACCCCCAATACCCCCCCTCCAGGCGGACCGGTATGATCCGTCGACCAGCTGACCGCCGCTGGTCGCCAGGAGTCGGGAGTCTCCTGTCGTGGTTATGGCCGCTAATTTCCTGTACTGACCACTGTGCGCTGGCAGGAGCCGTGAGCTGCCGGACATGGCGCTGGCGGAGGTGCTGCGGCTGTTCCCGCGGTACACGCCCGGCTCGGACTCTGAGCGGCTGGCACTGATGAACCGGCTCGACTGGCTGCTGGCCAGCCCCCACCCGCATCTGGTGCAGGTACGGGTCACAGTCTCCCAGGGGTGGCCTGGTGCAGGTACGGGCCACAGTCTCCCAGGGGTGGCCTGGTGCAGGTACGGGTCACAGTCTCCCAGGGGTGGCCTGGTACATGCACGGGCCACAGTCTCCCAGGGGCGACCTGGTGCAGGTACGGGCCACAGTCTCCCAGGGGTGGCCTGGTGCAGGTACGGGCCACAGTCTCCCAGGGGCGACCTGGTGCAGGTACGGGTCACAGTCTCCCAGGGGTGGCCTGGTGCATGCACGGGTCACAGTGTGCCAGGGGTGGCCTGGTGCAGGTACGGGTCACAGTCTCCCAGGGGCGACCTGGTGCAGGTACGGGTCACAGTCTCCCAGGGGTGGCCTGGTACAGGTACGGGTCACAGTCTCCCAGGGGTGGCCTGGTACATGCACGGGTCACAGTCTCCCAGGGGTGGCCTGGTGCAGGTACGGGTCACAGTCTCCCAGGGGCGACCTGGTACATGCACGGGTCACAGTCTCCCAGGGGTGGCCTGGTGCAGGTACGGGTCACAGTATGCCAGGGGCGACCTGGTACATGCACGGGTCACAGTCTCCCAGGGGGTGGCCTGGTGCAGGTACGGGTCACAGTCTCCCAGGGGCGACCTGGTACATGCACGGGTCACAGTCTCCCAGGGGAGGCCTGGTGCAGGTACGGGTCACAGTCTCCCAGGGGTGGCCTGGTACATGCACGGGTCACAGTCTCCCAGGGGTGGCCTGGTGCAGGTACGGGTCACAGTCTCCCAGGGGTGGCCTGGTACAGGTACGGGTCACAGTCTCCCAGGGGTGGCCTGGTGCAGGTACGGGTCACAGTCTCCCAGGGGAGGCCTGGTGCAGGTACGGGTCACAGTCTCCCAGGGGTGGCCTGGTGCATGCACGGGTCACAGTCTCCCAGGGGTGGCCTGGTGCAGGTACGGGTCACAGTCTCCCAGGGGTGGCCTGGTACATGCACGGGTCACAGTCTCCCAGGGGCGACCTGGTGCAGGTACGGGTCACAGTCTCTCAGGGGTGACCTGGTACAGGTACGGGTCACAGTCTCCCAGGGGGTGGCCTGGTACATGCATGGGTCACAGTCTCCCAGGGGTGGCCTGGTACATGCACGGGTCACAGTCTCCCAGGGGTAGCCTGGTTCAGGTACAGGTCACAGTCTCCCAGGGGTGGCCTGGTACATGCACGGGTCACAGTCTCCCAGGGGTGGCCTGGTGCAGGTACGGGTCACAGTATGCCAGGGGCGACCTGGTGCAGGTACGGGTCACAGTCTCCCAGGGGTGGCCTGGTACATGCACGGGTCACAGTCTCCCAGGGGCGACCTGGTGCAGGTACAGGTCACAATCTCCCGGGGGTGGCCTGGTACATGCACGGGTCACAGTATGCCAGGGGTGGCCTGGTACATGCACGGGTCACAGTCTCCCAGGGGTGGCCTGGTACATGCACGGGTCACGGTATGCCAGGGGCGACCTGTTGCGGGTGCGGGTCACAGTCTCTCGGCGGCTGAGGGCTCCGGTAGTGTCACGGCACAAATGGTCGCTGCACTGCGAAATCAGTCTAAATGAATTACACCGTCGTAACTATGAATTCTGTTTAAGGCTAGAAACCACAACGGTGAAAAAACGAGATTTGACTCTCAATTCTCGTGAACGAACACATCTGGTCGTATTGAGGCGCCGCTGCAGGCCCCGCACGTCGACAGAAGCGGAGATGCGTAGCTCCCCGTCCGTCGGCAGGCGGCGCTGTAGCTTCCCCGTCCGTCGGCAGGCGGCGCTGTAGCTTCCCCGTCCGTTGGCAGGCGGCGCTGTAGCTTCCCCGTCCGTCGGCAGGCGGCGCTGTAGCTTCCCGTCCGTTGGCAGGCGGCGCTGTAGCTTCCCCGTCCGTTGGCAGGCGGCGCTGTAGCTTCCCCGTCCGTCGGCAGGCGGCGCTGTAGCTTCCCCGTCCGTCGGCAGGCGGCGCTGTAGCTTCCCCGTCCGTCGGCAGGCGGCGCTGTAGCTTCCCCGTCCGTCGGCAGGCGGCGCTGTAGCTTCCCCGTCCGTTGGCAGGCGGCGCTGTAGCTTCCCCGTCCGTTGGCAGGCGGCGCTGTAGCTTCCCCGTCCGTTGGCAGGCGGCGCTGTAGCTTCCCCGTCCGTCGGCAGGCGGCGCTGTAGCTTCCCCGTCCGTCGGCAGGCGGCGCTGTAGCTTCCCCGTCCGTTGGCAGGCGGCGCTGTAGCTTCCCCGTCCGTTGGCAGGCGGCGCTGTAGCTTCCCCGTCCGTTGGCAGGCGGCGCTGTAGCTTCCCGTCCGTTGGCAGGCGGCGCTGTAGCTTCCCCGTCCGTTGGCAGGCGGCGCTGTAGCTTCCCCGTCCGTTGGCAGGCGGCGCTGTAGCTTCCCCGTCCGTTGGCAGGCGGCGCTGTAGCTTCCCGTCCGTTGGCAGGCGGCGCTGTAGCTTCCCCGTCCGTTGGCAGGCGGCGCTGTAGCTTCCCCGTCCGTCGGCAGGCGGCGCTGTAGCTTCCCGTCCGTTGGCAGGCGGCGCTGTAGCTTCCCCGTCCGTTGGCAGGCGGCGCTGTAGCTTCCCCGTCCGTCGGCAGGCGGCGCTGTAGCTTCCCGTCCGTTGGCAGGCGGCGCTGTAGCTTCCCCGTCCGTTGGCAGGCGGCGCTGTAGCTTCCCGTCCGTTGGCAGGCGGCGCTGTAGCTTCCCCGTCCGTCGGCAGGCGGCGCTGTAGCTTCCCCGTCCGTCGGCAGGCGGCGCTGTAGCTTCCCCGTCCGTCGGCAGGCGGCGCTGTAGCTTCCCCGTCCGTCGGCAGGCGGCGCTGTAGCTTCCCCGTCCGTTGGCAGGCGGCGCTGTAGCTTCCCCGTCCGTTGGCAGGCGGCGCTGCGGGTGTTCTTCCACCTGTGCTCGGGCGCGCTGGCACACCTGCGGGCGGACGCGGTGGCGCGCGCGGCGGCGGCCCTCTGCGGTCCCGGTAGCCACGGCAGCGGCCCAGAGCTGCGCCAGCTCACTCTGGAGACCGTGCAGCAGCTGGGGCGGGAACACTACCCTGCGTTCTGCCCGCACTACAGGTGCGCTGACCCGAGTCTTTGTCCTGGTTTTGTGTTGTTGGCTTGTGATTTATGCCAACCACTAATATAATTCTGCATCCATGCAAGAGTAATAAGAATACTCTTGACAGCGCCGGTCTACTTCAAACAATGCTGAGGTGTTCGTCGTCTTAGGTGTAGGAAAATATACAAGAAAGTGCTCTGAAACTGCCATGGTAAGACGCCTGTCGTAATAACTTTGACGAAATTACATACTTGAGTAAATTTAAGGGTATTATTTTGGCAAATAACGGATGTGGTCGTATTTCTGCTCAGAGATTGCTAAGCTCAATAGTTTGTATTTCATTTGCATCTCCAAATAGCAAAAACTGTCTGCAGGGGTGACTAATTTGACGACGCTTGATGCTACCATGCATACCAAATTTAATAGCGGGAGGGGCGGCGAGAGAATATGTTTTTGCAGCGATCTCTGTTTAATTTTTCCTTATGGTTTAGATGGGTGTTACCTTGGTGAGGTGTGGGTATTGCCCGCAGCAATCCGGAGTTATTCCCTTCGCCACAGCAACGATTGCGCGGACGTCCCATGAATTTGATACAGCCAGCACTTCCGCCCCGAGGCATTCGACTCTTACCACATCCCACAGGTTTTGAGATGGCCTAAGTAGCGAATGATTTTTTTTCGTTGGCACTTCAGCATAACGCTATGTTGTGATTACCAATGGACTCTTGGGGGCATAGGGTAGGTGGTTTAGGAGCGGAACAAACTTCGACTCCTGTAAAGTTTTTTTCGGCAACGATGAGTTCTGGGACAAATGAAATACGAAACGGGTTTCGGCTTGCTCCATTACATGTTTATCTCACACCCAATCCCACTTTAAAGGTGCCACCTACCCTTCAAAGACACGGTGGACGCGTAATCCGCCAAGTGTTGGACCACTATAATGGCTGTAGCCAATACCTTGGAACTATGGAGCATCATTTTCTGCGGCCTTTGTACTCAAGGGTATAATGATGTCTTGAGATGAGTACTTTCGAAACAAAGTATTGTGTTTGTGATAAGAAAGTAGGCGTTCACTTTTTCATTAATATGTCGGGCCCAAGTTTATGTGGCGTTCCCCGTGCTATGGCGTTAATAGACGGGCCGTCTGGGTCCGCACATTAATCCGCGTGACCTCCCGCAATTGTATTAGTCAGATCTGGGATAGCCTCGGTTACTAGTGTGCTTATTCCCGTGTTGTGATTGACTGCCGCCGCCGCAGGTACTTTCTGCCGCGTCCGCCGGACGGTGACGCGCTATCTGAGCGGCTGCTCTCCTTCCTGCCCCACCTCGCCGGTCCGGAGCAGGCGCCCGACATTGCGCGCGAACTGAGCGCGCGTCTGCCGGCGCCGCGCCTCCAGGCGGCGGCGGCGCGCGCCCTGGTGCGGCTGGGCCGGCGCCGGCCGGAGCTGGCCGCCGCCGTGGCGGACCCGCTGGTGCGACTGTGTCGCAGCGGCGGCGCTGCGGCGGTGGCCGGCGCGCTGACGGCGGCAGACCTGGCGCCGCTGCCGGCGGCTGCGCGCTCGCAGCTGCTGTCAGCGCCGCTGGCGCAGCTGGAGCAGCTGCCGGCGCCGGCGCTGACCCGGCTGCTGCCCCTGGTGGGCCGCTGGGGCGCTGAGCTGGAGGCGGCGCCGGCGCGGCTGCGGCAGGCAGTGGCGCGGTACGGCACGCTGGATGCCGCCGGCAGGGCCGCTCTGCTGGAGGCGACGGCGCGGGTGCTGGTGAAGCGTCCGGCGGAGCTGCAGCTGACGCTGGGGCGGCTGCTGGAGCTCAGCTGGCGCTCAGGCGGGGAGCTGCGCCGGCTCGCCGCGCAGCTGTACGCCGTGCTGGCTTCTGACCAGGCGCGGACTCTGCTGCAGCCGAGGGTGGAGGAGTGTTCGGCTGCGTTGGCAGGGTACGAGGGGTTCCACACGGTAGGTATCGACCCTGCGGCGCTGGACGCGGCCCAGCAGCCGATTGGGATTGAGAATGCGGAGCGAGAGGGTGGAGAGACCGACATCAGGGAGCTGGAGGATCCAGGAGGGCTGACGGAGAGCTTCACGGGCGTTGTGATATAATGTGGTTGCAAACAAGCCTCGTGACTGGAGTTTGTGAGTGCCTTGCGGAGTGTTTGTGTCATGATCTTTGAATGGTTTTAAATTATGTCCTTTTATGCGTCTATGACAGAGTATGAATCAAGGTACAGTGTGTATACAAACTTGTGCAGAAAATAGATTTATTCCGTTACTGATTTTTTTAACTCAGTGATGTGCTCTGCTAAACAATATTCACGTGCATATTTTATGGCTCTTGTTTATATTGGTCATGGAAACATTTGATTTAGTTGTTGTTGTTGTTGTTTTTCTTCCAGGGCTTGGGCGTGCCAAGCCTTAGCCCTCTAGGGGCTCCTTGTGGCGGAGGTATTCGGCGGCCAAGGCCGCCACCACGTCGCCGTCCCTCATCTGCTGCGGTTGAACGTGGATGTTTCCCAGCAGTCGTAGTCGGGTGCCGGCCAGGCAGGGGCACCGCAGGAGGACATGGGCTGGGGTGTCACCCTCCTCGCGGCACACAAGGCACCTTGCCTCTCGACAGTCTGGGTCGCTGCATTTTTCGCAGGACCTTCCTGGACGACGGCCGATCCGGTGAAGGTATTGTTGGGACCGGCCCCAGTGCCCGGCTCGCAGTTGGTGTACATTCACTGCGGCATCGCGGTCATCTAGGGTCACTGGGGCAGGCATATGGTCCTCCATTATTTCTTTGAAGAAACTGTTGGGCCAGTTTCGGCGCCATTTCCGGGTGGCGGCGCGTGAGACGGCTTTTGTAATCGTCTTCACGTCGGCGCATACTTGGTCTTGGGGCAGGTCTGCGGCTTCCTTGGCCAATGTATCAGCCCGTTCATTGTCCTGAAGGCCGCAATGTGCTGGGACCCATTGGAGGTGGATTTCCTGCTGCCGGTCGGTTAGGGTCATCAGCAGTCGCCAGATTTCGATGCCGAGAGCTGTGGTCTGCTCGGCAGCCCCGCCCGCCAGCATGTCGAGTGCCGCTCGTGAGTCGCAGCAAATGACAACGGGGGTTGTGCCGGCCTTGTCTGCCGCGTCACGAACGGCTGTGAGGGCCGCTCGGAGGGCGAACAGCTCCGCTCTGGTGCTCGAACACAGTTGCCCGGCTGCCACTTTTACTTCTAGCGTTTCACCGTTGGGGAATCTGAGGATGGCGCCGCCGCCTCCACGTGAGACGCCTGCGCTGGCAGAGCCGTCTGACCAGACGCGCGTGGCTTGCTGTGGGAGCGTCGCTAGCTGTGCCTCGGCTGCGCTTCTCCGGACCGGATCTGGGGCGTCGCGTCCTCCACCCACGCCAACGCTGAGGTTGAATTGAACGTTGGCAGTGGGTTGCCAGGGCGGGATGGGTTCAGAGTCAGCCTCCACGGTGGTCTCAGCGGCTCCGATCAATGTGAGGGCCTCTTCCCCGGTGAAGCGCCATCCTGTGGTAGTGAGGCGACGAGGGGCTCTGAATTCTGCAGTAAGGCGGAGCGGATCACTGGCAGGGAGCGCGGCGGCATGTGCTCTCATGCGAGCGGCGAGGACTTGACGTCGGACTCGGGCGGGTGGTAGCCCAGCTTCCGCCATGAGGGCGTCTCTGGGGGGTTCCTCCGGGGCATCCGGTGACTACACGGGCTGCGGCCCGCAGCTCCTTGTCGATTGTCTCGACATGAGACTCTGACGCAGCTGGGAGCCAAGCGGCGGCACCGTACTCTAAGGCACCCCTTACGTATCCGTTGGCGATGGTACGTAGTTGGGGCTCGCGAAGTCCCCAGGTGCGGCCCGTCAGTTTTTTCAGTTGGGCTACGCGTGGCTTTACTTTGCGGCGGAGTGTGTTGCAGTGCTCGCCGAAGTGAAGTAGGCGGTCGAAAGTGACTCCCAGGAGCTTCAGGTGCCGGTCGCCGGTTACCGTTGTTCCGGCCACTTGGAGGCTCAGATTTTTTGCGTCTTGTGCCCACTGGGACAGGACGAGGGCTTGCGTTTTGTGGCCGGCCACTACCATCTTCCACCGGTACGCCCAACTTGTCATGGCGTCCGCTGCCTGTTGTGCCCGCTTCTGTGCTGTCTCCAGGCCAGCCCCGCTGCTGAGTGTCGCAGTGTCATCCGCGTACATGTACACGGTGGTACCCGGGATCTCTTGCAGAGTGGTGATGAGGTCTGCGGCCCAGAGCGTGTAGAGCGTTGGGGCTAGGACCGAGCCCTGAGGGAGTCCGGCTCTGAAGGGGCGTTCGGCGCTGAGAGCCCCGTTAATCTCCACCCTCGCCCTTCTGTCACGTAGGAACTGGAATATCCATGTGATCATACACTTGGGCAGACCTTGGCGCAGTAGTTTCAGCTTTAGCATGTTGTGGTCAATCTTATCATAAGCTCGGGCGAAGTCGAAAGCAAGCAGCACGAACCGGTCGGCGTGTCTGCCCTCAATGGGGTGTCGTCCGGACTTGGGCGGCTTATTCCAGCCGTCCTGGACGGTTTGTATGAGCCTTCCAATGTTGTCTTCCGCGCTGCGGCCACGACGGAAACCGACCTGTTCCGGCGGCACCAGGTTCAGCTGCTCGGAGAGGTGGCTGAGCCGTGCCCCAATCATCCTCTCTGCCAGTTTCGCCATGTTGCTGGTGAGGGCGATGGGGCGGTAGCTTGTCACATCAGACGGTGGCTTCCCAGCTTTTAGGATGGGGATGATGGTGGCTGACTTCCAGCATCTCGGCACGGCTCCCCGCTCCCACGACAGGTTAACGAGGTGAAGTATGACGCGTTTGCCAGCTGGGCCGAGGTTTCGCAGGTGTTCAGTGCAGACCTTATCAGGGCCGGGAGCTTTCCTGAGTCGCATTTTTCGCAGCTGTCGATCCAGTTCGGCCATAGTGAAGGGCTGGCAGGCATCCCGTTTTGTTCCGCCGCAGGTGCAGGGTTCCCGGTTGCGTTGATTGAGTTCCGCCTTGATCTTCCTGTCCAGCTTCTTCACGCGTAGCTTTTTACTGACCTCCGCGTAGGTTTTGACAAAGTTCTGGGCTTTGCACCTGTCTTCCACGGCTAGCTGACCGCAGTCACCGTGGATTGCTTGGCCCGGGTTGGCGCTTTGAACCTTGCCTTCCATTTTCCTTAGGATCTTGGATACTCGGCCCAGAGAGGTAGGCTTGTTAAGTTCATTTGAAGCAAATTCCCTGAAGCATTTGGTTTTTGCGCGTTCTTCCGTCTCTGCCGCCCTCCGTTTCGCCGTTTTCCACCGTTCCTTGGCCTCCCGACTGGGGTTGTGCCTTAGTTCGGCTCTTGCCTGGCGGCGGTCCTTGATCGCAGCTTCCAGCTCCGGGTCGGCCGCCCAGGGCTTGGGGTCAGCCCGTGCTCCCCGGGGATTGACTTGGCGCTCTGCTCGGCGATGATGGCGTTTACGCGGTCGGCTAGGGTGTCTGGGGTGAGTTGAGCCATGTGGTTCCGCTCCAGTGTCTCGAATGCCTCCTCGCTCCCGCTGGCGAAGCTTGGCCAGTCCGCTTTGTGGAAGGCCCATCTGGACTTCCGTATGCGGCGGGGGCGCGCGCCGTTGGTGGTGAGGTGGATTATCTGCGGTAGGTGATCGCTACCCAGATCTGTGCCGGCGGTCCAGTTGCATTGCGTTGCGAGACTTTGATGGCAGATTGCGACGTCCGGGGAAGTGGAGGGACCAGAGCCGTAGCTCACGCGGGTGTGAGTGCCGGGGTGGTTAAGCACGGCCCAGTGGTTTGTCTCCACCCAGTCAGCGATTAAGGTGCCGGTGTGGTCCGGTTCGAGGCAGCTGGAGTCCCACGATGGGTGGTGCCCGTTGACGTCCCCGGCTATGATGGTGCGGTTGTTGTTCGGGAAGTTATCCATGGAGAAGCGGTCCTCTCGCTGGTCGTTTTCCGATGTCCGGATTGGTGGGCGGTAAATATTGTATATGTCCGTGTACTGGTGACTAGAACTTGAACTAGAACTTGAAAGACTTCGGTTTGTACATGGGATATTTGTACTTTTGGTGCTGAGGTAAATCCGCACTCCACACCACTCGGTGGTGTCATCTAGTGGGCTGAGGGGCGAGTTCTCAAGGACTGAGAAGTGGATTCCATTGCGGATGAAAATGGCTAGACCACCGCCCTTTGCAGGGCCCCCGTCCCTCCTCCCACGCGCCCTTTGACGACGACAGCAGTCTGGTATCCCGGGATGGTGATCGTTGACTGGTGCGCAGGCAGTTGCACCTCCTGAACCACAGCAACGTCCGTCTTCTCACTAGAGAGCCAGCGTTGGAACTCGGCCTTCTTCGGGCGAAGTCCCTCCGCATTCCAGCAGCAGATCTGCAGGCGGCTTCTGTTCTGACGGTTGAGTCGGTACCGACGGTTCTTGGCGCGCCGACTGCGCCCACCCAGGGCGCCCCTCCTGCCGCCGTCGATGACGCCCCCACCACTGGCGCGTGTGGAGGGGGCGTTGGTGTTCATCTAGTTAGGCGGGCCAGGCCACGCACCGCGTGGTCCCGGGCCCGCTGACTGGGCGTTGAGCGCCGCCCCGCGCAGGAGTAGAAGGTGCAGCAGATGGACGGCGACGCGGTGACGCGTCGGCCGTCGACGACCCGCCCCCTTGGGAAGCAGGTAGGTTCCGTTTCGCTTCCTCGGTCGCTCGCCACGGTCGAGGAGAGGGCCGGGAGGCCCCCACGCCGTCCACCACGTGAAGGCGGAACCAGTCGGACAGCATTTGATTTAGTTCGAATTATATTACTCGACCATGCACAGATATGATGCCGAATCACGGATACTGAATTTTGAAAAGTCACCCTGGCAGAGGCATTCTTCTTTCGGTGTTTCCCATTTTTTGCCGCCCGCATTGGTAGTCACAGACCGCCGTCGGCTTATTTGGCCGCCCCTTCGATCCAGACAGCGAACTCCTTTGACGAAATTTACTCTGCATTATTCCAGGTGAAACTTTAAGGAGCAGCTACTCACGCAAAAACACACAAATATAATCCCCACGGCGAGAAACCGCTTTTCATGTCCGATTTGACTCGGTGGAAAAAATACTTGAACACCCATGCTAATGCTCCCTGTAAATGGACAAGTACTTATAGTATAGTCATGTTATACATCATTCGATTTGCCGTAACGAGAGGAGGCGGATAGTGCTTAAACATTTATTTTGGCTAAAATCTGTCAGACGCTAGGGCCCAGAAACTCCTCTAACCTGGCACCTTTAAACTATCGTGACCTCAATATTGACCTCAGACAAAAAGTGACTAATACAGTTTCTTCATCAAGTTTTTTTAGCTAACCACAAGCGCTCTTGTTTTTCGCTTGCCTGCATGGTAACCAAGATCGAGGGAGTGGGGATCGCGGGGGTATTTCCCAAGATCGAGGGGGGTGTTTCTCCCAGGGCAAAGTTGGCTTGAAGGCCCACCGGGCCTGTGTAAAGGACCCCGGGTTGTGCCATTGTGGGTGCCCGTGCACCCTGAATGAAACGTTGAAGTAGTGATACAATATCCCGGAGGTTATATGTGATAAATAACTACGTCTTTGTTTTCAATGCCAATGTTCAATACCCTACCGATTCAGTGGCAGATGGGGGAACGGAAAAACAGGTATTTGTCGCTCCCTAGTCTCCCGATTTACACGATAAAAACTACGGTTTTCACGATTTTTTACCCCATTATCTCTCCCAAGAACAACTGGTATAGATTCGCCACTGCACTGATTACCCGGGGGGGGTGGTTATCGTTAATTAATTTTACTGACTTACTTCTGGTCTCTCGCTTCAGAAATACGAAAAATACACGATTAGGTTTTGAGGCATTATAGTTGGATCCAGAATGGTCGATCGGGAGGAGGGCACGTGATTAGGAGGGCGCCATCCGAACCAGAGGGGGGGGCTGGCGTTGCTTATGGATGGCAAACCTCTTAACCTGCGCAACTATGGGCCCCCGATCCACCTTCGCCCTGGTGGGGGGTGTTTGAACAGTGCCTCGAACTCGGCCCCCATGCGGAATAGCGATAAAATGCGAATGCTGGCGGATAGCTCATACAAATTCATGACGAAACTATATTGGTCACTTTTCGGCTCAGGTCAATATCGAGGTCATGACAGGTCAAAGAATGTGGCATTTTGTAGCATTCAGTACCTATTAGGGCTGTAGAATCTGAGTTGAGTTAGAATTATTTTGTGGGTACCATTCACTTCCTCTCATCACGGTGAACGAATGATGTATCATATGACCAAACTAGGTCAAAACACAACAATAACCTGACCTCAGGTCAGGTCTAGGCCACTTTTTGACAGCATAGTCGATGTGCATATCACTCGACTCGCAATAGCAATCCAAACACAATGATATCAAAATAAAAGCAGTATCATCATTTTATGCGAAGTTCTTTACTTAATTCTGAAAACTGCTTAAGTATCCCCAGATGACCTCTCGGAGGTTACATATCAAAAAATGCAGCATGAACCTAGAAAGGGGCCCAGGATACTACGATTTGGAGAATATGAAGGTATTCTCAGCTGTATGTACACTAATACAGCCCAATTTCTGTTTTTCCCATGTATTTCCAACCGAGAGGTCATGGCCCGTACTTGACTTCACGTCATTGATATGAAAAATCCCGGAATACATTTTGTAGAACTCTGTGGGGTCATTATTTGTTATAAGTTTCAATCTGATAGATTCCCCCATTTCTCACTTATGCCACCTTAAACATTTATGGGAGATAGGTCACTTTGACCTGCACTGGTGATCCGACCTGAGGTGACCCAACCTTAAGATTTTGAGGGAAGTTGCGAAATTGATCGAGGAGGTGTGTCAAGTACATAGGCGCTTCGCGCCGCCGGTAAAACCCGAGGGGGTGTTCGAACGCCCCCCAACGGGGCGAGGGTTGAGTGGGTGCCAAATCCTATCGTGGGGGAGCCGATATTCGCATGTGGGGAGTGAGTCGGAAGCAGTGGCGGATCCAGGATTTTCTTTGGGGGAATGGAAGGCTCGAACCCCCTCTCCCATTACTGATCGGAACAATCTCCGGTTATGCATTAGCAGCATTTCAGGGAGGGGGGGTTCAGCCCCCGTTGATTTCACCACTCTGGTCGGAAAGCGACATTTTAGAGCCGCACCATCGATCTCTTAGGGTGCGCCGTGAACATTTCAGGGGGGCTGAGAGTCGGTCGGGTCGGGCAGGTGCAGGTGCTCTCCATCACCTCCCTGGCTTCGCCTATCTCTTGAACCAATATTGATAGTTTTGCGCAGCGCAACTTGGTCAAGGCTAGCACCGAACAATGGCCGTACGATCCCAGGCTGGTTCAAATAAGTGCCTAACATGTTTTAGGCATTCCCTGGGTAACGCATGAAACATTCAGGGGTGGGGATTTATATGTCTGTGGGGCTGCCCGGGTACCCCCAATGAAACGTTGAGTTAGTGTTAAAAGTTTCTTCATCAAACTATCTATTTTTTTCATGGTGACTATTGACATTCTTTCAAATTTGGACACCTCCCAATGATTTCCGAAAATCCGCGCCCCAGGAAACAGCTACGCATAAAACAAAACAAGACCTCGTAAAAAACTATTCCCAAGTAATCCGAGTGGTGGTCTGGGCTATCGGTCGCCCAAAACAGGGCTGCAAAAAACCTCAAATCTGTCGGGCACTTTCGAAAAAACCTCCAAATCTGTCGGGTGGTTAGGATAGGACTATTAAAATTGTCTAAAACCCATTCAATTGGTAAAAATTTCCTACTTATTTTCCACATTCTTAACCCTCGCCCCACCGGGGGGCCATCGATGGCCCCCCTAAGGTTTTTCCGGGATAGCAGAAAAACGACGAGGCGCAGCACCGCGGTTGAGGGCTCTACCTCTTACTGCATCATTTTCCCATCATCCCTGAAATTTTTACCCCGGGTCACCCAAGGTCAGGTCACCAGACGAGGTCAACCAAGGTCACCTCACTTCTCTTTAGAGCTCTGTAAGAGCTACATTTCAAAGTCGACCAATTTGAAACTTCCTACACTTCATAACCCCTCCAGGGTCTACAAGGTGTATATCCGGGATTTTTCGATTTCGTGCTCCTGAGGTCAGGTCACGAGGCGACCTCTCCCATTGGAAAAGCATGGGGAAAAGCTATTTCATGATATAAAAGCCACAAAAATGATTGCAAATACTCAGACTGCTCAGAACAACGTTTTTGGACACCCTTTCACGGATCCCAGGGGTCATATTTGCCCTTTGACTTTTCCAAGGTCATCCAAGGTCACCAGAGGTCAAAAACAGTATTTTGACAATAACTTTTGACCTAATTGAGCTAGAGCGGTGAAACAAACACCATCGTGTTTGTCTTGTCACTGGCTTTCATTTGATATACGGCAAGGCCACTTTTTGACCTTTCGTGACCTCAGGTCATATTAGGTCACGAGGTGACCTCTGGCAGTCAAACCACTGGCGGGAGGTCTTTACGTTCCACATAGTGGAAAAAGTACTGGCAATTTGCTATCAAATGTACTTTACCAGGCCTCAATAGCTCTAATGACATAAGAGTTATGCCCAGTTTGCTTAATAATTGCATATTTGAGTGAAAATAGCCGATCTTGACCTAATTTGACCTCTGGAGGTCACACCATTGAACTGAGCACTAAAACATGCGAAGTAATTTCTTACTGAATTCACGCGAACTTTCTATTGCACTTTGCAGATTTGCGCTAACGCCCATATTTTCGGAGTTAGAGGGGGGCCATCGATGGCCCCCCGGTGGGGCGAAGGTGGCGCCGGACCCCCGGTGGGGCGCGGGTTAATAGAAAATACTAAAATTAGCATAAAAAACTTCTAGTTTGGCACCAATGGATATCATTATCCTTATTTTTGTGCTCTGATCCTTATATGTGTGATATCCTTATTTTCGTGCTCTGAAGCCGCCTATGGCAAATCTAAGTGGAATGACACAAGTCTATTAACCCTCGCCCCACCGGGGGCCATCGATGGCCCCCCTAAGGTTTTTCCGGGATAGCAGAAAAACGACGAGGCGCAGCACCGCAGTTGAGGGCTCTACCTCTCACTGCATCATTTTCCCATCATCCCTGAAATTTTTTACCCCGGGTCACCCAAGGTCAGGTCACCAGACGAGGTCAACCAAGGTCACCTCACTTCTCTTTAGAGCTCTGTAAGAGCTACATTTCAAAGTCGATCAATTTGAAACTTCCTACACTTCATAACCCCTCCAGGGTCTACAAGGTGTATATCCGGGATTTTTCGATTTCGTGCCCTGAGGTCAGGTCACGAGGCGACCTCTCCCATTGGAAAAGCATAGGGAAAAGTTGTTTCATGATATAAAAGCCACAAAAATGATTGCAAATACTCAGACTGCTCAGAACAACGTTTTTGGACACCCTTTCACGGATCCCAGGGGTCATATTTGCCCTTTGACTTTTCCAAGGTCATCCAAGGTCACCAGAGGTCAAAAACAGTATTTTGGCAATAACTTTTGACCTAATTAAGCTAGAGCGGTGAAACAAACACCATCGTGTTTGTCTTGTCACTGGCTTTCATTTGATATACGGCAAGGTCACTTTCTGACCTTTCGTGACCTCAGGTCATATTAGGTCACGAGGTGACCTCTGGAGGTCAAACCACTGGCGGGAGGTCTTTACGTTCCACATAGCGGAAAAAGTACTGGCAATTTGCTATCAAATGTACTTTACCAGGCCTCAATAGCTCTAATGACATAAGAGTTATGCCCAGTTTGCTCAATCATTGCATATTTGAGTGAAAATAGCCGATCTTGACCTAATTTGACCTCTGGAGGTCAAACCATTGACCTGAGCACTAAAACATACGAAGTAATTTCTTACTGAATTCACGCAAGCCTTCTATTGCACTTTGCAGATTTGCGCTAACGCCCATATTTTCGGAGTTAGAGGGGGGCCATCGATGCCCCCCGGTGGGACGAAGGTGGCGCCGGACCCCCGGTGGGGCGCGGGTTAATTTTCAAAACTCTGGAACTGAGACTGTTTTTCGGGTTTTCAATTATCAGACACGCTCAGGAAATTAAGGTTATCGGCAGAAACCTATAACAAATTGAATACCGAACCACCAATTCTCATTTTCTGGAGTCACCATTGGTAAAGGAAATTTATTATTGGATGTAATTTGAGATTTGTGGACGTACAGCATACAAATAGTGTGTGTCAAAGTCAGCTCTACTGGGTCTTGAATAAGACTCAGTCTTGAATTCAGATGATTTAGGTCACAGGTGGAAATATACAATAACATGAAAAGCAGCCCCCCTTTTTCAGTCCTCTGCAGCTGCCATTGACAAAAAATGCTGCACTAGAATGAGAATAAATGATATTTTGTTATTAGGTTACATAGTCCAGCCCAGAATACTTAAAAATATAGTTTGCAATGGAAGAAAGCTGACCTGGTTCCCATACCATGCTGTTACTTATGCCAGCTTCTGCAGATTTTCATGATTTCAGTTTTTTTGGAGGTGGGAGGGGGTAATTTGGAAGGAACCCCCAAAATTTATATATGGGTTTTGCTCTGATGGCCAGACAAACAAGATTGGAGGGGTACTTTTTTATATTTGAAAGTGTTTTTTAAGGATCATGGCTACTTGTAGTTGAATACAAACATGTTATTAAATAGACCTGCAGTCATTTGGCGTAGATGTATTGATGAATGCCAATGATCACACCATCTGAAAGACAGGCAAAAGGTAAGTAAACATGTGAAACAAATTAGGATGCAGGTAATGTGAGAGCTCTGGATTACTCTATCCCCTCCCGAGACTTTGAAATCTCAAAGTCTGATGTCTGGATTCAGTGACACACAACTATGACGATATAACCGGAACAAGCAAGTGGCATCTCTTATCCGGCAGCAAAGGTAACACAGTTAGTAGACAACGGCAAGTGGCCACATGCAAAGTAAATGCAGCCTGACGGCGCAGGTTAACAGGCCTTGAGGTTAACGAGAGTTGGCCAACTTGGCGGTGAAATGCATCACAAGGCAGACAACATATCATGACAGATCAGGGTGCAATCAGGTGAGCACGTAGTTCTCCGCAAGGAAAGGTGGCAGGCGGGATAACCGCAGAGGGCGTGGGCGGGGTGTAGTGGGGTGATGCCCCGACTGAGTGGTTTGTGTGGTATGAGGTGTCGTCGGCGGGGGCTCGCGGCACGTCTTGTGTTGGCTGGTGGACTCTGAGGAGCGGCCTGCAGAGTGGCGGGTGAAGGAGGTGTAGGGGTGGCATCCACTGTCGGCGGCGATGATGCAGGCGAATGAGGAGTACGCGGGCTCGACGGTGGGCCCGCGGGTACAAGGCCGATTGTAGCTGGTGGGCAGGTTGGTACGGCGGCTGTTCGAGCGGCTGAAAGAAGTATATTTCTGGCATCACATGACGGTGGCAGTCCTGGCGATGCGGCCGGTGGAGGAGGTGTAGGGCGAGGCATGAACGGAATGTATTTCCGTAGGTGGCGCCGGTTGCGGAGAGTTACGCGACCCGAGCCGTCGACGCGTATGACATACTGGTCGAATTGGCGCACCTCGATAACGATGCCCGTCTTGTCCCACTTGGTGGGATGCGGTCCCACCAGGTTCTGAAGGCGGACGCAGTCACCGGTAGCGAGAGGAGGTAGTACCTGGGTGTGCTCGGAGAGGCGTTCGTGTGTGCGCATGTGCCGGTTCCTGAGAGCCTCCTCGCGGTTGGCCAGCGTTTCCCGCCATGTGCTATGCGGTCGATACCGCCCTGGATGTATAGGTATGAAGTCGCGTATCGGACGTCCGAAGAGCACTTGTGCTGGAGAGAGGCGGGTGTCGCGATCCGGGGTGTTGCGATACTGCAACATGGCGCGCTGGAAGAGGTCAGTGTTCAGTCCGCCAGTGGCGAGCGTGTTGTCGCAGAGAAGGCGCTTCACGGTTTTGACCGCAACCTCGGCCCGACAGTTCCCATGAGGATGTGCGACGGAGGAGAGGCGGTGTCGAACGCCCCAGTTGCGGAGGAATGTCTCAGTCGCTGTGGCGGTGAACTCTGGTCCACCGTCGGAGGTGAGTTCCTCGCTGATCCCGTACGTGACGAAAGTTCTGCGCAGAGCGGAGATGAGGCCATTCGATCCATTCGAGGATTCTTCAACGATGGGCCAGTTGCTGTAGCGGTCAACGACAACCAGGTAGTGGTGTCCGCCGTGACAGAAGTAATCCGCGCATATGCTCTGGAATGGATATGCCGGCAAGACGGGCGGCGTAGGAGGAGCACTCGGCTGGGATGGCGAGTTGCGGTTGCATGTGTCGCACCGGGACCGGGTGTCTGAGATGGCTTGTGACATGCTCGGCCAGAAGAAGGAGCTCGCTGCTCGAGAGTCCATCATCGATACGCCTTGGTGGGCTGCGTGGAGTGCCTGGAGGACGCGACTGCGAAGGGTAGGAGGGATCACCACTCGGTCTTTGTAGAGAACAACGCCGTCGTACTCGCTGAGGTGGTCGCGGTATCTGTGGTATGGTCGTATCGTGACCGGCACGTCCGCAGGTGTCTCTGGGAAGCCGTGGTTGATGAGATCAATCAGCCGAAGCATATCAGGGTCGCTGGTGGTCACCGTACGCACTTCGTCCCAGGTTATAGACTTGATGAGGTCAGTGGTGGCGGAAGCACTCAGTTGCGTACATGATGTGATCTCGATGGCCTCGCACGTCCGGACGATGGCGAGAGCGTCGATGATAGGCCAGATGCGACGTGTGCGTGGGGAGTTTGGGGAGGTGGACGTGATCTTGGATGGAGTGTCGTCGGGGAGGTCGGGTGCTTCTGCTGCCCCAACTGGGTGACGAGAGACGGCGTCGGCCGCAGTGTTCCGTACGCCAGGGACGTGGACGACACTAAACCTGAAGCGGAGGCTCTTCTCTTTAAGGTTCCGAAGCCGCGGGTTAGGTATCTCATCTAGGGCGCGGTCACCAAGAACCTTCAGCAGAGGTCGGTGATCCACAGCTACGATTAAGTCGGAGCAGCCGAGAGTGAAATGGCGGGTTTTGTGGAGAGCATCTACGACGGCCAATGCCTCACCCTCTATTGGTGCGTAACGAGATTCGGCACCGTGGGTGAATCGGCTCCCAACAAGCACTATACGCCAACCGGAGTGGCAGCAGAACGGTCGGGTGCCGGCGCACTGACAGTGCTTCTGTAGGAGCCAGTAGCCGAGCCCTTCCTGAGACCAGTCGGTAGCCAGGCACGTAAGTCGGGTCTTGTCAAAGATTTCGACGCCTTCCTTGATTTGGGCGATGATGACCTTCTTCGACGTCTGGAAGAGAGCGTCCAGTTGATCAGTCCACGCGAAGGGTTGGCCTGGTTTGAGAAGGTCACGGTACGGCTGCATGTGATCTGCTGATGCGAACGAGTATGACACCTGGTTGAGCAGACCGAGCCAACTGCGTACATCGGTCAGGTTCCGAGGAGTGGGGAAACCTTCGATCGCCTGCAGCATCCGCGGACAAGGCCGCACGGTGGTGGGTGTGATTTGGAACCCAGCAAACTCGACAACGTCGTTCGCGAAGCAGAATTTAGACGGGTTCTGCGTGATGCCATGTCGGCCGCAGCGGTCGAGCCATTCGGCGGCTTGGTGAAACGACTCCTCGATGCTGTCTGCCCAAAGAATGGTGTCATCAACGCATTTGGCTTTGCGTGGAATGTCGGCGACGAGGGCATCGAAGCGCCGGCTATACCCGTCTCCTGACGCCATGTAGCCTTGGGGAGCGACGCAATACCGGTAGCGGCCCCAAGGCGTTATGAAAGTGGTCAGGTGACGGTCATTGGGATGGAGAGGAACAGCATGGTAACCATTCCACGCATCACACACGGTTTTCTTAGTGTTCCGTGGGACTGCCCTGGCCTGATGGAATGGTGATTGCGTGTGGTGGGTTTCACGGGTAGCGTGGAGGTTCAGAGCTTGGAGGTCGACTGTCCGTCGGGGCTTACCGTTCTTCTTGGGGTTGATCACCATCCGGTGACACCAAGTCACAGGTGTACCGATAGGGACTTCTTCGATGACTCCTAGGCGACAATCCTGGTCCAAGCCGGCCTTAACATCATCCTGCCAATGGATGGGAACGGGGATAGGCGTATGATGAGCTACTGGCGTGGCGTCAGAATCTATCATCAGTCGGAGGGGTGGACCTTCCATGGCAGGTAGGGTCTGATGTGTGCACACGTTGAAGGTGCTGGAGGCGTAGTAGTCGAGGAGCCAGGCCTCTAGCTTTGCTCGATTTTCCTCGGTAGGAGGATATGGTAGTGCAGTGGGGCGCGGTGGCGGTAGCTGACAGCGTGGGCAGTCACACTCAGCTGTGATGCAGGAGGCTGGTGGACCAGGGCATTTTGACGTGCTCGCAGATGCCGTGATCGGGGCTGCCTCGGACAGGGAGACTGCCTCAGACGGGGAGTGTGTTCCAATCTTCGGGAAGTCGGCCTGTATGATGCCAAGGGCTGTGCAGGCTCCACGAGAAAGGAAGAACTTGTCAGTGGTATCAGTGAAGTACACCACTTGTCTCGTCTCCAGGCCACCAGGTCCCCGGGTGTCTGAGAGGCGGAGTGGGAGTGCCCCGATGATATGGATGGGTTCATTGTTGACCGCGGCCATCTTCAGCTGAACTGGTGCGAGGTGGCGGGTGTCAAGCCCCAGATGTCGCAGTAGCGAGGTGCCTGCAAGACAAGACTGACAGCCTGTGTCTGCGATAGCGTACACTAGTGGGGACGGGGTGGGTCGACGCAAGGTAGTTGTCAGGCCCAAGGCCCGTGAGTCACAAGGGAGATGCGAGACGAACACAGCGACAGTGGGTTGTGGCGCGGAGGGTCCCCTCTCCCAGGTATCACGAAGAGAATCATAGAGGTGATGCTCCATCAAAAGCGTTCCTGAATGCACGGGGTCAGGGCTGTCAGAGCGCGCACTAACATTGCACAGGGTATCGAACACCGTGGAAGCACTCGGTTCTGCAATATCAGTGTGCCCTGCTGGATGGTCAGACTCAGGTGAGCGATTCGAACATGCCGCAGCGACACTGCGAGAAGTGACAGGTGGCCGTGCTTTGCTCGATCTGCACACACTTTCGTGATGGTTCATTTTTCCGCACTTCGCACACTGGTGGCCGTACGCACTGCACTTAGACACACGGCTGGCTCTGTCTAGAGGGTGGTTCCTGGTGCCGCAGAAGTTGCAGGGTGGGGAAGTTGATGCTGCACTGCCGCCAGTGGATCCAGTGGACTGTCGATCTCGATAGGCGTCGCGCTGTTGGCGGCGAAAGCTGCTGACGGCACTGACGTTGGTAGGTACAGCTGAGCCCAGGGCAGGTGCCAGGCGCTGAGCGGACTGTTTTCCGCTCTCTCGAGACTCTATAAATCGTAGAGTATCCTCAAGTGAAGCAGTTTGATCCTTCTCCGATAGGATGGAGAGCTTAATGTCGGGATCATACACGCCCCGGATAAGACCGTCTCGGATCATTTCGTCGCTGTAGTCTACGGTTCTTGGGTCAGGGCAAGTGCAAGTCGTAGTATACTGGCATGCTAGTGCGATGCCTTTAAGGCGGGCACAAAACGCACGGGCCGGCTCGTCTCGATCTTGTCTACAATTGTGCAGTTCCTCACGCGCAACCAAGACGTTTTCTGCGCGGACGGCCAGGTCTTTAATTCTCGCGATGACTGTGTCTTCTGTCTCAGAGGAAAGGTCTCCGAACAGTCGGGCGAGATCGCGCCTGAGCGGATCCTCGCAGCAGTCTAGCAGTTGGTATATTATGTCAGGTCCTGTGATGTGGGTTGCTGCCTTGTAGGTTGTCCAGCGCTGTAGAAAATAAGACCACTCTTCGGTGGTTCCACCACAGGCGATGGTGGGCCGTTTTATTTTGTCCACCTGGGCAGTGGCGCCGACAGGTGGCTGGTGCACAGCCCGCTCGTGCATCTGTAGCAGGGCGATGATGGTAGGCCGGTCTGCCTCTTGGAGGCTCCATTGACAAGTAGGGTAAGGGCAGCTGATTGCGATTGGCTCTTGTAAGGACATTGTTAAGTCTTGGATGTGAATGGTGTGATCATAAATAGACCTGCAGTCATTTGGCGTAGATGTATTGATGAATGCCAATGATCACACCATCTGAAAGACAGGCAAAAGGTAAGTAAACATGTGAAACAAATTAGGATGCAGGTAATGTGAGAGCTCTGGATTACTCTAGTTATATTAGCTTTCCATGACTTATAAATACATGTTTACATGAAAAATCCTAAATTTTGAAGCTGTTGGCTATTTCAAAGTTTTTTATGCATTGCCGTGCTCATTTCCATGAGGGTACGTAGTTTAGGATCTGAAGTTCATGAGGCTAATAAATAACCTTAAGTCAGTTAGATAGTAAATGTCAAATAAATATCCTGTTTCCAAGGAAGTTATGAGTAAAAGGAATGAGTAAAGGTTGCACTAGGCTGTGTTTTTGTTATATCTTTGTCCCCTTGACATAGATCATAGGCATATTTAGGTAAGTGAATAAAATGAAATGGGAGAAATAATTTGGTACTTAAAACTCAAATTAATGTGGAAAGGTGAAGAGTTTTGTTTCTTTGGCATCTACAAATCCACTGATGAAGGTATGCAACTTTTGTGGATAATTCTGGACAAACAGGCATTGGATTTAAAAGAAGACGGAAGGGAAAATCAAATGTTTTAGTCTAATTTGACCAGTCTGCTGGTAAAATTCATTTTTCCCTTATTAATAGCATTTAAAATTATTGATCAACAGTGAGCGCATAACATACTGTGTGGAAATAAATGTAAGCTGCCGAAATTACAACGAACACCACATCACTTACTTCTTTGTTTTCTCCCCACACTGTTCTGATCTGCCCGCTGTTTGATCCATGCTTCAAAACGACCTCCTTGGCCAAAACCACTGTTCCTGAACTTGCAGGGCAGCCCAGAATGCTTGATTCGCTGATGCTCCTAAAAAACGTTTTTCGCCAAAATACCCACATCCCTCAAATCCACATTTAAGCTTGACACGTGACGGTGGAAGGGGCTTCAGCTTAATCGGAGCCATTTATCAGCCCTTCAACTATGGACGATGAAATCCAGGCTCAACCAGTTTACTCAAGATGTATACCAAAGTAATGCAAGAGAAAAATAATCAAAAACACAACCTTGCAACGTATTCCATCCACCACACCACGGGATTCTAGGGCCTTGGCCTCCGCCATATCCATAACGCAACACACCAAACCGCATGGCTGATTTTCAAACCAAAGATACCTTTTACACCGGCTTTGCCGCAAGGGCGCTGTTCAAACAGCGCCCTTGCGGCAGCGTTGAGCGTACTTCCAAACGAAGGAAACGAAGGAAAAACATGTTTTGCCTGTCTGAAGGCCTTTACGGCGGCCTGTCGGGCCAAGCTGTCGCGTGCTATGGAATACAAATCGGGCCCGACAGGCCGGTGAAGGAATTTTTCCAGCAGAGGATTTTCTGGGTGACGTTTAAAAGGCCCTCTGTACATAAGGCCCTCTATTCAAAGGTCCCTCGATTCATAAGTCCCTCGAAAAGACCCTCTGTACATAAGGCCCTCTATTCAAAGGTCCCTCGATTCATAAGTTCCTCGATTTTCCATCGGTTCTTGCCGCACACTGGCCTGATATGGGAGAGGTGCAAATTCATGAAAAACTTGTTGAGTGAAAGAGGTGACAATTCTAATATTGAGATTTTTTAGAACAAAAAATATTTTCTGTTTCCTTTCAATATTTTTTTCTCACAGATTGTAAGATCTGTCGCAGGACCATACCGTGCCCTAAAATCTGTCGGGCACTTTATGACCCGAGAGCCCGACTTTTTGCAGCTCTGGCCCAAAAGCTCATTTTACATTTAGAGCCCTTTCGCTAAAGGGTCCCTAGGGTAGGTAGGTAGGTACTGTCCGCCCCGAAGTCCCTTTCTTTTCTTCGATTGCTCGGCATCAACACGTGTATTGACGGGGGTCTGAGCCACCTTCGCTTTGACGGGGGCAGGTACCCGCCTCCCCTAAGATCTCGAGAACCACGCTAGGTAGCGAGAAACGGTAAGCGGCGTTGGGTAGCCCATCCACTACTCTATCGAAAATATTTGACCATGTTTTGTCAGGTCACATTTAAGGTCACTAGAGGTCAAGACATTCCGTCATAGGGATTGCATGTAAATGTAGGTTTTGGTTAACCATGAAAGATAAAACAAAAAATGTACACCATTGGAATCTTCGCAGCAAGCCGAATCGAACGATGTATAATATGACATTGCTAGGTCAAATCAAATCAAATATGGAATTTGACCTGACCTGAAGTCAGGTGAAGATAACTGCTAATGCAATGCAAATCTAATGAAGTTAGAATAAACGCTCCATCATCATCTGTTACTAAGTTATTCAGTTAAAACCATTTTCCCATGTTTTTCCAATGGAGAGGTCATGGCTCGTACTTTACCTTAGATCATCGATATAAAAAATATTGGAACCTGTTTTAAAGATCCCGATGTGTCCATTGTGTGATATGAGTCTTGATTGGACAAGTTGATCATTTTCTGACTAATGCTATCTTAATTTTTTAGGTGAAGCCACTCAGGGGCGGACGCAGGTCCGAGTTTTGGGGGCCAAACCCGCCATGTCTGCTTCTCCTCCTGGGGGTGGAAACGAATATTTTTTATGCTCTACAGACCTAGTGTAAAACTTTTTTCAGTGCTCGATAGGCCTAGCATAAGCTACCTCTCCAAGTACATGACCGCTCTCGGGGGGGGTGGGAGCAGATTTTTTGTGGTCGCCTCTGTCGGCCGTCGCCGCTGTTTCCCGCCACAAGTCCCCCGCCAGCGTCGGCAGTGCGCCTTCCCGCGTTAGATGGCGGCAGCCAATGAGGGAGGCCAGGCTTCCCGCCTTAGTTGCAGCGGCCAATGAGAGAGCTCTGCTCTGGAGACGTGTTGCGTGGGGCAGTTCGCGCCGGTGTAGGGTAGAGGGTGGACGTGTCTGCAACGAGAGTCGGTAATATACGTTTCTTTTATTCTCTGGCCTGATTACAAGCTATTCCGGCCCTAATATGAGTGGTGGCATCAAGATTAGCGATTTGTTGCGGCCATTTGATGGCACTGGTGACGTAGTGCAATGGCTGACAAAGCTGGAACTTGTGGCGGAACTGAGAGAGATAAGAGATGTGGCAAAGACCCTTCCTCTGTTTCTGGAGGGAGCCGCTTTTGCGGTCTACAACGAACTTGACTCTGAGCGGAAAGGGAGTGCTGCGTCGATTAAAGAGGCACTGGAGAAGGCTTTCAGCACGAATCCGTTTCAAGCCTATGAACAGCTTTGCAGGCGTGTTTGGAGAGACGAGCCCGTGGACGTTTATATGACGGATCTGAGGCGGCTCGCGCGACTGGCCGGCATTGCCTCAGATGTTATGCTGCTGCGAGCATTCGTGGTCGGTCTGCCACCGACTGTGTCGCGCGAGCTCCGCGCGCTGCCAGATGTGGATAAACTGCCACTCTCCTCGGTACTGGAGCGTGCCCGCTGCTTGGTGGCGGAGCTGGTGGAGTCTCCGGTAGTGGCTGTGGCACAGGGCGGGCAGCGACGCGCTGGATGCGTTCCACTGAGTGATGTGCCTGGAGGACCAAAGCGGTGCTACCGATGCGGCGGACCCCATCTGATGAAATTCTGCAGGTCACCTCCGGGGCCAGTCGTCTGCTGGTCGTGTGGCCAGGAGGGACACATCGCCAAGCAATGCGAGGGAAACGAGACCGGGAGAGCTGGTGCGCCGGCGGCCCTCCTGCAGAAGGATTGAAGGCGCTCCCTATCGTGGATGCAACGGTGAATGGGCGCCGTGTACGTGCGCTGGTGGACACAGGTTGTTCGCGGACAGTGCTAGCGCCGTGGCTGAGTGATACAACAAGTGGTGGTTGTCATATCGTGGCGGTAGATGGAGCACGAGTGCGGTGCAAAGGTGATGTTTCGGTGATGTTGTCGGTGCGGGGTGAGGCCATGTTGATAAGTGCTGTAGTAGTGGAGAAATTGTTCGATGGGGTTGACGTAATCTTGGGTATGGACTTTATCAGGCGATGTGGTGGAGTGAGGATCGCGGGGAATCGTGTGTCGTTTGGGGTCGAAAGCGAGTGTGATGGTCGGTTTGCGCAGCGTCCCCAAGCTGAACAAAGAGGTGTTAAGGCGCTGAAGACGGACGTCGTTGCCGTAGCCGCGCAGTTGGAGCTGAAGGACGAAGATTTTGAGGCTGTGTTTGACGGCCACGTGTGGACGGTAAAATGGCGGTGGAAGAACGGGCCGCCTGTGTTGAAGAACACACTTGACTGTTACAGCAGCGTTTGGCGCGCCGACGCCCGAGATGATTTCGAAGCTGAAGTCCAGAGATGGATAGACAAGGGCTGGCTTAAACCGCAGTACGGTACGCAGCAGGGGGGCATCATACCACTCATGGCCGTGGTCCAACCAAACAAGAAGAAGACACGCCCAGTACTGGACTATCGTGAAGTCAACGAGCATGTGGAGTGTCACATCGGGGAAGAGGCGTCTGCTTGTGACGAGACGATACGAAGGTGGAGGCAGATGCAAGAGCCGTTGAGAACGATCGATCTGCGGTCAGCGTACCTGCAGATTCACGTCGACGAAGCCTTGTGGCCTTTCCAGCGGGTGGAGTTCAAAGGAAAGCCCTTCTGTCTGACCCGATTGGGATTTGGGCTCAATAGTGCACCAAAGATCATGACCCGGATCTTGAACGAGACTCTGGCGCAGGATGAGAAGATCCGAAGTGGGACAGATTCTTATATGGATGACATACTGGTCGACGAGAGCATCGTGTCTGCTGAAGACGTTGCGGCACACCTGCTCAAGTACGGGCTAGAAACCAAGCCGCCAGAGGAGCTAGATGGCGGCCGGGTACTCGGGTTACGACTAAGCCGCGATGCCAAACACGATCTCGTCTTCGGAAGGGGAAACGAGATCCCCAGACTGAATGAGGGAGAGACGCTGACCCGACGAAAGCTGTTCTCCTTCTGCGGCCGCCTCACTGGTCACTATCCAGTATGTGGGTGGCTTCGAGTTGCGTGCAGTTACATGAAGCGAATGAGTGAAGGACAATCGTGGGAAAGCTACGTCGGAGACAAAGTGTCAGCAATGCTGGACGAAGTGCTCGCCTGGGTTCATGACCATGACCCAGTGCGCGGCCGTTGGCTGGTGCCCAGCAACTCGCGAATGGGTCGTGTGTGGTGCGACGCAAGCTCGCTGGCAGTTGGTGTTCTTCTGGAGATTGGAGGTACTGCCGTGGAGGACGCTGCATGGATCAGGAAAATCGACGACGCGGCGCACATCAATGTGGCAGAGTTAGATGCGGTTGTAAGAGGTGTAAACCTGAGCCTGAAGTGGGGCCTCCAGTCAATTGAAATCATGACGGACTCTGCAACAGTGAGAAGCTGGCTCGACTCAGTGCTGGACAGAAGTGCACGGGTTAAGGTCTCAGGGATGTCAGAGGTGCTCGTGAAACGCCGTTTAGGGCTGCTTCGAGAGCTGGTGGACGCTTTCTCTGTGGAGGTGAAGGTGACGCTAGTGAAATCCAGCGAGAATCGAGCTGATGCCCTGACCCGCGTGAGTAAGAAGTGGCTGAAGAACGACACCCTCGTCGGTGATGATGTTCTCGTGTGTGCGGCAGACGTGGAAGCCCTTCATGACGAACA
Source organism: Lepas anatifera (assembly GCA_034440635.1). NCBI lineage: Eukaryota > Metazoa > Arthropoda > Thecostraca > Lepadidae > Lepas > Lepas anatifera. The sequence continues at coordinate 53,642 of JAOTON010000333.1, forward strand.
TCACTTTGGAGTTGAGCGAACATTGTATTTGTCAAAACTGGTGGATCCAACAGTGTCTCGACGGGTAGTCGAGGAGTGTGTGCGGCGATGCCGTCAGTGTCAGTCGATCGATCCAGCACCTGCACGCCACGACTCCGGAAGTTTGGCGGTGCCGGAGAACTGGACGCGACTGGCTGTTGATGCCACGCACTATGGTGGCCGCTGCTTTCTTACGATGGTGGACTGTGGGCCAAGCCGTTTTGCTCTGTGGCGAGAGGTGAGATCTGAGAACTCGCTTGACGTCGCGACGGTGCTCGATGAAGTCTTTAGAGAGCGGGGCCCGCCAGCTGAACTGTTGTTTGACAACAGCACGGCTTTCCGCTCGGCACGCGTCGCCCAAGTGTGTCGGGACTGGAGCGTTCGACAGAGGTTTCGGGCGGCCTATCGCCCGTCTGGGAATGGAGTGGTGGAACGCAACCACCGAACGGTGAAGCGCATCGCGGCTCGTAGCGGTGTTTCACCCCTGAAAGCGGTGTTCTGGTACAACCTAGCCGCCTCCGACAGCAAGAACGCCGAATCCGCGCCGTGCGCGGGATTGCACAGGTATCGGTGGCGTCATCCGGCAGCGGAGCCAGCAGACGTGGCTACAGGACAGCTCCCCAGCGTGACCCAAGTGCGGCCCGGCGACTTGGTGTGGGTGAAGCCCCCTGGCGCGAGGTGTACCACGCGATGGAGGGTCGGAAGGGTGTCGGATGTGACATCGAGGAACAATCTGTCAGTGGATGGTACACCCCGTCATATCCTGGACATCCGGAAACTGTTCGAAGAAAGCGATGAGGAAGGCAAGTCAACAAGTGAGGAGGAAGGTGTCAGTGAGGAGGAAGCTGCTAGTGATGGGGAAGTTGCCAGGGAGGGATTTAGCAGTGAACCGGATGGCGATGATGAGATCGCTGGTGTTGAGCAGGTTCGCAGAAGGAGCCTCCGGGTGCGGCGACCCCCTGTTTGGATGCGTGATTATGTTTGAATGAAGTTATATTCATGGGGGCATGTGGTCGCCTCTGTCGGCCGTCGCCGCTGTTTCCCGCCACAAGTCCCCCGCCAGCGTCGGCAGTGCGCCTTCCCGCGTTAGATGGCGGCAGCCAATGAGGGAGGCCAGGCTTCCCGCCTTAGTTGCAGCGGCCAATGAGAGAGCTCTGCTCTGGAGACGTGTTGCGTGGGGCAGTTCGCGCCGGTGCAGGGTAGAGGGTGGACGTGTCTGCAACGAGAGTCGGTAATATACGTTTCTTTTATTCTCTGGCCTGATTACATTTTTGCTCTACAGACCTACTGTAAACACCTTTTCAAAAAATTTCTCCGGCGTTTGGGGAGGGCGGCAAAGATAGTTTTGCCCCCTCCAGCACTTTGGGGGCCATGGCTGGAATACCCCCTCCCCTGCGTCTGCCAATGAAGCCACTTGACCTATGCTGATGACCTGACCTGAGATGACTTAACCTTACAATTTTGAAAAATAGTTGTGAAAATGATCAGAAAAAATGTATGCAAAGAACAGCGGCGCAATCCTTCCAGCATTTCTGGTCTGGGCCAGCGCGAGCAATGGGTCGAAATGCCCCGGCAGGCCGCCGTAAAAAAGCGAGCAGGCAGGCATAGGTGGATCCAGAGGGTGAAAATGAGGTCGTGTGCCCCCCTCCTGATCGGCCCTGAATGGTCGATGGTGCCCCCTGAAATGTCACATTCCACGTGGAATGCGACACCCCGCCCACCCACGCGAAATCGGGGTACTGGGGTACCCCACCCCCATGCGAAATCTGCGCCCACCGATAGGATTTTGCAATCACCTGATAGGTTTTCCCGGCCAAAAGTGGTGCCCCCTGGTCCGGATGGCGCCCCCGGGAAGGTACCTCCCCGATCGGCAATCCTGGATCCGCCTATGGGGGCGGGTACCCCCGTCATTACGCTTGTGTAACGCCTGCAGTGTAGAAATGGTGACGTTTTCGTTAGCACGGCGGGGGCACAGAGGCACTGATAGTTGAAACAACAGTGAACCAAACTTGTAGCGAACCTTGGGAGAAATCAAAACAAGAACTGGAGCTGGTTTGTTTACATCGGATTACTTTATTATTTATTCGTTTGTTTTGTATGGTTGGGTCGATTATGTATTGGTTGGTTGTCCTGTCTTTTTGTTTTAGAAAAGTGATAGCTTATTGCTAGCTTATTAGTCATTGTTGCTCGGTTTTGGCCTTTTTTCGCGACTTTAAAACTGTCAGCATCTCAGGATGCATTACCTCAGTATGCATTAGGTACCTCAGCATTTATAATCTTAATAATTAGGTATCATACATTACTTAAGCATACACAGCATTACCAATAGCTTTGGAGAGTGCAAAGGTGAGGAACACTTTTGATTCCATCTCTCAGGCATCTCAGTTGTGGTGAAAGGCTGAGGGCACCCATCCTGCAAGGAGTGCAAGGCATAACAGGCCAGACAAGATGCCCCTGCCATATGGAATTCTCACAGTCTTGCACCAATTCCTACCATGAGCAAAAAAAGAAGAAAAAATGGACCAAACCCTACTTAAAATTGAAAAAACTATGACAGGTTTCTAGGTTGTGTAAGCAGTCTTTCACCATAGGTATTCAGCCAAATTTTCCTTACTTATATTTTCCACATACAAATGAATTGGAGACCTTACAAAATTTTTTTGAGAAATAAATTTTAGTTTTCTATGCTCCCTATGACTAAGTTTCTATGGTTACGTTGTGATGTGGATTGAACAGTTAATCAGGATACATCATGGGGTATAGAATTTCCCAGCGCTTCAGCATGACAATGAGCCATGAAAATATAGTGCTTGAGAAATAACACTTTATGTCCTTCATTAGAAATCTTATCCAGATCACATTCTGGCCATGGACCCTAGGTCAATATTGGTACTTGTCAGTCTCCCAGTGTGCAAAGTATGGCATTTTCAACGAGATATTGTCAGTGCGAGTGCCCTTGGAGACAGGAGCGAGTGGTGCGAATTTTATCAGCCTGGTGCAAACTTGCAAGACTGGTGCGAGAAAGTTGACACTGAAAACTAAAAAAAAAAACAATGACTGAATAGTTAGGAAGACACAGGAGGGGGCCTTATAAAAAGTCCTTAACTAACTAATAAAAGAGGTAGTATTGCATCGTGTGGGTAGGAATGTGTGCGTTTTCTCCCTAGTATCTGGCAGATTGGTGAGATTTTTTTTAGGCTGGTGGTGCGATAATTTTGGATGGCTGGTGCGACTCTTCTGGCCTGCTGCCATACTTTGCAGACTGGTCAGTCTCAAACAATGGATATCCTAGAACTCCTCCCTGTCTTCCTGTGGACACTGATTCTGTCATCTTGTCCACTCACCTCCAAACTACTCTCATCCTTTTTATGATGAGGTATTGTAACTTGTAACTGATGCTAGCCTGCTCCATATTGATATACATATTTTAATTTTCAAGCAGGCAAGCATATTATATGACATGGTGCAAAAACAGGCAGGCTGCTAAACCAAACTATTTCTATTGGACCAGTATGACACTGGAATCAGCAGGTTTCACTCTTTGTTCCAGTGGACATTGTATTCATGAATAAACTTATACTTCAAAACTTTATGGGGTGCACACATGTTTTTGTGTCAGTAACATGATAAAAACTGCTTGCTGGCAGCAGCAACTTGCTGCAGCATGAATGCTGCTGCTCAGGTTTCAGGAGCATACCAGAGGCATTGCAAAATCATACCAAATTTGTATGTGCTCAAAGTGAAGGGGAAACTTGTTTGCAAATTGAGGAAGTTAGCGGCTAAACAAGCAGATTTGAATCTTGACAAAGTGGCAGGCTCCAAACCTGGGGTGGCCAATGAAGTCAAAAGCGCCACAGGAAGGTTAGGTGCAACTCAGGCTGGCACTGAATTGAGACAAGGTGAGGTCAGTTCAGATTTGTTTCTGTCATGCTTTTTATAAAAATATGAAATTAGGAAGGCCAAAGCTCCAACTGCAGGTTAGTTGCACTGCTGTCCAGCTCACTGCATTGAGGATAGCAGGCTGGTCCATACCTTCTCCTGTAAAGCCAACAGCTTTTTGTGTCAGGTGTTTTGTCATGAATTTTCCAAGGTAATTGACTCAAACTAATATCTCAAGTGATCCCAAATTGCCAAAATCAGTCGCTAGACAATAAAGGTGTGTTTGCCACATTGCTTCTGTCATTTATTTCAGGTATTTTCTGGCAAAATATCTGGCGCCAAAAGCTCTTGGTTTTCAAGAGATTGTCTACCACTATATACTTTGATACTATAGATAGCTTTCAAGCTGCAGCGGAGTCCCAAATTCGGATTTGCTTATCTTCAAAAAGCACAGTCCTAAGATAAGTATGTCACGCTGACGGCTATCATCAGCTTTTTTTGTCACAGCGAGCTATGTGCTTGCCAATCGCCGACCGTATTACAAGTGAAAACACATTCACAGCTTTTAAATGGCTGCAGTATTCACATTTTCTTGGGAAGTGTAAGGCACCAGCTTTATAAGTACTCTTTGAACCAATTTTTGGCCATACCTCTCCGAGTAGGGGGATATTTTTGGAAAACAATTTCCTGGTTATTCTGTCAAGATTAAAGCTTTGCAGCTCATAAAACATTTTATATGCAATATTTTTGTGTCCCCAACCCAATAATTTTTTTACATATTTGCACCCCACAGACACACTATACCGCAACAGTTTCCACTTGTCGACACCCGTGCTGTGAGATGGTCGTGCCCGCACGCTTCCTATCACGTGGCCCACCGTACTAGACGGTGCGGCTCCATCGTACTAGATGGTGGGGCTATCCCGATTTCTCGGGCCCTGTGGAACAGAGGACTGCTGCGGTAACACGAGGTGAGGCCGTGCCCTCGGGGCGCGCCACCGGACCGGTGGATCAGTTCAAGAACCAATCAAAGCCATGATCCCAATAACAAGGGCGCTGGTTGGTCAGAGTAAAGCGTAAGTCCCGCGTCAGGGCGGGTTTTGTGCAGTGTACTGTCATCTCCTATGTAGGAGACGTTCGAGGAAAAAACTGCCAGAGGTCAGTTTCGATCCAAGGACCTACCACACCGTTCAGAGTCGCCTTAACCAGCTACGCCACGGCGAAAGCGCATAGATGTACACATGATGGTGTGTATGTTTACAGCTTGCTTGATGACTAGTATTCGGCACACAGGTGCTCATGGTTGAATAAGATAGCAGCTAGATAGGTGCAAGTTAGAATGACCACTTCTTATCTGTGACATTTGCAAACTGGTTTGCACTTGATTCCCAACGAGAAGTTGCGGAGGAAAATAGACCCTAGAGCCTGTGGAGGGAACTGTTCTCGTTCCTAAGCGGTGAAATTGAATGGTTGGCAGAACATCTTATGAGTGAAATATCACGCTGTGAGCTGTTTTGCGCTGGGAATGTTATTTTTATAAAAATTTGTGTTGGAAATTATGAGGATATGCCCTGTTGAGATTGGCCCGTAATCCACTTAGCTTGTAGGCAACAATGAACAACCACGCCAATACAAGACAATCTTTTGGCTCATGTCCTAAGTCTGCAATCCTTGAAGGCCAGCAGAAACAGCTGTGATATGTTCCGTACTACAAATTGCTGCAAAGCATGGAGCCTCTGGGGTCGCCTGTAAACCCAGAACAGAAGGCAACTGATGTTAATGGTCTTTTAAATCTCCTGCTGTTTTTGTTTTCCCCTCCAGCGTCCATTATAGGTGCGTAGCCTCGCAGCTCTGGATCTTGCAGTAGGCCCCCAGGTTTACCACCAACGAACTGCTCCGCACCTCCTCAGAGGGATGAATTTTTCTAGTTGGTCTTGAGCTGCCTACTGGCGACTTTGAGTTCGGATACTCGAGCGTTGGGGCTGCTCCTCTCGATGATGCTGCGGTGCAACTTCGGTCGCCGTGCCGTGGCCTCCTGGCTGGGGCACGGTCGCGAGCTGTTGGGCCGGGCGGTCGGGCTTGCGGTGTCCGGTTGGAGGCGCTGTTCCGTGTGGTGGCGCTAGGTGGCGCTGATGGCCGCGCAGTGGCGCTGGCGGTGTCTGCGCAGTGGCGCTGGCGGTGCCCGCACGGTGGCGTTGGGCGACGTGGGAATGGGGAGATGTCTGTATTGCCTGCATCTGTGGTAGCTGTCGGCTGCACTGAATGTAGTGCTAGAGAGCTCCTGGAGATCTTTAGGTACATGAATTTATTTTACGTCTTTTAATTTTTTTCTTGTCCCATCCGTTTTTTTTGCGCATATCTCACGACTCCTGTGACATTAATCCATATCGGGCCAATGGACACTCCGGGCTTCGCAAAACGAGGATATGGACATTTTCAATCTGAACAGCAGTGGTGTTAGCTCTGCCACGTCCATTATCCACAGCTACGTAGCCTGAGAAGTGCTCCTAATCTGTGCTTCCCTCTGTGGACTGTTTTCCATCAGACTGCTCTACAAGTTTTGGAAGCCTAGATTCTATTTCCAGCTCCTTAGTTATCAGAAGCATTGAGCACCGCAGCGTTATCGGGGAAATACCCGACAAATGTAACCAATCATTTATGTTCCATGCTCTGGAGTCGTCAATAATAAGAATAGAAGAGAAGTCTAATTTAATGCGATTGCTATTTTTCAACCATAACATTAAAAACGTTTGCTGTACAACTGACATAACTTCTCTTGATTTCTAAATCATACCATTAAAGACACGAGCTTCTGCGGATTTTCTTTTCAGTCGAGATTTTTTGGGAGCGAATCCCCAAAACTTTTATATATATTTTAAGATCAGAGAAACAACTTGAAAAGGAATATTTTTTTATTTCGAGAAAGTGCATTTTATCAATCATGGTCGTCCACTCACTTTTACTGATGGATAATCAATATTTTAGGTTCTATCATATTTTAAAATGTGATCTACAATTTCGAGTTTCGTAGCGTGATTAGGTTATAGGTGGCCAGTGACGGATCTAGGATTTCGTTAAGGGGGGGCCCAGGCTCGGAGGGCGCCGAACCTGGGGGGCGCCGAACCTGAGGGGCGCCAATTTCAGTGGCGGATCTAGCCGGTCGGTTTGGGAGGAGCAAACCAAAGTCGAAAAGCAAAAAAAAAAAACGTCACGCAGTAAAAAGCTGCGCTACCAATATCACTTGCCCGTAGAATTTTGGGTATTTGAGGCGAAAAGCCAAAAAAACTTCACGGGGTGAAAAATATGGGCTCGAGATACTTCTTCCTATCCAAGGCTGCGTATACTATGACTTGCTATACTATGGAGGTCTGGCTATACTATAACTGAGAATTATTGATATTTACTCCATGATTCTGATGAAGGGCTGTGCCCGAATATATAGTCTTCAGTTTTTTTACATTTCCAGATTCGAGGGGACAGGCCAGGGAACATCTTATCAACTTATGTTCTGTTTGAAGTTGAGAGTTGGAACACCAAAATCTTGCTTATAAACTAAGAAGGAGTAGGGGAAAAAGGAGGTCGATCGCTTTGGGGGCGAAAACGCAGTTTTGCCCCGAGCTTTTTCGTTTGGGGAATGCCTTTTTCCCCTCCCCCTTGGATCCGCCACTGGCCAATTTAACACCCAAAAGGCGGCCACTGTCAATGAAGAACGCGTTTAAAAAAGGATTTGTAAATGCTTATTTTCATGAAAGCTTCCTCTCAGTGAGGACATGTTCACGTTTACCATCAAGCATATTTCGGGCCAGCTAACGACTGGTACCGTGGTAGAAAATGCTGAAAGCACCCACTGACACTAACTGAAGCACGATGAGCAAATAATACAGTTATATTCGGTCATGGTAAAAACTGAGGTGTCGTATCCACCACCTCCACTTATCACAGTTGTCCTGGCTAACGGCTCCATACTGAAATAGCCGATTGACGCTAACCTGAGCCTCATAGGCCGCAGAACCTCTGCGGGCCTGGGCCCCTGAGTTTTTGGTGACTTCCCTGAGTTTATATGGAGTCCCCTCAGCTGATCTGGAACCGCTTTAGTTAACCAGGTCCTCACACTAAACTTGAAACCTTTATGTCGCCGCTGAAGCCTATTAAGCTTTTTGGGCCCTTTTATTGATATAGGGCCCCTCAACCGGTCCTGGGCCCTCTGAGCTAAAAGCTGGAGCTCTGAGCTCTGAGCCCCAAGCTGGATTAGTGTCCCTTAAGCTGGTCAGGGTCCCCTGGGTTGGTACCGTTTTCGTTTAACTGATATAGATCCCTTCAGCTTGTTTGGGGCCCGTTGTGCGTATCTGGGCACTAGTTCGTCGAGGCACCCAGGTAGCCTGGCCCTATTAGTTTTATGGGCCTTCTGAGCTTCTGCAGGTTCCCCTCAGAGTGTCTGGGCCCCATGAGTTGAAAATTGGACCCCTGGGTTAGTTTTGGGTTCCTGAGCTTATTTAGAAACCGTTTAAATAGGTAGGCACCCCACGCTGGTCTTGAGAATCCTGTGTTGGCACTGAGGTCAAATGAGCTCGTCGGGGGCCCTTATCTGGGGCCCCCTTAACTGGCACGGACCCCTCAGCTGATTTTGGGGACCCAAAATCCCTCCTACCGGATTCCACCCACGCCAGATTTCCTGACTCCCTGAGGGCCCCTGGGGGCCATTGGGGATTTTTCCCGCGATCAGCGCTAGGGCCCCCTCCCCGAGACAAAGCTTACAACATGTCTCTGTGTATATACTCTAGCATCTGCCAGAGTTGAGCTAGAATCATTTTGAGGCACAATTTGCTTCCTCTCGTTACGGTGAATCATCAAATAATGCATAATATGACTATACTAGGTCAAAACATAAAAATGACCTGACCTAAGGCTTGGTCAAGGTCACCATTTAGCCTAGCATAGTCAGTATGCATATGAATCAACTCACAATAGCAATAAAAAATGGTATCAAAATACGGGTTTTATCAATATGTCCTGCAAAGCAATTAACCCGAGTCTTAAAACCTGCTTAGGAAGCCCCAGATGAACTCTCAGAGGTATCATGTCTAAACTTGCAACATGAACCGATAAAGAGGCCTAGGATACCATGATTTGGGGAATCCGAAGGTATTCCAAGCGGCGTCGGCAGACATACAGCAATTTTTCGGCAAATTTCCGTTTTACCCCATGCATTTTCAATGGAGAGGTCATGATTCGTACCTGTCTCTAGGCCATCGATGGGAAAAATCCCGCAATAAATGTATTAGTACTTTTTGGGCCCATTATATGGTACAAGTTTGAATTCGATAGATTCACCCTTTTCTTACTTACGCCAACTTAAACATTTTTTGGGGTGAGGTCACTTGACCTGCACTGGTGACCTGACCTGAGATGACGCAACCTTAAATTTTGAGGGAAAGTTGCGGAATTGATCAATGATAAGGTGTGACAAGTACTGTGTCGCTTCGCGCCGACGTTTTTTCGTGCCACTGGGAGACCTCGAGGGGGTGTTCAAGCACCCCCCAACGGGCCGGAACGGGGCTCGAATACTCTATAACAGGGCTGAGGCCAAAAGGGAAGGCGCTAAACAATGTCTGCAATTTTTGGGGTCAAGGTCCTTCAAGGTCATTGACCTATTACGGCACAACCCAACATATTATGCCTAATTTACACTATAACTAGCGCTGTGCCCAAGCTTACCAATGACCTTTGATCAAGCCTTGATCATCAAGGCCAGTGACCTTTAAAATTGACCTGTAACCTTGATCTAAACACTGAATAACCTTTACTTTGATATAATAGCATACGTCATAATAGGAATCGTAACATTATGCAACGTCATTTAGGGGCTGTCCAGGAGTACCTGTGCTCATCAGGGACACCTATGCTCTCTGGGGGGGGCCTTTGCTTCGATGAGGCACCTGTGCCACCCAGGGGCGCCTTCGCTCCCCAATGGACGCAACCTAGCTATCCAGGGGCATCTTTGCTGTTCCGGGGGTGCCTTTGATACCCAGTGCCCAAGGGGAGCTTTTTCTTATCCAGGTTCACCATGGTATTGAGGGGCGTATTTTTATTCAAGGTAACCTATACTACCCAGTGGCGCCTACCCTATGCAAGGGGCGCTTAGGCTATCCAGGGGGCGGCAATTTGCTATGCATAGGGCGCCCTTATGCTCTCCATGGGCACCTCATTCAGAGGGTGCCTCTGATATTCAGGGGCGCTTTTCCTATCAACAGGGTACCTGTGCCATCTTGGGGCTATTCTTATCAAGGGACGCTGCTGTTATTCAGGAATACCTACACCACTGTCGAGGGTCGCCTTTGCTACGCAGAGGCGCCTTTACTTCTTAGGAAATTGTGCGCCCGTGCTTTAAGGAGTGCTTCGGCATCGATTGATTGATCTATTATTGGGCTTAGGTGCGCGTGAACCTTGAGCTCATGTAGCGCCCATACTGTTGCTAAGGAACGCTTATGCTATCAAAGGGCGCCTTTACTATCCAGGGCCGCTGTTTTATTCAAGGCAGTCTGTTCTATCCACGGGCATCTGATATTTCGGGGGCGGTGCCTAGGTTATTCAGGAGGCGGTTTTTTTCTCCACAGGGGCGCACTATTGCTTTCCAGGGGCGCCGTTACTGCCCAGGGGTGTCTTTCTATCCAGGGGCGCATATGCTGTCTAGGTGTATTTTTCAATCACAGACATGATTGAAATACATGCCCCTACGTTATCCTGGGGTGCTTTTTGTCTCCGGTGAGGCGCTATTTTTCTCTTCCGGGCACCAGTTTATCCAAGGGCACCTATGCTGTCCAGAGAACCTTTGTTATCTAGGGCTGCCTTCGCTGTTAAGGGGCACCTTTGCTACCCAAAGGGAGCATTTTACTTTCCTGGAGTGCTTATTTCCATCTAAGGGGAACATATGCTATCTTGGAGCGCCTTTGCAAACATGGGGCGCACTTTTCTATCCAGGTGCGCCTTTGCACTTGAGGGGGCGCCTCTGCAATCCAGGAGGAGCCCAAAATAGATGGAGAATAAGAATTCTGAAATAAGGCGCTCGAACACTGAAATAAAGTGCCTAGTTATCAGAAAGAGGCGCTCATCTGCTGAGCGGGGAGGACTGCTGGTTGGTGAGGGCAGCGTTCTCGGAAACGGGGCGCACATACTGAAAAAGGCACCCGGTTGCAGCGATGGAGCACTAAGCCTTCAGTTATAGGTTAATGAAATGTGGTTAAAGGCAGTCCATGCTCAAATTGAGCGCTCGAGCCCTGTAACAGAGCGCGCGACTGTCAGACAGGTGTGCCAAACCATAGACAGTAGGGCAGCTGAAGATGGAAAGGGACACCTATGATATCCTGGGGGCGCCTGTACTCTCAGGTGAGGCGCTTGTTTTCTTTCTCAGGCGCCTAGTTTATCCATGGCCGCATATGCTGTCCAGATCATCTATTTCAAGAAGGGTTAACTTTGCTGTCCATGGGCGCCTTTGCTATCCAAGAGCGCATATGATATCTGTAGGGCGCTTTATGCAGAGGGCGCCTAGGCTGTCCAAGGGCGCCGTCCTAACCAAAGGCCGCCTTTCACTTCCCTGAAGTGCCTATTTCTATGTAAGGAGTGCATATATTATCTAGGAGTGCCCTTGATATACGGAGACGCCTTTTTGTCCAGCGGCGCCTTTGCTCTTGAGGGGCGCTGCTCCAATCCAAGGTAGCTGAAGATGGATAAGGGACATCTATGTTATACAGGGGGAGCCTGTACTTTCCAATGGGGCGCTCATTTTCCTTCTCAGGCACCTAGTTTATCTAGGGAGCGCATAGGCTATCCAAAGGCACCTTTGCTTTCGAAGGGGTGCCTTCCTAGGGGTGCCTTTGCTATCCAGGGGCGCCTTTGCTGTCCAAAGCACTTGTGTTATCCAGGGTTGTCTTTGCTGTCCAGTGGCGCCTTTGCTATCTAAAAGTGCATATGATATCCGTCGGCGCTTTATCCAGTGGGCGCCTGGACTATCAAAGAGCACTTTTTCTATCCAAGGGTTGCATTTATTTTCCTGAAGTGCCTATTTCTATCTAAGGGGCTCCTATTCTGTCCAGGGCACCTATGTTTCCCAGATTTGCCTTTGCTGTCCAGGGACGCCTTTGCTATCCAAGGGCACCTTTCTTAACCAAGGGGCGCATTTTGCTTTCCTGGAGCGCCTATTCCTATATAAGGGGCGCATATGTTATCTAGGAGCGCCTTTGATACCAGGAGGCGGTTTTTTGTCCAGGGGCGCCTTTGCTCTTGGGGGCGCTGCTCCAATGCAGGGCAGCTGAAGGTGGATAAGGGACATCTATGTTATACAGAGGGCGCCTGTACTTCCCAGTGGGGCGCTCGTTTTCCTTCTCGGGCTCCTAGTTTATCCAGGGGGCGTCTAGGCTATCCAAAGGCGGCTTTTCTATCGAAGGGATGCCTTCCTAGGGGTGCCTTTGCTACCCAGGGGCGCCTTTGCTGTCCACGGCACTTGTGTTATCCAGGGTTGTATTTGCTGTCCAGGGGCGCCTTTGCTATCCAAGGGTGCATATGACATCCGTAGGCGCTTTTTCCAGTGGGCGCCTAGGCTATCAAAGGGCGCCTTTTCTACCCAAGGTGAGCATTTTATTTTCCTAAAGCGCCCATTTCTATCTAAGGGGCGCTTATGCTGCCCAGGGCACCTATGTTACCAAGAATTGCCTTTACTGCCCAGGGGCGCCTTTCCTAGCCAAGGGCGCATATAGTATCCGTAGGGCGCTTCATCCAGGGGGCGCCTAGGCTATCTAAAGGCGGTTTTTCTATCGAAGGGGTACCTTCCTAGGGGCGCCTTTGCTACCCAGGGGCGCCTTTGCTGTCCACAGCACTTAGGGTTGTCTTTGCTGTCCAGGGGCGCCTTTGCTATCTAAGGGTGCATATGACATCCTTAGGGCGCTTTTTCCAGTGGGCGCCTAGGCTATCAAAGGGCGCCTTTTCTACCCAAGGTGAGCATTTTATTTTCCTAAAGCGCCCATTTCTATCTAAGGGGCGCTCATGCTGCCCAGGGCACCTATGTTACCAAGAATTGCCTTTACTGCCCAGGGGCGCCTTTCCTAGCCAAGGGCGCATATGATATCCGTAGGGCGCTTCATCCAGGGGGCGCCTAGGCTATACAAAGACGGTTTTTCTATCGAAGGGCTGCCGTCCTAGGGGCGCCTTTGCTGTCCACAGCACTTGTGTTATCCAGGGTTGTCTTTGCTGTCCAGGGGCGCCTTTGCTATCCAAGGGTGCATATGACATCCTTAGGGCGCTTTTTCCAGTGGGCGCCTAGGCTATCAAAGGGCGCCTTTTTCTACCCAAGGTGAGCATTTTATTTTCCCAAAGCGCCTACTTCTATCTAAGGGGCGCTTATGCTGTCCGGGGTACCTATGTTACCAAGATTTGCCTTTGCTGCCCAGGGGCGCCTTTCCTAGCCAAGGGCGCATATGATATCCGTAGTTCGCTTCATCCAGGGGGCGCCTAGGCTATCCAAAGGCAGGTTTCTATCAAAGGGGTGCCTTCCTAGGGGCGCCTTTGCTACCCAGGGGCGCCTTTGCTGTCCAGGGGCGCCTTTGCTATCCAAGGGTGCATATGACATCCGTAGGGCGCTTTTTCCAGTAGGCTATCAAAGGGCGCCTTTTTCTACCGAAGGTGAGCATTTTATTTTCCTAAAACGCCTATTTCTATCTAAAGGGCGCTTATGCTGTCCAGTTCACCTATGTTACCAAGATTTGCCTTTGCTGCCCAGGGGCGCCTTTCCTAGCCAAGGGCGCATATGGTATCCGTAGGGCGCTTCATCCAGGGGGGCGCCTAGGCTACCCAGGGGCGCTTCATCCAGGGGGCGCCTAGGCTACTCAGGGGTGCATTAGTTCCCCATGGCGCAATCTTACTATCTAGTGGCGCCTTTTCTTTGCCGGGGCGCTTTTGTTAGCTTTCTAAATTTCATCTTCAACATTTTACTGGGGCGCAAAAGACCAGTAAAGGCGTCTAGTGTTTGGGCAGGGGCGCTTTGCCATGGTTTTAAGGAGCATGTGTTCATTCAAGTGGAATAAGTGGTATCTACCACCTTGGCTCACGAAATGGGTACAGGCGCGCCGCTCATATCGGGCGCCTTCGGCGCCCGATATGAGCTGAGCTTTACTGGGGCGCTTCGGAGCTAAGGGGGGGCCCGGGCCCCTGGGCCCCCCTTGGATCCGTCACTGTAGGTGGCCTATTTGTTGTAATTATGTCATAACTTTACAGAGCAGCTCTATGACTAATGCCATGACCAACCAGCGTTGAGCGAAAATCCAGCAAAGCCTGCCCTCGCTTCGTGGTCTTCGTTACAAGAGCGCTGTCGTGTCTATGGTCGCGTTAGCTGTGCTGTCAGTGTTATGCGTCGAACAGCTGTGGGCAGAACTGCCGGGTCCGGCCTCCGCTGACTCATCCGCCACTACTGCGCCGCTTGACACATGTTACCAGCGACCCAAAAAAACCCTGCCGGCCAACTGCGGCGACGCGCCCCGGTCCGGCGAGCGCTGACCCGCCAACTACCTCATCACCCGACCCGGCGGTCACGCGCTCAGCACATGAGGTCGTGTGGAACACTGATTCTGACACACCACAGCTGTGTAATGTTTAGCTCACGGCTGCAACAGCTGCCGACTTACGGTGCAAGTCTGCCGCGTGCTCTCACAGTTGGGTTTGCACGCCAGGTTCGGTCGGCTTACTGTGGACGAGCGAGCAGGAGTTACCTCCATGTCTGACACTAAGAACTCATGGTTCTGCCATGTAAGCGTTTGTGACCTCTTTGTCTCAAGGACTTTATGGATGGTTTTTATCGATTTATTTTTAAATCGAGTGCTGTCAGTGTCAGGTTCACCGAGGTTTGTTATAGTCGCAGATGTGTAGGTCAGAGAGAGGGGCCGCAAATCGGAACTCCTCGACATGATACTGAATTCAAGAAAACAAATCCCATGGCTGTTTTTGCTATAGGGTATTATTTTTAAATGGTTTTGAAAATGATAGCTGTGAAGAATGCACTGAATCCTGTTGGATGCGCGCGTTCTGTTGTCATGCCAATTGCAAGGTTAGCCTTCCTTCTGCCGTTACAGCCGGAGAGCTAGAAATTACGGCTGTCTTTCAGCTGTCGTATTTGACAGTGCCATGGTTTTCTGGGCTTAGCAACAACTCGGTTCAATATATAAGGGAAGACTTTAACACGCATTAGGCACGTCACAATGCTACATTGACGTTGTCGAGCGATTATATTATTTGAAAAGCATATATTGAATACCTATATCAGCATAACTTAGCTCATGTTGATGTCACCTAAATCCAGATCATGCTGGTTTAGGATTTTCCTCACATACAGGCTTTTCTGATGATTTAATTGCTCGATAAAACGGCTCTTAAGATGATCTGGAGCGAATGTCGTTAAAATTACGTCAAAACCGATGCCAAAGCTTTTGTAAGATTGGTTACAGTTATGAAATACGTTAGGAGACGCAAAAGGGGCATGCTGCTATTAAATCTGGATAACCACCCTGCATAATAACTGGTGTGGAATGGGTGTGAGGTAGTGTGGTCAGTCTTTAGCATGAAGCAGACTGAATTGATGATTTCCAACTGCGATTCAATCATAGGCGGATCCAGGGGGCAAGGGGGCACGTGCCCCCTCCCCCGATTGACCCACGGCGCCCCCTGAAAGGTCGATGGCGCCCCCTGAAATGTCGCTTCCCACCCCCCCCAGGATGCGAAAGTCGGCGCCCACTGATAGGATTTGGCGCGCACCTGATAGGTTTTGCCGGTCATAAGTGGCGCCCTCCTGGTCCGGATGGCGCCCCCGGAAAGGTGTCCCTCCCGATCGGCAATCCTGGATCCGCCTTTGGATTCAATACAGTATCCCCTGCTCTCTATTCTCAAGTCACCCTCTCGATTTGTTTCATCAGCTATATTTCACACGGTTTATTACAGTGGCATAGCACATAGGAACTGCAGGAGAAATGAGGCGAGTTTTGGCAGCTAACAAGTTATTTACCACCAATTCTGATTTGCTGTTTATGTCAATGTGACTAAATGTGACAATGTGACTGTGGCTATTCTACGGAATTTCTGGAAACCCGAAAGGCTTTAAGACATCTGGAAATGTGGGGGAGTTCATAAAGCCGCTTCATACCCAAAATCATGATTGTGACCCATATTTATGCCTTTTCCCGACTGGTGTAGGTCATTATTGTAGGCTTAAGGGGTAATATTGAATTTACTTATTATTTCCCCGAAAACAGTTCAAACAGGTGAACGATAAATGTAGTACCACTTTACAAACTGTACATAAAGGAATTATTTGAATACGCTTTTCTGATCTGCCAGCTTTTCATCAGGCTGAGTCGGCCACCATCCATTATGCCACCCCCTGTTCTCTGGATGGGAGACGCGAGACGGCAGCCCCGCCTCTTCGCAGTTCCAGCTCCACACAAAGCTGAACTAGAGTGGTTGGCCTGAGCGGCGTGTGGGGAGGGGGAGGGAGGTGGCTATTCTTTATTAACACGGCTGGGGTTATAATACACACACAATTACTGTTTTGTCAGGCTTACAGCTTGTGTGAATCCGATGCATCCTTTGGTAGGATTTCTTTCATCTGATTCAAAGTTTTTGGTCAGTTGAGTTTTCATTGAGTCGTTGACCACGCCACTGTTATGTGTATGCTGGCATATAACACCCTGTTTGTTTCTTTACAGATGTCAACTGAGTGGAGATGCCTAACCAACCGTTCAGTATCAGAATCAATCAGACCTTGAATATGTCTGTGTTTTCAAATGCCTGTGGTAACTGATAGGCAAGTTTGTTTCTACACACAAAGGCGGAGAAAAACACTACCTGTCATATAACGCATACAGTATAAAAGTAAGTACAGCACGAAAGTATCACGCTTCTGTAATGAGCGATTGTGTTTTACGATGCGCGTACCCACAGGTTTGACACGTTTGGAATATATACCGACTTTGTATTGCTTTTTTCTGTCGTGGCGAGACACATTGAGGGTATTATTTGTTGTCTGTTGTTTATTTATAATTCCTTTCTATTTTTTCTTCTCCGCTATTTGCCACTGCCCACAGCGGTGTTCACTATAGTAATATATTCCTGTCCCACTTTTCCCCATTCTTTTTTCTCTTACTGCCTCCATATATCTTGACTCTTGGCAGGCCTGTCTTTTGCACTCATCCATCTTCTCCAACTTCAAATTTGGTAGACTTCCTCGGTGGTTTCTTTTATTACGGAAGTTGAAAGTCTTCAGGGCATTGTTTACTTCAGAGCAACTTTCGGGGAAGCAATATGAAAGCCTCAGCTTCCGAATAAGTCTGCTACAATGTGAACATACTGCTTGCTTTGAAGGCCACATTTGCAACATTCACTCTAAGAAGTTTTTCAGCGCGCAGAGTAGCGAAATACTCCAGCGATATAAAAGGAATGTGAATTAAAAACTTGGTTTCCTTGGGCTGAGTTTGATGTGGCTCGTGATTGAAAAAGTGAGAGAATTGCATCTTTCTATATTCTCTGACATCCCGTTTTGTTTGTGGAACCATTTCACTCGAAGTGAGTGACGCATCATTAGTGCTGTGTCATGATCTGACGGACACATTAGTCTCGTGAAACTGCCCTTTTTCGTATTTAGTGTCCCAAAATTTGTCTTGCACATGGGTGTGGAGAATACATTCTCAAGAGGTTACTGGAGAGGACATTTACATCTATTTTTGTGCTTTCCTTGAAACGTAAATTTTCACCGCACTTCTTGTCTTTTTGAACAAAAAGTACGTCGTTGTGCAAACGAATAAAGAGTCTCATCGGATTTCGTCGTCCGACTTGATATTGTTCATGTTTATGCATAAAGTGACTACACAGGACAAGAAAGCCTGTATTGACGGCGATCAACTGCAGGCTTGAGTGGAAAATGAAGCACTCCAGCATAATAAGTGTGTAGAAATCGCTTTCCTGAGTGTAGCGCTCCACACTCAGAATCCAGCTATCCAAAATCCAGGATTTCGGAACACTGATCAAACTGTTTCCCTCCGCAAACTGTTTGGTGGGACGGAATTTTCATGCCAACCATTTCAGAGTGAGGAGTTAGCATACACACCCACTTGAGCTGCAGTCCCCGTTCATGTGTATGTATCGCCCAGCTATCAAATCGGGCCGTGACCTTTCCGTCGGCGTTCGGTGGCGCCCAAACTCAATTACCTCCGCCTCCGCAGCTGCATAGCTTACCAAGCCGGACCGCTCCCCACTCAATCTATTCAAATACCCAGCTGCTCCAGTCCAAAGCACGTGATGGAAACGAGACGTCCGCCACGTGATTAAATCCAGGTGCGTCTCAAAATTCGGGATAGGCATAAGCCTGAAAACAGGCGATGCCTTGTCTTAAGCACGAAGCTGGTCCGTTGCAGACGGCCGTGTGTTGCCCGGTGGTGTGCCGGTAGGGCCTGTCTGTGTGCGTGTGTGTGTGTGTGTGCGACGCGCCTGCAGCTGTGCTGCCGGCGGCGGCAGCGCGAGATCAGTAGGGGCAGCCAGGGCGTATCGACCCTGAGCCCTCAGTAGTGGGCCGAACACGGCGCAGGTGTGGGGCCGCCGCCGTTGACAGGTCGCCGTGAATCAGACCGCCGCGTGTACACGGCGTCGCCGCCTCCGACAGGTAACGCCAGAGCTGGCCTCTGTCTGGTGGGCTAGGGCATCTGCTGTGGGAGGGTCTGACAGTTGTGGGTTACGGGGCCGTTACTGATGTGAGCGGGGTGCGTCAGGATAGCTCAAGTATGGCAAAATGCTCCTGAGCTGGATGCTTTGCACCTTTTTGCTACTGTATATTTCGGATAAATTAAAATGCTGGGTTGGTTCAGTTTGTTTCTTTTTTGTTGTACGGGGTGACAAAATAAGAAAAGAAAAAGCGGCCCGTGGCGCACTTTTTTGTTATGTAGCGTGAATTATTTTACTATCACCCTTATTTTGTTTGGCGTAGTAATAACAAAGCCCGTGAACACAAGTGGACCCCAATGGGGCCCAGAAAAGAATACAATCTAAGAAACTGTCACAAGACAGATATGCTCACAAAAATGTATGGCACTGTGAAAAGGCCGGCTTCAAATATAGCAAGTTTTTCCTGAAGCATAATTCGGGACTTGTGGGATATTCCTGATAATGAATGAATGAATAGCGTGTATCGTTGGACCATCACGCAGGGTTTAAAACGAAATCCATCCAACTGGAAGTGCCTTCCGCTGCGCTGCGGGTGGACACTGGCCCAGACAACTTAGTCGATCGAGAACACTAACCTACAACCTGTAGAGGAGATCGCGGTTAATGAATCCGTTTTTGGATCCAAATCAAATCCTTCGTCTCACATTTCCAGTAAAACACGTCAGACCAACAAAACATGAGGATTGTGAACTCGATTGTTTCAAACCGGCTTATATTCATTAAAGTTCAATACCAAAATGTTGTTCACAAAATGCAATGCTAATGTTTTCTCTGTCTAAAAGTTAGGTTTTCCTAGAACTTCGTAAATCTGGCTGAACTGTTCTGGTCTTTACGTTTCATCCCTATTGGCACATAGCTTGCGACATTTCGCCGAACCCCACGACCGTACAGACACAGTCGTCCTTGGGTTTGTGTGACAGATTTTTAGATCTGCAAACAAGTTTTTGGCCAAGATCAACAACACGTTTTTAGTGATGCTTTTGACACGTCCACATTTTTAAGTACTTAAAGGACCTGGAAATGTCACTGTCTCAATCGGTCCCTGCTGACAGATGAACGGATGGCAAAGTCGCTTTACGCTCCTTCTTTGACGCTCGTTTTCATCCTTTGTAAATTGTTAGCCATTTTCAATGTTTTCTTGGATGTTTTACGTGAGTGTGTGTGTTCAAATGTGTGTCTGTTGACTTTTTTGACCGATTTCACCTGTCAGGGTGCATAAGTCTGTGGGCGATTGGTCGTTGATGAACAAAGAATAAACGCGTATGCGACCAAGGATAACCTGGATACAGACAATGGAACCCGTCCAGGCTACTCAGGGTGCCTCGGGGCAGGGACGTAGCCAGGATTTCACTCAGGGGGCGGCGCCACAAAAGGGCCCTGATGCGTAAAAACGGCCCTGCTTGTTACAGAATAGAATGCTGAAGAGGGCTTAAGATGGCCCTGTCTGGTATGAAATTTCAAATTTGGCCACAGAGCATAGTGCGGGTGAGCCGCGCTTCGTGCGGCCCGTGTCCTCAGGGGCCCTCAGGTGGGGGGGGCGGCTGTCCCTGCCCCCATGGCTACGCACCTGCCTCAGGGAGGCAGGTGCGTAGCCACCTGATTTATTCCGAAAAGGTCCTGTACCACCTAGCTGCTTAGCTCTTTAGAGCACTGGACCCAAGTGCTTGAAGACGGCCTCCCAGTAGATATCGCCTATTTGGACTTCTCAAAGGCTTTTGATTTGGTGCCCTACAAGCGATTAATCCTGAAACTGAGAAGCTTAGGCATAGGAGGAAAAATTTTCTGCTGGAACAAGTCTTTCCTGACGGGTAGGAGCCAGAGGGTCAGGGTTAATGGAGCACTTTCAGACTGGGCTCCGGTGACCAGCGGTATTCCACAGGGATCGGTCCTGGGCCCCACACTATTTGTCCTGTTCGTGAACGACTTGCCTCAGGGACTGCGAAGTAGTGTCCGACTATTTGCCGATGATGCCAAATTATTTGGTGAAGTAGGTAGTCGAGAGGGTGCATGTGCCTTGCAAGAGGACCTTCGCAGACTAGAATCATGGTCTGACAGATGGCTCCTGACCTTCAATGTTTCGAAATGCAGCATGCTCCACATTCGACACAACAATAGTCAACGGCACTACGAAATGAGCGGCCAACCCCTGACTCAGCTGACTATCGAAAAAGACCTGGGTGTGTTCATGAACGACCAGCTAAAGTTCCGCCGTCAAGCTGCTT
Source organism: Lepas anatifera (assembly GCA_034440635.1). NCBI lineage: Eukaryota > Metazoa > Arthropoda > Thecostraca > Lepadidae > Lepas > Lepas anatifera. Next base: position 74,509 of record JAOTON010000333.1, read on the forward strand.
CTGCCGCATCTAAGGCCAGCCAGATACTGGGGGGCCATCAAGAGGACTTTTGTCCACATGGACAAGCATGTGCTGACCCTTCTCTTTAAAGCCCTTGTCAGACCGCACCTCGAATATGCCAGTGTGGTGTGGGGCCCGTTCAACAAGGCTGACCAAATTTTGGTTGAACGGGTCCAGCGTCGTGCTACAAAACTAGTTCCCGGTGCGCGTCCTTTGGACTATGAGCAACGGCTTAGGCTCCTCAAGCTTCCGTCTCTCTGGTACAGGCGCAAGAGGGGGACATGATCTTCGTCTTCAAGTTGATGCACGGCCAGCTGGGAGTTAGCAAGGAAGAGTTCTTCATGGATCCACCTGTCGGTGTTACGCGCGGTCACAGGTTCAAGGTTGGGAAGCCACGTGCAATAACGAGGGCAAGAAGGAACCATTTTGGAGTGCGTACTGTTTCCGACTGGAACAGCCTCACCGACTGGGTCGTCGATTCGCCATCTGTTGGTTCATTAAAAAATAACATCGACAGACACTGGGCCGACCACGCTTATGCATTCCCGACGTAGTTAAGCACTGTACCTGTAATGAGCTCGATGAGAGCGGGCAAAACAGGCACCTAGCGTGTCTCATAAAGACCCGTACACCTAAGCTAAAAAGCTATCGCCATCTGTTACTAAGTTATTCACTTTAAAACCATTTACCCATGTATTTCCAATTGAGAGGTCAACGCTCGTACCTGACCTTAGGTCATCGATATCAAAAATACTGGAACATATGGGCAATTCCAGCACCAATCGACCAGGCAAATGGCAAATCTACACGGTACCTCTTCGATTTTCTTCAAAATAATTATATAGGGTTCTCATGGGCCCTAAAGACGAATCTGAAAGTTTTAGCTCGATCGGAGTAAAACTTTAGAAGTTATTGCCTCAGGCATTTTTTGGAAATCTGCTTACAGTGCATTTTTTAGGTGACCATAAAACCCACAGAGACTGATGAACTGTACATTAAATATGCATTTTCCTGTCTGAAAAGAGCCGAAGAATTCGAATCTGAAGTCTGTTTGAGCCTAGGTCACTTGTGAAAAAAGTTGTGATTTGACCTTGACCTAAGGTCACATTCAAAATTTGCTGGTACACTTTTTGTTCAAAATGGAGCATTCCAAATTAAAGATTGAACTTTTCTCCTTCCATAAAAATAGGTTAAAATATCCGTTTTTATATCTACTAGTGTTTTTAACACGCTTAGTGCAGGGTAACCTGGCGTCAACACGTAATGAAGGGGTCCCGAAATGCCTCCCCTGAGATTTCACCAATTAAGAGGGTTAGGAAAAACGAGTGTTGCGGGTTTTGTGAGGGCTGCAGAATGTGTTTTTATGCTAGATTTTATGAACCTATACCAGTATCCTCAACGTCAAATGAGGTCATAGAGGTCAAATGTAGCCCGTACCTGACGCTTAGCGAAATGCCGTGATTGTGCGAAACAAAGTCGCGAATACACTTTGAGCGGGCAAATTTGATAAAGAGAAGATATAAATTGTTCTCTGGAATATTTAGGTCGAGGTCAGTCAAGGTAATTGACCAATGACACCACAGTGTGAGATATTTCCATAATGGATGCACATACGTTGAAGCTTGCAAAGAAGCAACCATTAGGCAATCAATGAGTTTGACCTTGACCCACAGTCTTTGGCATTTGACCTGGAACTTAGCATTCAGTAACCTCAGCTGTAACATCAAAATATCATACACGTATTGCCAGGGAACGTCATCTGACCGTAAGTTCTGGGATCAACAATTGTGATAATGTTTATATGACCTTGGTCTGTGACCTATGATCTAGTGAAGTGATCTTAACATACAACCCTGATGATACTACGTTTTCATTTCAGAGCTAGGTCTGCAATGCATTTGAACTGGTGTGACCGCACATGGGCGTCGGAAAAGGGGGCCAGGGGCCTGGCCCCTCCCCCCCACTTTTTGGTCCAAAATTTTCGTATCTCAGTCAAAATGGGAGGAAACCTGAAATTTGCATAAACAGCCGCTGCAGAAGGCAACGAGGAGCTCAAATTTGAACGGTTTTTGGTCCTATCGTGGAAAGGTTTTTGTCAGCATCAGGTTGGAGTTTTACTGCCCCCCCCCCACTTTTTTCCGGCGGCGATGCTTATGTGACCGCAGATTATGGCTATTTAGGAATATATTTCTGATTTTGTAAGCCTATAGGGCAGTCAGTGCGTAAACATAGAGGACAGATTTTCCAAGTTCTTTCCAAAATTAACTCGCTCATCGATGTCGTTTTTCTGCCATGAAGGGTTTCCGGCCACCTCGGGCAATTATGCTTAAGCCCTGTCCGACTGCGTGTTAAGGCTCATCACAGTGTTTTAAAGGATGACAATGACTCGTCGCTGAGATTTCGACAGCATACTGGACATGTAGTGGGAAAAAATGGTGATACAATAGGAACAGTGCTAGAAGTCTGGTGAAAGCCAAATAAAGTAAATCGGTAAGTTTTTTTTTGCATTGGACCGAAGCAAACATTTCCCACTTGCGAGTTAGAACTATAGCAATACTCTCTCCTTGACGATATCTTTGCGCGATTTTACTCTCCTTGAAGTTAAAGGAAGCAAGCATTTGTCAGCACGTGCAACAAATATCTATGTATTTACAGTACACCGGACACCGGTTTGCAACAATGCACCGAAATACAGGAGCTGGCGCCTCCATGAGCTGTCTTTGTGCTGAGCTGACCTTACGCTGTCACAGTACGCAGCTCTGTTCCGTCCAGTGGCGGATTCAGGGGAAACAAAAACGATATGCCCCCCAAATGGAAAACTAGGGGCAAAACTATGTTTTGCCCCCCTTCCCCCAAGCGGTTGACCTCCTTTATGCCCCGACTCATTTTTAATTTATAAGCAAGATTTCAGTGCTTCAACTCTCAACTTCCAACAAAACCATTTAAGTTCAGTGTAAATATTGGATCTTGGATAGAAAGAAGTATCTTGAGCCCATACTTTTTCACCCCGTGACGTTTGTTTGCCTTTTGGCTCAAATATCCCAAATCCTACTGTCAAGTCATATTATTGTAGCACAATTTTTCACTGCGTGACGTTTTTTCTCTTTTTTTCCTTTTCGACTTTGGTTTGCTCCTCCCAAACCGACCGGCTAGATCTGCCACTGGTTCCGTCGATGTCTTCAGAGAGCTCTCGCACCTGCATGATTTTCAGGTTTATGGGTGTGAAACGATGAAACCGTTGGGTGCCCTTGGTCTTCAACGCCGAGCTGTACCGCTGTATCAGTCGTTTTGACATTTCAAAGACCTCTCTACTGACAAACTCGAAATGGATTGTGGTGTCGAAGTATTGCGTCAGAAAAGAGAACATCAATAAAGGATCCAGGATCTGATCCTTTTCTTCTCTCCTTAAGCTTACCTGGGCTGTTCTTCTTCGAACTTTGCCTCCAACTCCGTCACAGGCGTTCTTCCCGTGGCTGGTAGCAAAGAAGTGCCATTCACATGGTATTTGAAAGTATCTGGATGATAGCAAGCATTGATAAAGTGAAAATTGTTTTTGTATTGGCCACCGCACCCGTCTGATACGTAATGTATTTTCTTCAAACTTGGCATGTGGGTGCGTAGCTAAGGTACGAGTTTGTGCTGCAAGGTATGAACCATGACGTTAGAGTGCTTTAAGTCGTCACTTAAAAAAACTTCTACTGCACCGGACACCATCCTCAGTCCAGTATGGAACAAAAGGGTGTGCAGTCACCTGCTTTGCATACCAGTGAGCAGTATTTTGCGCAGTACATGTATAATTTTCTGATAAGTCATTGATGACTACGGCTTCCCCCTTTGGTGCCTTTTCCTTCCAGTTTGCTCTATAATCATCTTGAGCCTTAGAGATGTAGTGGTGACTGGTTAGGTTACATACCTTCTCACTCAGGGAATCAACAAATCGCTCTATATTATCCGCGCAATCCGAAAGCGTCGATTCTCTCTCTGATTTTGACCATTCTTTAAACGTAATATCCTCAGAAGCCATTTGCACGGAGTCAAAAGAGTATAAATACTCCCTAACCTCCTCCTCTCCAGGGCTCCGTTGACGTGAGGTTATCCACTGTCACCGTACTGTTATATGTTTCAATACCACTGTTTCAATATATCACTATTATATGTTTCAAACGTTTCGCGACTTTTTCCGTATAATCACGGCACTTCGCTTAAGGGACGTAAATTTGACATTTATGACCTGATTTCACCTTAAAGATATAGATATAAGTTCATACAATTGAGCTCAAATAAAACAGTCAACAGGCCTCACAAATCCCGGAACATGCGTTTTCCTAACCCTCTTAATTGGCGAGATCTCAGGGGAGGCATTTCGGGACCCCCTTCATTACGTGTTGACGCCAGACCACCCTCCACTGTGCGTGTTAAAAACACAAGTAGATATAAAAAACGGATGTTCTAACCTATTTTATTGGACGGAAAAAGTTTAATCTTCAATTTGAGACATTCCATTTTGAAAAAAGGTGTACCAGCAAATTTGGGATATGACCTTAGGTCAAGGTCAAACCATAAATTTTTTCACAAGTGACCTAGGGTCAAACGGACTTCAGATTCGAGTTTTTCGGCTCATTTTAAATAAGGAAATGTATCTTTAATGCATAATTCATCAGCTTTTGAGGGTTTTGTGCTTACCTAAAAAATGCACTGTAAGCAGATTTTCAAAAAATGCCTGAGGCAATAACTTCTAAAGTTTTACTCTGATCGAGCTAAAACTCTCAGATTCGGCTTTGGGGCCCATGAGAACCCTATATGCCCATTTTAAAAAAAATCGAAGAGGTACCGTGTAGGCCTTGGTCGATTGGTGCTGGAATTGCCCATATTTTAGAGAACTCGGTGGGCCCATTATGTCATATGAGTTTCAATCAGATAAGTTCGCCCTGTTCCAACTTATGCTATATTAAACTTTTTTATAGGTCAGGTCACTTGATCTGTGCTGGTGACCTGACCTGAGATGGCCTGAGCTTAAAATGTTCACAAAAGATGTAAAAATGATGAGAGAAAAGGTATGCCTACTAAGGCGGCACTACGCGCCACCGTTTTTATGCTATATCCAAAAAACCTGAGGGGGCAGGTACCCACCCCCCGTCAATGCACGTGTTAAGGATCTTGACCTTCTTAGGTGCCCTGTAATAATAATTTGAATCCATGCATATATTGACACTTTGGGATACAAACTACATACTCTCCTACTTTTAACAGGATGACTCATAACGCCAAAATGTGTAGCCTCATCGGAAAAAATTAATTGAGGCTGCACACTCTACACTTGAAACCATTCACTTTTATGTAAAAAGACTGTGCGCAATATGCACACGGACGAGGCATGCGCAGGTCAGGAAGCAGGGCCAGCCAGGGGAGACTCAGTGGGGAAAGGATGGGAAGCTCTCATGAGTTCTACTGTCGCTCTACCTCTTCGCTGCGCGCTCGGCCTCATTAATTCACCACTAGGAGGAACTCGCATCGACTACTGCGGGACACATCATCCCGAGGCGGCGCACGAAACTCGTAGGGGGCGCTGTTCATTCAGAACTTACAGACGAGGCATGGAAACGAGGGGTTGCACCAATGAGTTCAACTGCCGCTCTACCTCGTCGCGCGCTTATTTGTGGGGCTTACTGACACACCAACTGCCAGGGTCATACGGCGTCGCCAACTCTTTCCCTGTTGGAAGGGCTTCTCGGTAGCCAGTTTGCCCCTTGTTTAGGGAAGCCGCCAGGCCTTGAACCCGGGTCGGCTGAATGGAAGCCAGCTACGCTGACCACTCCACTACCACACCTCCTAGGTGACCTGACTTTCCCTGATAGACATTAGGTTTGCTTATTAATTGAATGCATATGGATGGAGAGGAGAGAGGTGTTAATACTGCTTATATTTGGATTAGCATTAGTTTTTTCATTTTTGTATTTTATCTATCAATTTCGTCATTAACAATATTTCAACACAAAATTTCAGATATTTTCATGTCTGAATGTCCTCAGCGGTGCCAAATCCTAGTTATACTTAAGAAACATGTCAATGTAGTTTCTTTCCTATTAAGTGCTTTACTTACAAGCCTCCCCTCAGAGAGCATTGCCATTGCCAGACCCCTGTCAATGTGTGCGTTAAAAGCACTGCAGTTTCTGACGTCTGCACGACATCCACTAGCCCCACCAACCGCACTGGCTTCAGCATCTACATCTGATTCTTACCTTCTGATACCAAAACTGCACCACAACCAGTCGCCGTGTGGATCAGCCACTAGCGGTGAGCTGGATCCTCGCATTACCAGTCCGGGGTACCACCGCAGACCACCATCCCAATGGCCGGAAGGCCGGTCAACACCTCTGTGACGGCTGAAAGGCTCGTCCCAGCTACCGCGGGACCTGGCAGATCTATCCGTCCCAGGCACCCCCCCGCAGTCCCGGGTGTTTGGCTGCGGTGGTCCCGGTCGGTCCGCAGATACCCTGTTCCGGCCGTGCGAGCTCTGTCCACGCTGCCGCCAGCTCCACAAGGGCGAGCCTCGAGCCCGCGACCAGTTTCGGAAGCCAGAAATATTTGTGTTGCCAAATTGTTTGGAAATACTTTGCTGCTAATGCTATTGCTTTATACTTTGGAGGAGTGAGATCATGAGTTTGGATGACTAGTTTCTGTTTGCCCTTTTCAGAGTGTTTCACAATGGGGGATAATCAGCAACTCCTGAACCTTTTGTCTCTTCCTAATGTGCTACTGGACCCCACCAAACAAAAGGAAGCTGTAACGCTGGTACGTTATTCAACATTACTTGTCTGGGGAAATAAATTGTAGAGCAACCATAATATGCTGCTTGGTCGAAATAAAACTTGATGCTTGAAAGTTGTAAAACATTGCCTGCAATGATATTGATACACGATGATACCTTTGGTTGACAGTGGTAGATATGTTAATAACTTTCACATCATCAATCATCATTATATCTGTAAACCCTGTTTGAGCCGACTTCGAAATGCGCAAAAATACAGCTCAAACCACCATGTGCTATCCATCCAGCCTTTTGCTCGTCCAGGCTCGTCCATCCTTTCTCTACTGGCAATCTTCAATTCGTTAACACACCAGCATACGGAGATTGGAGTGACAAGCGTCGTGACAATTCACCGAACATGTTGCAGTTATGTCAGCTGATAAACACGGACTCTGACGAGCCGTGCATCGTACAGCCCAGTATCAAGCTGCTGTCATCCCACCAGCCGCTCACTCGCATAGTCGTGATGCAGCTGGTCCAGAGGTAAATTGTCCGGAACGGTCGCCAGGGCGGGAACGGAGTAGCAGTGACGATCGACTTTTTGTTGTTGTAAAACGTTGGAAATGTGTCGCAAATGAGTTTCCCAGGTGAGATGGAAAAGTTCACAAATTCTCAGTCATAGTGTAGCCAGTGTCAGCCAAATTCTCAGTCCAGTGTATTTTATATCCAGGATTCGAGGAGACAGGCCAGTATACACCTTGTCATCTTATAATCATGCTCCTCACAACGGCACTACAAAACCTATCAACATGAAAACCAGCCAGTCTGCCGTGTGAGACGTGCAGGTGCTGAGCGTGTCGTACCCCGCAGGCACGTGACACGGAACCCTGACATCATGCCCCAGGCCACGAACGCGCTGCTGAAATGTGCTGTCGACCCCAACCCGGCCGTGAGGCGGGCGGCTGTCAGGTGAGCCGGGGCGCTCTGCAATGGCCACGTGGGGCCAAACCGCTGGTGACCGTGACGACCCAATGCGGCGTCTGTGCTGAAACTGACTTGTTCGGGACTGTAGTTTTTAGTGTGGTGTCGTTTTAGCTGAGTGAAGACATGTAATTGTGTTGTAAAATAGTTATCGGGCTTGCCGTTCGTTAATAAGAACATTCGAGAATTGTGGGTCGCTTTGGGCGAGACGATTTGGAGGCTGAAAAACGTCCCGGGACTGGATGCAACATTTGCGCTCACCCCCCCTCCCCCCTGGTAGTGGGGATGTGTCGGTGTACTGGTGCACTGGAAGTAGGCTGAAAGTTGTTATTTCTCAATACGTTTTACCATTTCAACGAAAATCCAGTGACGTGTCTGTGTATGTGCGACAGCACGCTGGCCTGTGTGCCGGGCGCCTCTGAGGTTTCGCTGCTGGTGGTGACGTGTCTGTGTATGTGCGACAGCACGCTGGCCTGTGTGCCGGGCGCCGCCGAGGTGTCGCTGCCGGTGGTAGCGGCCGCCCTCCGTGACCCCCACCCCTCGGTCCAGCGCGCCGCCGCCGTCGCCTGTCGCGTTCTGCCCCGCACCAACCCGCACAACGAGCTCGGTATGCAGCGCCGAACTCAGCTACCACCACAGCGGGGTAGAGTTCGGATGCCCGTTTCGGTGTGTTTGGAAGTTTACTGTTTTGATGTTATATGAGTCCGCCAGAACTGCCGGCACAAGGGCTCGAGTTTGCCTCATCACGCCTTGTCTGGCTCTTTTTGTTTTCACGATAAATATAAATTGACGAATCGCTTGAATGCGTTCATGTTACATATGGGTATTTTCACCAGTATCCGTCGTTACGATTTTATTCATTCACCATCATATGTATCGTTTTCTACACATGCCTTGAACCGCCGCAGAGGTCGGTGTGCGGTTGTGTGCGCCCGTGTCCGCCCCGCCTCTGACCGCCGGCATCCTCCCGCGGCCGCAGACCACGTGGACCAGCTGTACCGACTGATCCGCTCGGAGGACCCGCTCCTGCTGCACGCCTGCCTCACCAGCCTGGAGACGCTGCTGGCGCCGGAGGGGGGCGTCGTCGTCAGCCGAGCCATGGTCAAACACCTCGCCAACAGGTGACGTCAGACACATCACCGCCGGGATGCATTAGATACATTACCGTCCGGTGACATCAGGTGCACCAGTGCCACCCGACGTCAGACAGCACAAATAGGTTACATCAGACGCATCACAAACATGTGACGACAAACTTGTCACCAACATGTAACGTCAGACATCACCGCCGGCGTACATTAGATACATCACCGTCAGGTGACGTCAGGCACACCGCTGTCAGGCGACGTCAGACACATCACAAACAGGTTACATCAGACATATCACCAACATGTGACGTCAGCATCTTACCAACAGATGGCGTCAGAGACACCAGACCCCAGGTGACGTTAGACGCACCGTTGATATGTAAAGTAGGACACGTCACAAACAGGTGACATCAGACTCATTATCAGGTGACCTGGGACACATCATTAACAGGTGACGTCAGACAAACCACCCATTAACGACGTGGCACGTCTCACTGGATGTTTACGTCGAATATCCACGTAAATTGTTCATGGCTGCGCCGTTTCATTAATGTTCCTTCCAAGTACTAACCATGGGTTACGGCAGAGCTAAATAAATGCCGGAATGAAATTTGATCACTCGTCTCTAAGCAAAAACAACTTCAATTTGGGAGAAAATCTGGCTGGGATTTAGTTCTTCACTGATTCTTGAGAAGTCAATTATGGGGTCCTCGCTGAAGTTGAACCGGAAGAGGATACAATATGAAATATAACTTTCGCTGGTAACTTGAAAATGGCAACTGCCTCTTTTAAGAGGGCATGTGACTTGGTCGCTTGTAGTCTGCATTTCAAGCAAACATGTGTACGCGAAAAGTCGAGCCTAGTCTTTATTTGCCTGATTCAAAAGACATTTTTATTCGTTTTTTCGCTTTTTCCGCGTGGAGTGCCTCGTGTGCTAACGAGATGCCACCTGAATGCCATAAATGACTTATTTTCCACGCACAATTCCGATCAGGATCGCACGATGTATCCTGATGCGTTTACGATACGGGTTGGGCTTTTGGCGATGGAAACCGAGTTTCTTGTCAATTCGTATCCAGCCAGAGATGTTAGCATATGGCAGCGTGATAGTGAAGGCTTTCCTTTCAGTGCAGAGAGGGAAAATATATGTCTGTAGAGAGTAAAGCTTTCTTTGTTGTTTCACAAGATGAAAGTAAAACAATTGTATTTAACGTGAAAGAAAACTACTCATCAAACAAAATTCATTAAACAAAAATATTATTCATGAAACACGATTGGATACTTGGGCGAAGGAAGTGAAATCAAACGTCAATAGTGCGCTAGAAATGGAGACAGAACTGAGATGAAGACTCTTCCATCCGTTACAGCTCTATCAATATCCAAGCCAAAGTGTCATGGAACCGCGATCGCTGACTCTGTTCTATCCGGATCGCCTCATTGTGCATGGAAACTGGGTATTTGTGACAACCTCTATTTCTCCTCTGCTGACGCTGTGTTCTAGTGAAAGTTTAGAACCCCCAATACCCCCCCTCCAGGCGGACCGGTATGATCCGTCGACCAGCTGACCGCCGCTGGTCGCCAGGAGTCGGGAGTCTCCTGTCGTGGTTATGGCCGCTAATTTCCTATACTGACCACTGTGCGCTGGCAGGAGCCGTGAGCTGCCGGACATGGCGCTGGCGGAGGTGCTGCGGCTTTTCCCGCGGTACACGCCCGGCTCGGACTCTGAGCGGCTGGCACTGATGAACCGGCTCGACTGGCTGCTGGCCAGCCCCCACCCGCATCTGGTGCAGGTACGGGTCACAGTCTGCCAGGGGTGGCCTGGTACATGCACGGGTCACAGTCTCCCAGGGGTGGCCTGGTGCAGGTACGGGTCACAGTCTCCCAGGGGTGGCCTGGTGCAGGTACGGGTCACAGTCTCCCAGGGGTGGCCTGGTGCAGGTACGGGTCACAGTCTCCCAGGGGTGGCCTGGTACATGCACGGGTCACAGTCTCCCAGGGGTGGCCTGGTGCAGGTACGGGTCACAGTCTCCCAGGGGTGGCCTGGTACATGCACGGGTCACAGTCTCCCAGGGGTGGCCTGGTGCAGGTACGGGTCACAGTATGCCAGGGGCGACCTGGTGCAGGTACAGGTCACAGTCTTCCAGGGGTGGCCTGGTACATGCACGGGTCACAGTCTCCCAGGGGTGGCCTGGTACACACACGGGTCACAGTATGCCAGGGGTGGCCTGGTGCAGGTACGGGTCACAGTATGCCAGGGGCGACCTGGTGCAGGTACGGGTCACAGTCTCCCAGGGGTGGCCTGGTACATGCACGGGTCACAGTCTCCCAGGGGTGGCCTGGTGCAGGTACGGGTCACAGTATGCCAGGGGCGACCTGGTGCAGGTACGGGTCACAGTCTCCCAGGGGTGGCCTGGTACATGCACGGGTCACAGTCTCCCAGGGGTGGCCTGGTGCAGGTACGGGTCACAGTATGCCAGGGGCGACCTGGTGCAGGTACGGGTCACAGTCTCCCAGGGGTGGCCTGGTGCAGGTACGGGTCACAGTATGCCAGGGGCGACCTGGTGCAGGCACGGGTCACAGTCTCCCAGGGGGTGGCCTGGTACATGCACGGGTCACAGTCTCCCAGGGGTGGCCTGGTGCAGGTACGGGTCACAGTCTCCCAGGGGTGGCCTGGTGCAGGTACGGGTCACAGTCTCCCAGGGGTGGCCTGGGTACATGCACGGGCCACAGTATGCCAGGGGTGGCCTGGTGCAGGTACGGGTCACAGTCTCCCAGGGGCGACCTGGTGCAGGTACGGGTCACAGTCTCCCAGGGGTGGCCTGGTGCAGGTACGGGTCACAGTCTCCCGGGGGCGACCTGGTGCAGGTACGGGTCACAGTCTCCCAGGGGCGACCTGGTGCAGGTACGGGTCACAGTCTCCCAGGGGTGGCCTGGTGCAGGTACGGGTCACAGTCTCCCAGGGGTGGCCTGGTACATGCACGGGCCACAGTATGCCAGGGGCGACCTGGTGCAGGTACGGGTCACAGTCTCCCGGGGGCGACCTGGTGCAGGTACGGGTCACAGTCTCCCAGGGGTGGCCTGGTGCAGGTACGGGTCACAGTATGCCAGGGGTGGCCTGGTGCAGGTACGGGTCACAGTCTCCCAGGGGTGGCCTGGTACATGCACGGGCCACAGTATGCCAGGGGCGACCTGGTGCAGGTACGGGTCACAGTCTCCCAGGGGCGACCTGGTGCAGGTACGGGTCACAGTCTTCCAGGGGTGGCCTGGTACATGCACGGGTCACAGTCTCCCAGGGGCGACCTGGTGCAGGTACGGGTCACAGTCTCCCAGGGGTGGCCTGGTACATGCACGGGTCACAGTCTTCCAGGGGTGGCCTGGTACATGCACGGGTCACAGTCTCCCAGGGGCGACCTGGTGCAGGTACGGGTCACAGTCTCCCAGGGGTGGCCTGGTACATGCACGGGTCACAGTCTCCCAGGGGTGGCCTGGTACATGCACGGGTCACAGTCTCCCAGGGGTGGCCTGGTACATGCACGAGTCACAGTCTCCCAGGGGGCGACCTGGTGCAGGTACGGGTCACAGTCTCCCAGGGGTGGCCTGGTACATGCACGGGTCACAGTCTCCCAGGGGTGGCCTGGTACATGCACGGGTCACAGTCTCCCAGGGGTGGCCTGGTACATGCACGGGTCACAGTCTCCCAGGGGCGACCTGGTGCAGGTACGGGTCACAGTCTCCCAGGGGTGGCCTGGTACATGCACGGGTCACAGTCTCCCAGGGGCGACCTGTTGCGGGTACGGGTCACAGTCTCTCGGCGGCTGAGGGCTCCGGTAGTGTCACGGCACAAATGGTCGCTGCACTGCGAAATCAGTCTAAATGAATTACACCGTCGTAACTATTAATTTTGTTTAAGGCTAGAAACCACAACGGTGAAAAAACGAGATTTGACGCTCAATTCTCGTGTACGAACACATCTGGTCGTATTGAGGCGCCGCTGCAGGTCCCGCACGTCGACAGAAGCGTAGATGCGTAGCTTCCCCGTCCGTTGGCAGGCGGCGCTGTAGCTTCCCCGTCCGTCGGCAGGCGGCGCTGTAGCTTCCCCGTCCGTCGGCAGGCGGCGCTGTAGCTTCCCCGTCCGTCGGCGGGCGGCGCTGTAGCTTCCCCGTCCGTCGGCAGGCGGCGCTGTAGCTTCCCCGTCCTTCGGCAGGCGGCGCTGTAGCTTCCCGTCCGTTGGCAGGCGGCGCTGTAGCTTCCCCGTCCGTCGGCAGGCGGCGCTGTAGCTTCCCCGTCCGTCGGCAGGCGGCGCTGTAGCTTCCCCGTCCGTCGGCGGGCGGCGCTGTAGCTTCCCCGTCCGTCGGCAGGCGGCGCTGTAGCTTCCCCGTCCGTTGGCAGGCGGCGCTGTAGCTTCCCCGTCCGTCGGCAGGCGGCGCTGTAGCTTCCCCGTCCGTTGGCAGGCGGCGCTGTAGCTTCCCCGTCCGTCGGCAGGCGGCGCTGTAGCTTCCCCGTCCGTCGGCAGGCGGCGCTGTAGCTTCCCCGTCCGTCGGCAGGCGGCGCTGTAGCTTCCCCGTCCGTCGGCAGGCGGCGCTGTAGCTCCCCGTCCGTTGGCAGGCGGCGCTGTAGCTTCCCCGTCCGTCGGCAGGCGGCGCTGTAGCTTCCCCGTCCGTCGGCAGGCGGCGCTGTAGCTTCCCCGTCCGTCGGCAGGCGGCGCTGTAGCTTCCCCGTCCGTCGGCAGGCGGCGCTGTAGCTCCCCGTCCGTTGGCAGGCGGCGCTGTAGCTTCCCCGTCCGTCGGCAGGCGGCGCTGTAGCTTCCCCGTCCGTTGGCAGGCGGCGCTGTAGCTTCCCCGTCCGTCGGCAGGCGGCGCTGTAGCTTCCCCGTCCGTCGGCAGGCGGCGCTGTAGCTCCCCGTCCGTTGGCAGGCGGCGCTGTAGCTTCCCCGTCCGTCGGCAGGCGGCGCTGTAGCTTCCCGTCCGTTGGCAGGCGGCGCTGTAGCTTCCCCGTCCGTCGGCAGGCGGCGCTGTAGCTTCCCCGTCCGTCGGCAGGCGGCGCTGTAGCTTCCCCGTCCGTCGGCAGGCGGCGCTGTAGCTTCCCCGTCCGTCGGCAGGCGGCGCTGTAGCTTCCCCGTCCGTTGGCAGGCGGCGCTGTAGCTTCCCCGTCCGTCGGCAGGCGGCGCTGTAGCTTCCCCGTCCGTTGGCAGGCGGCGCTGTAGCTTCCCCGTCCGTTGGCAGGCGGCGCTGCGGGTGTTCTTCCACCTGTGCTCGGGCGCGCTGGCACACCTGCGGGCGGACGCGGTGGCGCGCGCGGCGGCGGCCCTCTGCGGTCCCGGTAGCCACGGCAGCGGCCCAGAGCTGCGCCAGCTCACTCTGGAGACCGTGCAGCAGCTGGGGCGGGAACACTACCCTGCGTTCTGCCCGCACTACAGGTGCGCTGACCCGAGTCTTTGTCCTGGTTTTGTGTTATTGGCTTGTGATTTATGCCAGCTACTAATATAATTCTGCATCCATGCAAGAGTAATAAGAATACTCTTGACAGCGCCGGTCTAGAAACCTCAAACAATGCTGAGGTGTTCGTCATCTTAGGCGTAGGACAAGCAAGCGCTCTGAACTGCCATGGTAAGATGCCTGTCGTAATAATTTTGACGAAATTACATACTTGAGTAAATTTAAGGGTATTATTTATGGCAAATAACGGATGTGGTCGTATTTCTGCTCAGAGATTACTAAGCTCAATAGTTTGTAGTTCATTTGCATCTCCAAATAGCAAACACTCTGTCTGCAGGGGTGACTAATTTGATGACGCTTGATGCTACCATGCATACCAAATTTAATAGCGGGAGGGGCGGCGAGAGAATATGTTTTTGCAGCGATCTCTGTTTAATTTTTCCTTATGGTTTAGATGGGTGTTACCTTGGTGAGGTGTGGGTATTGCCCGCAGCAATCCGGAGTTATTCCCTTCGCCACAGCAACGATTGCGTGGACGTCCCATGAATTTGATACAGCCAGCACTTCCGCCCCGAGGCATTCGACTCTTACGACATCCCACAGGTTTTGAGATGGCCTAAGTAGCGAATGATTTTTTCGTTGGCACTTCAGCATTACGCCATGTTGTGATTACCGATGGACTCTTGGGGGCCTAGGGTAGGTGGTTTAGGAGCGGAACAAACTTCGACTCCTGTAAAGTTTTTTTCGGCAACGATGAGTTCTGGGACAAATGAAATACGAAACGGGTTTCGGTTTGCTCCATTACATGTTTATCTCACACCCAATCCCACTTTAAAGGTGCCACCTACCCTTTAAAGACACGGTGGACGCGTAATCCGCCAAGTGTTGGACCACTATAATGGCTGTAGTCAATACCTTGGAACTATGGAGCATCATTTTCTGCGGCCTTTGTACTCAAGGGTATAATGATGTCTTGAGATGAGTACTTTCGAAATAGAGGTGGGACTTTCTAGGCCCGGGGCCCGGGGCAAAAGCCCGGCCCAGGCCCGCGGGCTTTGACCGGGCCTGAAGGCCTGATTTAAGCCAATGTCGGGCTGATAACGGGCTTCACCCAGGCTTATTCCGGGCTTCAACTAAACTGGGACTTCAAGTCAATTTTCTGTAAGTTAAATAAGCCTTTTTCAGTACAGACCTAGTTTTTTCCACTGAAACATAACCTTATTCATGCACCAGCAGCTTTTGAAAATGCATTTACAATTAATTTTGACTTTTAGACATACATCAGGAATGTAAACGCATGAAGCTCTAGCTTTCTATCTGTTACTCATGCCAGGGTCAAAAGCAAGTTACTTAAACCTGAATTAATATTTAAAATCTAATATTGAATAATGCCTACAGGGCACCCATCCATGCCGTACTGTCATCTTATGAATATCCTAATTACTTTAAAATTTTCAAGTCATATATGGGTGAACAAAATATAAATTGTGATAGCATATTTGTTACTTCCATATTGTCAGTATACCATTTCAAAGGAAGTCATTTAACCAATTTGCTGCTAACATATTGATACTAACACCTAGCTCTAGCTAGAAAATTCTTTCGAGAAGCTTTCTTCTCCAGGTAAAAAGAAAATGTTATCTATGGAGCCATTCCCATGTCCTCTACGAAAAATGGTGAAGTAAATATGTCAGGTACAAACTATCTAGTGGGAGCCCATAATTGTCAAATTGGCCTGGTAACTCTAGCTGCAAGAACAAATGTTGATAAGTTTGACCCTTCCACAGCTTCATCTTGCTCTTTCATTGCCCAAAAGATGCAAAATCCACTCAGAAAGGGCTAGTATAAACAAGGAAATAGCCACAAAGAAAACATGTTTTTGATCGAAGTACTTCAAAACATATAAATTAGTCAGTTGTGTGGAGATACTGGGGAGAGCAGTCAGCCTTAGAAGGAACCTTTGAAATTACACCAAAACATGAATATACTTGACAGTATGTGTTCCTTTTTCCTTGTGGGAATACTTCCCTGGCCTCTATGAAATACAACTTCTATTATAAGCTTTGAACTTGAACATAACAGCACTTCCCTCCCACCACACTAAAGGTATTATCGCAGTCAGTAGGTGGATCACATCTCGCGGTTCAAAAGGATTACATCAGAAGGTCCACTGATCAAAGGGTCTAATGTTCATAGGTTTAGACCTTTTGAATAAGAAGTCCACAAACAAGTGCACAAAAAGTGGCCTATTCTCAGGAACAAAAGAAATGCACCACACACTTTGTGATTATTTTTTAAATCTGTGAAATTTTAAAATATATTTTCAAAAGTCTTGAAATATTTTCGCTGAAATAAACTTACTATTCTGGTAAATTTTGGTGAAAAATGTTTTCATAAATGATTGCTCTAATGTAGACAAGCACGGCGCTTCAGATACCTACTAAGCGCAAGCCCGTCAAATACAACAAAGCAAACAGAAATAGTGTTCAAGCCCAAATGGTGATGTGGATGGGATTGAGTTGTTTTTTTGTGTCAGATTTAATTTTTGGTGGAGATTGGTGCAATATTTTTATTCAATGTTTGGTGCGAACCTGTGGAAAACTAGTGGTTCCTTATCAAGATAGTTCTTTATGGCTGGTGGTTTGATAATTGTATATGGCTGATGGGCCTTGTTCATGTTGGCCTGTTGGCTTACCTACTTTCCAGACCGGGCTGACCCAAGCAGAACATTCTTTTAACTATCTTCCAAGCTGTTTAGTGACTAAACTAAAAGAAAATGTTCACATGTATCAATTGAGGGACAATGTGAAGGAGTTTTGGTTCCTTCACAGCCATTCCGCCATGATATTCTGAAAAGTTTTAGCTGAAAACTTGTCACTGCTCTCTCCTCTATTTATAAACATTATTGGAACTCAATTGTGAGGCTTGTGCCAGCATATAATGATTTATAAAAGTGCAAAGATGGAGGAAATGTCTGACATGAGTGGACTTATTTCATCCCGATTCTTATAGCTGCCATGTGCATACCTCTATCTAGAATACCCTTTGTTTTTATAAGGTGATGCTGGTCATTACCTGAAGTAAGCTTGCATCATAAGCAAGCCATGTTTCATACTGTGTTTTTCAGTATCATTTTCTGCTGAATTATTAAGATAGCTGAGGCTACTGATGCTACATGCACCTTTTTGATATGGTTTTGGGTGAAACCAAAACTTTTTACAGGATAAATTGGCTTAAAACATATATTTGAAACAGCTTTAAAGTAAATAAATTTTGTATATAGTCGTTAATGGTTTTCCATGACACCGGGCCTTCCCGGGCTTGATAATCCATTTCTTCCACAAACCGGGCTTGTGACGGGCTTCTAAAATCAGCAGCCGGCCGGGCCCGGCCCGGGCCTGCAAAATTGCCTGAAACTCCCACCTCTATTTCGAAACAAAGTATCGTGTTTGTGATAAGAAAGTAGGCGTTCACTTTTTCATTAATATGTCGGGCCCAAGTTTATGTGGTGTTCACCGTGCTATGGCGTAAATAGACGGGCCGTCTGGGTCCGCACATTAAATCCGGCGTGACCTCCCGCAATTATATTAGTCAGATCTGGGATAGCCTCGGTTACTAGTGTGCTTATTCCCGTGTTGTGATTGACTGCCGCCGCCGCAGGTACTTTCTGCCGCGTCCGCCGGACGGTGACGCCCTATCTGAGCGGCTGCTCTCCTTCCTGCCCCACCTCGCCGGTCCGGAGCAGGCGCCCGACATTGCGCGCGAACTGAGCGCGCGTCTGCCGGCGCCGCGCCTCCAGGCGGCGGCGGCGCGCGCCCTGGTGCGGCTGGGCCGGCGCCGGCCGGAGCTGGCCGCCGCCGTGGCGGACCCGCTGGTGCGGCTGTGTCGCAGCGGCGGCGCTGCGGCGGTGGCCGGCGCGCTGACGGCGGCAGACCTGGCGCCGCTGCCGGCGGCTGCGCGCTCGCAGCTGCTGTCAGCGCCGCTGGCGCAGCTGGAGCAGCTGCCGGCGCCGGCGCTGACCCGGCTGCTGCCCCTGGTGGGCCGCTGGGGCGCTGAGCTGGAGGCGGCGCCGGCGCGGCTGCGGCAGGCAGTGGCGCGGTACGGCACGCTGGATGCCGCCGGCAGGGCCGCTCTGCTGGAGGCGACGGCGCGGGTGCTGGTGAAGCGTCCGGCGGAGCTGCAGCTGACGCTGGGGCGGCTGCTGGAGCTCAGCTGGCGCTCAGGCGGGGAGCTGCGCCGGCTCGCCGCGCAGCTGTACGCCGTGCTGGCTTCTGACCAGGCGCGGACTCTGCTGCAGCCGAGGGTGGAGGAGTGTTCGGCTGCGTTGGCAGGGTACGAGGGGTTCCACACGGTAGGTATCGACCCTGCGGCGCTGGACGCGGCCCAGCAGCCGATTGGGATTGAGAATGCGGAGCGAGAGGGTGGAGAGACCGACATCAGGGAGCTGGAGGATCCAGGAGGGCTGACGGAGAGCTTCACGGGCGTTGTGATATAATGTGGTTGCAAACAAGCCTCGTGACTGGAGTTTGTGAGTGCCTTGCGGAGTGTTTGTGTCATGATCTTTGAATGGTTTTAAATTATGTCCTTTTATGCGTCTATGACATAGAGTATGAATAAAGGTACAGTGTGTATACAAACTTGTGCAGAGAATAGATTTATTCCGTTACTGATTTTTTAACTCAGTGATGTGCTCTGCTAAACAATATTCACGTGCATATTTTATGGCTCTTGTTTATATTGGTCATGGAAACATTTGATTTAGTTCGAATTATATTACTCGACCATGCACAGATATGATGCCGAATCACGGATACTGAATTTTGAAAATTCACCCTGGCAGAGGCATTCTTTTTCGGCGTTTCCCATTTTTTGCCGCCCGCATTGGCAGTCACAGACCGCCGTCGGCTTATTTGGCCGCCCCTTCGATCCAGACAGCGAACTCCTTTGACGAAATTTACTCTGCATTATTCCAGGTGAAACTTTAAGGAGCAGCTACTCACGCAAAAATACACAAATATAATCCCCACGGCGAGAAACCGCTTTCATGTCCGATTTGACTCGGTGGAAAAAATACTTTAACACCCATGCTAATCCTCCCTGCAAATGGGCAAGTACTTATAGTATAGTCATGTTATACATCATTCGATTTGCCGTAACGAGAGGAGGCGGATGGTGCTTAAACATTTATTTTAGCTCAAATCTGTCAGACGCTAGGGCCCAGAAACTCCTCTAACCTGGCACCTTCTTTGAACTATCGTGACCTCAATATTGACGTCAGACAAAAAGTGACTAATACAGTTTCTTCATCAAGTTTTTTTAGCTAACCACAAGCGCTCTTGTTTTTCGCTTGCCTGCATGGTAACCAAGATCGAGGGGGTGGGAATCGCGGAGGTATTTCCCAAGATCGAGGGGGTGTTTCTCCCAAGGCAAAGTTGGCTTGAAGCATGGGCGGATCCAGGATTGCCGATCGGGGGGGCAACTTCGGGGGCGCCATCCGGACCGGGGGCGCCATCCGGACCAGGGGGCGCCACTTATGACCGGCAAAAGCTATCAGGTGGGCGCCAAATCCTATCGGTGGGCGCCGACTTCCGCATCCTGGGGGGTGGGAAGCGACATTTCAGGGGGCGCCGAGGGTCGATCGGGGGGCACGTGCCCCTTGCCCCTGGATCCGCCTATGGCTTGAAGGCCCACCGGGCCTGTGTAAAGTACCCCCGGGTTGTGCCATATTGGGTGCCCGTGCACCCTGAATGAAACGTTAAAGTAGTGATACAATATCCCGGAGGTTATATGTGATAAATAACTACGTCTTTGTTTTCAATGCCAATGTTCAATACCCTACCGATTCAGTGGCAGATGGGGGAACGGAAAAGCAGGCATTTGTCGCTCCCCAGTCTCCCGATTTACACGATAAAAACTACGGTTTTCACGATTTTTTACCCCATTATCTCTCCCAAGAACAACTGGTATAGATTCGCCACTGCACTGATTACCCGGGGGGGGTGGTTATCATTAATTACTTTTACTGACTTACTTCTGGTCTCTCGCTTCAAAAATACGAAAAATACACGATTAGGTTTTGAGGCATTATAGTTGGATCCAGAATGGTCGATCGGGAGGAGGGCACATGATTAGGAGGGTGCCATCCGGACCAGAGGGGGCTGGCGTTGCTTCTGGATGGCAAACCTCTTAACCTGCGCCACTATGGGCCTCCGATCCACCTTCGCCCTGGTGGGGGGTGTTCGAACAGTGCCTCGAACTCGGCCCCTATGCGGAATAGCGATAAAATGCGAATGCTGGCGGATAGCTCATACAAATTCATGACGAAACTATATTGGTCACTTTTTGGCTCGGGTCAATATCGAGGTCATGACAGGTCAAAGAATGTGGCCTTTTGTAGCATTCAGTTTTAGGGCTGTAGAATCTGAGTTGAGTTAGAATTATTTTGTGGGTACCATTCACTTCCTCTCGTCACGGTGTACGAATGATGTATCATATGACCAAACTAGGTCAAAACACAACAATAACCTGACCTCAGGTCAGGTCTAGGCTACTTTTTGACAGCATAGTCGATGTGCATATCACTAGACTCGCAATAGCAATCCAAACACAATGATATCAAAATAAAAGCAGTATCATCATTTTATGCCAAGTTTTTTACTTAATTCTGAAAACTGCTTAAGTATCCCCAGATGACCTCTCAGGGGTCACATAAAAAAAAATGCAGCCTGAACCTAGAAAGGAGGATACTACGATTTGGAGAATATGAAGGTATTCTCAGCTGTATGTGCACAAATACAGCCCAATTTCTGTTTTTCCCATGTATTTCCAACCGAGAGGTCATGGTCCGTACTTGACCTCACGTCATTGATATGAAAAAATCCCGGAATACATTTTGTAGAACTCTGTGGGGTCATTATTTGTCATAAGTTTCAATCTGATAGATTCCCCCAAATCTCACTTATACCACCTTAAACATTTATGGGGGATAGGTCACTTTGACCTGCACTGGTGACCCGACCTGAGGTGACCCAACCTTAACACGCGCATTGACGGGGTCTAAGCCACCTTCGCATTGACGGGGGGCGGGTACCCGCCCCTAAGATCTCGAGAACCACGGTAGGTAGCGAAAAACGGTAAACGGCGTTGGGCTGCCCATCCACTTCTCCATCGAAAACATTTGAACCATTTTTTGTCAGGTCACATTTAAGGTCACGAGAGGTCAAAACATGCCCGTCATAGGGATAACATGTAAAATTCAGTTTTTCGGGCATTGCATCTGAACAAGTAAAGATAGAGCAAAACGACTTGAACTATATGAATCCTCTTAGCAAGCCGAATCGAATGATATATAATTTGACCTTGCTAGGTCAAACCGAGGATTTGACCTGACCTGAGATCAGGTCAGGGTCAAATTATATGAAATGCATATCATTAGAACTGCAAAGCCCAGGCGAATCTAATGCAGCTAAAATAAATGCTCTATCACCATCCGTTACTGAGTTATTCCGTAAAAACCATTTTTCCCATGTATTTCCAATGGAGAGGTCATGCCTCGTACCTGACCTTAGGTCATCGATATAAAAATACCGGAACATATGTTAGAGAACTCGGTGGGGCCATTATGTGATATGAGTTTCAATCGGATAAGTTCACCCTGCTCCGACTTATGGTATCTTAAACTTTTTTGAGGTCGGATAACTTGACCTGTACTGGTGACCTGACCTGAGATGACCTAACCTTAAAATTTTCACAGAAGTTGTAAAAATGATGAGGGAAAAGACATACCAAGTGCGGCGTACGCGCCGCGTTTTTTACTATCTCCGAAAAACCCGAGGGGGCGGGTACCCGCCCCGTCAATGCGCGTGTTAAGATTTTGAGGGAAGTTGCGAAATCGATCGAGGAGGTGTGCCAAGTACGGAGGCGCTTCGCGCCGCCGGTAAAGCCCGAGGGGGTGTTCAAACGCTCCCCAACAGGGCGAGGGTTGAGTGGGTGCCAAATCCTATCGAAGGGCGCCGATATTCGCATGGGGGGAGTGAGTCGGAAGCAGTGGCGGATCCAGGACTTTCTTTGGGGGAATGGAAGGCTATCGAGTCCCCCTCCCTCATTACTGATCGGAACAATCTCCGGTTATGCATTAGCAGCATTTCAGGGGGGGGTTCAGCCCCCGTTGATTTCACCACTCTAGTCGGAAAGCGACATTTTAGAGCGGCGCCATCGATCTCTCAGGGTGCGCCGTGAACATTTCAGGGGGGCTGAGAGTCGGTCGGGTCGGGCAGGTGCTCTCCATCACCTCCCTGGCTTCGCCTATCTCTTGAACCAATATTGATAGTTTTGCGCAGCGCAACTTGGTCAAGGCTAACACCGAACAATGGCCGTACGATCCCAGGCTGGTTCAAATAAGTGCCTAATATGTTTTAGGCATTCCCTGGGTAACGCATGAAACATTCAGGGGTGGGGATTTATGTGTCTGTGGGGCTGCCCGGGTACCCCCAATGAAACGTTGAGTCAGTGTTAAAAGTTCCTTCATCAAACTATCTATTTTTTCATGGTGACTATTGACATTCTTTCAAATTTGGACACCTCCGAATGACTTCCGAAAATCCACGCCCCAGAAAACAGCTCCGCATAAAACAAAACAAGACCTCGTAAAAAACTATTCCCAAGTAATCCGAGTGGTGGTCTGGGCTATCGGTCGCCCAAAAGCTCATTTTACATTTAGAGTCCTTTCGCTAAAGGGTCCCATAGGGTAGGTAGGTAGGTACTGTCCGCCCCGAAGTCCCTTTCTTTTCTTCGATTGCTCGGCATTCAACACGTATTGACGGGGGTCTGAGCCACCTTCGCTTTGACGGGGGCAGGTACCCGCCTCCCCCTAAGATCTCGAGAACCACGCTAGGTAGCGAGAAACGATAAGCGGCGTTGGGCAGCCCATCCACTACTCTATCGAAAATATTTGACCATGTTTTGTCAGGTCACATTTAAGGTCACTAGAGGTCAAGACATTCCGTCATAGAGATTGCATGTAAATGTAGGTTTTGGTTAACCATGAAAGATAAAACAAAAAAATGTACACCATTGGAATCTTCGCAGCAAGCCGAATCGAACGATATATAATATGACATTGCTAGGTCAAATCAGATCAAATATGGAATTTGACATGACCTGAAGTCAGGTGAAGATAACTGCTAATGCAATGCAAATCTAATGAAGTTAGAATAAACGCTCCATCATCATCTGTTACTAAGTTATTCAGTTAAAACCATTTTCCCATGTTTTTCCAATGGAGAGGTCATGGCTCGTACTTGACCTTAGATCATCGATATAAAAAATATTGGAACCTGTTTTAAAGATCCCGATGTGTCCATTGTGTGATATGAGTCTTGATTGGACAAGTTGATCATTTTCTGACTAATGCTATCTTAATTTTTTTAGGTGAAGCCACTCAGGGGCGGGCGCAGGTCCGAGTTTTGGGGGCCAAACCCGCCATGTCTGCTTCTCCTCCTGGGGGTGGAAACGAATATTTTTTATGCTCTACAGACCTAGTTAATTTTCAGTGCTCGATAGGCCTAGCATAAGCTACATCTCCAAGTACATGACCGCTCTCGGGGGGGGGGTGGGAGCAGATTTTTGCTCTACAGACCTACTGTAAACACCTTTTCAAAAAATTTCCGGCGTTTGGGGAGGGGGCAAAAGATAGTTTGGCCCCCTCCAGCGCTTTGGGGGGCCATGGCTGGAATGCCCCCTCCCCTGCGTCTGCCAATGAAGCCACTTGAC
This sequence comes from Lepas anatifera, assembly GCA_034440635.1. Lineage (NCBI taxonomy): Eukaryota > Metazoa > Arthropoda > Thecostraca > Lepadidae > Lepas > Lepas anatifera. Next base: position 98,532 of record JAOTON010000333.1, read on the forward strand.
CTATGCTGATGACCTGACCTGAGATGACTTCCTTACAATTTTGAAAAATAGTTGTGAAAATGATCAGAAAAAATGTATGCAAAGAACAGCGGCGCAACCCTTCCAGCATTTCTGGTCTGGGCCAGCGCGAGCAATGGGTCGAAATGCCCCGGCAGGCCGCCGTAAAAAAGCGAACAGGCAGGCATAGGTGGATCCAGAGGGTGAAAATGAGGTCGTGTGCCCCCCTCCTGATCGACCCTGAATGGTTGATGGTGCCCCCTGAAATGTCGCATTCCACGTGGAATGCGACACCCCGCCCACCCACGCGAAATCGGGGTACTGGGGTACCCCACCCCCATGCGAAATCTGCGCCCACCGATAGGATTTTTCACTCACCTGATAGGTTTTCCCGGCCAAAAGTGGTGCCCCCTGGTCCGGATGGCGCCCCCGGGAAGGTACCTCCCCCGATCGGCAATCATGGATCCGCCTATGGGGGCGGGTACCCACCCCCGTCATTACGCTTGTGTAACGCCTGCAGTGTAGAAATGGTGACGTTTTCGTTAGCACGGCGGGGGCACGGAGGCACTGACAGTTGAAACAACAGTGAACCAAACTTGTAGCGAACCTTGGGAGAAATCAAAACAAGAACCAAAGAATAAACTGACAAGAACTGGAGCTGGTTTGTTTACATCGGATTACTTTATTATTTATTCGTTTGTTTTGTATGGTTGGCTCGATTATGTATTGGTTGGTTGTCCTGTCTTTTTATTTTAGAAAAGTGATAGCTTATTGCTAGCTTATTAGTCATTGTTGCTCGGTTTTGGCCTTTTTCACGACTTTAAAACTGTCAGCATCTCAGGATGCATTACCTCAGTATGCATTAGGTACCTCAGCATTTATAATCTTAATAATTAGGTATCATACATTACTTAAGCATACACAGTATTACAAATAGCTTTGGAGAGTGCAAAGGTGAGGGACACTTTTGATTCCATCTCTCAGGCATCTCAGTTGTGTTGAAAGGCTGAGGGCACCCATCCTGCAAGGAGTGCAAGGCATAACAGGCCAGACAAGATGCCCCTGCCATATGGAATTCTCACAGTCTTGCACCAATTCATACCATGAGCAAAAAAAGAAGAAAAAATGGACCAAACCCTACTTAAAATTGAAAAAAACTATGACAGGTTTCTAGGTTGTGTAAGCAGTCTTTCAACATAGGTACTCAGCCAAATTTTCCTTACTTATATATTCCACATACAAATGAATTGGAGACCTTACAAAATTTTTTTGAGAAATAAATTTTAGTTTTCTATGCTCCCTATGACTAAGTTTCTATGGTTACGATGTGATGTGCATTGAACAGTTAATTAGGATACATCATGGGGTATAGAATTTCCCAGCGCTTAAGCATGAGCCATGAAAATATAGTGCTTGAGAAATAACACTTGATGTCCTTCATTAGAAATCTTATCCAGATCACATTCTGGCCATGGACCCTAGGTCAATATTGGTACTTGTCAGTCTCCCAGTGTGAAAGTATGGCATTTTGCGGGATATTGTGGCGAGTGCCCTTGGAGACAGGGCGAGTGGTGCGATTTTATCAGCCGGTGCAAACTTGAGACTGGTGCGGAAAGTTGACACTGAAAACTAAAAAAACAATGACTGAATAGTTAGGAAGACACAGGGGGGGCCTTATAAAAGTCCTTAACTAACTAAAAAGAGGTGTTTGTCGTGGGGTGGGTGTGGTTTTCCTAGTTCTGGCGTTGGTGGATTTTTTAGGCTGGTGGTGGATAATTTTGGATGGCTGGTGCGTTTGGCTGCTGCCATACTTTGAGCGGTTCTCAAACAATGGATATCCTAGAACTCCTCCCTGTCTTCCTGTGGACACTGATTCTGTCATCTTGTCCACTCACCTCCAAACTACTCTCATCCTTTTTTATGATGAGGTGTTGTAACTTGTAACTGATGCTAGCCTGCTCCATATTGATATACATTTTAATTTTCAAGCAGGCAAGCATATTATATGACATGGTGCAAAAACAGGCAGGCTGCTAAACCAAACTATTTCTATTGGACCAGTATGGCACTGGAATCAGCAGGTTTCACTCTTTGTTCCAGTGGACATTGTATTCATGAATAAACTTATACTTCAAAACTTTATGGGGTGCACACATGTTTTTGTGTCAGTAACATGATAAAAACTGCTTGCTGGCAGCAGCAACTTGCTGCAGCATGAATGCAGCTGCTCAGGTTTCAGGAGCATACCAGAGGCATTGCAAAATCATACCAAATTTGTATGTGCTCAAAGTGAAGAGGAAACTTGTTTGCAAATTGAGGAAGTTAGTGGCTAAACAAGCAGATTTGAATCTTGACAAAGTGGCAGGCTCCAAACCTGGGGTGGCCAATGAAGTCAAAAGTGCCACAGGAAGGTTAGGTGCACCACAGGCTGGCACTGAATTGAGACAAGGTGAGGTCAGTTCAGATTTGTTTCTGTCATGCTTTTTATAAAAATATGAAATTAGGAAGGCCAAAGCTCCAACTGCTGCAGGTTAGTTGCACTGCTGTCCAGCTCACTGCATTGAGGATAGCAGGCTGGTCCATACCTTCTCCTGTAAAGCCAACAGCTTTTTGTGTCAGGTGTTTTGTCATGAATTTTCCAAGGTAATTGACTCAAACTAATATCTCAAGTGATCCCAAATTGCCAAAATCAGTTGCTAGACAATAAAGGTGTGTTTGCCACATTGCTTCTGTCATTTATTTCAGGTATTTTCTGGCAAAATATCTGGCGCCAAAAGCTCTTGGTTTTCAAGAGATTGTCTACCACTATATACTTTGATACTATAGATAGCTTTCAAGCTGCAGCGGAGTCCCAAATTCGGATTTGCTTATCTTCAAAAAGCACAGTCCTAAGATAAGTATGTCACGCTGACGGCTATCATCAGCTTTTTTTGTCACAGCGAGCTATGTGCTTGCCAATCGCCGGCCGTATTACAAGTGAAAACACATTCACAGCTTTTAAATGGCTGCAGTATTTACATTTTCTTGGGAAGTGTAAGGCACCAGCTTTATAAGTACTGTTTTAACCAATTTTTGGCCATACCTCTCCGAGTAGGGGATATTTTTGGAAAACAATTTCCTGGTTATTCTGTCAAGATTAAAGCTTTGCAGCTCATAAAACATTTTATATGCAATATTTTTGTGTCCCCAACCCAATAATTTTTTTACATATTTGCACCCCACAGACACACTATACCGCAACAGTTTCCACTTGTCGACACCCGTGCTGTGAGATGGTCGTGCCCGCACGCTTCCTATCACGTGGCCCACCGTACTAGACGGTGGGGCTCCATCGTACTAGATGGTGGGGCTATCCCGATTTCTCGGGCCCTGCGGAACAGAGGACTGCTGCGGTAACACGAGGTGAGGCCGTGCCCTCGGGGCGCGCCACCGGACCGGTGGATCAGTTCAAGAACCAATCAAAGCCATGATCCCAATAACAAGGGCGCTGGTTGGTCAGAGTGAAGCGTAAGTCCCGAGTCAGGGCGGGGTTTGTGCAGTGTACTGTCATCTCCTATGTAGGAGACGTTCGAGGAAAAAACTGCCAGAGGTCAGTTTCGATCCAAGGACCTACCACACCATTCAGAGTCGCCTTAACCAGCTACGCCACGGCGAAAGCGCATAGACGTACACATGATGGTGTGTATGTTTACAGCTTGCTTGATGACTAGTATTCGGCACACAGGTGCTCATGGTTGAATAAGATAGCAGCTAGATAGGTGCAAGTTAGAATGACCACTTCTTATCTGTGACATTTGCAAACTGGTTTGCACTTGATTCCCAACGAGAAGTTGCAGAGGAAAATAGACCCTAGAGCCTGTGGAAGGAACTGTTCTTGTTCCTAAGCGGTGAAATTGAATGGTTGGCAGAACATCTTATGAGTGAAATATCACGCTGTGAGCTGTTTTGCACTGGGAATGTTATTTTTATAAAAATTTGTGTTGGAAATTATGAGGATATGCCCTGTTGAGATTGGCCCGTAATCCACTTAGCTTGTAGGCAACAATGAACAACCACGCCAATACAAGACAATCTTTTGGCTCATGTCCTAAGTCTGCAATCCTTGAAGGCCAGCAGAAACAGCTGTGATATGTTCCGTACTACAAATTGCTGCAAAGCATGCAGCCTCTGGGGTCGCCCGTAAACCCAGAACAAAAGGCAACTGATGTTGATGGTCTTTTAAATCTCCTGCTGTTTTTGTTTTCCCCTCCAGCGTCCATTATAGGTGCGTAGCCTCGCAGCTCTGGATCTTGCAGTAGGCCCCCAGGTTTACCACCAACGAACTGCTCCGCACCTCCTCAGAGGGATGAATTTTTCTAGTTGGTCTTGAGCTGCCTACTGGCGACTTTGAGTTCGGATACTCGAGCGTTGGGGCTGCTCCTCTCGATGATGCTGCGGTGCAACTTCGGTCGCCGTGCCGTGGCCTCCTGGCTGGGGCACGGTCGCGAGCTGTTGGGCCGGGCGGTCGGCCTTGCGGTGTCCGGTTGGAGGCGCTGTTCCGTGTGGTGGCGCTAGGTGGCGCTGATGTCCGCGCAGTGGCGCTGGCGGTGTCTGCGCAGTGGCGCTGGCGGTGCCCGCACGGTGGCGTTGGGCGACGTGGGAATGCGGAGATGTCTGTATTGCCTGCATCTGTGGTAGGTAGCTGTCGGCTGCACTGAATGTAGTGCTAGACAGCTCCTGGAAATCTTTAGGCACATGAATTTATTTTACGTCATTTAATTTTTTTCTTGTCCCATCCGTTTTTTTGCGCATATCTCACGACTCCTGTGACATTAATCCATATCGGGCCAATGGATACTCCGGGCTTCGCAAAACGAGGATATGGACATTTTCAATCTGAACAGCAGTGGTGTTAGCTCTGCCACGTCCATTATCCACAGCTACGTAGCCTGAGAAGTGCTCCTAATCTGTGCTTCCCTCTGTGGACTGTTTTCCATCAGACTGCTCTACAAGTTTTGGAAGCCTAGATTCTATTTCCAGCTCCTTAGTTATCAGAAGCATTGAGCACCTCAGCGTTATCGGGGAAATACGCGACAAATGTAACCAATCCTTTATGTTCCATGCTCTGGAGTCGTCAATAATAAGAATAGAAGAGAAGTCTAATTTAATGCGATTGCTATTTTTCACCCATAACATTAAAAACGTTTGCTGTACAACTGACATAACTTCTCTTGATTTCTAAATCATACCATTAAAGACACGAGCTTCTGCGGATTTTCTTTTCAGTCAAGATTTTTTGGGAGCGAATCCCCAAAACTTTTATATATATTTTAAGATCAGAGAAACAACTTGAAAGGAATATTTTTTTATTTCGAGAAAGTGCATTTTATCAATCATGGTCGTCCACTCACTTTTACTGATGGATAATCAATATTTTAGGTTCTATCATATTTTAAAATGTGATCTACAATTTCGAGTTTCGTAGCGTGATTAGGTTATAGGTGGCCTATTTTTTGTAATTATGTCATAACTTTATAGAGCAGCTCTATGACTAATGCTATGACCAACCAGCGTTGAGCGAAAATCCAGCAAAGCCTGCCCTCGCTTCGTGGTCTTCGTTACAAGAGCGCTGTCGTGTCTATGGTCGCGTTAGCTGTGCTGTCAGTGTTATGCGTCGAACAGCTGTGGGCAGAACTGCCGGGTCCGGCCTCCGCTGACTCATCCGCCACTACTGCGCCGCTTGACACATGTTACCAGCGACCTAAAAAACCCTGCCGGCCAACTGCGGCGACGCGCCCCGGTCCGGCGAGCGCTGACCCGCCAACTACCTCATCACCCGACCCGGCGGTCACGCGCTCAGCACATGAGGTCGTGTGGAACACTGATTCTGACACACCACAGCTGTGTAATGTTTAGCTCACGGCTGCAACAGCTGCCGACTTACGGTGCAAGTCTGCCGCGTGCTCTCACAGTTGGGTTTGCACGCCAGGTTCGGTCGGCTTACTGTGGACGAGCGAGCAGGAGTTACCTCCATGTCTGACACTGAGAACTCATGGTTCTGCCATGTAAGCGTTTGTGACCTCTTTGTCTCAAGGACTTCATTGATGGTTTTTATCGATTTATTTTTAAATCGAGTGCTGTCAGTGTCAGGTTCACCGATGTTTGTTTTAATCGCAGATGTGTAGGTCAGAGAGAGAGAGGGGCCGCAAATCGGAACTCCTCAGCATGATACTGAATTCAAGAAAACAAATCCCATGGCTGTTTTTGCCATAGGGTATTATTTTTTAAATGGTTTTGAAAATGATAGCTGTGAAGAATGCACTGAATCCTGTTGGATGCGCGCGTTCTGTTGTCATGCCAATTGCAAGGTCAGCTTTCCTTCTGCCGTTACAGCCGGAGAGCTAGAAATTACGGCTGTCTTTCAGCCGTCGTATTTGACAGTGCCATGGTTTTCTGGGCTTAGCAACAACTCGGTTCAATACATAAGGGAAAGCTTTAACAGGCATGAGGCACGTCACAATGCTACCTTGACGTTGTCAAGCGATTAATATTATTTGAAAAGTATATATTAAATACCTATATCAGCATAACTTAGCTCATGTTGATATCACCACAATCCAGATCATGCTGGTCTAGGCCTTTTCCTCACATACAGGCTTTTCTGATGATTTAATTGCTCGATAAAACGGTTCTTAAGATGATCTGGAGCGAATGTCGTTAAAATTACGTCAAAACCGATGCCAAAACTTTTGTAAGATTGGTTACAGTTATGAAATATGTTAGCAGACGCAAAAGGGGCTTGCTGCTATTAAATCTGGATAACCACCCTGCATAATAACTGGTGTTGAATGGGTGTGAGGTAGTGTGGTCAGTCTTTAGCATGAAGCAGACTGAATTGATGATTTCCAACTGCGATTCAGTTATCCCCACCCCCCCCGAAGCACCCCCAACCCCCCCCTGAGTCCCCAACATGTTGGCCCCCCCACCCCCCACCCGTTCAATACAGTATCCCCTGCTCTCTATTCTCAAGTCACTCTCTCGCTTTGTTTCATCAGCTATATTTCACACGGTTTATTACAGTGTCATAGCACATAGGAACTGCAGGAGAAATGAGGCGAGTTTTGGCAGCTAACAAGTTATTTACCACCAATTCTGATTTGCTGTTTATGTCAATGTGACTAAATGTGACAATGTGACTGTGGCTATTCTACGGAATTTCTGGAAACACGAAAGGCTTTAAGGGATGTGGCACCTTGGTCGATTTTGGATTTAGTGAAATTAGGCGTACTTTTAGCCCAAAATAATGAAACCCTTATTTTCTAAAATGTACATAAGCTCATATTTTGTTTTTAAAATACTCCTCTAGAAAATAAATAAATATCGCCTGTGGATGATGTCGATCTGGCAACCACTCATACTTGACGCTTCAGGGCTTCGTTGGCTGATGCTCATCTGCGTCGTTATGTCGTCACCGCGCTCACATGGCCGCTGGCACGGGCTGATGGGGGCTGGTGTGGTGGTGCTGTTTTTTCGAAATATTGGTTCCAGACAATGAAATTGGTGTCCGGGTTTTCCGACTTGTTTACGACTTGGTATCTCGTTAAAATCACTTGTGTGCCACATTCCTTTAAGACATCTGGAAATGTGGGGAGTTCATAAAGCCGCTTCATACCCAAAGTCATGATTGTGACCCATATTTATGCTTTTTCCCGACTGTTGTAGGTCATTATTGTAGGCTTAAGGGGTAATATTGAATTTACTTATTATTTCCCCGAAAACAGTTCAAACAGGTGAACGATAAATGTAGTACCACTTTACAAACTGTACATTGAGGAATTATTTGAATTCGCTCTTCTGATCTGCCAGCTTTTCATCAGGCTGAGTCGGCCACCATCCATTATGCCACCCCCTGTTCTCTGGATGGGAGACGCGAGACGGCAGCCCCGCCTCTTCGCAGTTCCAGCTCCACACAAAGCTGAACTGGAGTGGTTGGCCTGAGCGGCGTGTGGGGAGGGGGAGGGAGGTGGCTATTCTTTATTAACACGGCTGGGGTTATAATACACACACAATTACTGTTTTGTCAGGCTTACAGCTTGTGTGAATCCGATGCATCCTTTGGTAGGATTTCTTTCATCTGATTCAAAGTTTTTGGTCAGTTGAGTTTTCATTGAGTCGTTGACCACGCCACTGTTATGTGTATGCTGGCATATAACACCCTGTTTGTTTCTTTACAGATGTCAACTGAGTGGAGATGCTTAACCTACCGTTCAGTATCAGAATCAATCAGACCTTGAATATGTCTGTGTTTTCAAATGCCTGTGGTAACTGATAGGCAAGTTTGTTTCTACACACAAGGGCGGAGAAAAACACTACCTGCCTCATAACGCATACAGTACAAAAGTAAGTACAGCACGAAAGTATCACGCTTCTGTACTGAGCGATTGTGTTTTACGATGCGCGTACCCACAGGTTTGACACGTTTGGAATATATACCGACTTTGTATTGCTTTTTTCTGTCGTGGCGAGACACATTGAGGGTATTATTTGTTGTCTGTTGTTTATTTATAATTCCTTTCTATTTTTTCTTCTCCGCTATTTGCCACTGCCCACAGCGGTGTTCACTATAGTAATATATTCCTGTCCCACTTTTCCCACATTCTTTTTTCTCTTACTGCCTCCATATATCTTGACTCTTGGCAGGCCTGTCTTTTGCACTCATCCATCTTCTCCAACTCCAAATTTGGTAGACTTCCTCGGTGGTTTCTTTTATTACGGAAGTTGAAAGTCTTCAGGGCATTGTTTACTTCAGACCAACTTTCGGGGAAGCAATATGAAAGCCTCAGCTTCCGAATAAGTCTGCTACAATGTGAACATACTGCTTGCTTTGAAGGCCACATTTGCAACATTCACTCTAAGAAGTTTTTCAGCGCGCAGAGTAGCGAAATACTCCAGCGATATAAAAGGAATGTGAATTAAAAACGTGGTTTCCTTGGGCTGAGTTTGATGTGGCTCGTGATTGAAAAAGTGAGAGAATTGCACCTTTCTATATTTTCTGACATCCCGTTTTGTTTGTGGAGCCATTTCACTCGAAGTGAGTGACGCATCATTAGTGCTGTGTCATGATCTGACGGGCCCGTCAGATATGCCCGTCTCGTGAAGCTGCCCTTTTTCGTATTTAGTGTCCCAAAATTTGTCTTGCACAGGGATGTGGAGAATACATTCTCAAGAGGTTACTGGAGAGAACATTTACATGTATTTTTGTGCTTTCCTTGAAAGGTAAATTTTCACCGCACTTCTTGTCTTTTTGAACAAAAAGTACGTCGTTGTGCAAACGAATAAAGAGTCTCATCGGATTTCGTCGTCCGACTTGATATTGTTCATGCTTATGCATAAAGTGACTACATAGGACAAGAAAGCCTGTATTGACGGCGATCAACTGCAGGCTTGAGTGGAAAATGAAGCACTCCAGCATAATAAGTGTGTAGAAATCGCTTTCCTGAGTGTAGCGCTCCACACTCAGAATCCAGCTATCCAAAATCCAGGATTTCGGAACACTGATCAAACTGTTTCCCTCCGCAAACTGTTTGGTGGGACGGAATTTTCATGCCAACCATTTCAGAGTGAGGAGTTCGCATACACACCCACTTGAGCTGCAGTCCCCGTTCATGTGTATGTATCGCCCAGCTATCAAATCGGGCCGTGACCTTTCCGTCGGCGTTCGGTGGCGCCCAAACTCAATTACCTCCGCCTCCGCAACTGCATAGCTTACCAAGCCGGGCCGCTCCCCACTCAATCTATTCAAATACCCAGCTGCTCCAGTCCAAAGCACGTGATGGAAAGGAGACGTCCGCCGCGTGATTAAATCCAGGTGCATCTCAAAATTCGGGATAGGCATAAGCCTGAAAACAGGCGATGCCTTGTCTTAAGCACGAAGCTGGTCCGTTGCTGACGGCCGTGTGTTGCCCGATGGTGTGCCGGTAGGGCCTGTCTGTGTCCTGTGTGTGTGTGTGTGTGTGCGACGCGCCTGCAGCCTGTGCTGCCGGCGGCGGCAGCACGAGATCAGTAGGGGCAGCCAGGGCGTATCGACCCTGAGCCCTCAGTAGTGGGCCGAACACGGCGCAGGTGTGGGGCCGCCGCCGTTGACAGGTCGCCGTGAATCAGACCGCCGCGTGTACACGGCGTCGCCGCCTCCGACAGGTAACGCCAGAGCTGGCCTCTGTCTGGTGGGCTAGGGCATCTGCTGTGGGAGGGTCTGACAGTTGTGGGTTACGGGGCCGTTACTGATATGAGCGGGGTGCGTCAGGATAGCTCAAATGTGGCAAAATGTTCCTGAGCTGGATTCTTTGCTTCCTTTTGCTACTGTATATTTAGGATAAATTCAAATGCTGGGGAATACAATCCAAGAAACTGTCACAAGACAGACATGCTCACAAAAATGTATGGCACTGTGAAAAGGCCGGGTTCAAATATAACCAGTTTCTCTTAAAGCATAATTCGGGACTTGTGGGATATTCCTGATAATGAATGAATGAATAGCGTGCTTCGTTGGACCATCACGCAGGGTTTAAAACGGAATCCATCCAACTGGAAGTGCCTTCCGCTGCGCTGCGGGTGGACACTGGCCCAGACAACTTAGTCGATCGAGAACACTAACCTACAACCTGTAGAGGAGATCGCGATTAATGAATCCGTTTTTGGATCCAAATCAAATCCTTCATCTCACATTTCCAGTAAAACACGTCAGACCAACAAAACATGAGGATTGTGAACTCGATTGTTTCAAACCGGCTTATGTTCATTAAAGTTAAATACCAAAATGTTGTTCACAACATGCAATGCTAATGTCTTCTCTGTCTAAAAGTTAGGTTTTCCTAGAACTTCGTAAATCTGGCTGAACTGTTCTGGTCTTTACGTTTCATCCCTATTGGCACATAGCTTGCGACATTTCGCCGAACCCCACGACCGTACAGACACAGTCGTCCTTGGGTTTGTGTGACAGACTTTTAGATCTGCAAACAAGTTTTTGGCCAAGATCAACAACACGTTTTTAGTGATGCTTTTGACATGTCCACCTTTTTAAGTACTTAAAGGACCTGGAAATGTCACTCTCAATCGGTCCCTGCTGACAGATGAACGGATGGCAAACTCGCTTTACGCTCCGTCTTTGACGCTTGTTTTTATCCTTTGTAAATTTTTAGCAATTTTCAATGTTTTCTTGGATGTTTTACGTGAGTGTGTGTGTTCAAATGTGTGCCTGTTGACTTTTTTTACCGATTTCACCTGTCAGGGTGCATAAGTCTGTGGGCGATTGATCGTTGATAAACAAAGAATAAACGCGTATGCGACCAAGGATAACCTGGATACAGACAATGGAACTAGTCCAGGCTACTCAGGGTGCCTCAGGGCAGGGACGTAGCCAGGATTTCACTCAGGGGGCGGCGCCCCAAAAAGGGCCCTGATGCGTAAAAACGGCCCTGCTTGTTACAGAATAGAATGCTGAAGAGGGCTTAAGATGGCCCTGTCTGGTATGAAATTTCAAATTTGGCCACAGAGCATAGTGCGGGCGAGCCGCGCTTCGCGCGGCCCGTGTCCTCAGGGGGCCCTCAGGTGGGGGGGCGGCTGTCCCTGCGCCCCCTGGCTACGCACCTGCCTCAGGGAGGGTTCAGACGACTTACTTACTTATGGCTTTTATTAGGCGTTCTGTGCATAGCACCTTTGCCCGCCTCTAAAGGAGTGTGTGGGAGAATTTTAGAATTTTGTGTGAGGGCAAGCTACGTTGGTCTGTTAAAGCAATGGGAGTTATTTAGTAATGGGTTGCAAGATGTTTTAGCTTGCAATGGACGGTCGTGGCAATGGTATAGCCATGCCAGGGAGGTCTTTTAATAAGTTTAGGCCCGCAGAGTGCGAAGGTTATTTCTGTGGTTGAAGACCTTAAATTTAGAATTTAGAATTTGAATTTTGTGTGTGCTACTGATGTCCGCTTGTCTACGTTACTCGAAATCCTCCGTTAACTCATAATTTCGTATTTTGAAAGTGCGCTAAACACCTGGCCAGGGTGCCGCGAATTTCCCTGCAACCCGGGGTGAGTTGCAGCCCCTCTCCGGTGGGCAGCCGCGCGCAGAGGAAAAGAAGTGTGGAGGATAGTTAGATTGTTAGTAGGTATAGGTGTGGTTAGATAGACCCGCAGTGAAGGTATCACTGCGGTGAAGAAATCTAACCTATTTAACCTAACCTGATTTCAAGCTAGCCTAACATAACCTATCCTTAGCCTACGATAAACCATTTAAAGGTTAAACAACTATTGCTTAAATTTTGCGGTGGAACATCTATGATTGGAAATAGGCAGTCCTACTTTGGGGGTGACCATGCCCTCCATCATATATACTGGGAGGGGTGATTTATAGAACTTCTCTGCCCGATTCCTTTAGAAATGTAAGACTTTTCGAGTAGCTCAGGATGGTCGTTACCGAGCAGAGTTTTTGGGTCTACAGGGATGTTTTGGATTCGGCAGTAATCTAGCATGGGTTGCCGATGGGTATTGTGCTGGGGACAATCGATGAGAATGTGATAGGGATTCTCCATTGCGTCGGGTACCACGGTACCCGCGTTCCAATAGGCATTTAATTTTGTGTGTCCATTTCTGAATCTGGTTAGATAACCTCGCGCCGGCGACTCTTTTGGTTGGAACTGGGCCGTAGCCGATGTTAGGCTTGATATAGAATAGGTGGGCGCTTGGTTTGTGGTCCAGCTATTTTGAATTTGTTCCGGATGCTGTCTTGGAGGAGAGCTTTGCTATCATCTCCGACACATTAAGGGTGGATTCTCTAGTTCTAGGGACTTTTTGCCTGCTCATCGGCCTTTTCTTTCCTTGATTTTGCTGGCCCGGGATCCAAGAGGGACATCGGGGTTCTCGATACCTTCTGAATATTGCTATAACGTGGTGGCTGGGGTTGACTACGTTACTGACGGCCTGCAGGACGATTTGAGTCTGAACGATGACGGCTAAGTTGATATTTTGGGTTCTGATTATGGCTAATGCATTTAGGATGGCACCCTCGGCTGTTGAGTGTTCAGACGAGTTTGTCGAGTGATTCAGGGGGTCGAGAAACTGCGCGCCTGGAGTCAGTCCGCCCTACATCTCCTGAGAAACCCGTATACCTGGAATCGGTCCGCCGTACATCCCCTGAGAAACCCGTAAATGTTTTATTCTTTGGGGCTGCCTGAAGTGCCGAGCGTAGACAACGATTCCAGGACCTCCACTAATCTCCTGGAATCAATCAGTGAAGATATAAGGGTTATTTCTCAATCACCTTGTCAGGCTGTTTTGGCCACTTTTGCTGCACCTGGAGAAATGTAAGGAGTTAAATGGAATGCGTGTGAAATATATTATTATGCATCAGGAATAAAGACCGAAGATAATGGTGTTTTTATATTATGCGACGTCAATAGAACTATTTATAACCAAAGTATCATATTATGACGCAGAACGCCGACGTCCCACCGTCTAAAGTCGGGGTCCTTGTGTAGATCACGTGTATGACCGACTTTGTCGTGAACTGTCCACTCTATTGCACGGGCCTGTCCGGTGGTGGGTCGATGGGGCAATGTCAGGGCCAGAACCTAAAAAAGCCACCAGTCGCACAGTCGGGGCCCACGTAATCGATTTTCCTGGTGACGTAAGTTGAGAGATCGTTAGACTTGAGTGCAGCTAAGTGCAGCCACCGATTTCATGCCATTCCGTGACATTGAGTTGAGTCAATAAGCAAAGTGCGACGACATGTCCAGCCTTGACCCTTTCGTAACGCAGACGACAATGACCCTAGGTGACGGATGGGCGCTCCGTAGTTGGACACTGGGCGTGTCACGCGGTCCAAATCAACAGCTTAGGAAACCCAGATTGCGGAAATGGAGACGTGGGAATGTGACTTCACTTGTGTCCTTGTGTTAGCGCCGCCTCTTCCCCGTGAGAGGTTTCACTGGATACGAACATACACTTATCCAAACCGTTGGAAAATAGCTTAAGCATCGCAGCGTTACCAAACACAGTTCAATGGTCGGGCGAGTTTATCGTCTCGGGGGTAATTAACTGCAAGGAGATGTCTGGAAAAGTGGACAGCAAACCACTGTCCTATTGAACTACTTTGACGATTATCGTACTTGAGTAAAGCCAGAAATTGACAGTGCATGTATTTTAAGTGTGCGCTAGTCGAGTATTTTAAGTGTGCTATAGCTGATTCATGGCCGGGGGGGAGGATATGGAAAGGAATTGCCCTCTTTACCCTCGATTTCCCCTGACTTTCTTCAAAAACACTCAATTTAGTCACGATTTTTGACCGCGTTGCCCCCTCCGCCCAACAGCCGGTCTAGAACCGCCCTTGTAAGCGTGAACGCGAGAGTTGTAACGGACACAGGTGAAGAGGAGTGCAAATACATGCTTGCCCTTTGTCTGTTTCTCATTGTCATCTTGAACAATTTGCGATTGTGCTCAATACAATTTGCGTTAAGCTCGGTGGGATTTACCATGTATACTGACAGACTTGTTGAGTCGCGACTCAGAGTCAGAGACGACTCTGAGTCGTCTCAAGTTTTCATTGAATCAGAGTTGAGTTGACTCACTTCCAAATTTGGGTTTTGTCTGAGTCGACTCAAGTGCTAGACAGGTTGAGTCGAGTCAGAATCAGAGTCAGCCTCTAAGCTGTAAGTCGAGAGTTGAGTCGACTCAGCACTCTTCTCAGCACTCATGTTATTTTCCATTGAATGTTAGCAAAAAACATGCAAAATCATACAGACAAATGCAATTTGGCCCACATTCACACTTTTTACTTTGAGGGTTCACACCAGATAAAGTCCTAAGCTGATAATCATGCAATAATTCACTCTTAGGAAGCCACATCTTTATTTTCTATTTTCCCACTTCGGTTGACTGAAAAAAACTAAGTAATATAAGTGCCAGATAGAGGATACCAGAAATTTTGTTTTGCACATAAGCCTTGAAATGGGTTAAAATGGAAACTAAGAGCCTCAATTAGCTGTTTTTTTTAAAGTACTTTCTTGATTGGTCATGGTTTTAGGACATCACCTGGTAGATAAAATCAACACTGACGACACAACACTGAACTTACTGTCCTCTGTACACGGAATGTTAAACTCAACCCTATCTCTGGCATTCCCTACACATCAAGTCTCTCACAAACCACCACTCTTTAAATTGTGTTGATTATTATTTACCTATTTACCGCTCACTGCACAACATACCACTGCAGCACCCCCTGCACCCCACGCGTGCGATGCCAGTCACAAAACTATCATTGTGCGCCACAATATATTAGCTTTTCTTTGCTTTGTAGCCTGAGGGTAAGATTATTTTTCTTAGGCCAACAGATTTTCTTAGGTTTTGTAAGTCACGTGACCTTTTGAAGTGCTATTTATCGTCATCTTTTGTGTCATCGGAGGTTAGGTTCGCGTAATATCTTTAGTGCGCCATCTGCAGTATTCACTCTAGCTTTTTCGGAAGGATGACGCGATCATTCATTGTTTGTTTTATTTTTGATTGAGGTGGTGCACAGGGTCGGTTCGACGCGGCTTAGTATTTATTTCTAAGCTTAATTTGTCACAGGATTGTTCAGAATGCACTAGGGGAGGAATTGCCACTCAAAGTGTCATATGTTAAAACATTGAGTCCTGTTCTTTGTATTTGAGACCTCGCTTATTGCCTCAATTATCACTTTACCCATGAAGGACATACCTTCAAAATGAAAAGCCCTCAGGCCCTTCATATAATTCACATGTCTGCATTTAGCACCTTTCTTCTTTCCTATGCAGACACAATTTATGTCGTGAAGTAATGCATTGCAATTGACATTTTACTGAATAAATGTGCAGTTATTAAATAGTTAATCCCATGAATCGATGTACTGGAATGTTTGTACTATTAAAGGAAATGTGCATTTTTGTGTACATACTTGTCCACCATTCTGAGTCAGAGTCGACTTTGACTCAATGCCTATTTGAGTCAGAGTTTAGTCGACTCACTTATGGATTTGGGTTGAGTCGAGTCGGTTCACCATTTTCAACACAGTGAATCGAGTCAGAATCAGAGTCAGCCTTTAAGCTGTGAGTCAGAGTTGAGTCAACTAAAAAAATTGAGTCATCAACACGTCTGTATACTGGAGAGGGCTCTGGCTTACTGCCTACTGGAGAGGGAGTCGTGGAGTGCCCTCTTGGATTTCTGTAACCGAAAGATAAGGAAAGCATCCGCGTGAGGTGTTTTTAGCTATGGTGATCTACAATAGAGAGCTTCCATGGACCTAGGTCAAACAAAGTCATAAATGTCAAATCTGACCCATGCTGAAATCTGTCCAAGTCCCATTGGGAAATACCGTGGTTGCACGAAAAGGTCCCGATGGCAGGAGAATATGATGTAAAACCAGGCATGCAAGTTATTTATAGGTTTATTTTCATTTCAAGATCACTCGGGACCATTGGCCTATGCCGTCACCTTATGATTCAGTACCCATCGTGTGAATTATAACTAACGCTAAATCCGTTGTTTAGTTAAGGGTGATATATTTGTTCCTGTGGCATGTGACCTTGACCTTAACATTTTGAACAATCGTAGCAGTGACGTTATAACATGGTTTGCTTCATGCTAAGTGACATCATTTAGCCAGAACCTGACCTTGAAAATGTTTTGACCGTGTTCTGTGTCCTTTGGGCGTGACCTTGAAACTGGGTGAGGTGTGAGTAATACATGATGATGATGACGTTGACATATCGTCCCAATCATATGACATTATGGCCTTACCACTTCGCTAGAGATAAACTACGCTAGAGATACCCTAGAGATGAACTGGTGCGACAGTGCAGTTGTGTTGATCTCATACGGTACGTCTGAATGTGAAAGTCAAATTATTGTACGGTTTTTGAGCGAGTATTGTTAAACAAAATGTACAAAATAATTGACCGATTTCCATTTTTCACTCGTCGATGCGCTCATCAATTTTATCCAACGTAGACAAGAGAGGTTTTCGATTTCGTGCGGTTCTCCGGCCATCTCGGGAAAGTATGTGGGGGAATTTTACAATCCCTGCCTTTGTGCGCGTTGATTGCGTGTCGTCTCCAACCCGCATTCTGTTGGTAGAAACTGCGGCATTTAGATCTCGCCTTATTGGGATGACCCGTCGGCACTTGAACTAGGACAAGGACAGAGAAGGACAGAGAGCCTGGGATTCCCGAACGACAAGGTCGCCCGTCGCCTTAAACTGTGCGCGATAACTTTGACTCGGGTAATGCTGTCTTCATGTAAATGATGAATTCTGTATGTTGTCACCCTTACTGTATGCATGCCACCATCTGGGTTGAGATAGCTCTTCCATGACATGACTAACGCCAGGGCCCCGTGAATGCATTATGATTCTTTTCTTCCCGCGTCGGCTTATGTTTCTCTTTACTCACCTTTTTCACCCTGTCAAGTTCAGTGGGCGTAAGCTACTCCCCTTGCTGATATTATGACTCTCCGTAGCAACCGCTAGGGAGTGTCACCACATATTTTTTTGCTTTGGGGTGGGGGAATCCGACCTGGCGATGACAGGGGAGGAAAGGGGAGGGATGAAAGACGAAGCTGAAACAGAAACAGTCAGGCCGCGCGTTATTGAGGCCGTTCACCCAAAATTAATTCGGGAATATTCATGGAAGTTCGTGATGATAGCAGTAAAATTGCATATCAAACTCATAATCAGGTGCCAGTTTTTTTGGAGGCGGAGGACTTCCCTAGTGCTCGGCCATTAGAGGGACGCGTGTCCCCATCCCTACCGCTTTCGTTGCCCGTGGTAACCGCTCCCTTCTCGGCAGGTGCGGTGGTTCATCCCGGTCTATTGTAACCGTTCCATCTCGACAGGTGCGGTGGTTCATCCCGGCCTGTGTTGTAACCGTTCCATCTCGGCAGGCGTGGTGGTTCATCCCGGTCTGTTGTAACCGTTCCATCTCGGCAGGTGCGGTGGTTCATCCCGGTCTGTTGTAACCGTTCCATCTCGGCAGGTGCGGTGGCTCATCCCGGCCTGTGTTGTAACCGTTCCATCTCGACAGGTGCGGTGGCTCATCCCGGTCTGTTGTAACCGTTCCCTCTCGGCAGGTGCGGTGGTTCATCCCGGTCTGTGTTGTAACCGCTCCTTCTCGGCAGGTGCGGTGGTTCATCCCGGCCTATTGTAACCGTTCCATCTCGACAGGTGCGGTGGCTCATCCCGGCCTGTGTTGCAACCGCTCCTTCTCGGCAGGTGCGGTGGTTCATCCCGGTCTGTTGTAACCGTTCCATTTCGGCAGGTGCGGTGGTTCATCCCGGTCTTTTGTAACCGTTCCATCTCGACAGGTGCGGTGGTTCATCCCGGTTTGTTGTAACCGTTCCATCTCGACAGGTGCGGTGGTTCATCCCGGTCTGTTGTAACCGCTCCTTCTCGGCAGGTGCGGTGGCTCATCCCGGCCTGTGTTGTAACCGTTCCATCTCGGCAGGTGCGGTGGTTCATCCCGGCCTGTGTTGTAACCGTTCCATCTCGGCAGGTGTGGTGGTTCATCCCGGTCTGTGTTGTAACCGTTCCATCTCGGCAGGTGCGGTGGTTCATCCCGGTCTGTTGTAACCGCTCCTTCTCGGCAGGTGCGGTGGCTCATCCCGGCCTGTGTTGTAACCGTTCCATCTCGGCAGGTGCGGTGGTTCATCCCGGCCTGTGTTGTAACCGTTCCATCTCGGCAGGTGCGGTGGTTCATCCCGGTCTGTTGTAACCGCTCCTTCTCGGCAGGTGCGGTGGTTCATCCCGGTCTGTTGTAACCGTTCCATCTCGGCAGGTGCGGTGGCTCATCCCGGCCTGTGTTGTAACCGTTCCATCTCGGCAGGTGCGGTGGTTCATCCCGGCCTGTGTTGTAACCGTTCCATCTCGGCAGGTGTGGTGGTTCATCCCGGTCTGTTGTAACCGTTCCATCTCGACAGGTGCGGTGGTTCATCCCGGTCTGTTGTAACCGTTCCATCTCGGCAGGTGCGGTGGTTCATCCCGGTCTGTTGTAACCGTTCCATCTCGGCAGGTGCGGTGGTTCATCCCGGTCTGTTGTAACCGCTCCTTCTCGGCAGGTGCGGTGGTTCATCCCGGCCTGTGTTGTAACCGTTCCATCTCGGCAGGTGTGGTGGTTCATCCCGATCTGTTGTAACCGTTCCATCTCGGCAGGTGTGGTGGTTCATCCCGGTCTGTTGTAACCGTTCCATCTCGACAGGTGCGGTGGTTCATCCCGGTCTGTTGTAACCGCTCCATCTCGGCAGGTGCGGTGGTTCATCCCGGCCTGTGTTGTAACCGCTCCTTCTCGGCAGGTGCGGTGGTTCATCCCGGCCTGTGTTGTAACCGTTCCATCTCGGCAGGTGTGGTGGTTCATCCCGGTCTGTTGTAACCGTTCCATCTCGACAGGTGCGGTGGTTCATCCCGGTCTGTTGTAACCGTTCCATCTCGGCAGGTGCGGTGGTTCATCCCGGTCTGTTGTAACCGTTCCATCTCGGCAGGTGTGGTGGTTCATCCCGGTCTGTTGTAACCGTTCCATCTCGACAGGTGCGGTGGTTCATCCCGGTCTGTTGTAACCGTTCCATCTCGGCAGGTGCGGTGGTTCATCCCGGTCTGTTGTAACCGTTCCATCTCGGCAGGTGCGGTGGTTCATCCCGGTCTGTTGTAACCGTTCCATCTCGGCAGGTGCGGTGGTTCATCCCGGCCTATTGTAACCGTTCCATCTCGGCAGGTGCGGTGGTTCATCCCGGTCTGTTGTAACCGTTCCCTCTCGGCAGGTGCGGTGGTTCATCCCGGTCTGTTGTAACCGTTCCATCTCGGCAGGTGCGGTGGTTCATCCCGGTCTGTTGTAACCGTTCCATCCCGGCAGGTGCGGTGGTTCATCCCGGTCTGTTGTAACCGTTCCCTCTCGGCAGGTGTGGTGGTTCATCCCGGTCTGTTGTAACCGTTCCATCTCGGCAGGTGCGGTGGTTCATCCCGGTCTGTTGTAACCGTTCCATCTCGGCAGGTGCGGCGGTTCATCCCGGCCTACTGTAGCCGTCTCCTGGCCGGCAAGCGCGCCTCTGCTGCCAGTGCAGTGATGCGGCGCGCTCTGGGCGCCAGCCAGGAGGTTTTGTGACGTCACACCCCGCGCTGAGGCGCCGCGCCACCTCTCCAGCATGAAGAAGTTCAACTTCAAGGAAATGTTTGACGGGCTGCTGGGCAGTGCGCCCTCCAGCGCCCGGCTGGAGCAGCAGTATCCGGAGAGGCTCAGTGCCACCGACTTCTTCGCCATGAACGTGAGTAGCCGGCTGTGGCGGCCGAAAATGCTGGTCCTTGGTGGGCAGGAGCTAGAGGAAGGCGATCGTTGGACATGTTGTCTGGTGGTTCAAGTTCGCTGTGCCGAATTTCCGAGGCCTACCTTTGGGGCTGGACGAGAAAAACTTTCTTGAAACGTTATCTTCAGCTCGGGAGGAGCTGAAACACGTATTTGAAGAAGCTGAGGAGATTCTTAACACGCATGGATGGGCGCACTTCACAGCCTACAGCTGCTGAATTACCCTTGAACCCCAATTCCCTGGCTACTACATACCTGGATGGAGTGGCTTTAGCTGCCTGATGGGACTATGTGAAGTACTCAGTCGCTTCTAGCACCAGCTCAGTTTTTAGGCGATTCACCGCAGAAGAGGCCGAGTGTTAGACATTTCACATTGATTGCAGTTTCACAGATTTTCCTCCGTTCCTCGTTGGTGGGTTGGGCGGGCTGGTCTGCTCCCCGAAAAATGCATTCGGTTTCCCCACAAGACACCCCCGAAACCTCCCGGCTTCTCTGAAATGTGGTGCCCCTTTGCTGTCTCCCCAGAATACAGGTAGTGCTGCCCACAAAATGCGATCTGGTGCCCCTGATAGCACCTTAACCCGCGCCCCACCGGGGGTCCGGCGCCACCTTCGCCCACCGGGGGCATCGATGGCCCCCTCTAACTCCGAAAATATGGGCGTTAGCGCAAATCTGCAAAGTGCAATAGAAAGCTCGCGTGAATTCAGTAAGAAATCAGTTCGCATGTTTTAGTGCTCAGGTCAATGGTTTGACCTCCAGAGGTCAAATTAGGTCAAGATCGGCTATTTTCACTCAAATATGCAATGCTTAAGCAAACTGGGTATAACTCTTATGCCATTAGAGCTATTGAGGTCTGGTAAATCACATTTGATAGAAAATTGCCAGTACTTTTTCCGCTATGTGGAACGTGAAGACCTCCCGCCAGTGGTTTGACCGCCAGAGGTCACCTCGTGACCTAATATGACCTGAGGTCACGAAAGGTCAAAAAGTAACCTTGCGTATATCAAATGAACGCCAGTGACAAGACAAACACGATGGTGTTTGTTTCACCGCTTTAGCTCAATTAGGTCAAACGTTATTGTCAAAATACTGTTTTTGACCTCTGGTGACCTTGGATGACCTTGGAAAAGTCAAAGGGCAAATATGACCCCTGGGATCCGTGAAAGGGTGTCCAAAAACGTTGTTCTGAGCAGTCTGAGTATTTGCAATAATTTTTGTGGCTTTTATATCATGAAATAGCTTTTCCCCATGCTTTTCCAATGGGAGAGGTCGCCTCGTGACCTGACCTCAGGCACGAAATCGAAAAATCCCGGATATACACCTTGTAGACCCTGGAGGGGTCATGAAGTGTAGGAAGTTTCAAATCGATCGACTTTGAAATGTAGCTCTTACAGAGCTCTAAAGGTGAAGTGAGGTGACCTTGGTTGACCTCGTCTGGTGACCTGACCTTGGGTGACCCGGGGTAAAAATTTCAGGGATGATGTGAAAATGATGCAGGAGAGGTAGAGCCCTCAACCGCGGTGCTGCGCCTGTCGTTTTCTGCTATCCCGAAAACCTTAGGGGCATCGATGGCCCCGGTGGGGCGAGGTTAAGAAAGGACACCCGCTGAGCTCCGAATGGAAATTCTGTTGAGTGTGTTTTCCCGAATCATATATTGACAGGCGGGTAGAAGAGGAGGCGCATCTCTGGTAGGTTATGAAACATGTCAGTCGGACTAGTGGTTGGCGCTGCTCCTGAGGTAAATTCGAAACGGAACAATCAAAATGCCAATGGGGATGTCAGTCAGCTGGTGAAAGGCCGTGATCGAGGGAGAGGAAAAAGACCAGAAGTAGATTGAGGTCATCAGGTGCAGTGACGCGTGCCACAACAGCGCTGGCGATAAGAATGGTGGCGGAATGGAGTTTGGACGTGTTCGGGGTACGTTTTCCGGGCGTAACTCTGCAGCGAGGCCCGAACGTGACGGGAATGGTGGCCACGCCGGGTCTGAGCCGGGTGAAGTTGCACGGAATCTGATGTGGCCCCGTCACAATACAGACAACCGTAATCGCTTCCTGTAATATGTTCTCCAGAGAAGACTGTTTGAAGTGAGAATATTTGGAAACTCGAGTTTGACTCTCGCTATTGCATGGTTGGTTTTTGCAACCCCCTTCCCCCCAGAGGTTTCGGACATGGCCTGGAACAAGGTCCGGTGTTGCATAGCTTGAGAGAGTCTGCGCATGTGTTGCAAATAATTGTGTCGTGGTCATATCAGTTCACGGAGCTGTGGCGTCATTTCCGGAAGCATGTGGGACCGATTTGAGACTTTTTAGGCTATGTGATGCTTTCCTTCGGCCATAGCTTTGACTTAAGGCGCTAGGGGTGGTTTGTCATAAGGCGGCCTATGGCGTCAGCTAATCTTCTGTGACTTGTTGACCTTTTGTTGCCATCAAATGAGCTTTACCTTAATTGGTCTTTGGTGACCTGTCTTGTATGTTGTAAGTTGTATTCTTTATTTTATTTTTTTGGAAACAGAACCCAATTTTGGGAAACAAAAACAATCTCAAGACATATTTTACTGCTAAATACGGGTTAAAGTTTAACACGCGCATTGATGGGAGGGGGCGGGTACCCGTCCACCCTCGGGTTTTTTCGGAGAAAGCATAAAATCAGCGGCGCGTAGCGCCGCCGTACTTGGCATACCTTTTCTCTCATCATTTTTTACAACTTCTGTGAAAATTTTAAAGTCAGTTCATCTCAGGTCAGGTCACCAGTACAGGTCAAGTGACCTGACCTCAAAAAAGTTTAAGATAGCATAAGTCGGAACAGTGTGAACTTATCCGATTGAAACTCATATCACATAATGGGCCTACCGAGTTCTCTAAAATATGTTCCCGTATTTTTTATATCGATGGCCTAAGTTCAGGTACGAGCCATCACCTCTCCATTGGAAATACATGGGAAAATGGTTTTGACTGAATAACTCAGTAACTAATGGTGATAGAGCGTTTATTTTAGACGCATTAGATTCGTCTTGTCTTTGCGGTTCTAATGATATGCATTTTATATAATTTGACCCTAACCTGACCGCAGGGCAGGTCAAATCCTTGATTTGACCTAGGAAGGTCAAATTATATACCATTCGATTCGGCTTGCTGCGAGGATTCATACAATGTAAGTCGTTTTGCTCTATCTTTACTTGTTCATATGTAATAGCCTAAAACGCTTTATTTACATGTTATCCCTATGACGGGCATGTTTTGACCTCTCGTGACCTGAAATGTGACCTGACAAAAAACGCTTCAAATATTTTTGATGGAGAAGTGGATGGGCTGTAACTTCAACAGGGTTGTATTGGACGGCGGGTCACAGCAGGAATCCTTGTCGTTTCCGGGCACGTGCTGCGCAGTCCTTGGATTCTTGCTGTGACCCGCCGTCCAATACAACCCTGTTAAAGTTACAGCGCTTGTGGTGTGACACGGTGGAGGAGGAGACGCAGCACTACCCAACGCCGTTTACCGTTTTTCGCTACCTACCGTGGTTCTCGAGATCTTAGGGGGGGCGGGCACCCGCCCCCTAAGATATTTTGTCACTACTGCGATGACTACTATATTTGATTCTTCTGAGAGGTCATATGGCGTCGCCAATTATCATCGATTTGGGAGGCGCTATATGACCTCGCAGGTTGGCGCGCCCCTAAAACCCAATAATCAATCGATTTGGGATGGTATTATGGGGGATCAGAAATACTTATAAAAATACCCACCCAGCAATCGAACCCGGGTCAGTAGCATAGAAAGCGAACGCGCTTTCCCAACGCCACTGCATCCCTACCGCATCTCTTTAACAATTCATCAAACATCCATTCCATCCAAATCCTCCTGAATCACTTGTTTGTGCCGTGTGCACTCCAATAATATGTTATCCAGCAAAATACATTATCTGCATGAAAATTTGCGAATACCCACACTCGCCCATGGCAACGGGCTAACACTCGGAAGTCCGGTCCTGTGCTAGCCCCGGACACTTTTGCCATCTTCTGGGCGTGCCCCGCCTTAGGAGTTGAAGTTTCGGGGATACTCGTTAGGTGTCACCACATGCTACCGTTGGCACCCTCACCTCTGGTGTCGGTTAGTGCTGAGTTGTGTCCTTATTGCTTGCCGGTTTTAATATAGTCACCTCAGGGATATTTCCTGCTCTGCCCAGAAACTTCGTTTGCTTTTCGGCCTCTGGTATGCTCAATATCGGGACATTTTCCCACCTGCACATTCTGAACGAGGTATCATCGGGGAGAGACGGCGTGACCTTCCCTGGCCTGGCGACTGTCACCGCGTCAAGGCTGCAGAGAAGCGCGGGGGGCCGCCCCGCTCCCAACGGGTGCTGGCGTTTGAACCCGGTACTAGGACACACAATGACATTCCCATGAGCTACGCTGGTTGCGCGCCCAGAAGCATAATTCCCCACATCAGTGTGCCTGCTTTGCTCAGGAGTGGTTCTGTATATCACAGGAGCCTACCTATTCTGCCCAGATTGTCTCTGTTTTTCTTTTAAGCGTTTGCGTTTGACGTCAGAAGCTTGGATTTCATCCCTACAAAGGGGCTTTGCTGTCACCCGTATCTTGGGACGTCGCGGTTGGGAGTATGGGAACGTCGCAGTTGGCTGTGTCTCGGAACATTGCAGTTGGCTGTGTCTGGGAATGTCAGTCGGCTGTGACTGTGAATGTCGCAGTCGGCTGTCTCCAGGAACGTTACAGTTGGCTGTGACTGTGAAAGTCGCTGTCGGCTGTGTCTGTGAATGGCGCAGTCTGGGAGGACAGCAGTTGGCTGTGCCTAGTCGCTTGGCTTGTCTTGAATGTCATCTGGAGGACAGAGTTGGCTTGTCTTGAATGTCGCTGTCGCTTTCTGATGTCGCAGTCTGGGAGGACAGCAGTTGGCTTGTTTGAATGTCGCTGTGGCTGTTCTTATGGCGCGCTGGGGACAGCAGTGGCTTGACTTAATGTCGCTGTCGGCTGTTTTATTCGCATCTAGCACAGCAGTCGGCTTGACTTAAGTGCTGTCGGCTGTGTTTAATTCGCAGTCTAGACGCGTGGCTGTACTGTAAGTCGCTGTCGGCTGTCTGAATGTCGAGTCTGGGAGGACGCAGTTGGCTGTGCTTTGTCTGTTTGTCTGTATTTGGCTTTTACTGTATCTTTTTTATGGCGCGTCTGGGAGGACAGCAGTTGTAGGCTGTGTCTGTGGATGGCGCAGTCTGGGAGCACAGCAGTCGGCTCTGTATGGGAACGTCGCGCCTCGCCACCATCGGTCACGGCTGGACCGGCCGACCGGGTGGCGTTTTTGTGTCGCAGCTGCGTCTGGCGGGGAATTAATGGTGCCGGGCCGGGTCGGGCGGCCGCTGGCCCCCGCCTGGCCAGCTACACAGCTGCAGACACTGCGGCCTCCTCAGCAGGCACGGCTCAGTTCACTGGCAGCTTCAGTATCTTCACTGATGTGTCCAGATATAGCTGGCGGTGGGATGCACCATGCAGAGGAGCAGCTGACGAAAGCTCCGCCTGGTGGTGACGGTGCCTTCGGTATCGCGTCTCAGCGCGTGCACTAACAACCAGTGTCGTGAAACACACGAAACGGCAAACTTTATGGAACCAGCGACCGTTCTCTTTAATTAAGTGTACGGCTCCTGCCTTGTTGCGCACACGTTATGATGCCTGCGAAACATCACGCCCAAACATGCAATGTCTGTATGCTCCCCATTGTCGTTTTTCGTGCACCGAGTGATTGCGGGATTCAAATAAGACATGCAGGGTGCGGATCAATAATAGAGACAGTGTGCCTGGTGAGGTGTATGGCGCTGCTTTTTCGGTAACGGTGAATGTTTAATAAAAAGCAAGTTTGGCAATGCGAGGTTTGTCGTGTCATTCAGTTTGGGCTTAATAGTTCAGCGTCGCGTCGCTGCTGCTGTTTTTAGCAAGTAAAAATGTTCTTGGCAACCCTCACTGCAAATCCGGCAAGACACACAGCCACGCGAGATAATACCGCATAATGGGAGTTACTCCTCCAACCCTAAAAGGGACAGATCCTGAGAAAGTAACTTGGATTATGGCTAATTGAGGAGCAGCTTGTAAATAGCAAGGTTGCATGAGTTGTTTGAATAAACGGGTCTCAGTAAATCTTTGAATTCCATTTGTTTGATCACTCAAGTGGGCTCCTCCGCACTTTTGCTGGCGAGAACTGTGCTGGCCGTCTTTCAACCCAGGCTAATTTCTTGCCCACCGTAGAAAATGGTTTCATATGAAGCTGCCCAGCTTCCCTTTCTACTGTTTCGCTGTATTTTGATGGATGATGGCCGGGGAGGCGGTGGTGTAGTGTTTAGCACACGCGCTCTCCACAGCGGCCGACCCGGGTTCAAGGCCCGCCGGATTCCCTGAACAAAGGCCAATCTGTCTCTCGAGAAACCCTTTCAACGGGGAAAGAGGTGGTGATGCCACATGACCCTAGTAGATATATCTCCAGCGGAGATATATCTCCCCTCCCCTAAAAAAACCTGATGACGACCAACAGCTTTGGCCAAATGTTACCGAAAATTAAATTACCTGACTTAAGAGGTAACAAGTAACCAAGTGTGCGACTGAAGGTAAGCCGTCGATTAATTAGTGATGTGGCCCTTCCAGCGGCCCTATCAACGCACTCCATGGTTCTACACACTGGCCTGATCTCCGAAATTGGAGATCCGGCCACATGATGTCAGATCACTGAACTGCGCTGTCCTCATACTAGCGTGCTGCAACTGTTTCTGCAACTAAAAATCTAATTGCTTACTCAGTCAAGAAGGAAGTGGTGTTTCCTTTCTTGAGGGCGCAGAACTTGCCTGATTTGCATCTTGATGTAGCTGGAACTCGTAAAGAACGGAATATTACTTCGTGGTAATTATACTTGCCTCGGTTGCTTCTTATGTTTGACTTCCTGATGCGCAATTGTAATCCCAGTTCAGCCTCTGTCCTCTTGATTGGTGCACGGTAACTCCAGACACTTCCCTCCACGAGAAGTCATTTATTGGCGTATCTCGCTCATTTATTAAATCTCATATAGATCACACTATACAAAAATAAAGTCAGAAATATACAGATTAAAAATTGGGAGTAAAGTATGTCACTGATCGTGAAGGCCGTATGTTATTCAAGTCCAGAGTAAGATTAGAATATGCGTTTACTGATAGGCGTAGCCGTATTTGGCGGGTGAGCTGGCGGCGTCAGACTCCTGCACGGTGACCTCGCCGACCCTGTACTGGCGGGCGACCTCGTGGTGGCCGGCTCCTGCCTGGTGGCGACTGCCGGCGCTGTAGGTTCCGGCGGAGGGGCGGGCGGTGATGATGTTGATGTCGGGTGCAGCAGCTGCGGCGGCGGCTGCAGAATTGTAGGCTGCGCGGAAGGAATCTGCAACAGCCCTCACCTCAGCGGTCTCCTGCACATTGCCTTCAGCATCCAGGGTGGCCAGGGGACCGTTGTAGCGGAGGCCATCATCTTGGACAACAGGTGCATCCACAATGACGGGTACAGCTCCAGTGATGATGTTCCGGTCAGGAGCAGACGCAGCCGCTTGAGCTGCAGCTGCCTGCGCTGCTAGGATCTTTGCCTTTGCAGCCTTCACCTCAGCGGTTTCCTGCACGTTGCCTGCAGCATCCAGGGTGGCAAGGGGACCGTTGTAGCGGAGGCCATCATCTTGGACAACAGGTGCATGCACAATGACTGGCACAGCTCCAGTGATGATGTTCCGGTCAGGAGCAGACGCAGCCGCTTGAGCTGCAGCTGCCTGCGCTGCCAGGATCTGTGCCTTGGCAGCCTTCACCTCAGCGGTCTCTTGCACATTGCCTTCAGCATCCAGGGTGGCAAGAGGGCCGTTGTAGCGGAGGCCATCATCTTGGACAACTGGGGCATCCACGATGACGGGTACAGCTCCAGTGATAATGGTCCTGTCAGGAGCAGTCAGCTGCTGCCTGGGCGGCGGCTCTTTGGGTTGCTAGGATCTGTGCCTTGGCAGCCTTGACTTCAGCGGTCTCTTGCACGTTGCCTTCAGCATCCAGTGTAGCAAGGGGGCCAGTGTAGCGGAGGCCATCATCTTGGACAGCTGGTGCATCCACAATGACTGGCACAGCTCCAGTGATGATGGTCCTGTCAGGGGCATCAGCTGCTGCTTGAGCTGCAGCCTCCTGAGCTGCCAGGATTTGAGCCTTAGCTGCCTTCACCTCAGCAGTCTCTTGCACATTGCCTTCAGCATCCAGTGTGGCGAGGGGGCCAGTATAGCGAATGCCATCGTCTTGGATAATTGGGGCCTCCACGATGACTGGTACAGCTCCAGTGATGATGTCTCTATCCTCTGCACCAGCGGCAGCACGGGCGGCTGCCTCCTGGGCGGCTAGGATCTGGGCTTTCGCAGCCTTCACCTCGTCGGTCTCCTCGACGTCGCCATCAGGTCCCAATGGGAGCAGGAGGACCGTCGTAGCGGACGTTATCGTAGGCGGGGTCCCGCGGAGGATGATCCACGATGACAGGGACTGCGCCGGTGATGATGTTGATGTCCGGTGCGGCGGCGGCGGCGGCGGCTGCCCGCTCGTAGTCCCTCTGAAACTTGGCTTTGGCAGCAGCCACGGCCGCGGTGTCGGCAACAGGTCGGCTCAGCTCTTCAGCGGTGGCCTGGCGAATAAGCCCGGTGTCGTACCTCCGCGTGCTGGCGGCGCTGGGCTTGGTCTGGGAGATCACCTTGAAGCCGCCGACTCCGGCCGTGTACTCGGTCCTGCCTCCGTCGGCGCCGTACTGGCCGTGCACCTCGTTGACGTCATCAGCATGCTGAAGCTGGTAGGCGCCTTCGTCGGTGTCGAACCCGTACTTGTAGGCGCCGTCGCTCTGCCGCGTGTAGAACTGGGCCCGCCGGCCGGCTGGCACCACCGGCAGCTTCCAGCTCTGACAGCCAACGACGAACAGCGCAAGTAGGGCCCAGTGTGCGGCCATGCTGGTGCAGCGAGGAGTGTGATGCGCAGTGTACGCCGTGCGTGGTTTATAAGGGTGGGAACGGAGCCGCGGTAGCCGCCGGCGGAGGATCCGCTGACGCCAAGGACGCGCTGGCAAGGTGGAGTGGCGCTCCGTCCACACACATTAATCACGTTACCGCAGCGGCTGCGGAGCCGCGAGCGGTCAGGCACGGATGATGGACACCGTGGGAGCGATTCACCTGTTTCTCGCACGGCCAAGGCTGTGGTACGGAGCCGCTACTGGATGGCTACCAAATTTCATCGTCGTTTGCGATGTTCCGTGTACCGGGCGACTCATAGTGCTCTGGTACTGTTCTCAGCCCAAGTAGGATAATACTGAATAGTTGCATTAGGTTAAAAGTGTTAAAGGAGCTGAATCAAAGATAACAGTGTGCTTGTAGACATCAATGTTTTTTTATTTGCATACTATTATTCTTTTACGTTAAACTCAAGTAACTTGCTCATGGCTGAGGAACTGGGAAGGGAGGAATTAGTATGCAGGCCTTTCCACATTGGTCCCCCCAAGCACGTGGGCGACAGGTTTGCGGTCAGGAGATACCGCAGGGTTCAGTCATCGCATCCGGTGACTGGTGCAACTCCGGACTGTTGCAACACCTGCCTGTTTCCTCGTTCCAGGCGGCTTGGCATACAGACCAACAGCCCTAAGCGTATTGCGCCTGCAGTCTTTGTTTGGGGCGAACGTTTGCCAACTGGTTAACTGGGCGCCTCCCGTAGCGTTACTGTGCAAAGTAGGCCGTGATGATCGTGTTTCGTCCATGAGTGCCATGACAGAGAATTGCTATGAGGGCAATTATTATCTGTCACGTTTGCAGGTATCAGCGTACGGTTGTCAAGCTAATTTGAACGAATTTCTTTTTTACTTGTGGGTGTAGCTACTTGGCGTACACAATTTCAAAGATTTTATACAAGACAATCGGGAAAGTATTAGATTATGAAGTTTTCGCATTAATTGGCGGCATTCACTTAACTATTAGAAAATAATTTCATGCACTCGTTTTCTTTAGAGTAAATGCTATTGACCAAGCAAGTTGTATTACGTGTAAAGCTCGTGACTTATAGTTATGCGTCGTGTATTGATGAGTTATTTATGAAACAGTATCTTTAAAAAGTAAGCGTTTCTGCTTATTAGTTCTGCCTTGCTCCATATGTAGGAAACCCCCCAGACTGCGGCTGATTTCACTCACTTTAGCCTATCTCAATGATGTACCTGCTTAATTTGATGCATAGCTCGAGAGTGTTTGACAGGGCATTCGTGCCGTGTAGTTTCACTCTCAGGAAAATGAAAGATCACAATGAGGTCTCATGCGTGCGCCTTCACTATGCAAATAAACTCCTCTCCAGAAAGGTACAAAGGATCAACAGAGCTTCTAACTACCAATTCGTGTGCCCGTGACATCCGGGTCTGCACTAAAACAATTGGCTTGGGTCTGATACCACCCTCCTGCCCGGCAGACAATACGCGTTGTCACGCTGGTGAGCCCGACCTCAACGATAAATGCATGACAATTAGTGGTTTACAAGGCTACCTGCACTCTATGCGAACACCCGGGGAGGATGCAGTTCTCCGTAGGCGAGGGCAAAATACCCATTAGATACGGATTCAATGAACATTTAGGTGACGCTCGCCTTCCCAGAACGGATACCATTTTCGGTGGTCACCTAGAGTATGTGGAGATTTCAGGCACTCGTTGAGGATACTGTAATTTTTGTTCATACATTACGTCACCCTTGGGAGGGATGCCCGAAACGTGATGTGCCTTGACGTGGGGGAGAGGTGTCGAAAACACATTGAAAAATCATGACGTAATTTATGAATAGCCCCTTACCAGAGAAACATAAATGAAGCAAAATCAAATTAAAAAACCCTCTTGTGGATCGAAATTCGAAGTGGCAGTCGTGACTGCGCAGAGCTGAAAACCAGGCCATGAATTTGCATATATTATTTTGAACCCAATATGAATACCATGTCTGCTTCTTTGCCTTTCAGTTACACACCACCGCAAGTCTCGTGTTTGTTTGCTATTGGTTGTTATTGTCTTTGTCCTTTTCACTCTTTCGGCCTTCATGCATTCACCCGTGAAGTCCCACTATCTGTGTTTATGATTTAGAAAATAGCGTGTATGTGGTGCTTATAGTGACAACGTTGAGGTTATATGTATTATGTGGAGAAAGGAGAGGATGCCACATTTGTTCTAATGTTAATGCATCCATGGTGTCATTTCCACTCATTTTTTAAATATTTTTGCTTTAAAACTAGTGTGCATTCTTCAGTAAAAAGTATACTTAGAAGCGCTATCATAGCTGAAGATGTTATTTAAAGCTCCATTCTTATATTTTGAATTTATGGGCTATTTACAGGCGAAGAAAAACGCAAACTTTCGTATGCAATTGACATTTGCAATATAACGTGCCTAATCGTACTTAAAGGGAATGTGGCACCTTGTTAAAATTTTAGCGTGGAGAGACTTTATGGTTTCGACATTATTTCTGTTGCCCAACATTTCGTATTTAATTTTCTTTCGCAAGAGGTGCAATAGCCTCCACATCGGCGTGACGTCATGATATGGTAGCACGTCATGCTGCCACATACAAGACACTTTTCTGCCAGGCTGCGCCAAAAAGAACACGAATATAAATGTAGTGTTTCTAGCTAAACCAGGGTATTATTATGATTAAAATGATCTTTTAAAATTGTTGTTATTGTTACTGATGGTTATTGAAATGAGTTTCTCACTTGAAACTAGTCATTGAAGTAAGTTATACGTGTTTATAGAGGCTGACAAACCCTCTCTTGAAAAACCGAGGGCTTTTGGTGCGATATATTTGGTCAGAAAGTACCCAAGAATGGCGCAAAATAATGTAACAGTGAGTCATAATTGTCATTATCAGTTACCAGACAATAATTGCGCATTTGATACATTTCCTTCCGTCATTTATCTTGGGTAATAATTCAAGGCCTCTGGGTATTTTTTGACAAAACATCTGCCACCAAAAGCTCTCGGTTTTTTTTCAAGAGAGGTTTTGGAGCAGCCCCATAATCGCAAGTACCAATGCCACGTTTAGAAAATAGATCTTAAAGAGGATCAATCAATACAAATTGGTCCGCGCAGCAGGAGCTGTGGGGCTTGAGTAACGCAATGCCGTAACCAAATGCGCCAGGGACGTCGCCGAGGGTCGGCTGCTGTTGCAGAGCGGTCATTGACCTCTCTCAGGGAGATGTGACCGGTAGAGGGAAGTTGAATGTTGGCAGCAATCTGGTAGCTCAAGTCGCGACGAATGTTGTTTATGAACAACCGAAAATCTGCTGGTGGCCAAAACTATTGAAAGGAAGCTTTAGGAGAAATAGGTGATCATGTCCAATTCTGATTTATTTTCCACTTTGAATTTCAAATTGAAATATTATCCAAAAACACTTGATTACCTTTTATTGACTGAAAACAATACAACGGAGATGGCCTTCTGACTCAGACCGTCGGCGTCAGAAGTTGGACATTGCTCAACTTTTGCTGCAATGCGTTACACCGTCTTCGAGAGCGTTGCAGCAGTAGGTTTGGGTGTCCCACTCCCAACCGAAAACGCAAGACGCTGCGGCAGGCCGGCGGCCTACAACCCGGTGTATCTGCGTGCGTTTTGGTTGGGACACCGTATAAAAAGTCACTTTCCCCAAGTTCAACTCAAACCACGTGATCACCGGGGGAGGAGGGGGTCGGTAGGTGGTGAATTTTTACTCTTTTTTTCTCCGCTAACGGTGAGTTCTGGGACCAATGCAATTTTGATAAAGTGGCTTCTCAGCATGCTCTATCAGATAGTTATCTTGGTTCAAATGTAATTATGATGGTGCCACTTTCAATCTAATTTAAATTCAATGCTGAAGGTTTCGTAACCTAAGAGGGAGGCAGACAGATTTGGCGGAAACATTTCAAAAATAAAGATAAATACAAATACAGGTAATTCCAGGCGGCACCTCAGAACAGCAATGACCGTAAAAGGCGGAATTGTAACAGGGCGTGTGCGCTGTCCACGCAGCCTTCCAGCTGCTTACGATGCTCCCACGAGTGTGGTATCTGCCCTTGAATAAAAAACCACGCGCGACTTATTTAACGGTACATTGACGTTCACTGATTATAACTGGCGAAAGCATGGGGTTGTACATTTTGTCTTTGATTGATCTCGGAGAAAATACCCAATTGTCCAGTGTTTTCATTAATTTATAAACGTATGTACCTTTGCATGATTATTGAGAGGTAAAATTGCCATTGACGTTATGGATGCATACAGAGCCCTGAAGCTCATAGTAATCGCCATTATTGTATCTGAGGCCAAATTTGGTTATAATTATTATCTTATATTAAATACTTTACTCACGAATTACTCCAATGTTCTGCATTTATAGCTTCATCAGAAGCTGAAATGTGTGAAATGCATGGGTAAAAGGGTAAATGATACAGTAATTTTAACGTGATTTGGCCTTCGCTTACGCCTTGTTCAATCTGTTCCTACCCAAAACTCATTATTGTGGTACTGAGTGGTGTGGTCAGTAGCCAAACGCCGTTTCTGTTTCTGAGTGTCCAAGAAGGGATGTTCCATTGTGGCATGCTTTGGCGTTAAAACGGTATTATTTAATATCTTCGCATGGAAGCAGATCGTTTTGGAAATCTGAACAACTTACCCTTTGCTTTCAAATTATTTTCACCTGCCCTCGGGGCACTTTTGTCGCTATCTTAACTTATTGAGAGCGCCAAGTTTCAAACTGCTCTTAAAATGGGGCTTTGTAATTCAGTGATCAGGTGGGGGGGCGGGTGTTACGGGTGAAATGTTCCTTAATATACACGCACATATATTGCTGGTGAAGTTGCAGAACATACACGCAAATTGCTGGTGAGATTACACTAGATGCACGCACATACATTGCTGATCACTAGGGCTCTTTACTCCCTTGGGGGTATCCTTAAGCGAGCAAATATCTTTCATAACAAGCATACTTATAACAAAAGTTCGACATCGCAATCGAACTGAAAGAAAAATGACAACTGATCTGTTTGGGCATGTCTGATTTTCTGAATGCAAAAAATACACTGATTGTGTAACACATATTCAATAAAAATGGCCAAAGTACTGGACATCGCGATTTGCGATGATGATGTGAAAATGAAAAGGAAAAGTGAAAGGAAACTCATGCTTTTAGTAGGTAATATTTACCTTTAAAATTATCGATGATATATGATTTGTTTAGGCATGTTTAGTCGCTAATTTCATGTTCCAATTTGTAATTTCAACCTTTCGCCTTATCAGAAATGGCCAACTTTGGTCCACTTATATGAATGTTCCCCGAATCAAACTACGTGCGCACGGCAGCTGTATTTGGATACATCAAGGGACGAAGGCCTGCGCCATTACCAAACGCCATTGATAGCCGGTTACTCGTCCTTCGCCTAAGGTATGTGATAATCCTCCCGGGTATTCAATACATTTGAAACGCCGTCGGCTTAATTACATGGTGCAGTGTGTCCGGAAGGCGTTTGGTGCGCACTGCCGGTGCAGCTACGGTAGGTCAATTAGAGTCCGAAGGTCGCGCGGCCACATTGGCGCCTGCAGACTTGTGGGAAAGACGCACATGCGGGTGCCGAGCGGAATTACTGCAGTGCCGCCTCTTCACCTCAGCACGAATGGAGTAAGGACGCAAGAGAGAATTCTGAGGCCGTAAGATGGACTTGCATGCTTTTCAAGAGGCGTCAGAAATCACTTTGAGGGCATGTGGAAGCTTTCCGGAAAAGAGCTCTTGGAGCAGCGTTGTCGAATTCAGGTCTTTGTTTTGCTTCATTTGATATTTGCCCTTTTAATGGCAAGCGAATATTCCCTGATAGTTTTGAATGCATAAACGATGCATATGCACAGAGCACCAAGGGTGACAAAACGATCGGAGAAAGATCGATCCAATTAGGCAACAAGGGCAGATATTTTTCTGGAAGTAGAACGAATCGTTACTTAATTTATGCTTTATCAACCCCATTAATGACTGTTGATAGCTATGTTCATTTTATCCCAACCTATTTAATTCTGAGCCAAGTGATTGTTTAAGGTGCCAAACAAATTTCTGTTTAACGGTCCCTGCGCATTCCAGTGCGTGCTTCTCGATGAGTTCAGACAGGCTGGATTGCTGTACTTTTGTTGCCATGTTCAGGTACTTCACTCCGAAGTTATTTACCAGCTCAATTTCTGGAGTGTACCGCAGGCTCAGTGGAGTGCTGAGCGGTCGTATTTTGTGCCAGTAGTCCGTTATTCATTGAACCTGTTGAATAGGCGGACTGAGTATCTCCAGTATACACCTGGAGTCGCGTAGACTTAGGGACGTTTCATAACTGTGCACTGGGGAGCAGCCGCTGGAGATTACGCAGGAGGCGGCAATCGTGCCTTTGCGGGGGGGTAGCAACGCACTTACTGTGAAGGTTATGCGGCAGTCTTATCATTGTGTGTCTGCTTTATCATTTCATGTGGGATTACTGTAGTGAATGATTTCAGAAGAGGTGGCTAGATATAAGCCTTGCGCCTGTGCACCGGTCTCTTGTCGTGCTTTCTGCGCAATGGTAGTCGCTGAGAATAATTTCTACTGCTACTGCTACCTGGAAGGACACGGGGTCGTGGCGGTCCCGGGGCCTGTACAGTCCTGTTGGCCTCCTACGGCGGCACGCGCCAAGTGCCTGACCTGTGGTGTGGCTGACTGGTGTGTGGCGCCGCTGCCGGATCAGAAATCGGCCACTCCTCTCCTCACACGGTGATGGCACGTGAGAGCGGACAAAGCCCGTGAGCTGAACACTTCGGCATTTACTGTTCTAGCGACTGGTGTCTTGAAACGTCCATTTCTGGCCTAGGGTCGCGTGCTGGGGCTCTTTAAGGTCCGCTTCCCCGCCAGCACGCCCCCGAGCCCCGGCCGCGTCTCTACGCCGGCTCGCGGCCCGGCTGGGTAGCGGCCGTACCGGTGAGGCTGGCCGTGCCCGACCCTCGGCCGCCGCAGACGCGCGGGCGCCGCCTTTTTCCGGCGGCGATGTATCGACCTGGCGGGCGGGCGGCCACACACGGCGACCGCGCTCGCCCCGTCAGCCGGTGTTGGCGGCTTCCGAATGGCGCCCGGCACCGTGCTGGACGCCGGGGGCCCGGCTACTGCCGGATCCTGTCGAAACTGCCGCGCTCGACTGTGATGCTAACAGGGTCTCTGTCGTTAATGCTTAAAGTATCTTATGTTGAACCATTTTTGAGAACAACCATAATCATCAGAATAATGGTGCTAACGAGAACATAAACACAATCATAAATACAAATACATACAATCTTGATTAATGAGCACGTCGTGACTTGGGAACTTTTCAGCCCCCCACTAGGAAGCGTGAATTCTTCTGCGGTAGCTTAGGAGCACTGCCACTAGAATTTCCGTATTTCTTAATCATGGCCTGGCTTACTTTTATCTTAACGTGTTCAATAACCTTGAAATATCTACGTTCGCGACTGGTTTTCATCTCAACACCCGGGCGCCGTCGGCTCAGATGTCACGGCCGCAAAGAAACCACGTGGCCGCCGGCAATGGAAAACGATATCCAGTCCACACAACAGCCGAAAGGCTCGAACAACAGTTTTTCTTCATTCCTCATCCACCTATTAGTTGATAAAACACTGAAAATATGCAGCCTTCGTTGGAATATGTACATACATTATCCTAAGTATGGTTGGTGTCCAGTGCCGCCCCGTGGCTGAAATGTAAACCAATGATTTCGGACCTTGCCGGTAGACAGCGGCGACTTCACTCGTGGCAATCAGAGTGAGACGTGGCATACTGAACCCGTTACTGAAGGTCTAAACCCCAGCTCAAATTTAGGTCATGTGATCTAACTCATCGGTGTTGATTTTTAACCTTTACACTTATTTTGACTTTCCCCAACCTCGCCTTTACTAGGAGGGGGAGGGGAAACGACCTCCTCGATTGCTCTCTAATTGACATAGTCTCTCGGTAAAAGAGACCTGCTGTTTACTCGTCACGAGACTGATGCAGTTTTTTACGTTACGTCATCGGGTCATTTTCCCGGTCAGGTCGAAAACTTGATTTTTGTCTCTCATGGCCAATTTAGCCGTGCTGGTTGCTATTGATCATTATATCTGGTAAATAATCATGTATAGCGCAATGATAGGTATGGTCCTTAAGGTGATCAGGAGACATGACCCCTCGCTTCATATACTAAACACCTAAGCGGTCTATCTGGGCATCTACGCAGCGCTTGAGAGGCCAAATGTCACTGTCAACGTAAGTCATTCAAGGTGTGGAGTGTTAACTTTCAGTAGGTAGTTCTGGGTGGTAAATTTTAATTTAGCAGGAAAAGTAGGTTTGAAATTTTTTTGTCCTCCAGAATAAGGCTTTATTTAAAACAAAATGTTAAAATGTAGGACACGATGGGTAAAGCATCCATTGAGGTCACTAAAGGTCAATCAATTACTGTCGATCCTTGTGCTAGAAGCGTGCAGTCCTGCTGCATGACTAAGGAGGTGTCAGTAGCAGCTATCTACGCACTCTCCCCAGTCAATTGTGCACAGTGTGTGGTTCGGCATGCTCAGTCTTACCGCCACATTTCGGGGCCCTCCAGGGCACAAACTCGACAAACCATAGTGGAGTTCGGTGCAAGATCGCTTGCCTAGGAACAACTAATTCCTTCGACTCGTAAGCTGTTGACTTTCTCGCCTTGTTAGCTTAGTCGAACCTCATTTTATGATAATCCTATTGAAGGGGAACTCCTTTCGGTGGCTTCGAGGAGAGGATGCCACTAATCTGTTTATTTCCTCCGGTAAATGGCTCGATAACGGCCGATCGGGCTAAGCTTACAGACTGGTATTCACCAGTGTCCCTTAGAAGGGAATTATCGTTGAAGATGTTTGGAGTATTGCACTTGCCTTTACGGCCGCAAGTGCAATGCAAGCTTGTACTCCCTTTTTCAGATGTATTTTTGAACCGTTGGTGATGCGGCTAGTCAGCTAGACTCGCGCTTTGGCTTTTTCCTCGAACTATGAAAGCGGTGAAACTGTGAACTGGAGGGACTATTGACCATCAAATCAGTCGCAGTATCGACCTAAAAATCACAAAAATAGCTATGTCGAGGTGTTTCTCGCCTCCAAGTAGTACCTGCTGGCCACGCAAGGCTTCGTAGCCGGGGGCTGTAGAGACGGAACCCAAATGGTTCCGGCGGTAGCGGAACCATTTCAAACCCCTCGTGAATTTTTGCATGAATGCCTCTGTCTAGCTGGTGCTCTTCAGTTCATATGCTTGTCAGTTGCCAGAGATTCGTTTGAACGACTATAATAACTTAAATTTTTTCAATCATTTTTTACTTGCTTGCCAAGGTATGTGTCTGGATAAATCATGACTAACACAATTTACGTTATTTATCGACTTACCGGGCGCTTGTAATGTGCGATAATTCTGTTTGAGGCCTGCTGTAATGCTTCCTTGGGTTTTTACCCAACACGCAAAAAGTGAATTTCCCCAGTGAGTTCAGGACCGGGAAATCTCCAATGTCGACGGCTGACGACATTATGATTGCTGTGTGTATTGGCAAGAGCCATCAAACCAGCGTTTTGTTCGGCTTGGCTGGCCTTGCGAAGGCCTCGGCTGTGGCAGCCTCCGCGGCTGGGATTCCTTCGAGGCTTTTACAGTGTTTTGTCTTACTCCGTTAACCGCTACCGCTCTCGGTTGGCGTGATGCATTAACGTACTCATAAATCGATGTAAACAAATCCAACGATTGTGATGGTTGTGGGATGTCTTGCCTCGGCAGAAAAAGAGTGTGCGGGAGAAATCCGTGGGGAGAAAAAAGGATATAATATGCCTATCGATAGCCAGCCTCATTGTTTTTTTGTTTAGAAAACTGACAGGCTGTATGTCAAGATCTGACTTTTTGTTCCCTCTTTGTACGTGCGATTTTTTTGCCTGGAAGATTACACTGAGACTGATAATCACATACTTGTCAATAGTACTGATACATCGGTATCAGTGTACAATTGCGTTTACATGTTTTGCACTGTGGACTGCTGCTTATTCAGCAGGTGATGCCAAGCCAAATTTTGCATTAATTAGGCCGAGGTAGTCTAGCAATTTTCATTACAAGCCTTTAGCTGGGACTTCAGGAAACATGGATTCAAAACCTTCCGTGCTTTCTACGTGCCAGGTGGCCCTGTGGTGCCCTCATGGAATATTTCTTCGACGAAAAGTCATTGTCCAATGGAATCGGGCCGCGGACCTTTGGCAGCAGCAGTAAATGAATGGATTCATTAGAATCATGCTATGGAACATAATTTTTGGGCTTCATGTGGGTTTTAGTGAAATAGGCGGTATCACTTTATATCATATCTGTAGACATCGGTGATTTATGAGTGAATATGATAATTCAAATGTTGAATCGTTATCCAAGAATAATTGGTTGCGTCCCAAATAACTAAAATCCGTGATTTAAGAACGAACACCGATTATTTTTGAAGACGATCTTAGTAGGACAGGATAACAAAAAGGCACTCAAGGCTTCTATTTGAAAAGTCATTGTTCACAAAATGATGGATTGCAAAGGCTGGGATTATTTGCGCTATTGTACTCGCCCTTTCGTTTGGTAGACAGCTATATTCTTCCGAAATTGTGTTGTAGCTGCAATTTTGCTCTTACCTTTACATTGCAATTACATTTATCTGTTTTCTAGCAAGTAGTTGATTGCTGTTGTGGCTGCCGGCCTTTCCCATGAAGTTATTCTGCACTAAATACAAGCTCGCACGAAACGGCCTTCCTGTTCTTCCCCAACTTCCCTGTGACCTCTCTTTCCTTACCAAGACTTGTGTGTATTTGTGCGTGGGTAGTTTCCGCTGGTATTGCGGACTGAGTGCACCCACAGAGACGTTATCTTCATCGGTTGGCGAAGATGGATGACCGTCATTTTTGGTCATGCAAAAAAGTCATTCCGTCGATGGTGATAGCTTCTCAGAGATGCCTTCCGGTGGATGCAGGCTAACCGACGACCCCGTGCGTGTGCCAAGTCATGATCTCCTCTCTCTGGAGATGTGAATTGTCGGTTGTGGATTGCTTGATTGGGGTTAACATTGTTGGGATGTCTATGTATCCGCATAACTTTGTAATATTGTAGAGACTCTCCATCGGTGCAACTGAATTAATTATAAGAATTCTTCACAATGGCCGGAAAGTCAAGAGGGGTCCTTTGAAATCGTTTCTAGAAGATACCATTAGACAATCGTCTACTGAGTTGAACTGAAGTCGCTGAATTGAATTAAACAGTCGGCGCTACTGATTCCAATTTAGCTTGAGCCGTTACTTCGATCAGCCTGGAAGCTCCGCCCGGGATATCTAAAAGCCCAGACGTTTAAGCGGCGCGCTCGGACATGAGTCGGACCGAGAGCGGCTGCCTGTCGCGGCGCTCTCCTGATGACCGCGCCGCGGCCGTTAAGCTATGACTCCGGCTCCTTGATGGTGGTCCCGCGGCTTCAGACAGACGAGATGTGCGCCCTGGGACCGCCTGTGTCCCGCTGACCCGCCGTCACCCTGCGCTATGTTTAGCTGGAGATGGGGCATCAAGTGCAGACTCGGACGTCCTGCAGCCGAGTGCCCGGCCTCGGTGGCAGCGTGGGGTTGTAGGTTGACTCCTGATGAGATTGCAGGCAGAACGGCGGCGGAGGTCGTCCGTGGCCCGTGCTCGCCGCCTTACTCGGTGAAGAGATGTCACGTGGGCGCTGTAAACAGTGAATATATGATTGGCAAGCAGTGAAACAAGCCGTCTGGAGCTTGTTCTTAAAGGGAGCGTTCCACTTTTATAATGGGTTTTGAACTGAGATAGCGGGGTTTTGTACTGCTTGTCGAGAAACCACCATTGATTTATTTAATTTCACCCAAAGCTCTCTGTACACGATTTCCGCAAGCTTTTAAGTTCAAAGTAAAGGGGCTTTCTGCCTTATTTCAAACCATGAAATAATCCCTTTCCATCTGGCAGTGCACGTCACGTGATAAATTGTTAAAAAATATCACGACCGAACAATCTGACATGTCGCTAACCACTGCAAACTGCCAGATTCGTGATAACACGCGATGCTTGGGTCAACCCAGCACCGTAAGACAGGAGGCGATAACTTTGTTTTGAGCGATTGAAGGTGGAACCAAAATGTGCTCAGACCTATTTTGTCCGCAAATTTTTCCTTTATAATTTGGAAAAAGTGGTTATTCCCTTAAAATCGGACATTTGTATCATTAATATAACCTCCAGAGTAGATATCTTGTTTGGCATTGAAGCTTTAACATCTATCTATGCAGCTGCTTGACAAGAGTGATGTAGTAAATAGGATAATGTACAACATTTGAAATGAGTAATTTTGCCTGTTTCCTCATTCGATGTTTCCTGCGCTAGCGGAGAAAGTTATTTAATTAAAACCACGGAGTTGGCATGAATTACGGGTACATATACCAACACAGCCCGACTTTCTAGCGTTTCATTCAAGCCCTCTTGCAAAGAGTAGAACAAAAAGTAGAGGCCAACTGCCGGAAATCTGGCCGATTCGCCGCGTGTCTATCCAACGCGATTTGTTTCCCGCCTGCTCTGCCTGTCCCTGGAGCCCAAACCTTGTCCAGCACGGCTTCTGTGGACGCTTCCACCAGCGACGCTGAGTGGTTTTCTAGATTGATTTGACGTTTTCCAGAGCTGTAGCTGAGTGTGGGCTGTTGGCGGCCGCCACATCTCCTGAGGCCCCGAGGCTGTGAGCCTCAGTTGCGATACGGCCGCTCCTCCTGCTTCGTTTGCACAGTGTATCTGCTATCTGATTGTCTTCCCCGCGTTGTGTGTTGAACCGTGATAATGATGCGGCTGGAATGCTCAGTTGATAGCGCTAGCTCTGGGGACGTGGCCAGGCCGATGTGATTAAAGCAATGCTGTCTTTGTGCACGGCGTAGGCTGTTGGCCTTGGCCTTGGTATTGGTACCCGTCCCGAGTGAGGACCAGCCTCAGCTAAGACCTCAGCAAAGATGTTTCCAATACATGGATCGATCCGTGGCAAGAAAACTTGGCAAAACTGAAACGATATGATTGCCAGCGATATCCCAAAGCTTGTTAATGGCTTAAATGAGTCATGGCTTGAACATCATGAGTTTTTATCATCGGATGCTCGACGTTTTCATGTTAAGTATCAAATCAAGATGGGAATGCCAGTTGTCATTGTTGCCGTGCGGTACGCATAGTTGAATGTGTGGAGGTTAAAGCTAGTTGGTG
This sequence comes from Lepas anatifera, assembly GCA_034440635.1. NCBI lineage: Eukaryota > Metazoa > Arthropoda > Thecostraca > Lepadidae > Lepas > Lepas anatifera. The sequence continues at coordinate 141,157 of JAOTON010000333.1, forward strand.
CCACGCTCATCTGGTTGTGTGAAATGAGTCTGGATAAACTTCACTACGAGATATTCACTTTGAACCACCTGTACGTCGAGCTTTTACAAATAGGTGGGTAGTACGCAAGCTTACATCAGGTCTCCTGTCAGGTTTATAATGTGTCATTCTTGTATTGGGATGCGGTGGCCCGGCTTCACGCGACCGCATTGAGCTGAAATCTCGGGTAGGGATACTCTTCTGATTCTTATGATTCATTACCAGGTGGTAGTAGCACCGTGTTATGTAGTAGCACTGTGGCAGATGGGTAGAAACGTTTCCAATACATGGCTCGACCTGGGGCAAGGAAATTTGGCAGAAGGGAAATTATATGACTGCCAGTGATATCCAACAACTTTTATTAGGTTCCCTGTCGAAATGCTGACTGCTATGTGAGCGGTGTGAGCTTTACTGATTAACGCTGGAGCATAATTAACAGAAACGTTTTTGCCATCAGAATAAGACCTGGTTTGCTACATACACCACTCCACGTACCGGTGCTGATGAACCCGCCTGCAAATAGACACCGATCTCCGACAACAGACATGGGCAAACATCACCTGTTTGGCGGCGGGCTCGGGTTTCCCCGTGCGCCAGTGCTGAGCGCGCGCCGCGTGCCGGCGGCGCTGGAGGCGGGGGCGGGGGCGGCGGCGCTGGAGGGCGGTGCCGCCGCTCCGGTCGGTCGATGTTTGGGGGCGGCGGCGGCGGCGAACCCAGTTGTTGCGGGCTGAGCCGGAGGCCTGCTGCGGAGACGCCGCCGCCCCGGGCACCTGGCCAACCCCCTCCCCTCCCGCCCCGCCCCTCGCGCGCCGGCAGCCACGGTTTAATCAGATAAAGCGACGGAGGGAGAACAGCCAAAGTCGTATCTCGGCTGAAGAGACAAAAGGGTTGGCGTCCACATACCTGAGAAGGATGGTGGGAAATGGGGTGACGCTAGTGTTGACCTCGATTTTATCCTAATCGGCACTGTTCTCCGTTTACGTCTCGTATTGGAACACGTGCTACATTGCGGCTAGATACCCGAGTATGGTGACATTGTGGGTTTTACCTTCTCATTGCACAAAAAAATCAGCTGTTTTAGACTATACGAAGCTGCTGCATGTGTCGGAGGGGAACTCGGAGGGGACATTCGCACGCTCGTAACTGTATCCGGCTGGGCGTTATATGACCACACTGGTTGGCGCGCCTTTAAACTCAAATAACAAACAACTGTATCCGACGGAACTTCCTGTCCCACCGTACGCTTAAATATACGTATGAACTGTTCCAAGCCACAGGTAGGGTAATTGTCCGTAAATCCGTGATATTCTTTCCGCAACACTCCAGCTCGGGTGACTGTTGGCCCCTTGTTTACCTCACAGCCTTGCCTTTGGAATTCAGTTAATCTCAGCACATCTCGAGTTGCCCATAGTTTAGGGGTCTCACTCTGTAGCAATAAATATGTGTAACAGAAAAGCCAGAAAAACAAGAAATACAAAGAAATAAAATAAAAATAGTAAAATACAGAAAGAAAACCCTTTCATGGAGTCTTTTCCATGGTCAGGACAGTTTCATATAAAAGTATATCTTGAACTTTGCAAACGCGTTTATGTCGCTGATATATTTCGTGCAGTGTAAGTTTTAATTTAATGGGCTAGTACAGATGATCGTCTAAGCACGGTTTTTGTTTTATTTCACTGCCTCGATTAGGACAGAAAACCACCATTCAAAGCAAGAAAAGAGATATAAATAAAAGAAAGAAAAACAGACAATGGACAGTTGTGCTGCAGTCTTACCCGGAATGGTAGTAGGAGTATGCAAATGCGTGTGTTGGAGCCCGCACTCATGCTTTGCTGTGCATTGAGTGTGTAGGGCCAGGGCTAGCGCTGTGGCACTGAAAGTGCGTGAAGACGAAAAGGTGACCTTACCACTTGCTTTTACCCCATACGCATAGAAATAATGTTGCAGCCTTCAATTGAGTTCAGGTTGGAAGATATTGAACCATACTGATGTGGAGGTCAAACTATTTTAAAATTATCATATTATTTTACAATTTGCTGATGAAACAGCCCGGGCTCGATATGGCCAAGTCACTAAAAGCGCCTTAAAGGGAATGTGGCACCTTGGTCGAATCCTGGAATTTAGTGTAATTAGGTGTACTTTTAGCCGAAAATAATGAAACCACTCATAATTTCTAGTAAAAATGTACAATAAGCTCAAAATTTTGATTTTGAAATACTCCTCTAGGAAAATAAATAAATATCTGCCTGTGGATGATGTTATGATCTGGCAACTGCTACCATACTCGAAACACGTCAAGGGCTTTGATTGGCTGATGCTCATCGTGACGTCAGCATATGCCGTCCCACCAACAGCTATGACAACTGTGGCCTGTTGCTATGGGTACATGAGGGGTACATTGCAGGTAGGTTTTAGTTTTTTTCTGCAGAAATCTCGAGTTCCAAGACAAATGATATATTGAGTACTGGGTTTTCCGACTTGCTTTACAACTTGGCTATCTCAGTTAAAATCACGTTATGAAGGTGCCACCTTCTCTTTAAAAACCCAATGCACACACACTGATTACATAGTCCAAATTTTCGCTGTTACACCTTCATCATGATCTAACATGTTTAAAATTGTTACAATACAAATTTTAAACAATAGTTTTGGGCCGTCACAAACGTATTGCGCATCCTGCAGCTTCCATTTGTCTACGAAATGAGGTTTCCTACTTTTCCAGACGAAACTATTCCCCCGTACCTCGAGCATGAGTACTCCTGCTCGCCGGAGCACATGTGCTAAACACGACCCTTTCAGAAGAAAACCTTGCAATATATTTGTAGGCCCTTAACCCCCGCTCCACCGGGGCCATCGATGGACTCCCTATGGGTTTTTTTCCTATGGACCTGACCTTGGGCACCCAAGGTCAGGTCACCAGGCGAGGTCAACCAAGGTCACCTCACTTCAACCTTTGAGCTCTATAAAGCTACATTTCTTAATCGATTGATTTGAAACTTCCTACACTTCGTGACCCCTCCAGGGTCTAAAAGTGTATATCCGGGATTTTTTCGATTTCGTGACCTGAGGTTAGGTCAGGAGGTGAACTCTCCCATTGAAAAGCATGGAAAAGCTGTCTTATGACCTAAAAGTCACAAAAATGATTGCAAATGCTTAGCTTGCTCACAAAAGCGTTCTTGGACACCCTTTTACGGATCCCAGGGGCCATATTTGCTGTTTGATCTCTCCCCGAGCTCATCCAAGGTCACCAGGGGTCAAAAACAGTACTTTGACAATAACTTCTGACCTAATTAAGCTAGAGCGCTGAATCAAACGCAATCGTGTATGTCTTGTCACTGGCTTTCATTTGATATACGGCAAGGTCACTTTTTGACCTTTCGTGACCTTAGGACATGTTAGGTCACGAGGTGACCTCTGGAGGTCAAACCACTGGTGGGAGGTCATTACGTTCCACATAGCGGAAAAATGTCTGGCATTTTCCTATCAAATGTGCTTCACCACATCCCAATAGCTTCAATGGCATAATAGTTATGCCCAGTTTTCTTAAGCATCGCATATTTTAGTGAATATAGCCTATCGTGACCTAACTTGACCTCTGGAGGTCAAAACATTGATATGAGCACTTAAACATGTGACGTAATTTCTTACTGAATTTTCGCGAGCTTTCTAATGCACTTTGCAGATTTGCGCTAACCCCCACATTTTCGGAGTGAGATGGGGGCCATCGATGGCTCCCTGGTGGGCTGGGCGAAGGTGGCGCCGGACCCCCGGTGGGGCGCGGGTTAATAAATCGCCAGCTATAGAATATAGTTGCGACTAAGCCGTATCACTAGCTTTATACTGAAATGAACCAACCACTCCCATTTACCCCATCTCTCAAAATGTTCATCCAGTGGGCACCAGTGCCTTTTATAGTCCTGAATAAGTGCAGACTCATTCCTTGCTCGAAAGAGGTTAACACGCGCACTGTAGGGGGGCCTGGGAGGCCCCCACCTATTTTTCCGAGGTGGCCGGAGAACCGCCCGTAGCAGAAAAACGATACGTGACCACATTTAACAGAATTAAATAGCGCGTCGATTGGTGAAGACTTTTGGAAAATCAGTCGCGAACTTTTTGACTTATAGGCTTTCAAAGTCAGACCTGCATTTTGAGATCGCCGTGATCGCGCGGTCGGACCAGTTAGCTTGCATCGGAGACCGAGTGGTGGCGTCATAACGCCATATAACCTGGATTATATGTCAAGGTCACCTCACATGAAAGTCAAGGTCAAGGTCAAAGGTCACAGGTTAAGGTCATATCTACACTTCCAAGGTCACTGACCACTGTGCTTCCGGCCAAATGGTGTTACCCAGTCTGACATATATTATGCTATGACGTCATTGATAGGGTACCCCAATACAAAGGTCAAGGTCAAGGCCAATGGTCATTTGGAAAGGTCAATCCTCATTTTCCGCCAAAAAGTGGCTAACTGTTAGTAATAGTGTACATTATAAGTAGTATACCATATGGTGATCTTAACGGTCAATGACTTTGAATAACCTTGACCCAAAAATTGTGAGGAAGCCTCTTTGAGACCTCTTCTCTATGAACCTGGTCCGCCTTTAGCTTATTCCCGCCATTTCCCGCATAATCACAGCATTTACCAATCGGTCCCCAGCATGGCCAATATTTGACCTTTACGACCTCGCTCGACCTTGAAGATATTGACCTAGGTCAATGAAAATTGGTCACCATGTAGATCACCATAGCCCCCACCCATCTCCTAAGTGGCGTTTTTCTAAACCTCTTAGTTTTTGAGATCTTAGGGGGCCAACCAGGCCCCCTCCAGTGTGCGTTAGTACCGGACCCCTCCAGTGCGGGTGTTAAAGTAGGTTTATTGTGCAAAGCTCGAGACAAAAGTGACTGGTTAAAGAAAAACAAGCGTGTTCGCTTGAGTGGTGAAATATTCCCACATGAACCTCTATCGTTCCATTTTCTTTCCATGATCTGTACACCGGTACCTGGTTTTAAGCTCAAGAAAAACTATATCTGTACCAAGAAACGTTGCTGTTTCGGGCGGGCGTCGCAGTAGTGGTGTGTTTTCAAGCCACTTGAAGCAGCCGCTAAGATGTTTTCCTAGGCTATCGTTAGAGCCCTCCGCGGTTATTGCGTGGACCTCGTCTGGGAACGCAAACAAGGTAACGGCGAGACGACGGCATGGCGCGTTAGGGCGGCGCCGGCACTGTTTGAGCAGGCCGCGGGTGAAAATTCGGCTGCTTTTCTATTTCAGTCCAACGTTGGGAGACTCAAAATCCGACAATGGGTGTGGACCTGAATCCTCAGAAGCGTACAAAGTTACTCCCCGTTATTTGGAGTTCAATGTGGTTGCATATTTTCTCACTAAACTCGGGATTGTTGGTAGAGAACATTGCTCACTGAGTCTAAGTTCGACGTGAATCTTGTGTCGTGTCAGATTAACAAATCCCTGTGTGTTGCTGGCAGTGTGCGATGGCATACCGAAAATACTTAGCAAACTAGTATTTAGAATATTGCTCGGTGGAGACTTTCTGTGCCCTTACGTTGCCAGTGACGTTTCCCCTCTAAATAAGAGACTGCGAGGCGCGTGTAGGTGTGTTTTTAAAAGCCTCAGGTAAGACATATTTTTCAGTTTGAATCACTACTGAGTGAGCAATAGTTAGTTAGAAATAGGGCAAATACTACCTAGCCATTGACAAACGGAAGTGACATAGCGTTTTGACGCGAAAGAAGGAAGTGATATAAACTACCTCGTCATCGGTTTCTGATTCGAAATTTGCCTGTGCTGCCCCTCAAATGGGTGCCGCCAGGTTTTGCTCTGGAGATGCCTCTCTATCTTTAATATGTTCAGGGAGGTATTTTTCGAGTGGTTACGGCCTTGGCTGCCTCAACCCTTTGCTCGTGACTTCAGGACGCAACTAAGGGCAAAGAGCGCCATCTCCGGATGGCCGGCATACGCCTGTGAATAAACTGGAATTTTTTAACAGGTAATTTTTAACAGGGTCGCAAATCTCCCGGGCTTCACAGTCCACTGGAAGGGTGGGAAATTTCCCCCGACTTCACGGTCGTACTTGGTGCTTAACTCTGAGCGGGAAAGCATAGACTGCGCCGGACCGTTCCTCGGTAGTGCGGCACAGTCTACTGTTTCAGTCAGGAAGACCGGTAGAAAGAAGGCCAGTGAGTCTCAGCACTAGTCTGGCATTACGTGTATGTACTAGTCATAGAGAAATGGTGATTGTTAACATCTTAGTTGCAGTCAGCAATCAATAGATAAATAACTTATTGAACTATTTAGGCGATTTTTTCGTAAAAAGGTAGTGACTGGGCTAAATAAATAAATGGAATAAACGAAAAGTCTGTCACACAACTACTGGTCTAGTTTTGCTACATTGTCTACCCTTAGGTCATTAGAGGTAGCCAGAGTATTGTTGTCACGGCATCCAGTTTTTAAGAATTCATTGTAAAATACATTTTTGTGAAACCCAATTCCAGGGTTTGCTACACTGACCAATAATTTGTGATGTAATCTTTCGTTTACCCACCTGATTCAGATGAAGGGCTGTGCCCGAATATAAAATCCCAGTGTATTAAATCCATTTCGCACCCAGGATTCGAGGAGGCAGGTCATTAAACATCCTGCCAACTTATAATCATGCTCCTCGCCTCAGCACTCAGAAATATATCAAGGTTCGAAGCAAATAGTTTTGGTTAAAGTCCCAAGCATCATTTCTGGGATAGTCCCTGGTCACGAACCACAACGTTGTGACGTCATCAGGGCAGCAGATCTCCCTTTACTAAATGTAACCCCTGAAAATTTCAAAATGGGAAACGTCTCGACGCTTATGGTGCAATGATAACTACTGGGCGACACTTGGGTCATAGGCCCTTTATGTCTTGGAATATTAGTAAACCCGTCGAGGTTTGACGCATTTGACACTTTATGCATATGAAGGAAAATATTTGCAAGGCCCAAGAAGGCACTGTCTTCTACAAAAATATACCTTCGGCCCCCCGGGTTGCCAGCTGTCAATAGCTGGGCCCGGGGGCTGGTACAGTGCCTACGGGGGCAGGTGCGCCCGTCTCAGAGGGGCGAGAGGTACTCACACAACCCCTCCGATCAGAACGCACCCACCCCCTTGACGCCATCAGCCCAGTGTGCCGGCAGGGCCATGAGTCGGGACGAAGCAAAACGCGGCAGCCCTCACGCAGCTTCGTGAGGGCTCCTTTTCCATGGCTGCACCTACCCCACGCTCTACCGGATTGACCTCAGGCACTACGACCCCCGCTCCGACCTCGACCACCGCTGTTACTGCTCCTGATACCGCTGATACGATTGATCCTACCGTTGACCGACCCCCTGCGCGAACGACCCCTGACCAGCCAACCCCTTTGACTCTTGTCATAAAGGTCGAGGATAGGTCAATGAAGTTGAACCCATTTCAACTGCACGGCGCTCTTGAGGTCTACAAACCTAAGCGCACCTACCGATACAGAGACGGTAGGATCGAAAAAGAAATGGGAAGCAAGCTTAGCGCCAGCAAACTTCTGAATGCCACCTCTCTACAAATCCGTACGGCGAACAGAACACTATCTGTCCCAGTCACTGTATCTCCACACTACACCAAAAATCACTCTCGCGGTGTAATCAGCTGTGCCGACCTATCTGACGCTACTGACGAGGATGTGCTCGCAGGACTGAAGGACCAAGGAGTCATTGAGGCGAAAAGAATGCTTAGGAGAGTTGACGGCCAAAACTCAAACACTGGTACCTTCCTGCTAACGTTCTCTGGAACAGATCTGCCCGAGAAGGTACGAGTCGGCTGGATAGCCGTAAAAGTACGTGCATTTGTGCCCAACCCCACTCGATGCTTCAAGTGCCAGAAGTTCGGACACGTCGCCAGCAGCTGTAAGGGTCTAGTGCGATGCGGGCGATGCTCTGCGACTGAGCACAACTCTGCCAACTGTGAGGCCCACACTCCTAAATGCGTAGGGTGCGGAGGTGATCACGAGGCGTGGAGCCGATCGTGTCCCAGGCTCGCCGAGGCAAAGGAGGCACAAAAAGGAAGGTGTCACCTCCCACCAAAGTAGCACCAACTCAGACACCCCAGGTCCCGAGGTCTGCTGCCCCAACTAGCACGCCGTACAGAGACGCCCTGGTGGGAGGTCAGTCCGGCGCCTCACCAGCTGAGAACCCCACACAGTCCGAAACTGCACTCAACCTCGACATAAACATGTGCCAGCTAACAAACCTTTCCCTCCGTCAATTCCTCTCACTAATCTCTGATCTTCTCTCAAACAGATCGGCTGAGCCCCGCACCACATCGACGGGCAGCACAGACACATCTGAAAAGGGAACACAAACTCCACTGCTGGAGCGCCGCGATGCTGGCACGGACCCCCTTGAATGTGAGGTCCCCAGCGCTAAGACAACCATGCAGACTGACAGCCCTGACAGCGAGCACACACAGGAAGTCTCTGGTAAACGAGCTCGAGAGGACTCGCCAACCCAACCACATCCTCCCAAAGGTCCGACAGCACCACCACCTGCAACGACGGAGCGCACCGCGCCCACGCTCGGTCGAGCTGACCCTCCTCAGGCAACCGAAGCCAGAGAATCGACAAAAGCACAGACACAAGTTGTAAAGGAAACTACAAACAAAGAACAACAGCAACAAAGTAAAAAACGTAAACTCGTGGCCACTGCAACAATTGGAAAAGTACAGACTCAAAAGGACGAAGGCACAGGCATGCCTCCGCCGCCAACCCCTCCTCCACGGCCGGAAATTCCAGCCACCACGAAGACACCATCACGGTGTAGCCCTCAGACTGAGGAAGTTTATCGCAGCTACCTAAATGTTAACCCCACTCTACCTCAGCACAAACAAGTGAACCCCTCAGGCCAAAGACAGGGCTGCGAGCGAGGTCGCTCGAATTCGGCAACACTAGACCGCGGGGATAGGCACCGCTCCCAATCAAGAGAGCATGCAAGGCGCTCTATTTCAAGGGAAAGGCTGCAGGAGCGACGCACTAGCCACTCCCACACAGAGATGCTGAGCGGGGGCGTGCCGTTTCAGGCACCCAGTCACCCACAATGAGCATGACAAATATTAATTACGGACTCCTTTTACTCACCACTCTCACTCTGCTGACAACTCTCCTGCAGTGGAATATGCGGGGTTCCGAGCAAACACGAGCGACCTCCAGGCGCTGATAGCCGCCAAAACCCCCGTTGTAGTCGCACTGCAAGAAACAAAATTAAAACAAAACCACACATGTAACATACACCATTACAAAACATATCGCTACGACGTTCCCACCACCTCTGTCGCCCACGGAGGAGTAGCCCTTCTTGTTCATTACTGTACCCCCTCAATCGTTTTTCACTTACAAACCGATCTACAGGCAGTAGCGGTGACTGTCGACCTCAACGACATCAAATTAACAATTGTTTCTGTGTACATTCCTCCTGCGGAAGAGTTTCCAGTCGGTGCGTTTGAGAATTTGGTGCGACAGTTACCGAGACACAATGTGATTTTAGGTGATTTTAATGCACATAACACCGTTTGGGGCTGCCTACGCTCCAACCGACGCGGAAGGCGCCTAGAGGATGTAGTGTTACGCCACGACTTATGCATTCTTAACACTGGCCACCCCACCCACATTACACTTCCGTCAGGAGCAACATCCGCGATCGATTTGTCTTTTTGCTCTTCATCAGTAGGCGATCGTTTTAGTTGGCGAACACACTCGAACCCGTGCGGGAGCGACCACTACCCGATCTGGCTCTGGTCCCAGACTCCTTACCCAGGACTGAGGACGCCACAGTGGAACCTTAAACGTGCAGACTGGGAGGGTTTCACTGCCGACTGTGATTTCGATTTTACCCCGGATAAGGACGAAACAGCAACGAGTTTTTACGATGTAATACGTTCCCGATTAGTCGACGCGGCTAATACTTTTATTCCCAAAACCAGTCCACTTCCCCGCCGTATCCCTGTACCTTGGTGGACTGACGAATGTAAAAAGCTATCAAAGGACGACAACGATGCTTCAAAATTTTCACAGTACGCCCAACAACAGATAACTTGATACGATTCCGGCGCGCCAAGGCTCTTGCGAGACAGGCTGTTCGAGGCGCGAAGCGCAAATCATGGAGAGCATACATTGACACCATAAATAGGCTTACACCTCTGAGTACAATCTGGCGCCGAGTACATCGCCTATCTGGTCGTAGCTCTGCTATATCGCTGCCTGTGCTCTCTGGACCTAGTAGCAACATCACCAACCCTGCCGATGTCGGAAATGTTTTTGGAAGGACCTGGACTGCCCGCTGGCAGTCCGGCTGTACCGATCCCAGGTTTAAACGGTACAAACAGCAGAAGGAACGCGTGCCAGTAAATTTTAGCTCAGCTGAAGACATAAAATATAATGAACCCTTCTCTCATGAAGAGCTTCGAATAGCTCTCTCACGGGCAAGGAGTACAGCTCCCGGTCCAGACGCCATACACATTGACATGGTCAAGCATCTTAATGAAAGGTCGCTCGAGGCATTACTGGCCTTCTTCAACTGGATATGGGTCTCGCATGACTTCCCTAGTTCATGGAGAGAGGCCACTATCATCCCAGTCTTAAAACCGGACAAGGACGGTAACGACCCTCTACACTATCGACCCATCGCCCTGACCTCAAGTGTGTGCAAGCTTATGGAACGCATGGTAAACGCACGTCTGGTGTGGTATTTGGAAAGCTCCTACTTTTTCTCAAATGATCAGTGTGGGTTCCGTGCAGGTCGATGCACAACGGATCACCTTGTCTCGTTAGACACCTCAGTCCGCCGTTCTTTTTCTTTCAAACAACATGTTTTCGCTGTCTTCTTCGATATTGAGAAAGCTTATGACACGGCTTGGCGACATGCAATTTTAGAGAAAACCAGAAAAGCCGGTATCAAAGGTCACATGGGTTATTTCATAGACAATTTTATGAAAGAACGGAACTTCAGAGTGAGAGTAGGCAACTCCCCGTCAGACAGCTACTGTCAGAAGGGCGGCGTAGTCCAAGGTGGGGTGTTAAGCGTGACCCTGTTCGGTATTTTAATCAATGACATTTGTAGCGCCTTACCTCCGACAGTCGAGAAATCCCTATTTGTTGATGACTTCGCGGTGTGGATCAGCACATCCACGTCTGTTTCAGCGCAACGACAGCTTCAGATTTGCCTTGACCAGCTATCTGAGTGGAGCCTGAGAAACGGTTTTAAGTTCTCAACGGAGAAAACTGTATGTGTGCACTTTTGCCGCCGCCGCTCATGTCCTGATATTAGCCTCCGGCTGTACGGCAGGAGAGTACCTGTCGTAATGGAGACAAAGTTTTTAGGGATGACACTGGACAAACGCCTTACATACGCCACTCACATATCACTGCTTCGAGACAAGTGTTTTAAGCGCATGAACATTCTAAAAGTAATGTCCCGCACTTCATATGGAGCTGACAGAACCACCCTTCTCAGGCTATATCGCGCCCTCGTTCGATCAGTTTTAGACTACGGATCACCCGTATATGACAGCGCCCTGAGCAGCGTGAAACAACTCCTTGACGCTGTCCACCATGCGTGTGTGCGTGTCGCCACAGGTGCATTTCGCACCTCCCGTAGGGCCAGCCTACTGGTAGATGCAGACGAGCCCCCTCTGGACCTGAGAAGGAAGCGCCTCAGCCTTGCGTATGCCGCCAAAATCAGACAATACCCAGACCACCCAACATTCAAATGGCTATTTGAGCCTTCACTAACCGAGTCGTTTTTGCAGGGTCGGGCCAGCTCCTCTAAAGCGCTATGCACCCGGATCTCAGAATGGACAGAACAATCAAACATAGACTTCAGCGCGGTAGCAAAGAGGCGTCCCGAACGTCACGAACCCTGGCGACTCGCTCCTGTTGAGTGCAACACGAACCTGCTGCGATTCAATAAAAACACAACACCACCAGTAGAGCTGCAACAACTTGCACTGGAAGTAATTGAAACATATGTGGGATACGCTGTCTACTACACTGACGGCTCTAAGGGGTCGGACGGAGCCGGATGTGCCTTCACAGGCATGGGATCGTGCCAGAGTTTTAGCCTCCCACGAACAGTCTCAGTTTTTACTACAGAACTTTACGCAATCTTCAGAGTTTTACGATACTTGCACCACAGCCCTCAGACCCGATCTCTCATAGTGACAGACTCTGCCAGCTCGTTGAACGTGCTTCAATCACACTATCCAGCATCATCCTGGCTCGTTCCAGCTATCAGAAGGCTACTGACAGCTGCTTTTACGCGAGATATGACAATCAGATTCCTCTGGGTTCCAAGCCATGTCGGGGTCCCAGGAAATGAGAGGGGCAGACCAAGCTGCTAAAGTAGCGTGCACGCAGCCTCCGATGCATCGGTTTAAAGTTCCTGCCAGTGACCTGAAAGCTGAATTTAACGAGCTCCTGAAGGTAGAATGGCAGGCCAGGTGGGATGCGGAACCAAGCTGCACACTTAAACGTCTGCGGTGTAGAATAGGGAAGTGGGAGTCCAGTAATCGGAGGAACAGACAAGAGGAAGTATCATTAACTAGGCTGCGGATAGGCCACACATATGCAACGCATGCTCATTATTTGTGTGGCTCCGACCCAAACCTCTGCTCTCACTGTGGAAACCGGCTGACCATGGAACATGTGCTCGATGCTGCCGCTGGCTGCGAACAGATTCGCAGAATCCGCACCAGGTTCTTCCCACCAACACCGTTGAATGACTTACTCGGTGACAGTGCAGCTGTAGACATCCGTAGCATCCTACAGTTTTTAAAATACATCAAGTTCCAGATCATCTACAACCCACGTTAACCCAGCTTTACATGTAGACATGCTCTACTACTTCATTACACTTCTTTAGTTATTATTATTATTATTACACACCCTTAGCCCTAACTCACCCAACAGCGCACTGGAAATGATTTAATTAGATAACGATGGGCACATATAGCCTCAGAAGCTGACGTGCCCTAAAACCCCAATCATCATCATTCTACAAAAATATAGTTTTATGGTATTCGCAAAGGATAAATAAGCTTACTGCATAACATAAACACCATATTAGGACAACAAAATATTACATTTACTGACACAGCTCATTCAGTTCAGTCATCCACCATTCATTGTTGCGGTTAGCTTCTAGGAAACGAGTGACCCCAAAGCTTAAAACATCAAATTTATTTAATTGAGAGCTGTATGGAAATGAAAGAAATTGGAACTCCTTGATTCATTGTTATGTAATAGAAATAATACATGCATCTGCCAAGCCTAGTTATTACCTAAGTAACCAGGGCCCTTTGATTAAAGTGAACGTAACATTTTATTCGGGGGTACAACCCCGAACAAAACGTACCGGGACAAGTCCAGGCTGCCCCATCGCTCCAAATTGGCACAGCGTTCTGTCTAGCGGTACCCAGGCACAGCTGTTTTAACTGTGACGATGCACTTGCTATTGCAGGCTGTAATTTATACAAAAATGACGCTCATACGGGAAGTAAAAACGAAGCCAAATCATTGGTTCAGTTGTTGCTATCCCTTTCTCGCCTCGGCTGCTTGTGTCCCTCGGTTATAATTCGGTTTCCATCAGACAGCTGTGTTAATCAGTTCAGTGTCTGGGTGATGGGATTGCTGAATCCTGGTGACATGATGATATGGACAGCTAAAAATGGTTTTGCCGGGCTTCAGTTCTAAAATACGTATACACGTGGAGCTTAAATAGTTTCAAAAGTGCCTCAGGCTTATATGGAAGGCCGGAATCAGAAGAAGTACTGCTTGTGAGCTTATTGTACAGTTTCTAAATCGATGCTTTTACATTGTTGAGAGTTTATTGTACTGCTGAGACGCGCGTATATGAAGATGATTTTTCATCCGAGCTACAGAGCATTCGACGCTTTGGCGTCGGCTCTTTGCCCTAATATCAAGGGACCGGTACGCTGCATCAAGCGTGCTCCTTGCCCTGGCCAGTGGTCATTGGGTAAATGCTCCTCCAGAAAGGTCATGCGGATCTAGTTTATTCTATGGGAAACACCTTGGTCATTGAGCGCCTATTAGCCAGAGAGAGAGAGAGAGAGAGAGAGAGAGAGAGAGAGAGAGAGAGAGAGAGAGAGAGAGAGAGAGAGAGAGAGAGACAGAGACAGAGACAGAGACAGAGACAGAGACAGAGACAGAGACAGAGACAGAGACAGAGACAGAGACAGAGACAGAGACAGAGACAGAGACAGAGACAGAGACAGAGACAGAGACAGAGACAGAGACAGAGACAGAGACAGAGACAGAGACAGAGACAGAGACAGAGACAGAGACAGAGACAGAGACAGAGACAGAGACAGAGACAGAGACAGAGACAGAGACAGAGACAGAGACAGAGACAGAGACAGAGACAGAGACAGAGACAGAGACAGAGACAGAGACAGAGACAGAGACAGAGACAGAGACAGAGACAGAGACAGAGACAGAGACAGAGACAGAGACAGAGACAGAGACAGAGACAGAGACAGAGACAGAGACAGAGACAGAGACAGAGACAGAGACAGAGACAGAGACAGAGACAGAGACAGAGACAGAGACAGAGACAGAGACAGAGACAGAGACAGAGACAGAGACAGAGACAGAGACAGAGACAGAGACAGAGACAGAGACAGAGACAGAGACAGAGACAGAGACAGAGACAGAGACAGAGAGAGAGAGAGAGAGAGAGAGAGAGAGAGAGAGAGAGGTCTTGGAATTGCCCCCGTTTTTAATGGGATCTGGCAGGACGTCACAGCGTTTGCCCTGTTTTTAGTGGGATCTGTCTGCCGTCACAGCGTTTCTCTTGTTTTTTTTAGCGGGATCATTCTGGACGTCATAGCGTTGCCCCCGGTTATAGCGGGATCTAGCCTACCGTCCCAGCTTAACACCCGATTTTGGTCGGGTTCATCTGAGGCCCTCCCCGTCTTGAGGTGCGGCCAGGCAGCTACCCGGGTCACAAGATCCAGCTGGCTAGCTGAATTATGACATGACCTGCGGGCCCTTGTAAAAATGTATGTCAACGCCTGGCTAAGAAGGAGCACAAGCCCTGAGGGAGTCCATCCATATATGTATTGCGACATTACACACTGACAAAACACTACAACTGTAAAAAACGAACATTACAATGGGTGCGCACCCTAAAATCCTGACGCCGGCCGGCATGATTACGCTAAACAATATTATAAAAGGAGTAACAGTATAAAACAGCGGAAAAATACAGCGCTCACAACCGCCGAGCCGGAGCCCGGCCGCAAAGAAGGACGCCACGCCGCCACAACGGGCGACGATACCCCGCCCGGGCATGGCGACCGACGACATGAGACTCTCGACGACATGAGGTCATCACCGCAGACGCCGCAGAGCAGCCGCCGCGGTGTGCGGCGGGAGGCGCACAGGCGAGAGAGCGCTCGGGCGCGGCGATCGCTGAAATGCAGCCGCCGAGCGGCCGCCCGGGCGCGCGACCGCCGAGATGCAGCCGCAGAGTGGACGCCGCAGAGCGGACGCCGCAGAGCGGACGCCGCGCCGGACGGCGAGAGGCCGCCCGGGCGCGGTGACCGTCGAGATGCAGCCGCAGAGCGGACGCCGCGCCGGACGGCGAGAGGCCGCCCGGGCGCGGTGACCGTCGAGATGCAGCCGCAGAGTGGCCGCCGCGGCGGGCGGCAGGCGGCCGTCCTGGTACGGCGACCGGCGAAACGCAGCCGTAGAGTGGACGCCGCGGCGGGCGGTGGGAGGCCACCCCACCACGGCGACCGAAGACGTAGCTGCAGATTGGACCCCGCGCCGGACGGCGAGAGGCCGCCCGGGCGCGGTGACCGTCGAGATGCAGCCGCAGAGTGGCCGCCGCGGCGGGCGGCAGGCGGCCGTCCTGGTACGGCGACCGGCGAAACGCAGCCGTAGAGCGGACGTCACTCGCCCACGGCCGGACGGCCAGCCGCCGGCGAACCGCGGCGACACCAGCTTCCCACCAATGGCATCCACCCCGGCCATCAGCGCCAGGCACAGGCGGCCTGGGAGCGCTGAAAGTAGTTTCAGGGATTAAGTAAGCACAGAGAGAAAAAATTACACCCCACGGAACACTTTGCTCGTGCCAAAAATCTGTATTCTCTGGATACTTAATTCAGTATACTATGAACGCTTTTGGGACATTTTTGGTACTCGTCAGATAACATGAGTACTTTTATTATGCCTCTTTTGTTACAGCTGGTTGTACTTCCCGTAGTACCCTTTTGCAGTTACACCAAAATGGGCACTTTTGCAATTAGTACCCCCGTTTGGTTCCGTGCCAAAAATGAGGCCTCCTAGGGTACTTCCATTTTAGGTACTAACGCTAGTACCCTGCGAGGGTGTCTGAAGGGCACTGAAAGTAGTGCTTAAAATGTGCTCAATCAATACAATCCAATACCTACTCTCCTTCGTGAAACAAAGAGGTACTTGAAGAAGTATATTTAAGGTGATTCGATCAAGGTAACACTGCACAGCTTTAATCATATAAAGCACAATACAAAAAAAGCAGCCACGGCTCACTGGAACAGCTTTGTCGTTTCAAGGGACAACATATACATGGCACTGAAATTGAGAGTAAGCTGGTTCTAAAACTATGAGCTTCATATTCGTTTCTGCTGGTCTTTTCTAGACATTTTTAATCTTGCAAATTACAAAAAGACACCCCAGTTGAGCTGAGCTGACCTCGCAGCTTGCATATTGTCGATGGATATTAAAAGAGAGTTAATTCTGTCCAGAACCAATCAGCCGTCCATAAATCTTCCCGCTTCCTCAGGATTCTGTGTGAGCATCCTTCAAATGATTCGACGTCCGGGCCCTGCGCGCAAGGCAAACAGTCGGCTATTTGCTGCTAGAGATTAGCCTTTGCACCGGCACTTGTCACCACGTGGCACTATAACCGTTCCTTATAGTGGCGCAAAATAAGACTAACTTATCACCGCGGCGTATTAGTGACCTGACAACATCATGCATGTTGAGAAGGAATCTGTGGCTTAAGACAATACAAATAAATATAATGTATGACGTGACTTTACCTGACTTATATTGGCTGTTTTTACCTATTTTTTCTTTTGTTTCAAGGTCTATTTAGCTAAGTAACACGTGTTATCCCTTTATCATTTTCCTTGTGACACGGGAACCATCTCTGGGGTTCCCTCGAGATAAGCACTTTGCCCTCCCCCTCTTGAAACCAATTCGGGGGCCTCCTGAGAAACATTATTTGGCCCCTTGAGGAAAAATATTGCCCCACGCCAGAGAAAAACTTTTGGGGCCCCAAGATCAAGCCTTGGGGCCCCCGAGACTAACTCTGGAGGACTCCGAGGCCGAATCTGGGGACTCCCAAAACAACCTTTGGCCCTCCGAAATAAACTCTGCCCCCCTCCGGAACAAGCTCTTAAAGGCTTCCCAGACCAGTTCTGGCGACCACCAATAACTTTAGAGCATCCTTAGACAAACCCTTGGGCCTTACGAAAAATTCAAGACCAGCTCTGGCCCCCCATAACATAAACCCCCATAATCACCAGGGCGAAGGTGATTCGGAGGCACACCGGGGCGCGGGTTAATAATTGGGGGTGCTCAAATTTAAAAACAATACCAAGAGCCACAAAGATAACATAGCGGCATTTCCTAGTCTACCTATAGTCGTAAGAGTAGAGAAACCCAAAGGGGCGATGCCCCCCAATATTAATTATTTTTAATTATTAGATAAATGGCATTGGCTGAAAATAAATATATCTAAGATAAAACTTCATCCCAAATGTTTTGGACGTATGTACCTACGCTTCTGAGTCTAGCTACAAGCAAGGGTAGATATTTTTTATTCGGGGGTACTCGATTTAGAAAATCGGGTACTCTGACAGTTCAACAGAGTTTTATTGTATTATTAACTGTTTTCTAAATAAACACGCCCTTCTTAGAATCAGGAAGCCAAATAGAAGCATGTGATCTTAAAACAACAAATGCTGGGTGATTGTAGAATGCCCCTACAGAAATAGAATCCTCATCTCTGCCCCGTAGGAAGTTTTACATATTGTTGGAGTTTCAACATCATTTATAGTTACCGAGCACCTACCTAGAAATGGTTTCTCTATGTGCATTACCAAACCATAATCTTTGAAGCATTACCATGTTTTCAGTTTAGGTTTCATGGGCGTGCTTGTACACACAATTACGCCGGTTATAATTTGGCTGGTCTAATGATGAAGATGCCATACACAAAGGATGTCAAGAGATAACTGGTACCTAATGCACCTAACCCTGTTCAATCACAAAACAGATGCCAACTCTCACCTTTTGCCAAATGTTCCACGGGCTGAGCTTCCGTCCGCCACTCACTGCAGGAAAAATGGCGCTGGAAGATGCAAAAAGTCGCTTGGTTCAAAGAAAGAACTCAATAGAGGGTAACCTATCACCTTTATTGCACTAAAGTTGGCGCCATTTTTCTGCCTTCACACCGAAGTATTCCAAAGGGGATTGAACATATCAAATGAACGCTCCATGCAGTACCACCTGGTGTTAGAAAACTCTCCTTTTCCAAAATAGGTACTAGATTAAGTACCCACAATTTTGATCAGGGGTTACTTACATCAACTTGGATGTTAGATGTAGGACCACCTGGTGTTAGGAAACTCTCCTTTTTCCAATTAGGTGCTGGATGAAGAGCCACCAGGGTACTGATCTAAAATAACGGTTATCTTACCTCTTGCTTGCATGTTGTTAGTACTCTAATCTAATATAGCCATGGAGTTCATGCAGTATCGATTGGAGAGTGAAAACATGACAAATACATTGACACTCTAAAATGTACTTTGGTGAATCACTTTATTTGGTGTGTCCGATTTCACTCCCGGATTAAGACTTAGCTTAGCAGCCCCAGGCTACTGAGTTATAAAAAGAGTTCAAGTAGTACAGAGGGTACTAAAAAATTCTCTGTGTGAGGGAGGAGGAAAAAGGGCGGCCGCATTGGGTTCATTAAGTGGTTCACCGGAGAGACACGGAACACGAGTAGTTAGATTCGGATTTGGACAAGGTGGAGCGGGAGTGTGCCAGTCAGCTCCGCGACGACCAAAAATTCGGCCGGAAACCCCAACGACCGATTCGCGATCCCTCGCAATCGCCGGCGAGCAGGTATTGGGAGTATCGTCACGCGGCGCATACACACAGAGAAAAATTTACACCCCACGAAACACTTTGCTCGTGCCAAAAATCAGTATTCTTTGGATACTTAATTCAGTATACAATGAACGCTTTTCGGACATTTTTGGTACTCGTCAGATAACATGAGTACTTTTACTACGCCTCTTTTGTTACAGCTGGTTGTACTTCCCGTAGTACCCTTTTGCAGTTACACCAAAATGGGTACTTTTGCGATTAGTACCCCCGTTTGGTTCCGTGCCAAAAATGAGGCCTCCTAGGGTACTTCCATTTTAGGTACTAACGCTAGTACCCTACGAAGGTGTCTGAAGGGCACTGAAAGTAGTGCTTAAAATGTACTCAATCAATACAATTCAATACCTACTCTCCTTCGTGAAACAAAGAGGTACTTGAAGAAGTATATTTAAGGTGATTCGATAATTCGATCAAGGTAACACTGCACAGCTTTAATCATATAGAGCACAATACAAAAAAAGCAGCCACGGCTCACTGGAACAGCTTTGTCGTTTCAAGGGACAACATATACATGGCACTGAAATTGAGACTAAGCTGGTTCTAAAACTATGAGCTTCATATTCGTTTCTGCTGGTCTTTTCTAGGCATTTTTAATCTTGCAGATTACAAAAAGGACACCCCAGTTGAGCTGAGCTGACCTTGCTGCTTGCATATTGTCGATGGATATTAAAATAGAGTTAATTCTGTCCAGAACCAATCAGCCGTCCTTAAATCTTTCCCGCTTCCTCAGGATTCTGTGTGAGCATCCTTCAAATGATTCGACGTCTGGGCCCTGCGCACAAGGCAAACAGTCGGCTATTTGCTGCTAGAGATTAGCCTTTGCACCGGCACTTGTCACCACGTGGCACTATAACCGTTCCTTATAGTGGCGAAAAATAAGACTAACTTAGCACCGCGGAGTATTAGTGACCTGACAACATCATGCATGTAGAGAAAAAATTTGTGGTTTAAGACAAAACAAATAAATATAACGTACGACGTAACTTTACATGACTTATATTGGCTGTTTTTACCTATTTTTTGTTTTGTTTCAAGGTCTATTTAGCTAAATAACACGTGTTATCCCTTTATTATTTTCCTTGTGACACGGGAACCATCTCTGGGGTGCCCTCGAGATAAGCACTTTGCCCCCCTCTCGAAACCAATTCGGGGGCCTCCTGAGAAAAATTGTTTGGCCCCTTGAGGAAAAACCTTGCCCCCACGCCCGAGGAGAAAAACTTTTGGGCCCCGATATCAAGCCTTCGGGCCCCCGAGACCAACTCGTGGAGGACTCCGAGGCCGAATCTGGGGACTCCCAAAACAACCTTTGGCCCTCCGAAATAAACTCTGCCCCCTCCTCCGGGACAAGCTCTTAAAGGCTCCCCAGACCAGTTCTGGCGGCCACCAATAACTTCTTAGAGCATCCTTAGACAATTTCTTGGGGCCTTACGAAAAAATTCAAGACCAGCTCTGCCCCCCCCATAATATAAACCCCCCATAATCACCAGGGAGAACGTGATTCGGAGGCCCACCGGGGCGCGGGTTAATAATTGGGGGTGCCCAAATTTAAAACAATACCAAGAGCTACAAAGATAACATAGCGACATTTCCTAGTTTACCTATAGTCGTAAGAGTAGAGAAGCCTAGAGGGGTCATGTCCCCAATATTAATTATGTCTAATTATTAGATAAACAGCGTTGACTGAAAATAAATATCTCTAAGATAAGACTTCATCCCCAATGTTTTGGACGTATGTACCTACGCTTATGAGTCTAGCTACAAGCAAGGGTAGGGGTTTTTTATTCGGTGGTGCTCGACTTAGAAAAAGGGTAAGGGAAAAAGGGTAAGGGTAAAAGGGACAGTTTAACATAATTTTCTTGTATCATTAACTGTTTTCTAAATAAACACGCCCTTCTTAGAATCAGGAAGCCAAATAGAAGCACGTGATCTTAAAATAACAAATGCTGGGTGATTGTAGAATGCCCCTACAGAAATAGAATCATCATCTCTGCCCCGTGTGAAGTTTTAATATTGTTGGAGTTTCAACATTATTTGTAGTTACCGAGCACCTACCTAGGAATGGTTTCATGTAGACCTTTAAAAACTCATTAATGGAAGTTACGTGGGCTTCAGATTTTGCATTCAATCCAGAAGCAGGCAAATCAGTCAAATGCATTACCTAACCATAATCTTTGAAGCATTACCATGTTTTCAGTTTAGGTTTTATGGACGTGCTTGTATACACAATTACGCCGGTTATAATTTGGCTAGTCTAATGATGAAGATGCCATACACAAAGGATGTCAAGAGATAACTGGTACCTAATGCACCCAACCCTGTTCAATCACGAAACAGATGCCAGCTCTCACCTTTTGCCAAATTTTCCACGGGCTGAGCTTCCGTCTGCCAGTCACTGCAGGAAAATGGCGCTGGAAAATGCAAAAAGTCGCTTGGTTCAAAGAAAGAACTCAATAGAGGGTAAACTACCACCTTTATTGCACTAAAGTTGGCGCCATTTTTCTGTCTTCACACCGAGGTATTCTAAAGGGGATTGAACATATCGAATGAATACTCCATGCAGTACCACCTGGTGTTAGAAAACTCTCCTTTTCCAAAATAGGTACTAGATTAAGTACCCACAATTTTGATCAGGGGTTACTTACACCAACTTGGATGTTGGATGTAGTACCACCTGGTGTTAGGAAACTCTCATTTTTCCAATTAGGTACTGGATGAAGAGCCACCAGGGTACTGATCTAAGATAACGGTTATCTTACCTCTTGCTTGCATGTTGTTAGTACTCTAATCTAATACAGCCATGGACTCCATGCAGTATCGATTGGAGAGTGAAAAACATGACAAATACATTGACACTGTAAAATGTACTTTGGTGAATCACTTTATTTGGTGTGTCCGATTTCACTCCCGGATTAAGACTTAGCTTAGCAGCCCCAGGCTACTGAGTTATAAAAGAAGAGTTCAAGTAGTACAGAGGGTACTAAAAATTCTCTGTGTGTAATGACTAGCCAGTCGAAAGACACATCGGTTAGGCATGTAACAAGGGTTTATCTTGGATGTGCCGGCCAACCTCCTAGTAGTTCATCAACCAAGAACAGTTTCTGTTTCATTTTACACACTTAACTTATAACTTTTAATTGGGCCAAGGAGAGTGGACTGTCGGGCGAGGAGAGTAGTATGGTGATTTCGGCTTTCGTAGGAGGGAGTCGGAGGCTAGCCTGTACGGCACCCCCTGCACACCACATTCTAGGGACTACGCGAAACAGAGAAATTAGTGTGTGCAGATGGGCCCGCTATTGAGGTAGGATACATCGTAAAGAAAGCATCAATAAAGTGTGCATTGTATGAAAAAAACTAAGCAAAAATTTGATTTTAAACGATAATGCTACTAGTAAATGTCTAGGTATATTTTCTCGGTCACTGTTTTGAAGAAATATTTACTCAATGGGACATCGGCAAGATTTGGTATTTTACGGGCTATAGTCCTGTTCCATGATCATCAAAAAGCGAAGATAGGTATGTGTGTGTTTTTGTGCGTTTGTGACGGGTTTCCCCTGAACGCCCTCGGCTGTTGGGAGAGCAGGCCTTGGTATTCCATTCCATAGTTGCCTTATTCCTACGGAAGTCGGATGTTTGGCAGCGTGGCGGATTCGAGCTCCCATTTTGACATCCATCAATTCACCGCAGGAGCGTATTTACACTCACGTTGGAAGCGGCTGCTAACTTTAGAGGTGGTTTTCGAACCACTCCCGGCCAATCGCTCGATCTTGGCACTCTTTCGGCGGCGGAGGTGAATGGTGCGACATCAGTCAGTGAAATATTGGTGGAACGCCGGCATTGACCGTGGGCGGGCTCCTACCGGAGTCCTTTAGCCGGGCCGTTTGATAGCTCGCACCAGGAGCAGTTTTGTCATATCAATTTCAAAGTAATATTCCTCTAAATATCAAAGAAAATGAAGAAATAGAACATTTGAAATGGCTTAATATTTTGGCCTTGGGGCTTTAACAGAGCCAGTATATTACAATCACAGGAACGTCCAAATATTTTTAGACAAAGGTTTGTTTGCCAGTTCGCATGCCCTCATGTAATTGTAATGTTTGACACTGTTGAAGATTCAAAGATAAAATGTTCGAAATTCTTAAACATTTTTTTAGTAGTGAGGATT
Organism: Lepas anatifera; assembly: GCA_034440635.1. NCBI lineage: Eukaryota > Metazoa > Arthropoda > Thecostraca > Lepadidae > Lepas > Lepas anatifera. The sequence continues at coordinate 164,579 of JAOTON010000333.1, forward strand.
TCTGCTCTTCTTAAAAATATAACACATAATGAACACCCACAAAGACGAATTCCGACTTCTACGATGGAAGTGTCCTTTTCGAATTCCTGTCCTGCCGACACGATGCAGAATTCCATCAAGCATTTGCCTCGTCTCAGCTTGCAGTAGCCCACTGCAACGCGCCTGGCACCACCCTGATGTGAATAACATTTTTCGTTCCATTATTTTTGTGCCGCCCCAGTTTTCCATTTCCCTGCTCTCTTGGTATGTCTCCACAGTCGTTAAAGCATGTGGGTTGCCAGATTTCTCGGGCTGTTGAGTCTGAAGTTTTGTGGAAATAAGGTCAAGAAACATTACCTGACGGCAGTCGTGCGGTGGTGCATGAAATCCCAGCTCCGAAGCTTTGTCAGGCTTCAGAGTACTAATGCCGATATATGGGAACAGCGGAATAGAATGTCAGAACCAGAATTGCAGAAAAGAATTCCCGAACCAGTGCGTGAAGAGAAAGTATCTACTGTAGTTAGCATTAGGGACTTGTTTTTGCATTAAATGGACCACCAAAAAATCTGGAACACCAAAATCGTATGCTTCAAACGAAGAAGTGATGTGTTAGAGGCCAAACTTCGAAGATCCCTCTCTGATTGGCGATCCAGCTTGCGTGTGATGTTCCAGCAGTGTGCCGGTGTTGAAGCCGCTGGTGTACAATCTGCACGCCGCCTTCACGGGGGTAGCCGACCCGCCACACATGTGGTGGTTGAATGTGGCGTGCAGGAAGACGTGCTGACATTTTCTCGCCCTTCGACGCCAATGGTGGTGGAAGCAGAGCGACCGTTTCTGCGAGTTCTCACGTTAAGGGGAGGAAGCGAAGGATGCGGCATATGATGCACACACAGCTAACATTTGTGAAATGTAGGGATCGTGGCGTGGAATCCATCCTGACGTACTCAAAGAAGCATTTACAGTTACCCTGCCAAGGGTTTTTAATTAAATTTGCTTGAATTGGTCTAGAATAACAGGTCAACAAGCAAAACCGATGTCCGTCCTGACCGTAGTGACCGTCTGTGGCTTGGCTCATCTTATTAATGAATTTATTCTTCCTAATCCTCGTGTGTAACCCAGCCATGCTATGCGCTGACTTCACTCCTGCCTCAGGGGCGTCTCCCGCCATCTAATACTAGCCTCAGTCAAAGGGCAGTCGGTCTTGTGGTTGTTATGTATGTTTTGTTTAAATCCTGTCCCTTGTGCCAAACGGTAACGTCAAGTTAAAGTTGCGGAAATGTGCATGCTTCGTACTTAGACATCAAGCAGGGGGAAAATACCGGGTGAGCTAGAGTTACAGGACTTCACAATATCTGAAAAGGCTTGAGGAAATCGAGGAATTGTTTGTGATTCTTCAGTGCTTTTTAGTTTTGCGAAAAATAAGTGGTCAAACGTGTTGGTAGCTAGATTATATATTTCAATAACCGTGACAAGCGACAAAACTTCCTGTTGACGTGGAGATGCGGGCATTGTGTGAGAAAATGAAATACTGCAAAACAAAATTTGCCTCTATAAGTGGAGAACACCCTGATGTGGGGCGTCGGTCGTAGTATTTCGTTTTTGGGGGCACCTAGTGAAGATCCTGCTTAGATCCTCTAGTGAGTGTGGATTTAATAAACTGCGCAGAGTGTATTGTTCCAGGAAACGGATTTGCTCAATCCATTGCGAATCGATGTTATTATCGTATGATTAAATTGAAACCAGCAATCACATGATAAATGTGGGTCAGGTAAAGTCCCTGTGCAGGTGCGAACTGATATTCGTTTGCTTGACCTTTATGACTTTGCAATGATACCTATGGGAATTTCGCGGATGCGATGAGTAGCGTAGACAGTCAACGAGTAGCGAACATGACTTCGCAAACTGTACGATTGTGCACACCCAAGCTGCCAACCGTCCGCGCTCACGGCACCTCTGACGGTGTCTATCCACATCATGACTGCCGTCTTACCAACACGCTTGCCTCCCTTGCTGTCTGTGTGGTGACTGGCTGTGTGTACTGGGGCCGTACTGGTTTATAGAGGAGCTCGGCGTGTGAGGCGGTGTCGCGCTGCCCACGTCTGGTGTGTCGCCGCACTGGCGCCGCCAGGCGGCATCGATCGGCCTGGGAACCGGCCAGAGACCTCAGCGCAAGTGGTGTTTTGGCGTGTCGACAGCTGATGGCGTAATTGCCGTCGGAAAATGACCGTCTGCTTGTCTGTGCCGCCCTGAGCGTTTTGTTGTACAAGGGTCGCAGTTTATTGTCCGGTGCGCAGCGGCGCTCGGCCATAGTTCGACATTTGTCATCGGCATGTACAGAGCAGCTGCCATCTTGACACACACACACACACACACACACACACACGCACGCACGCACGCACGCACGCACGCACGCACGCACGCACGCACGCACGCACGCACGCACGCACGCACGCACGCACGCACGCACGCACGCACGCACGCACGCACGCACGCACGCACGCAGCACACCCACACCACACCCACACCCACACCCACACCCACACCCCACCCACACCCACACCCACACCCACACACACCACACACACACACACACACACACACACACACACACACACACACACACACAACACACAACACACACACACACACACACAACACACACACACACACACACACACACACAAACACAACACACCACACCAACCCCACACCACACCCAACACACCCACACCCACCACACCACACACACCACACCCACCACACCCACCCACACCCACCCACACCACACACCCACACCCAACCCCACCCCCCACACACACACACACACACACACACACACACACACACACACACACACACACACACACACACACACACACACACAATTATATATATATATATATATATATATATATATATTACGATTATTACGATATTACGATTAGTGTTGACATTGGACTTCTGGTGTCGAAGTGCTGCTTCAAGTCAGATGATGGTGCCAGAGATGATAGTTTGAGTTTATCCTGCCCCAAGGGATGTTAAAGTTAAGCTGCCAAGGCAAACGTAACCGAATACCAGTATTCTCTAGACCTGGTTGTCCATCGTCCACAGCTGAAGTATTTTATCGCCTGAGAGCGTTGAACTCGAAGCGAGCTCGGCGTGGGGCCTGTGTCCAGCATGAAGTGATGGTCCAGCATAAAGTGCTGATGACCCAGCATAAAATGCAGATTGGTCAGTACTCGAATACGCACCCTTTTACAGTAGAGAAGCTTTGGAACATTTGTCGGTAGTGAGGTGGTAGAGCCTCCTGAGTTTGAGTAATTGCACTAATAATTTTGGGGGTTTAAAGAGACTAACTGCCAGGGTTTTACGGTGTCGTCAATTCTTATCCTCTTGGAAGGGCTTTAGGGGATCAGAGCAACTTCTTCGGATGCTCTGCTGGGGCCTGAACACAGGACCTGTGGCTGAGAAACTGAGCCACTCATGTCCCAGTTTTGCGAATAAGTAAATGCTGCAGTACAAATTATTTTTAGAAAAAAACGTAAATGGCTTCAAGTGAAAAACCGCCCACAGTGGTTCAAAATTTACAAATGAAGTAATGAACGAAGTACAGCTTCTGTGTCAATTTGCTCGGTATTTTCTTTGAGTATGATTCCCGTTTGCGGTTCATCATGCTTGCCTACTGTGGACAGTGACAGTCGCTTGAGATATTTTGCTTTTGTCCAGAGTTTGAACCCCAACAACGGGGCAATTAACTCACACAAGGCGTTAAAGCTTTTCTCAGAGGCTCTACGACTTTCTTGGGCTGTTACAGAGCTGCGAGGTCGGGGTAAATTCAAACGTTTCCCAGATTCGTTCTTCATTAGTGCCGAGCATCAAATAGCATAGGCTGAGCCCAAAATGCGTCACAAGCCGGATTATGCGAGGCGTTAGCATATTCTATTAATCCTCGGCAAAGCTGTTCCCCGGGTGGCAGTGAATTTGATTATGTTGATTGTGATGCTGATGAATTCGGCCATTGCGGGCCGCGTTGGAACGGATACGGCTCGGCTGTGCTTGGGTTCGTTTCGTAGTTTAATTTGAGCGAGATTCGAAATCCGGCCCCATTGCCGGCGGACGTGTGGGAAAGCAGCGCCAAGAAAACCGAAGCTTATGTCGGCAGTTGCCGTGCAATCGCTGGTCTCGACCAAAGCCATGTGGCGGAAAATTGCGGCACTTAGCTCTTTACTTGGATTTTCTCATTGTAGACGTTTCAGTCGGTGGTCGGCCGTGAATTGCTCGGATCCGACTCAGCTGTGGTACGGAACTACGATGTCCTCACCGTGGGCCGTGGGCGTGTATGGTTCTTCCAATGCACGCCAGTTGAGGCTGCGTCGGAAAGGATTGTAGCCTGACTTTTCGTCGAGTAGGGCTTTGAGCAGGGACGGAAATTGGACACAGATGCTTGGAAAACTTTTCAAGTGGGTTTGGCAAGCTTTTTGTGCTGTGTTTTTAGCAAACCACTATCTGATGTGGTTAAATTGAAAACCAATTCTTCCAAGTCGCAAAATGCCATAGATTCTGCCTGGCTGGGTGGTCGAGGTGAGGGTTTGAATGGGTGAGGACCTCTTCTCCTCTCCCTAAACCCGGACCTTTGTGCCGTGTGGGGGGCGGGTTGCGGGCAGTGCCCGTCTCCTATGCGGCCCCGCGTGGCGGGCGCCGAGCCGAGTGTTGTGGCCTTGCCCGGGTGGCGTGCCGACTGAGCGCTGTCGTGTTAATTCGGTGGTGCTGAAGTGTGCCCCGCTGCTAACCAAGCCTGCCGTGCCCGCTGGTAATTAGCCCGCCGCCCGCGCCCGACTTGTGGCCCGTACTAACGAGCGTCAGCCACTGGTGGTCCCAGTACGGTCCCGCTGGGACTTCTCTGGGGATGACTGTGGAACTTAGAAACCGGGCATAGGGTTATGGTATTACCTGGCTCGTGCCAGGTTTGGAACAGACGGTACAGCGGAGATCACGAAAAGGCATATTTGGGATCTAGAGGCTAAACAGAAATCATTAAAGTGATTATTTTGTCATGCTTAAGTTGGGAATGCTCCATGGAAATGGACATCTCACCTGTAATTTTGTAAGGAAAACCTTAACTTGGAATCGGCTTTATGTGACCGTAAAACATGACGTAAACCAGACGACAACGCAATTGGATATGTGTACTAAGAAACTGAATCCGGGGTATGTTGAGATAATATGGACTTCTCCGAACGCCTTGCAATTCCTACAACATAAACTGTCCTCGCACCTAGTAGGCGAAGAAACTATATTTATTCGTTCAGTATACGCTTTTTATCCCAAATAGGTCCACATTCTATTCTATTTAGATTTTGATGGGCCATTAAAAATGCGTAAATTCTGATTGGCCAGGAAACGAATTACCTGGTGTCCAAATCAAAATGCGCATTGGTGACTCCTACCGGTCCTAGTTCCTCGCGGTGTTGTAACTGCACAGAATATCCGAAACATACTTGATTAACATGCTCGTTTTTGCTTGCCCAGTTGAGTGCACCCATTGTTTCGCCTGTGTGGGTGCTGGGCACCGGTGCAGGTTGATGTTTCTCCTGCTGCCAGTACGTGCTGTAGCTCCGGCCGGATCGGTTGCGTGACCTCTGCCGGGCCACTGCGCCTCCCTCTGGTCTGTGCCGGGGCAGCGCGGCTGGCGTGCGCGCCGCGGATATGCGTGTCCCATGGCACTGGCTCCTGACGTCCGCTGTGGATGGCCGGATACTCTGGAGGACTCGGCAGGACCGGGGAATATGCGCCGTCCCTATTGGCCTGAGCGCGGCCTGGTCGGCGGAAATATATCGCCTGCCATGCCCCTGTTCTCGGTTGGACGACTCGCTCCGGTGTTTTTCCAGCATTGACTACATCGAGCAGTGCTGAATGGGGTGGATCGAAGCTTCAGTCTTTGTGTCTATCAAAGGTTTTCATTCGAATTGATTTACATGTTGATGAGCAAATGATACTCAACGCGCAACCACATCTCGATTTGTCCCGGGAAAAGTATTTTCGCACCAGTGAAATAAGAGGGATAAAGATGAACCTCGTCATCTGAACAATTTTTAACAAAGACTGTACGATCTGCCAACTTCAGAGAGGACCAAAGTTTGAGCGTGCGTTCCCGGGTCGGTACTTCCAGCGTGACGAAACTGCGGGGGCAGCTGCTGGATGAGTCTGCTCCGAGAATCCCGGTGCGGCAGCCCTTCATCCCCCTCGTTGGCTGCGGTTATGTAACGGGCATACCTATGTAACGGTTGGACGGAGTCCAAGGCTGATCCAGCTCAGTTCAAGGGTAGAACGCTATGGAGGGCGAGTGCACGACGCCCCTTTCTTAGTCAATGTGGAGCAAGACAGTGTTGAGCATGTATTGTCAGACTAAAGTTTGCATACGTGTACGCGAAGTACGCGACCGCTTTCTCCTCGGAATATCGATGTCCTGGGTGGCAGAGCATGAACATACTTCAAAAACTGTAATCTGAATCGGCCGAGATAGACTTGAAGTTATTTACAACCTCAAAAGTTTTGAACAATGCGGTAGTGTTTTAGCGGTGGTGAACTGGACAAAAATTCTTGGAAATATCACCAGAAAAAGCGCGTCCTTGTGACTTTTTACACTACCTATGCATATGATATGGCCAACATTGGACACCCTGGTACCACACGATAATTTATCGTAATGCAAGCACGACAGTGAAAAGCCAGTGAAGCGCCCGGAATCCCCCAGCACAGGGAGAGCTTGTGCCACTGCCTGAGGCGTCGGTGGCGGAGATGCCGGCAAGGTCCAAACCCACAGATAGCAAGCTCCAACAAACGCCTCGGGGCCGGACAAAAGTCTCCCCAAGATGCACGTGACGCGTTTATCATTGTCCAGTGCTTGCATAATGGCTCAGCAGTAAAACTGGGCATCCGAGAAGTTTCCAGCTGTAGTTCCAGCTAAGTTTCCAACCAACTTCGTAATCGTATCTCGCTCAGCGTGGCTTCACCGATCCCTGGATTATTAAAGAATTGTTAAGATTTGTTTTCCAAAACTGGGATCTATAGCCTTTTTTAAGTGAAGAACCCGTCCATGATGTCCAAAATTATCATAAAATGTGTTTCCAAGAACCGAAACCGAGGAAAACATATTCCGATAGTCTACGAAGGGTGTCATGTAAAGGTTTTTGAATGACCCACATTTTAAGTGTATCTTGCATTCCACTAGCCTTTAAATTGCCGAAACTATTATTTCCGTGATTCATATATGCACCTTGAAACAGACAATATTTTTGCTATTTTGAATGTAAAATCCTCAATTGCTCTACTATGAGCTAATATTTGAATGTGAACTTGACCCGTAGAATGAAATATTTTTCTTTTACATTATTGTATTTATAGCTTACTAGATTTACTGTCTGCTGTGCATACCGAATAACTTTTGGTTTTATGGTGGATTTGCGGTGGAATATCCGCCATGCTAGATAATTATCAGGTTAAGTACCACATATTTAGAGGTTTGGTGTCTATTGAAAACAGTGGAACTTGTAAGTGAATCAAATTTATATTTTGACGCTATGAAAACCATTCGAAGTATGTGAGTTCCAGTCGTCCTGTTTGTTATTCGGGGGGGGATTTGTGGGTGCCGGTAGTGATATCCTCCACGTGAAGGACTCTCAGTGGTGTAGAATCGTCCATGTTGAAAGACGCTCCATCCCTCAGGGGACCGATCTTCACTTGCCGGATTCGTCCGGCAGTTAAGATTGGAGCAACGGGTGTGACGCGCCCGGGGCCCCAGTCAGCCTTGGGAGGCACGCCGTCGCATCGCCGCGGACTCATCATGTCTAGCCCTCCGGCGGCCGCCGCCTCTTCCGACCTCGGTCGGTTAGAGTCGGCGTCTGCCGTCGGCGGCTCTGATGATGAGGTCCGCGGTGGTACTGATGACTGCCTTACGGGCCCATTGTTACCTGGTGGGTAACCGTATTGGATTGGGTCAGCTCTGTCCTGCCCTCCCGGTACGTAGCTCCTGTTTGTTTTTGTTCTCTTGTTTTGTTGATTATTTTTAGTTCCTGTCATCCTTTTATGCCTTAGTTGTTGGTTCCACAGTTATTTGCCTTCTTCGGCATTTTATGGGTGTAAGGCGCCCACTGAGGCCTATCTCGAGCCCCGGCGACGAGGTTGACGGGATCCTGGGGGTTGAGGTCCCCTCGGGCGGGTCAGTCCCGAGGGCTCCAACACGCCCCCTTTGGCCAAGATATCTCGATCCAACCGGGGGTAAGCCGTCCGTAGGCTGCCGCGGGCGGCTCTACGCGGAGTGTCTACGGACACTGTCGCTCGGTCCAGCTGGGAAGGGGGATTATGTTTTGGGCGTGCGGCGCGGCGCCCTTCGCGGTGGGGACTGTGATAGCTCTTGCCGGGCGCGACGCGGGCCGGGGTTTCGGAAACCGTCTTTTTCGGACCCCGACCTTTTGCTCGCGCCTGGTTGACCGCAGTCTCCGCTGCGTGAGGGCTGCCGCGTTTTGCTTCGTCCCGACTCATGGCCCTGCCGGCCCACTGGGCTGATGGCGTCAAGGGGTGGGTGCGTTCTGATCGGAGGGGTTGCGTGGTATCTCTCGCCCTCTGAGACGGGCGCACCTGCCCCCGTAGGCACTGTGCCAGCCCCGGGCCCAGCTATTGACAGCTGGCAACCCGGGGGCCGAAGGTAAATACTTTTCTCATGGCATCCTCCCAAGCATCTACTTCTACTGGAAAGACCCAACGGACTCCGATCCCTGCTTCGAACTTGACCAACCCGACCACATTCTCTGAAACCACTGATGTGATGGACTCTACGGATGATAGACCCCCGCGCTAACTAGACCCACCAGGCTCGCGCTTCAACCCCTGTGGGGACAAGAACACTCCCAGAGTTCTCGTCCTCACTCTTGAGGAGGGTGACAAGGTTAACCCCTTCCAGGTCGCTCAGGCCCTGGCAAATTTTGGAACTGCAACCCACGTCTATCGGCACTCAGGCACAAAATTGGAAGTGACCATGTCATCGGAGGCAGAAACACGTGACCTATTGTCTGCTAAAAACCTTTCCTATTTAGGTGAGGGAAGGCAGTGATCTGTGTACCAGTCTCTGTCGCTCTTCATCCGACAAAGAACAGCGCTGTGGGAGTTGTTACTTGTCGGGAACTGATAGACTCCACAGAGGAGGATGTTCTGATCGGTCTGGAGGAGCAGGGTGTAACGAAGTACGAAGAATGAGCAAGAGATTGAATGGCAAACTCGTGCCAACGAATACTTTCGTTCTTACTTTCGAAAGCAAGGAACTCCCCAGAGATATTCGGGTTGGTTGGCTCTCCGTGCGTGTTCGTAAGTCGTGCCGGACCCCACACGGTGTTACCGTTGCCGGAGGTACGGTCACGTAGCTAAGTCGTGTAAGGGCAGGAACACTGTGGGAAGTGTTCGTCTGTGGGGCATGGGTCAGCTGCTTGCGAGGCTGATGTCACGAAGTGTGCGGTTTGTAGTGGGGACCATGAGGCGTGGTCACGTACATGCCCCAAGTTTCTCTCTGAGAGAAAAGCTTAAGACCAAAGTCCTGGGGACGACCCCAAAGAAACCTCCACAGCACGAGACAACGTCGGCAACACACCCAGCTCACTGGAACCGACTATAGAACAGACGACGGCTCCTCGCTCGACTTCTTTTCGGGATGCTCTGGTGGGAAAGACGCAGCGTGTCAACCACCTGCCACCATGGATTCATCCATGCGAGACATCATGCACCTCTCCGTGCGTGAATTTATGAATCTGCTTGGCGGTCAGGTGCTACAGCCTGACAACCAACTTGATGTCACGAACGTTGAAGCCCAACCTGACCAGCCACATAGGGTCACAGCTGAGAAGAGTGTCCAGATAGACCCAACGGATGACTCGGTCGTGTCTGCATTAGCGCCGCAGACCAATGGTGGCAGCAGAGACACCGCTGAGAAAGGGGTGCAGACTGGTACTCACAATAGGCAGCATTCAGTAGCTCATACGAGAAAGCCGGAGAACAGTCCCAGGAACCCCTGCAGCGAAACGCGCACGGGTCAACCGAGCAGATGCTCCCGGCCCTGTGAGTACCAAAATACCTCCTGCTGTGACACAGAGCGAAGGAGCCACTCAAAAAGGTAGGAAGTGCGGTACCCACCATCACAACCGTAACAAACTCAACATTACAGACGTCCACAGAATCGAAAGGCAGAACACCCTCAAACAAGATAACCAAACGGTTTGGCTCGGGCGGTCCTCCTCCGCACCCCCAAAGGGCCGTGACGTGAGCAAGGAACAGATTGGAATCATCCTATCTCCGGGTCACGGGGATACAGGGCTAATGCCCCGCCATACCCTCCGCCACCTCCGCCTCCACCAACACCACCTACGAAAACTAACAGGAAATGCCCCGGCACAATTGTGCGTGACGGGAAACGCAGGCTATCCTCTCCAAACTTACGGTGTGAGGAAAAATCCCCCAACACGTGACTGAGGAGAAAACAGATTTTGTTTTTCGAGACTCAAAGGAAGAGAATTTGGGTGCCAAGGGTACAAAAAGAGCTTCTTCATCCACGGCTGCATTCTGGTTCCACCGAGAGTATCGAAACGTGCAACATGTGTGGCAGGATGTGCCGCGCCCATCTCCAGGTAGTGATGGGAGGCACCCCGGTCACAGAGTTCGAGAGGCGTACATGGACAGGGACACAACATTCGTGCGTCGCTCTCCGCCCAAGGTCTGGGATACCCGGAACGAATGGCAAGACCACCAGAGAGTGGGACACACGTACAGCGTGGTGTGTCTCAGAAATGTTTGACGGCAGGAGTTGGGAGACGTAGTCTGTATTTGGTTGATAGGTTTGTTATATTGGGGCTGTTTTCCAATCCACCTAGTGTGCTGTGCCGAACACAACTTAAATCGCTAACCCTACTTTTTGTGCATTATAAACAAGGATGGGCGCGAAATGACCATGTAGTCGAAGCGCCCTAAAACCCCAAACAACAACGAAAGACGCTCCATTTCAAAGGAAATTTAATAACCTTCGGAATTCAATTCTTGATATATCTGTTCGCCTCTATTGAAATGTTGGATTTAGCGACTCAACGATTTTGCCGGAATTATCAGTGAGGAATTAAGAAAGTTCAGAGTGCTGACACTTGGCCCACTGCACTGGAACCAATCATCGACAAATCCCCACCGAATGGGCTGCTTCTGCTGGATCGGAATAACTTAGAAGGCCGTCAAGACTTATGATTCCCGTTGTGACAGATGATACCGATGTGAGGGAGTACGTATTAGCCGTATTTCTGTCGCAGGCTTAAAACGACAGACCTATTAGATGTTCTCGAACATTGCTGTAAGCCTTTGATCGATCATGTTTTTCTCGCACACACTGATTTATTGTCCCTCTCTCGCTCACAAACACACACTCATTTTCACTTTCTCTCTCTCTCTCTCTCTCTCTCTCTCTCTCTCTCTCTCTCTCTCTCTCTCTCTCTCTCTCTCTCTCTCTCTCTGTCTCTGTCTCTGTCTCTGTCTCTGTCTCTGTCTTTCTTTTTTCTCCTCTTTCTCTCTCTCTCTCTCTCTCTCTCTCTCTCTCTCTCTCTCTCGATGAGATATATTGGTCGGTTTGCTCTAAAAGCTTGTTCTGCTCCGTTCCTTATGTATCGCTCACAGTCTTGAGTTTTGCACAGGCCTGGGCTGCTCAATAACCGACCTCAACATAGAAAAGGCACCTCAAAGTCAAGAGCTATTCCGTACGTGCTTCTTGTAGGCTTATTACATGCTACTTCAAAGGCCACGTGCTTTACGCAACCGCTGAAAACATGTTTGACCTTATAATTAATGGGTGCGGGCTACCGGCACTGCTCCGGCTCTGGCTTGGGCGAGCGGCACAGACTGCCGGTACTGCTCCGGCTCTGGCCTGGGCGAGCAGCACAGACTGCCGGTACTACTCCGGCTCTGAGCTGGTTGGGCTACCGGTACTGCTCCGGCTGTGGCCGGGGTGGGGCTGCCGGTACTGCTCCGGCTGTGGCCGGGGTGGCCTGCCGGTACTGCCCTGCTGTGGCCGGTACTGCTCCGGCTCTGACCGGGGTGGGCTGCCGGTACTGCCCGGCTGTGACCGGGGCGGGGCTGCCGGTACTGCTCCTGCTGTGGCCGGGGCGGGGCTGCCGGTACTGCTCCTGCTCTGACCGGGGTGGGCTGCCGGTACTGCCCCGGCTGTGGCCGGGGCGGGGCTGCCGGTACTGCTCCTGCTGTGGCCGGGGCGGGGCTGCCGGTACTGCTCCTGCTGTGGCCGGGGCGGGGCTGCCGGTACTGCTCCGGCTCTGGCCGGGGTGGGCTGCCGGTACTGCTCCGGCTGTGGCCGGGGCGGGGCTGCCGGTACTGCTCCGGCTCTGGCCTGGGTGGGCTGCCGGTACTGCTCCGGCTCTGACCGGCCCAGGTTGCCGGTACTGCTCCGGCTCTGACCGGCCCCGGCTGCCGGTACCTGCTGCAGCTCTGGCCGACGCGTCGTCGTCGTCGCCGTCGGTGGCGTGCGCAGCTATTGATTGTCTACGGCCGGCGCGGCGGCCACCAGCGTCGCCAGTGCTCCTCCGCCGCCCCGCGCACCCGCTCGTGCTGCCTCACGGCTCCGCGCCCCGCGCCATGGCCAGCCGCAACGAGCGCGCGCGCCGCGACCGCGACGCGCGCCGCCAGAGCGAACTGGAGAAGATCCGGCGCAAGTACGTGTCGGGCGACTCGATGGGGTCGTCGTCTGGGTCGTCGCCGCCGACGGGGGTGCGGTGGCGGCGCCGAGGTCCGTGCCGGCCGCTCGACGCCAAGACAACCAGGTAACGCCGGCATCCATTGTTGGGGGTGGTTGGTGAATCTGCGGAATGTGCGTTGGGACGGGGGTTTGGTTGGATAATGATGTCGGCAGTTTTTGGTGTCTGGTGTGTGCCAGAGTTACCCCGGGCGTAGTAGCACATGCGCTCAGGCTGTTAATATTACGTGACGGCGAAATACAGCTGAATTTTAATGTGCTGGTACATTTTGGTGGCTATCGGTTGTTTCGTTAGAAGAAAAAAAGAAATAGAAGACACTCACCAATGTTCGTATGCCATGCGGGCATGTCTTCAGGCTGTGTAGACTTCTACATATGCTCTAGTATATGTATGTACATGACTACGCCATGGAACAGAGATACCCTCGAGAATAGGTATCTCTATTCCATGACTACACTACGAGCCTGTAGGACCAGAATGTTGGAAACCAAAACTCTAAACTGACTAGGATGGTGAAAATTTCCTCTTGTGCTGTAATTACGGAAGGACATCATATCTGTGTAAGGTGTGAAAACAAGTGAACAACAAAAAAACGGTTACCCTACTGAATGCGGCAGTATAAGCCACCCCGAAGGTAATGGACCTCAGTTTTCACTTCCTTGCTGTTGGAGCACCTTTATTTATGAATTAGCATCACTCCCAACAGGCACACTCCCCATTTTCGGGGATTGCTGAAGACGGTCTTTAAGGAATCTCTTCACCGGGCATGTTGGGGCGCGGGATGTGATCTCCTGCCGTGAAAATTGAACCCACGTTGATCTATGCTGTTTGGATGCATACCACAAGGCTACCCGGCCCCGACTTGACGGTTTTCTTCCGCGACACTATCCTTCCGTATTCTGTCATCAATGAAGAAAATAAATAGCTGTGCCTGTGCGCGGTTTGTTGTCGCCTTACGTCAGCGCACATTGCTTTTGTCCTGGTGGATTTTCTGTATCGATGAGCGGTGGTACATGGCTTCGTCAGGTCTGCGCTTAGCGGATATCCCATCTTGTGCTAGGGAATGTGCCAAGTCGGAAGTCGTCTCGATGTGCATTTGAATGCGTCTCTGAGCTGCATGCATTCGTGCTCCGATAAATTGATTTCCGTGGCCTGAATCTGAGGGAAATTGTGTGTGCTTTCTCTGGCTGAGCTGTGCACCTTTGTTTACCGCAATCAATTGTTTCATTAATTTTATCTACTCATTAAATTATGATTATTTCACTTATTCATATCGTTATTTATTACCGCCCATTTTGCACTCTTGAGATAGATCTTCCAAGTGATGTATAAGCATGATGTGGTTGAAACTGTAGGGGAAATGAAAGGAAACCCGAATAAAACAAGTTTCGTAATGTTTAGTACAGAGTCTAAAGTCGGCGTTAAACTTCTTTTAATCGAATATATTATAAGGTGGATGCATAGTTAGGTTCAGCCAGGCTAATCTAAGAAATTTCCGCCCTTTTCTGTTGTTTTTTTGGGTGATCTGTTGTGACCGCCCGTCTCAACGTGCCCTGTTACTAGCCTCTGGGTTTAAAACATTGGTCTGCATTTTCCTGGCTCCAATCAAGCTTATATGCTCTTACTGCTTCCCATTTTCCACACATCGGTGACTCCGCCATGTAAAACTGCTCTAAGCGAATGTGAAAATCAATGCTCGTATGGAAAACCGAGCCATTCCTAACGCTAGCACTCTGAAACATCAACATCGGCTCGTTGATCAGACCATAACTCGCGTATGGGAACCGTCATACCCACGGTGACCTTTGTATTATTGCGTAGCCGTCTGCTGGAGCGTCGACGTCGAACTACAGTCATAACTCAGTCAGTGGCTGACGGGCCGGACTGTCTGCGATCTCCATGTAAAGCTGCTCAGAGCACTGTCGCCTGCCATGATTCGACTGCGGCAGAAATCATGCTGCCGCCGTCTCGGCGCCTGAGCTGAATGTGCGCGGATGCCTTTGTGGCAGATGTCCCGGTCCAGTAGCTGAGACTGGGTGTGTCGTTTCAAGTGGCTTCTCCCGCACAAACTGTTTATGACCTGTTGCTTTGGTGTAGTTCTGGGGCGCCGGAGCAGTTGTGGGGCTTCCACGACATCCCAGGCGTGTTCGGGCAGGTCTTACCTCAGGTGCTTGCTGACATTCGCCTGGGAGCACCGCGGGACGCTGTGTCGTAATGATGGTGCCGCCACGCTCCTGGCGAGTGCACGCGCCTGTCACGTCACTGTCCTGAGCCGTAACGGGCGTGACAGCAATGGTGACAGACCACTCTGATGGCAGCGTACCTCTGCAGATCGGGAGATGTGTTTCTCTTTGTCACCAGGTTTCTCGGTGCTGGGTGGATACCGAGGATCACTCCCCACGTTTATGCGGAATCTCGGGTTACTATCTCGTAGCCAAACCGTCCGTTAACGCGAGCCTTGGCGTCTATGATGGCGGCTTGAGAAATCAGCTGCCGGGGCCCAATGTAATGTATTTGTTGCAATGTAATGTATGCCGGATGTAATGCATTTGCATTATCCGAATATTTAGAAGCGTACTGCAATGTCCTCTGAGATGGCGTGTACGGTTTCACATATTTTTGCATTGCTCGGGTTTTGGTCGGGTAAGTCTCCTTTTCAACTTTGGTGCGGCACCGTTATAGCTGGATACAACGAACGTTGAACTGTTCCCTCAAGTGCGTCTGCCGATCGATCCCAGTTGAATGAATTCCATCAAGTGCGATGTTTAGTTACTCGTTATCGATCAGTAGTGGGTGATTGCATTGCCAAGCGACGCTGCGACCATCAAGACACTGAATGCAAAACGAGGCTCAGGAAATCCACAGCCCATCATCCGAATCAGCCTATCATCTATCTTCATAACCAAGTTTGCTTCGTTGCTAGGAGGAATACTTATCGTAGATGGCGTTTGTATGTTCTACCCTTGACGTTACCAGCAGATATCTTTTAACAAGGCACGGCCAGTTGGTTCAGGCTATTAGCGGTTGACAGCTGGTCAATGGTCTTTGCCAATGCCTGGCTGAGCAGCACCGCTTATCGATCGGGTAGCATTTTCGTTGCTCTGGAGTCCTAGATTACTACCGGCTCACGCATATAACCGAGCCATACAAGCGACGACTATCCCAGACGTGGTGCTGAGATCCACCTGTCCGTAGTCCTCAGCCGTCGCTCACGACTCCTTGCTCCGGGTGCTTCAGTGCGCATGCGCAGCGACTGGGGAGCTCGGCTCGGGGGGCGTCTCTCGGCGTCCAATTATTATGCACTGTGCTAGCTGTCGACAGCGGCGTGAAGGGGAGATGGAGCCGCGGCGTGGACAGCTCCCCGGAGACGACAGCGCTGCATCCCTGCCGCCGGCGACTGCCGGCGGAGTACGTCCGCTGTCCTCCACCGTGTCTGGGGAGCGCGTGATACAGAGCTGCTGGCACGAATCGACTCAACGCACAGGAGGGCAGAGCATACAGCCATAGGGATTGTGCGCAACAGTGAATTGAGGCTGTAATAGATTCTCTGAAGACGGTTGTTTTGGATGTTTTCCACCGCATTTTAACCGGCGTACTGTCCGTATACTACATTTCACGAATAGTTTTGTTCTGAAACTTCTTAACCCCTCCCCTCCCATTGATTCGGCACATGGAGCGTCTCTTAGTCGGCACTGATCCCTTCATTTGCGGCCGTGACGCCCGGCTGAGGTCCGTGTGCGCCGCGCAGGGGTGACCTCCACGGCCCGCCGGCTGGCAGTTGGGGTCATCATGCGCGCAGCTGTGCAGGCCGTGACGGCCAGACGCCACCGACGAACACTTGCCGGTGAGCCGGCCGCCGCCAGCGATGCGTCACGTCGCAGAGCGTCGCATACGGCCGCAGGGCGGCGGCAGTCAGTCGCAGGGCGCAGACTGGCGCAGGGCGGTGGCAGTCACGTCGCTCAGGACTGAACTCTGGTGCATGATGGTGGCAGTCATGTCGCAGAGGGCCGCAGACGGGCGCAGGGTGGCGGTAGTCGTGTCGCAAGGGTCGCAGACGGCCGCAGGGTGGCGGCAGTCGCGTCGCAGAGCGGCGGCAGTCATGTCGCAGAGGGCCGCAGACGGGCGCGACGGCCGCAGGGCAGCGGCAGTTACGTCGCAGGGCCGCATGGCCGGGCGGGTGTCCGGCGACGCCGGGCGCGAGTTAGTCGCAAGGGCCGCACGGCCCGGGCGGCGGCGTCAGTCGCGAGGGCGCCTGCCGCGGGCGCGGTCGTCGCGGGGCCGACGGCCGGGGCGCGGCAGTTACGTCGCAAGGGCCGCACGGCCGCAGGCGCGCAGTCAGTCGCAGGCGCAGACTGCCGCAGGGCGCGGCGTCGTCGGGGTGGCGGCGGCGGCAGTCACGTCGCAGAGGGGCCGCAGACGGGCGCAGGGCGGTGGCAGTCATGTCGCTCAGGACTGAACTCTGGTGCATGATGGTGGCAGTCATGTCGCAGAGGGCCGCAGACGGGCGCAGGGTGGCGGTAGTCGTGTCAGGGTCGCAGACGGCCGCAGGGTGGCGGCAGTCGCGTCGCAGAGCGGCGGCAGTCATGTCGCAGAGGGCCGCAGACGGGCGCACGGCCGCAGGGCAGCGGCAGTTACGTCGCAAACGCGCCGCAGGGCGGCGGCAGTCAGTCGCAGAGGGTCGTAGATGGCGCAGGGCGGCGGCAGTCAAGTCGCAGAGGGGCGCAGACGGCCGCAGGGCGCGGCAGTTACGTCGCAAAGGGCCGCAACGGCGCAGGGCGGCGGCAGTCAGTCGCAGAGGGTCGTAGATGGCCGCAGGGCGGCGGCAGTCACGTCGCAGAGGGGCGCGACTGGCGCAGGGCGGTGGCAGTCATGTCGCCAGGACTGAACTCTGTGCATGATGGTGGCAGTCAAGTCGCAGAGGGGCGCAGACGGCCGCAGGGCAGCGGCAGTTACGTCGCAGAGGGCCGCATACGGCCGCAGGGCGGCGGCAGTCAAGTCGCAGAGGGTCGTAGATGGCCGCAGGGTGGCGGCAGTCACGTCGCAGAGGGGCGCAGACTGGCGCAGGGCGGTGGCAGTCACGTTGCTCAGGACTGAATCGGTGCATGATGGTGGCAGTCATGTCGCAGAGGGCCGCAGACGGGCGCAGGGTGGCGGTAGTCGTGTCGCAGAGGGGCGGCAGTCATGTCGCAGAGAGTCGCAGACGGGCGCAGGACTGTAGTTGTCATGTTGCAGAGGGCTGTAAGTGTACATTGGTGAGTTACGACCGCAATAATATCGCAGAGGGCGCACGAGGCGTTGTAATGTATAATGGAAGGGGGCCTGGAATGTGAAATGTAGACATCATGAAAACCTTTGTGGTAGTAGGTAGATAGATTTGGCATGAAAGTCGCTCATGCTGCTACTTTTAATTTTACACATATTTCGCACTGTTTGCACTTGCCTCTGAATCATTTATCCTGTTTTAGCGTGCTACACCGAACGTGACTATACGGCCGGCGGACACCTGCTGACTTGTTAGATTCCTCGCGTGTTGAGGGGGTCAGACGGCACAGGTTACGCCCGTCCCCACTCACTTTCGGGTACGTGTGAAAAGAAGCTGGTTCTCCCAGCACTTGGATCTCATTCGATTAAAAGAGCGTGCTCCAAGCTTAAAGAATACACGTCTTTCGCTGCGACTCTAGGCAGGCAATCCAACTCAGTTTTCGTACTTAGGAGGTTTGCCATGGATGCATTGTACAGTAAAATTTACTCGCATTTCATTTCGCACTTTTAAATTTCGACTATGTACCGCTCGAAATGAGCAAGGAGCTTGAGGTGGTGTCTATTATCCGCACCGAAATTATCAGACCTTTTTGCAGACTGTACGAACTGAACAGGTGACCCATAGCTACTGATCAGCCAGCGGAAATATGCAGTCGTTAGCGTATGTGCATCCAGAATATGAGGGGGAGGGTAGCTTTGTCAGTTTTCAGCACGTAAGATCATACTGCTAGCATTAGAAATACAATATTTTGGGCATGGTCCTGTGTGATTATTTCCTTTACCTGTGTCCAGTAATACGAGTAGGATGAACATAATTATAGACATTTGTTCATCGTTTTCGTTGCGGCTGCGCTTTGAAGGGAGTGCCCCAGTTTTGTAATTGGTTTTGAACTGATGTAACAGTTTTGTAGTGCGGGTGGAGAAAACATGATTGGCATCTTTCTTTTTTTAAATAAATCACTCTGTAGGAAACTTCCGAACATTTTCAAGTTCAAAATAAAGGGCTTAATGTTCTAATTCAAACCAGGAGGGAATCCATTTCTATCTGGTCGCATTGATTTGATTGGTCTAAATCCCAATGTCACGCAGGTCACGTGATACATGTTAAAAATGACAACGCTCATCGCAACGCTACATCCTGCGAGCAGCCGCCTGGCGGCCACCTTCGTAATTACACGCAATGCTTAGGTTAACCCAGGATAGTAAAAAAGAAAAAAACCCGAAATTTTTGTTCTAAGCGATTGAAGGTGGAAACAACGTGTTTCCAGACGTCCAGGCTTATGTTATCCATAAAAAGTAGTGTTGGAATTCCGACAGAGTGGTCCATTCACTTTAAGTGCAAGCGCAATGGTAGGAGAAACTTGGGTGCTGTCATCATACTGTGTCCCACAATTAGCTCCACATGTTCGAATCTAGTAATTTCCTTGATTGGATAAGAGTCATCGACGTCGCGTATTGACGTTCACGTTCACATCATAAACGACGATTGAACTGTTGCGACTACATGGCTACTCAAAGGCCCGGCTAGAGTGCTGGTTACCGCAGCGTATCGCCAACTATGGCGTAAGCTGGACGGTGTCGGGATCTTGTCGCCCGATGTTACAACACTCTCCGCTTAGCTGAAGGCGAGGATAAGAGCGTTTGAGCGGGTAGGATTTCTTTGACAGCGTGCTAGAGAGTTGAACTACGGGTGCTAGAGCGCCCATAATTCAGTTAGAGTTTAATGGATTGTTAGATCTGTGGTCTTTGATGATGATCGGTATTGCTGGTGACGTATATTTGAGGTTTGAGTCAATGTTTGAAGGGACTGATGACTATCTGGGTTTCGAGCTTATTCTGCCTTGAACTAGTGTGCTGAAATTTGCACCGAGTGAACTTTGATCCGTTTTTTAACATGGACCTGAATGCAGAGGGTGCTTGTATTTTTACGGGAACGCACATTTTGCAGGGACAATGCCCAGCAAGAGAGATGTAGCGTAATAAATAATGTTTCTTCTCAGCCTTTATTTCACCATTGTGTCTTATTTAAACATTGGTAACACTTCAGTCTCAGAGCTGCTTCCTTTGAATTTGTTCATGCCCTGCTTTCGCCGTTTTGAGTACCAAAGCAAAAAATCCTGATCTTATTTTATTAGTCAGTGCCTCCATCTGACTGTGAGCCTGTATATAATGCAGTCCTTTTACAGCTCAGACGGCAGTTTCTCGCCTGTATAAGGTCAGAGCGGGAGGCTCGGTCTGCCCTGCCTGGCTATCAGCCGGCCGCCCCGCGGCGCCGCGCCGCTCCGGCGCTCAGGTTGTGTTTCGGTGTCATGAGGGTCGGCTGCAGCCGGGCGCTGAGCATGCTTGCCGCCGCCCCGGTCGCCCGGCCTTCATTTCGGTAATGCGTCTACTGAATCAACACGGGCCCGTGGGCGCAAACAGGCAACGCGCTGCCCAGTAACAGAGCCCCCGCGCTCAGACGGCCAGCCAATCAGTGGGCCCTGTCTGGCATGGACCTCCGTGCCGACGTACAGTTTTCGTGCTGTGCGTCGTGGTGTTTGTCTGGGGGGACTGGAAGGTTGTCAGTGGGGCAAAGTAAAGGTCAGAAAAAACGATATGAGCTGCATTCTTATGCATTGCGCAAATGAAGCTTATCGTTGCCATTATCCATGAAAACTGTTGGCGTGAAGTGAGGAGATAGCCATATGTGACACGATTATTCGGACCATTACTAGTGCCTTACTAGTGCTTGTTTTGTTGTAGTTTTTTCCGAATTCATCACTATCGCAGTACGACGGAAAACCATAGTTTAGCCCAGAGCCAATACAACGCTGGGTGCGATCCTGTTATATTAACAATATATTTCAGTACTTATCATTATTCATATTGTTATCATTTTAATTGTTATTATCCATTGTCTCACTCAGCCATCCGTATCTGAGCCTGTGCAAAAGTCTGTCGTATCCACCTTTAAAGGCCGATCATCCTGACCGTCTCACTGATGTCCGACAAAGGAATTCAGCGCTGAGACAGAGCTGTGCGCCCCGTAAGCTCGACTCACTCTAAATGAATGGGATTTGACTCGTGTTTCACCTGAATGAGTCAAGCTCGCGTACTTTTATATTTAATTGAGAATCTTTCCCTGCTGGATCTCTGAGCTTCGTAAAATCCGATCCAATAAGTTATCCTGCGAAACCAAACATTGTGGGTGTTTGACTTATCCTGAGAATCAACTCTTAACTCACCTCGAACTCTAACATATTGTTGGCTTTGCAGAATGATTTTCCGAATATTGATTAATGAAACTGGCATTAAGCGGATGAATGCCCTCACCTGAAAATGTGAGGAAACTCATTCGCTTACTTTTCACTCAGCTAATTGGCTTCCGCCCGAATTATTCTCGTTTAGGGGGTCAACCTTGAGCTCGCAAGCTCGGGCCGAGGGGCGGTGTCGACCTGTCCGTGCTGGTCTGATATATCTGACGAGGCGTCTCTAGCGATGCTCCTATCCAGGCTAACACGGCAGACACTGACTGGCAGCGACAAGACACGCGCACCGCGTCCACTACGAGCTTTGCTTTGAAACATCCTAATTCGAGATCGTTTATCTGCCGTGTTGGTGATCATGAATGGTGTTTTACTTTTTTGCCTTTGTAATGTATGATGATTTAACAAAATACTACCGCTTTAAGAAAATTTACGCGGGATTGGTGCGTAATATTGAGCTGCACTGTCGCTGTCGACTTGTACAGCAATGGTACGCGGTAGAAGACGTGCGTTATCTTTTTACTGCTGAATTAGCGCCTGGCACAAGTAAAGACATATGGCGCAGTACGGTACCTCGCACTCTGTATTTTCTGGAGTGGTCCTTTTCTGGAGTGGTATTCATCGGCACTGCCGTAGTTTTATACCCTGTGCATATTTCCATGCGGACACCCAATGGACTGCAAAAGATATGTGATGTATTTTTTAAATAGTGGGTGCGGTTGTGTAGTGGTTAGCAAGTTCGCTTTCCACGCGGCCGACCAGGGTTCAAGGCTCAGTGGATGAAGGTCATATAACCCTGGCGATGCGTCGATAAGTCCCAGAAATTATTACCATTACTTTCAAAGTCAGGACGATATTCCTTATTCCGCGCCCGGGTAGGCTCGAACTTGAAGCCTCTCAGTCACGACCCCAGTGTCCTGCCCACTGAGCTACCCGGGCCTCGAATTTTCGCCTAATAGTTTTCCATGCAATAGGCCTGGAACGGACTGAATGGTACAGCCTAGTCGCACTAGATATATTCGGATGTTTTGGATCATTGTTTTCGGCCTGGCGGTACTTTTTGTATAAATTTTGTCCAACTTGTTCCCAGTACGGCTGCTGGAGTCGGAGTCCCACTAAAGTCCTCAAGGGACTTGTCACGGAGACCCCGACCCCACCACCCGAACGAGCAACTCCCACAATGAAGGGATAATTTAGAAGCCAAAGTTTAACGTCCCCCAAAGCACAGGGACGGCCGCCCCGCTCAGGTCACCCTCTCACCAGTCGGTTGCCAGCGGACCTACCTCAGGCAAACTATTGAGCGCCGGAGCGTCTCAGGGGAACCGATCCTAAGCCTGGACATGCACTGCCACTGCATGCTTCTGAGCAGCGGGCCGGAGCCCAACGCTCTACCAACTGAGCTACCGGGGCGGCAACTTATTATAGTAAGCGGTTCAGATCGACATTTTTTGTTTAGTTTGATTAGATTTAATCGTCGTCGTTCGGTCTCGTGATATTTTTCTCGGATCAAAGAGCTGGTTTTTGATTAAGGAGAAAGGTTATTTCAATTACCGGCGCCCAATCAGCACTGCGTCACCGGCACCCCGTTGTGGGAGCAGTCGCCGTCTCCCTGGTTTTGCGGAACTGCGTGTTGCCGTGCTGGGCGTGCCCAGGGAAGGTCCACGCAGGCTATCGCTGCTGTTGGGAGCTGCCTGGCTCTCCGCGGGCGCTGGAGCGTGAAGAATCGCCGGAGAGCGAGTCAGCCGCGCGTGAACTATCGCAGATGCGACCCGGCCCGTTGCCGCCGCCACCGAAGCATCCGCACGCACCGCCAAAGGATCGGCTGAATTGGCTGGAATCCTGGAGCGCGAAACGGAGATATAGATATGTGGTTGAAGCTTAAGCTGAGACCATCTGCTTTCCGGGGTCAGCCACAGGAATTGACATACAGAGTTTCACAATGTTCTTTTAAAGTCCACAGCTATTGTTTCCTCGTGTGTGACGAAACGCTTTAAATGGGTTCAGACTTCCGGGGCCGCACATCCGGGCGTATGCTGTTGCACCGTCACGGGTTCCCGCTGACCTGCACGCTGCATGTGACGACTGAGAGCTAGTGGCGAAGTGAAATGTGTGGCTGGGGAAGGGGCATTACTGCCGAAAATCGTGAACACATCATGTTTCTAAAGAAAATGTCTCAAGGGAAATGACATAGATGATAAGTGTCGAGTTAAAGGCGGCTAGTGTGAGAAAACCCCCTAAAACTAAAAAACCAACCCTAGAAAAGAAAAAACCTCGAACGATTCTAAAAAGAAAAAGGAAACGCCAGAACTAGATCAAAAGCTAAAAACCCACCTAAAATCCTCCCGAAAGACTGTTTGAGACTGACTGACCGTCGGGAAAGGCTGTCTTTCGGGAGGGCTTTAGTATGGTTTTAGTTTTTAATCTAGGTGTGGCGTTTCCTTTTTCTTTTTAGAATCGTGAAAGGCTTTAGCTCATTCTTAGGGTTAGTTTGCAATTGTTTTTGTTTTTATTTTTTATGCTTTTTCTCACAGTTATCGCTCTGTCCTTGATGGTGTTATCATTTAGGGCCTTAGTTATTTTTTTACATAGACAGCATAGTGCCCTTCCTCCAGCAAGCTCTCTGAGAACTTAACATTTAAAGAAAATGACAGAACGAAGGAGAGTTTTGGGGCAAATGCCTTTTGCCCCCCCTGGAGCCGCCATTGGAGATCGTAGAGAGTTGGCCGACAGTGGCCACGTGCCAGGTCTTTGGTCGGCGCGGCCTGGTGGCTCGGCATGTCGTCGGAGGGATTGGACTCCTGGTCGGAGTATGGCGGCGCCCGACGTCCGAGGAATGGCCCCACGGTCCAGGGGAACGCCAATGCCGCCGCGGACTTAAAGGGAATGTGGCACCTTGGTCGAATCCTGGAATTTAATGCAATTAGGCATACTTTTAGCCGAAAATAATGAAAGCACTCATAGTTCCTCTTAAAAATGTACAATAAGCTCAATATTTGGTTTTTAAAAATAGTCCTCTAGAAAAAGAAATAAATATCAGCCTGTGGATGATGTCACGATCTGGCAACCACTACCATACTTGAAACGCTTCAAGGACTTCGATTGGCTGATGCTCATTGTGACGTCAGCATATGTCGTCACACCAGTAGCTCACAACAATGGCCGCCGGCGACGGGGGGCTGAGGGGGCTGGTGTCAGGTAGGTTTTAGCTTTTTTCTACGGAAATATTGAGTTCCAAGACAAATGAAATATGGAGTACCGGGTTTTCCGACCTGCTTTACAACTTGGCTATCTCAGTTAAAATCACGTTGTGAAGGTGTCACATTCCCTTTAAGGAAACTCGGCATTCCCAGACCATTTAGTTCGTCATGGGTTATATCGCGTGGATTTGGTGGTCGGGAGGGATTGTCTGTTTCGTTCAAATATGGTACCTCTTGAACACTAAATTGCTGATCACTACATGGCCCCTTTGAGTTGTAACGAATTGCTGCCCATGATCAAAGTATTCCTATTATTTCTGTTTGTAACAGGTCCTTTTAATCGAGTATGTCCATTAGATGTATGTTGTTCACGTCCTCAATTTTTAAAGCAAATTTGGCACATTTTGATCGCTGTCCCGTGAATGTTGTTGCGACTGTCCCAATTAGATTTATGAGTGCTCTTTTGCTGACTCGGTATCACCATGTCGCTATCATTTGCATCTCGACCTCGCGACAGCTACATTAGGATTCGGTGGTATGTGAACGGTTCGACCCGCTACCTCATAAATTACAAAGAAAGCTATTCATTCTCACGACTCGGGCTTGAACTTTGTGAACGGTTAATTAGGTTTCCTTTGAGGGCTGACCTTTTGCGCTGATATTTCCTTTCCTTATTTTTAAGCTGCATGCGACCTTCAGGCCGCTAAATGCCGGCGGGCAGTGATATCTAAAGTTTTGCAGAAATGTATGGATGACTGGGAAGAAACTTGGTGTTGCCGTAATGAATTGGTTACTCAGCTTCGAAATATTTTTCATTTGCTTGATTTAGTTCGCCTAAAGCGTTTAGTGGTGATAATTGTCAAAGAAATGTGATCTGAAAATACTAGATATTGATTCACGAATTGCATGCATACTCGCTTGAATATTTATAAACGGATCAACTGATACCATGCATAGTTCTAGCAGCCGTTTTTTGTTGTTGTAGGTACTTAGTATATGTGATTGCAAAGAATGCGTCACATGACTTTGATCATACCCAAAAACGACACTGGCGGCGCTCCTGATGAGTTCGGCGGCTTCCTGCGATTCGCAGCCTCTGGCGGTGCTCTCCATGCCCCTGCTTTCACCCAGTCTGATAGGTCGGCCACCAGGCCGGACCCGTGCGTGACAGTCACCCCTTCCGGGGCCGCACACGCCACGGCCGGCGGGCTCTGCCCCGAATGGCCCAGGAGACGCTCACCGTGGGTTCGAACATGGTCTCCATGCGGCTTGCATTCTGCCAAGCCAGTGCTGAAGTTGTCACGTTTGAGAGCAAATGATGCCTCCTGGCAGTCTGTCGTGGCAGGAATAAGCACACTGGCAGTAATCGGCGCCGCGGTGCGGGATGCGATGGCGAGGCTGTTGGCCCGGCTCTCATATGCAGTTAGTGGCTAATGGCGGCGGTCGGCGGCGACTGAGGGATGTCCTGTGCTGCTGCTGCGCGACCCGGCTGGTGGCGGCGGCAGCGGCTGAGCCATCACTGTTCCAGGGGCGGTCGGACGGGTCCAACGCGGGTGACGTCCAGCGCTGCTGGTGGCAGAGCTGTTACCGGGTTACTGCTGGGGTGTACCCCGTACCTAACCGGCAGTTGGTGCTCCCCGAAAACGGTAACGTGGAGCGCCGCCGTACGATCATTTGTGTAACTTTTCCAAAAATTTCGAATTTGGGAAAGGGAGGTCGGATCGCCAGGCCAGGTCCAATGACCTCACCCACAAAAATGTTTCAAGTGGCACCAGTGGAAATATGTTTAATCCATTGATCTATCGCATAATGCACCCGCCGAGTACCGAAAGTTGTGGTAGTGAGGTCTTGGTATTGATGACAATATTAAGTCATTCACGCCATCAACAAAACTTCAGTCTGAATATGCGAACCTGTGAAAACTGACAATTGTTCAAATATTCTTACCAAATTTTAGACAACCGAACGCCTTTTTCATATGGGATTTCTGCGAACGTCTTGTCATCTCTCAGCGTGCTGCCATCAGTCACCCGCTGTTCTTCCTCTATCGTTTTATCATCTTGTTTCCTTTTATCCTCGCCGCGGTGACCGTCGCTTCCGGCATGCACATCCCAGCCAGTTCTTTTTTCCGTCCGCCGCCGGATGGCGGCCCGCTGCTGGGTGCTGCTGTGTTCGGTATTGGCTGGTGGCGCCGGCTTGTTGTTCTTGCTTGCGGCCGGGCGGCATCTGCGGGCGACAGTCGACACTGGCGCGGTATCGGGACACAGGCAGCCCAGTCGCCCTGCTAGTGATATTAGACCTGGTGCCTCGCCGTCGGCTGAACCCTGGAGGTGAAGGGCAGGTCACCGAGAAGAGGCTGCGGCCGCGACGATCTCTTTATGGCTAGGATACCTGTGTTCTTACAGCTTCCTGTGCTGACGTCTGTATGGAGTTGGATGTCTCCTATAGGGTTGAGTTTGACATGGTGTTGATTTCCCAGTTCTGTTCATTGGTTTTCTGTGCTAGATTCGATTAAAGCATTCGACGCTTCTACCGTCGATGCAAAGCCTTCTGAACCAGATACAAGTTGACGTGGCGTTTTCCTCCTAGCATAGTGTTCCAAAATTTTAGCTGGGCAACGCTTGGCATGATATAGGCGGGTCCAGGATTGCCGACGGGGTCGGGGAGAGGGCGCCGTCCAGACGAGAGGACGCCACTTTTGGATGGCAAACCTATCAGGTAGGCGCCAAATCCTATCGAAGGGACCCCGATCCTCACACCCTGTTGGGGAAGGGGACCACCGACCTTTCACGGGAGAGGGGGAGGGCTCCGTCAGCATTTCTGGGGATGTCGAAGGCTGAACGGCTGTACAAGTCCCCCCGTGCCCCCTGAATCCGCTCCTGAATGTTATAGCCATTTGTTACCGAAACTCCCCTTAAACACAACAAACATACTCTAATACGAAGAACTGCGCATCTGGCAAACATCGACCGGTCCAGTCAGTCACCCCTAATAACACTGAAATCGCCTGGTGGCACCTCGTGGCTGTATGACTGTCATAAAACGCCGTATGATTGGCGATTTTTAATTACTCTTGCATCGAATCGAACTGGGCCCAGAGCGTTGCGAGATATGATTTTCACCCCTTTGCGTGATATCTCAGATGCACGGACTTTTCACGGTGGCGACCTGAAGCTTGGCTTACCCTTTGAAGGTGGTTAGGCGGTGGTCATGGTAGGCAAGAACATTCAACCCTCCCGCGCGATCAGACTTATATCCAAACCATTTTAGGATCAACCTCTCACCCAAGCGTCACGCGCGATCGACTGCGCTTCTGAGTCTCGAGCGTAGCACACTACGCACTCTGCGTGATGAGGATCATGCACACATCAGCCACTGTTGGATCATGCACACAACGGCTGTTCTTTGTATTTGCGACTGAAGCTGTACCTCGGCGCCTCATTATCTACAATCATCGATAATCACCGGTCGCACTCTTGCTATCTTTTCCTCGTGGGCAGCGATCACATCCGCATCATCTTTAATCACTGTCCGCGCCAAATGGCGTCGCTGTGATGGACGATGCCTGTTGATCGGAGCCGTGCGTTAACACCGGCGATGCTGAGCTGTTTGTGCGCGCGCCACAGTTTCGGGGGTTCTCAAACCCGGAATATTTTCGGAACACACGTGCACTTGTAAAAAGCTGCGCGGTTTGCGCAGTGAGTATGAGATCGTTGTCGGATGGGCCGGTGCCTCATGTTTTGAACGGGGTTGATAGAGTGTTCGCACGGGCTAGTTTCATGTATTTCGTGATTGCTATTTTATTTCCAGAGGCGTCTGGGAGGAGCAAATTTTTTACGAACGGGTAGAAATAACTCAGCTTAACTCAAATCCATCTTTCTTACCTTTAACCACTGCATGCATTACCCGTGCATATGATAAACCGACCCCTAAATCTGTAGTTGTTATGCTATGGCAACGCCTCTCAGACGGATATGTTTATCTGATAAAATTTTTGACAACAGCTGGTGGTGTGAATTTAGTGAGAGCACGGTGGCTGGTAGCGCGTGTGGCGTGGACTACTGATAACTACTGACGAGGTTATCAGTCAGGCCGACTACATGGTTGGGTTACGGGCGCAGAACCTGCCCATTTGATGGGTCGGCCATGACAGATGCTGCAAGTGACTTGCAATCTTACTGAAATTCCTCTTATTACTGGACGCATGAGCCTGCTCGGCTTGGTTGGCTATCCTCCCATCATTCCATTTGGGAGGCTGGCGTTGATTTCATATCAGTACAGAAACGGTAAAATAGTATGGATCTTGCTTATGTTGGTACCCTTTATATTTGGTTACTGGTCGTTTCGGTAGGTTAGAAACTTACCATTGTAATTTGCGTGAGAGACTGTGAGGAAAAAAGAGAAACAATCGTCAAACTGCTTCTTGAAGTAGAGGAATCGGAACGCAAGGAGAGTAGCATCCAACCAAATTATTTGTGGTGGTGTAGAAATACAGAGCTGGGTGGTCCGCTTCTTAAGTTCGCCACACTGCTACTCCGTCACTTGCGGTCTCTGCAAATGATAGCTGAATAGCGGTAGCGGCTTTTATAACCAAACCAAAAAGTAGCTGAGTTGCAGATAGCGGACTCAAAATAATTTAAACCTGCTACCGACAGCGTATTAAAGGGACTACCACCCAAAAAAATTCGGAGACGGAGATTGAGTGCAATATTTGTATACATTAGAAAATCAAAAGGAGATACACTGATAACTAGTGGAAAGATTTGAAAACAAAACATGCAATGTCCATTCCAAAGTTTGTGTTTTTGAACAAAGCATAAATCCAAATATCAATGGTATCTTAAATGTTTATATTTGTGAGTGTTTTCTATTCGAAATTGGCCTTGAAAACATCTTGTGTTGCATTTGAATTTCAAATTTAATCAACGCATTTATAGCCTTGCGTTATTGTGTTGTCGTTGACAGTAGGAGACGCAAGGATTCAGAACGAGATTTGGCAAAACGGAAGGTCTTGTTTCCACAGGCTGAACAAAGGGAGAAAAGGCACTACAAGTCAAGGGACTCACTCCTCTTGACAAGGGCCATACGTAGGCTCCACGTGCCAGTATCTTTATATGGCCAGTAGGGTGCATCAAACGCCCCGACTTTTGAAATTAGCTACGCGGCCCGGCCCAATTTTTTGCCTTGGACCTTGTGAGTCCAAATATGAAATATTTTGGAATTTCGAAAGGGGCTAGGGGTGCCACCTAGCGGCCAAAGTTTTCAATTTTGACAATTTTTGGATATACTTTGGATTGGCCGCAGAAGTCGCCTCATTTTATTAGTGGACTGTTTTGTGACCAAACACTGTTGCGCTGGCCTAAAAGCAATTGCATGCCCAATTTCATGGATTTTAGACATCTTTTAGGGGTGCCTCCTAGCGGTGAAAAAATCAATTTTGACAGTTTTTTACCATTTGTTTCATTAAATGTGTGGACAGAATCATTGTGTATTTTGGTCCAGCTGAAACGAGATTTTGCTGAATCGACCTCAGGGTACTTGCGAGACGGATTTCATGCATTTTGGATTTCTTTATATGGCACTACCTGGCGGCCGAAGTTAAAAATTTACATTGGTTTCTGTTCATCCGTTTTTATTTAGAGGACACTGGTCCTGCTTGCAGCTAATATTTTGGGCGATAAACTACCGTTTTACTGTAATTTGATGCCTTCTCGTACACACAAGGCTAAGAACGAAGAAAGACGGAAACAAGTTGTGGGGAGCGGACATGGAAACTAATTGCTGGTTACACCGTGGTAGAGTAAGAGAACGAATGGAAAATACGGCTCCCCCATATCGAATTTGACGGTTGAGCTTCTTGAACGGCAGGAGTGCTCAGACGCAGTGGTGAACATGGTGTTTGCCTCAACAGGGTCGAACACAGGTCATCGATCAGCCGCCTACATCCAAATCCAAGATCGGCTGAACAAGGCTCTGCTCTGGTCTGCGGACAGGCACTAAGTCGGGGGAAAAGTCCACGTCAGTGTTTTGAACAGACTCGATATTGAGAAATTCTGCTTGCCTAACCAATAATTCTAACAAAAACCGACTTACGTTCATTATACACTGAAGAAAAACGGGCCAAAAATTAACAATATTTCGAAATTAATTATTTATCAAAATAAGCGAAATATGAAAGACGGTTGAGTTTATCTTTCAAATAAACTCAACTTCACCAGAAAGTCGCCCGTTCCTGACGGAACTCAAAGAGAACCTCCTTCAAACTGTCTGTCCGAAGCAAAGCCGTGATGACCACGAGGAGTTCAGAGAACTAGGAATTACTTTCCTTGGCTCAAATAATCCAGATGTATATTTTCGACGCTCAGGAGCAATGCGTAGAGCTAGATGGATGAGCAGCCTGCCTTATGCGATGAAGATATGCACGTCCGAGCACCACATTCCAACGTTCAAGACGAAAAAGCCCCAACGCAGGAACTAATGTCAAAGCTTTGGCGGTTCGGGACCTCCATCTCCTCCGTCTATGGCTTGTAATGCATGATATGCCAGGACGCAGTGGATTCCCCATGGCATGATCTGAATCTTAATCAGCACTTGTCCTGCTATGGGGACTGGGTGAACAAAGTTGTTAGCACCGGTGCACTGCTGGCTTTCAGCCATCAGCGGTACTTCACCTTAGAGATGGTTCTCTTGCTCTTTTCAGCAACTTGACATCTCAGCCTGTGCGAAGTCAGCTTGCAAAACGTTTTCTGGTGGTGAAGCTCAAGATCATACCCGAGGCACCTCTCAGTCGTGAAGGAAGTGGGTCCGGGAAACCATGTTTTTTATTTTATTTATTTTTTATTAGGGCCATTCCCAACAGGCAAACTTGCCCAATTACAGGGAGTATTGGCGTGGGTGTTAAAGGATCTTCTCTACCGGGTCAAATCGGACACGGAAGGCGGTTTCCCGCCGTGGGAATTGAACCCACGTTAATCCATGCTATCCGATCCAAATACTGGCAACAAAGCCACTGGGCCACCCCGGCCCCAGAGTTTGCAGAGATTGAGCAAAGAGACTAAGTTGGTAGACCTGGCTGAACCTGAATCGTGGTCTAAATTCAGACTCCTGAAGCTGGACACCGGGTTCCTAGAGCTGGATGTCAGTGACGGGCCTGACTCATCTACCTACCAGGCATCAAGGGTAAAGCCCAGGGCCATACATGTTCCCAATGATACCGCTGTAAAGGGAGGAAAGATGGCCTCGGACTTTCAAACGACAGCGTAGTCTAAGCGACACTTGCAGAACATTCTGCAAGCGGTCGGGGAAAAAAACGAAAAGGCAACCTGATCTACGCTCAAGGAACCCGAAACACAAGTAATCTGTGTGCTCAAGAAAGGGGGGTTGTGTGAATAGTAGAAATAGAAAGTCAAGTGTGACTATCAGTGGTCAAAACTAGCGCAACTGAACATGACGTCTTGTCGAGGCCATGAGTTGTGAGCGCGGCAGTGGAGTGGTCAGCGCAGCTGGCTTCCACGCAGCCGACCCGGGTTCAAAGCCCGGCGACTTACTTGAACGAGGAGCAAGCGGGCTCCCCAGAAACCCTTCCAAAAGGGAAAGAGTAGGCGACGCCGTATGACCCTGGCAGTTGGTGCGTCTATAAGCCCAAAAATCAATCAAACAGGCCGTGAGCTGTGCTATGAATGTCTCTTACAAATCTCGTATTTGCTATCGAAAGATCGGTGTTATGTTAACTACAATAATAACATAAGCCATAACCCAAAGTAACATGATTACAATAATCTAAGACATTTGGTGTCAATTTGGAAACATCGGCTCTTGGCGTTAATCATCGTACATGAGCTTAGCTTCCACAACGGTGCTTTTCATGCAAGGTACTTAAGCTGGAACCTTCAAGCATTTCAAAGATTGATGAATCAAGATGTTTTGGTCTCAGCATTGTATAACTGGCCTTGTATTGTAATAGGAATAATACCTCAAATCGATGAACGACTGGGTTCTTTCCCGAAATATCCCAACTTAGCCGCCCACTGTGCTCCGGTGGATTACTGAAATGAGAGGAGGTCGTGCGAGAACTCCCAAAAACTATGAAAAACTATGGAAGAAAATGGATGATTTGTTGAAAAACAACGAAAAAGGAAGATTAAATATTGGTCCGGAAATTTTGAAGGTGATATCTGACACTTGAGAGGAATTTGCAACACAAATTATCGTTGGAACTCAACCAAAACTTCTTACTCATTTTTGTCATAGTCACTAATTTATTAAAAACTTAGAAATTAATTTCGGCCACCAGATTTTACTCATTGCCAAAAGTTGTAAATGCCTTTAACAGATACTTTGGACCTACAGGAGCAGTTCATAATTACAACAAAGTTCAAATCCAGGATGGTTCAACAATTATTTTCGATAAAAACTCACCAAAACGCCAAACGTTGCAAACTTTTACCGTCAGGTGGCACCCCTAGCTGGCGTCCAAAATGCGCGAAAGTGACTGCACAGGTAATTTGGAGCTTGGAAAACAGTATTTGACAACTGCTGGTTCCGATTTTATGATAATACAATTTCCACGGGCGATCCAATGAATATTAAAAATTGCAAAAATTTGAAACTTTGACCGCTAGGTGGCACCCCTAGCCCAATAGAGATTTTCAAAAAAATTGGGATTTGAGGTTTTCATGTCTGAAACAACAAAATGTGACGGGCCGCTAAGCTAATTCATCAAAAAATGAAAATCATGGGGCGTTTGATGCACCCTAATGGCCAGTGCCAGTATCTTTATATTAGTGTGCCAGCACCGAAGGGAGTTGCATCGAACTGGATCAACTTTAGTCTACCAATGACTCGGTTCACCTGTCTCACGCTTACTGGCTGTGTTACTTGCCTTCGTTGTGGTATGTGATCACGCCGAGTCTGCCCGTTCACCGCCTGTTCTGCGCACGGTGGACTGTTCAAACAGCAGCCGCACCTCCGATGCTTCTCTCCGTGTCGTCAATGGGGTCGTCGGCTCGGCTGCCATGCGGCGCAGTGCTGGCGCGTGTCGCCGCCTCAGGCACCGACGTTTGCGACGCAATAACCTTCCCAGACGGGGTCGGCGGGTGTTATAGCCGCTCGTGTGTGGAATATTGAATATCACTTGGCAAGTGGGCGTACAGCTCGGCCGAGTGCGCTCGGATGGAAACGCGGCTCTGGCAGTCGTAGCGGCCCTATGAAGGCGTCGTAAGTCTCCGCTAGAACCGCTGCCCGCCTTTGGAGGGCCTTGGCTCCCTGGGGCGTTTTAGCTCCTGCCGAGATATGTCCGTGCTGCCGGACCAGGACTGGACTGGCGCGTGGGCTCCGGTTTGGAGGAGCCGCAGTTTAACCGCCTCTATCTGCGACGCTGCTATAGCTGGGATTAAGTGTGCGGGTTCCGGCGTATGATGAGGCGGTGTTTAATTAGCGCCAGCAGATGTAGGCCCGGCGGAATGGTTTCCACATTGTTGGATGGCCTGTGGGCCGGCTGGCGTTGTAGCCGAGCACTGGGGCTGCATCGTGCAGATGGTTGGAATTCTACCGCCACGCTGGGTGGCTGCTGGCTCTACCTATTGATACTGCTGCTGTAACAATACTGCTGGCTCTCCTCTTGGTATTCTAGATTCTGAACGTAGGGATTCTGCCAGCGATGAAATATTGGGAAAATTTTGTTGTAAAGCCATTTGTTGCATATGCTTTTATGTTATTTTTATGTATCTGAAAACGTGAGATGTTTTCATAAGTTTGAGAACGATTTGAGAACACTATTGATGTAGAATCTGCTGAGCTGAACTATCACAAATTTTTTGTACATATTTGCCGTGATTGTTTTCCTGACTCTACATTTCAACAAGGCTTTTTTATCTGTGGTAAAAAATATGGCCCAACGTGAAACCCAAAACAGTGTTTGACTGGGCCTGACCACAGATTGAAATCTTCAGCCTTTCCCCTCAGTTCGCTGAAGTGCTATACTACTGGTGGTTGTTCGTGGTCATGTTTCGTCTGTGACAGTGTTTTGATGTCAACACCTACCGTCGCTTTTGACTCCACCCAGTTCCTTGAACTCGCCACGAACCGTATCCCTGGTGAAGTACCTGCGCTCGCATGTTTCAATACCAACTATAATAGTTGTTCTGATCGGTGTTGTACTTCTACTGCCACTTGTCCACATGTCCCATTACCGTTCAGAACCTGCCACTGACCTTGCCCCATTTCTCACGTGCTCGCGCTACGTTTCGATGCCCAGCTGCGTGCCCCGCCACCTGTCCTTTTCCCACAGCTGATCATGGTTACCGCTTCAGTTCGCTTACCCCCGAGTCCTCCACTGTTAACAACGCACCGTATTGGAGAGCCGTGTTCTCCGACTTGTTGCGTCTGTCACAGCTTCCCACTGATCTGCTGCATCTGTCACTGTGGACGCCTGTCTGCTGCGTCGGCCGCTGAACTGTTGATCTGCTGTATCAGCTGCCAACTTTTGTTTCCAATATGCCTTTTAGGTGACCCGCTGTATTCGTTGGCCTTTTCCCACTCGCCTGTGTCCTCTGGTCTGTGTCAGCATGTACCGCTGATATTTGTAGTGAGACATTTTCCTACTGATCTGTGTCATCTGAAGTTTTTCCATTTACCCGTATCTGTGCGCCTGTGTCCCCTGAGCTATGGTCGCTGATCTGTGTCATCTGACCTTCTCTCCACTGATCTGTGTCATCTGACCTTCTCTCCACTGATCTGTGTCATCTGACCTTCTCTCCACTGATCTGTGTCATCTGACCTTCTCTCCACTGATCTGTGTCATCTGACCTTCTCTCCACTGATCTGTGTCATCTGACCTTCTCTCCACTGATCTGTGTCATCTGACATTTTCTCCCCTGATCTGTGCCATCTGACCTTTGCCACTGATTTGGGTCATCTGACCTTTTCCCCATTGCTTTGTCATCTGACCTTTTCTCCACTATTCTGTGTCATCTGACATTTTCCCTACTGATCTGTTGATCTGTGTCATCTGACCTTTTCTCCCTTGATCTGTGTCATCTGACCCTTTCTACACTGATCTGTGTCCTCTGACCTTTTCTACTGGCATGCGTCCATAACATATATATGCCGACGTGTGTTCGTTAGCCCGTGTCCCATGCATGCCCGCTGATTGGTGTCCGCTGACCTGTATCTACTGCCCTATGTCCGCTGACCTGTGTCCGCTAACATATGTCCGCTGACATGTGACCGCTGACCTATGTCCGCTGACCAGTGTCTGCTGACCACTGACCAGTGACCACTGACTGGTATCCCTGACCGGTGTCCGCTGACCTATGTCCGCTGAACTATTTCCGCTGACATGTGTCCGCTGGCCAGTGTCCGCTAACCGTTGTCCGCTCACCGCTGACCGGTATCCACTGACCTATGTCCGCTGACCGGTGTCTACTGACCGCTGACCGGTGTCCGCTGACCAGTGACCGCTGACCTATGTCCGCTGACCGGTGACCGCTGACCGGTGTCTGTCTGCTAACCAGTGTCCGCTGACCGGTGTCTGCTGACCACTGACCGGTGTCTACTGACCGCTGACCGGTGTCCGCTGACCTATGTCCGCTGACCAGTGTCCGCTGACCTATGTCCGCTGACCTATGTCTGCTGACCGGTGTCCGCTGACCAGTGTCCGCTGACCGGTGTCCGCTGACCTATGTCCCCTGACCTATGTCCGCTGACCGGCAGGTGGTGCGACACGGCTTCCCGTACCAGCCGACGGCGCTGGCGTTCGACCCGGTGCAGAAGCTGCTGGCCATCGGCACCAAGTCCGGCTCGCTGCGACTGTATCCTTTGCTGGACGCCCGGCGGCCCGTGCCGTGGGCCAGTCTGTGGGGGTGACGGAGGGGAGAACAGGAGACTTACTGGGGCTTACTGGGGAGCTTTCCTGTCTGCTAAGCCACCGGTCCTGGGCACAAGTCCCGGCAGAGCCTCTGAATAAGTTGATCTAATACCCCAAATCGCTTCCAACAGAGTGAGTGTTGGCGACGCCGCACATAACAGTGACAGTTGGTGTGTTGTTAAACCCCAACAATTATTATTATCTGCTCATGATGCTGTTTCTTGAGCTCCCTGCAGTTTAGTGTAGGGTTGATGATAACGACACAGCCTTACATATTTTTTGTTTTGTATCTTAAAGTAAGTGTCCCACCTTAATAAAGGGTTCTAAACTGACGGTTTTGTACAGCGTATGGAGAAACCACATTCGACATATTTCATTTCACCCATAGCACGCTATATTAAATTGCTGCACACTTTAAAGCTCAAAATAAAGCAGGCTATATTTTCCATTTTCAAACCGCAAGGTAATCCCTTTTCATCTGGCAACCCATGTCACGTGATGAATGTTAACAAATGGCATGGCCACGCAACATTTCATGTCGCAAGCCGCCCCAAGCAGTCACATTCGTAATTACACGTGATGGGAAGGTCAACGGTCAACCCAGGGTAGTAAGACAAGAGGAAATTTTGTATCTTTGGATTTTGAGCGATTAAAGGCGTAAAAATGCCGTTTCCTAATCTTCAGGCCCATTTTGGCCATTAATAGTCCTTTTTAGATTTCCCACAAATTGATCCATTTCCTTTAACTGGTTCAGCGGACCTGGGAGACACAATGATCGCCAAATGTCCACATATAAACAGAATTGATAGCGAAATAAATGTTTTAGGATCTTGGGAGGGTTGTAGTTACTGTTTATGAGTAGTTGTTACCAAACTCAACTTAAAACTAGCCTGGCGTGCGTGAGGATAATCAGAAAAAAATGTGCAAAAAATTGCTGAAAAAGCTCCCCTAAGTCTAAGAAAATATGTAAGAGTATGTGTCATCGAGATGCACCTCGCCTTAGTTGTAGTTGTCTGCTGCGCTGTGCTTCCGAAACATTGCTTTACGTACCACTGGCTTCTGTAGTGCGGCCGAGCCGGGCTGCTGCGTCTGTGTGCGGGCAGCACCATGTTTCCAATACTGGGGCCGCTATGGCCGCCGGCTGTGGCGCCGTATCCCCACTGAAGCCTGAGGCTATTTACCGAAGCCCTCGGCTGTTGGCCGCGGCCTCTGTATTGGCTTACGGTACATTGAAGACGGCCACTGCCCGTTACATGAGTAGGACGCCCCGCGGTGCGCTGGTGGTGCGCGGTCAGACCAATTCAGCGGTGCCTTTGTTGCGGGGCGGGCCGCGTTCTTGATCAGTCCTGATTCCTGTATGGTGTTTTTCCCCATGGCAGGCTGTGACCTCCCCCTCCCCATCCCCGCGCCTACCCCCTCTATATCACAGTCGCAAGCTTTGGCTGTGTCTGTAGTTTGTATGTTCCCTGTACGGCCGAGGTCCTTGCTAATTGCTATTATCATATGGTAGGCTAGGTCAGGGCGTCTCGCCGCTCACGTACTCTGTGCCTGCGTAATGTAATTCCATTATTTACCTATGGCAAACACTGGCCAATGCGTACCCTGTACGCATTCGGTCGTGGATTCAATACCTATTCGCGGTATGGGGTCTGGGGGGCGCTGCCGCTGTGCGCAGGGGTGCGTTGCTACCAGCAAGTGATACAGTTTGAGGAATTCTCCCGCACTGTCGCTGTAAACTTGGCTCTGCTTTTCTTGGTTTGTTTAGTGATGTTTGTCTTGTCGCCGGTTTTTGTTTAGATGAATTCTTTTGATGGCTTTGTTGTAGCTCTGTCTGACTGCGCATCGCCTACATTATGTATTTATTGCCTATTGAGATGCCATGAGCAACAAGTATGTATTAACAAATATATAAAACATAGTTAACAAATATGTAACAAGTATACGCAACGACAGTTCAAGTAAGTTAAGATGAATAATTGTATTATTTACACATATATTTGGAGTATTAGTACGAAATCTGCAGCACTTTAACGTTAGAACATTATCTAGGGATTTCATGGAAAATCTCCAACACCAATACGGCACATATTCAGCGGAAATGTGTCCCAGCTCCCTCAGTGGCCATGTCGTAATAACGCGTGTCGCAGACAACAAAAACTTGTCTCTCACAGGCAAAGTTTCTGTGGGGATAGATGACGCGTTGCACTGTGATTGAAAGGAAAACTTCATCCTCTGAGAGTACAAGCTGCCAGTGTTTGTGGTGAGGCGAATCATTTTTGTGGTGGTAAAAATGTTTAGTGTATTGAAAATGTCATATTACTTTAGAAAGCTTTAGGACTGAGACAATGCCACTTTTTAATGGTTTTCATTGCAAAGTAAAACGTATTTGAATAGTATAGCTATTATTTTCTGTCATTCAGTGGCGAATATTTGCGGATGATGTAAATTTTTGCAGATGAAGTAGGTGTGTTTAATTAGCCGCTCAAAGGCTAGCCAGAAGTTGCAGTTGCCTGCTGAGGGCTACGCAGGCGGTTGCTGTAAGTTTTCAAGCTTCACAGGAGCCTACATTTCCGTTTTATTTACGGAAATAAAAAACTGGTGCTCAAACTAGTCTGCTGCAGAATGGTTGAGTGGAAAACTCCGACGATGAAAAACAATCCAACTGCAGTAAGAGTGCTTGACGCAGAAGAGAGCTGAAAATACTTGAACAACTTTCCGGCAAATGCTTGTCCATCTGGCGGGGTGAGCGTTTTATCTTCTGCAGGGGGGAGTAGACTGACAGTTGAGCTGCTCAGCTTTATTGAGATTGAAGCTTGCCATTTTAAATTTGCCCACAACATTTCTGTGGGAGGGAGGGATGGAGATCCAAAAAAATCCGTGTCTGAACTTTCTCTCTATGGTAATGCAATAGCTGTTTCATGTATGGTTTTTTGGGCTCTTCTGTTTCACGTCCTCACTGAACGGCGCTGCCGGAGCGCGACTTTAGAGGTCCTCAAAGCTTCGAATCTGAATTTTCACCCGATGGTAATATTTTCTGACGTCCCGGCGACGTTTGGACTGTTAGCTGTCGGTGAAGATGGACAAATCACACACTGCTGAAACCATTCCATTCGCCGGCAGCGCCACCAACAAGCTGTAGCATGGACCAGTGGCGGATCTAGGACTTCATTCGGGGGGGCTAGGGACCTC
Source organism: Lepas anatifera (assembly GCA_034440635.1). Classification (NCBI taxonomy): domain Eukaryota; kingdom Metazoa; phylum Arthropoda; class Thecostraca; family Lepadidae; genus Lepas; species Lepas anatifera. The sequence continues at coordinate 204,102 of JAOTON010000333.1, forward strand.
GAGTCTCTCCCACCATTGCCTCGGATCAGCCTACGCCTATGCACTAACGATAGGCACTCTGACCAGGGGGGGGTTTGAACCCCCTAGCCTCCTTGTATCCGCCACTGGCATGGACCGTCTCCTTTCCAAACTGCAGTCTTTTCCACACGTCTGATGGCGTCTTTCCCTGACGGTGACAGCTATGATCTACCACCCAATGCCTTTATATTACATATATTCTGTGAGAAATTGCGATCCGGACTGTGGCGCACGGCACCACCTCGAATGGATTCCCGGCTCATGGGTGGCCTGCGACGCCGACACTATCTCCTCAGAAGCCGCTGCGCTAGAAAATGATGTAGTGCTAATGGCGGTGTGGCCCCAGTGATGGTCTCCGCATCCGTTGTTTTGTTCTGCGCCCATTTGGCGCGGCCGTGTGATGTGTCGTCTGTCAGCGGCGGCTGCTGTCGTCGCCTAGTGCCCGCCACCCGGACAACACACGGCCGCGCCAACCCCGCCAACGACAGCCCTGCACGCCGTATTGACTGGGCTATCAGTGGTGCATGCTTTGGCGTAATGTTTTTGCCATTAGTTTTCCACGCCAGATGGTTGTACCGGGGATGCTCTTTTGCTGAAGCTAGACAGACCATCAGAGGCGAATCAGGTTTTTTATCTCTGTGTGGCGCGAGAAAGACCTCCCACATCATGCTCAGTGTATTTATGAAGTCTGGGGTAAATACGGCGCAATAGTTGCTGTAGGCATATCCTAAAACGCATGCGGCTTATCAATGCTCTAAGTGGTAAAAGTGTCCCACATGGCCTCAGTTGTGACGAGGGATGGTAAATGATCTGAACTTCGAATGAGTATTTTTCACGCATGTTTTTCTTTTATTTGAAACACGGTATATTCCACACGTGCCCCACTGGGGGAGGGGGATGAGTGGTGCTGGTATTTCGCTCACCCTCTGTATCTCGTTTCCTTGAAAGGCTAAAACAAAATTACGGAGGGCGTTCAAAAGCTCTTGAGACGAAAATAAATTGTAAGAAAAAACTTGTATCAGGTCAATATTGAGGTCACCAGAGGTCATGGAAGGTACAACAGGGCATTGTAGATTTTCTCCCTATATATTTTCACTGAGCGAGCAAGGGACAATCTTTAGGGATCATTGGATTCGTATCATCGTGGTAAATTGAATAATGTATAAGATGACCATGCTAGGTCAAATAGGGAAATTATCTAACCTCAACCTAGGTCAGGGTCACATGTCTACTTAATATTGTCATGTTGCAATCCATTTTGCAATATTGCAAGCAATCGACTCCCCCGGACAAGATAAACTCAATGAAAGAAAAATGGAAGCTCCATCTCAAGTACGAAGTGCGAAGTTATTGTAAAATAATCACTGTACACTCAGGTGGTCTCACAGGACCTTTGAGAGGCCAGGTTCTCGAAAACAAATTTATAAACAAAACTTTGGTAATTATACATGGTATGAGAACTTTCAAGTTGATCTTTCCCATATTTACGAACAGGAAATCTCCCCACGTGCTTTTGTAGCGTTGGTCGGCGGGAATCTTGGCAGATTCTGTGGGGTACCAGATTTTTCCAGGGCCCTTTAACATTGAAAGCGTATACAATCCTATTTTTCATGAAATAATGATTACTGTTGAAATTCAGGAGGCATTTCATCCCACTTCTCACGGTGTTTCCAACGCTTCATCTGGCGGGTAGCGATAAGCCTGACGGGCTGTGTGTGCCTATGCATTTGCCAAGCCGCTGCGTCTCCTCTCATGCAAATTAAAACGCTGGGGATAAGACTTTAATAGCACAGTGTCGACCGTCCGTCCATGAATATCCACACATCTGCTGCCACGTGGGGTGATCGAGGCTGTAACTATCGCCGAAGTGATGCCCACATTACTATTCTGCATTAAAATTGCATGCACCTCCCGGGCAGAAAACGTCGAATTTGACATCGTTTCGATGCATTGGTATTCTCTGGGGCGAAAGCGCGAGAGTGTTCGAGCGGGCTCTGACCAAGTTATGACATGAAAGGTGCTCACTACGATAGATGTACCCAATTTCACTCTCTCAACTGAATCCTCAAAGGCAGGCATGACCTTGGCATTGACATTAGAATCCAGACGCCTGACTATTCTGAGAACAAGTAAGTGGGGGCCACGTGGCGGTTACAGCCTAATAAAATGGTGTATGCCGCTGCTGTTGAATGGCGTCACCAAATTGCACGTGCCGTGGGGCCATCGCGTAAAACCGATGGTCTTTGACGCAGTTAGTCGCGTGGGGATGCCACCAGAAAGGCCGGCACTGAATGTGACTGATTGCTACCTGCCTTGTCTTATGCACCCGCCCTCGTCAGAAACGCCAGACTGGTGTGGATTATGTCACATTAGGTAGTACATTTGTTTTTGCTCATTTAGGTGTAATATTGTTACCATCCATTTCGTTGGGCAACACATGGGTGGTGGCCTCATTGATCTAGTTTTTCAAGCAGGGCTGCTCCCGTTTTTATATCTGAAACTTGTGCTAACTCTTGCCATTTTAAGATCAGGCTGCCATTGCGATTTCGGTGCTCTAGCCCGAAACGCTGAGGAGTTACTGCGGCTGGCCGGTTTTATCGGATCGCCGCTGACGGCCGTCTCCAGTTTCCAGCGATGCGGGCGTCCAACTCGTCAGCCTGCAGAGGCGATTCCAGGTCTCCAAATTAGCGGCGCGTTAACAGGACTACGCCTGCAGCCAAACTTGTACAGACCAGTGAAGCTGAGGTGGTCAGTTGTCGCCGCCGCCGCTGTGGGTAGTGACAGTTGACCCCTGTTCCTGGCGCCGCCCGTGGCTGTCGTGTCGTCGGGGGCTGACGCAGCTCCAGCTCGCGGTGACATGTCGGTCCGGCGTGGCCGCCCTCTCTAATGAATCGACGACGCCAGCCGGCGAGATATCAGCCCGCTCTCAATCCTCCGCCAGCGACGGCGTCGTAAGCACCCGCGTCTCAGCTCCGTCCTGAACGACCTGCTGGATAGCCTCTCCCGTTAAGCTTTATTTCCAGGCTTTGTCTGTTGTATTGTGACTTGGTGTCAATACCTCACTGCACTACTTTTATCATCCATGCCTCTCCGAAAACCGAGTGAGCTTCCTCCAAAAAAGAGATGCTGTCTGACGTCACCACTCGATGGTGCGCTCTGCGGATCCGCCTGAAGGGCGGCCTTTGAAGTGACTTCGTGTCATCTCACAAGGTTTGATGTTCGCCCCCCAGAGTCACACTCGCCCTGCGTGGCTTCTCTGTCGGTTTGTCAGCACTAGCTGGAGGGACGGTCCCCTTGTTCTCACGGCAGTGGTGCCGGAGGGCAGGGAGCGCCGCTCCTCCTGCGATTCTTCTGTCTGTGGTGCCTCGGGGTCCTAATGGAATATCCGTCAATATTGGGGCTGGGTCGACTACTGTTCTATGCTGGTAACTGAGACTGGCTGAGGCTGCTCGCGGTGTGAGTTGCTATGTTATCGGTAACCCATGAGTGCAAATTATAAACCGTGCGTCGCATGCTTGCATTGTATGCATGCTTTGCATTGCCGGTTATTTTTAGTAAAACATATGCTCATAGCGGACAAAAGTTTTGAAAATCCATCAGAAAACATGAACTTAGCGAAAACGTTGCAAATATAACCATATGATAATTGTTGGGGCTTAACAACGCACCAACTGCCAGGGTCATATGGCTCTGCCAACTCTCACCCTATTGGGACGGATTTTGGGGATCAGATCAACTTATTCAGAGGTTCCGCCGGGACTGGAACCCGGGTACCGGCAGCTTAGAAGACAGGGATGTTATCCACTAAGCCACCCATCCCCGTGCAAATATGGCCGTGCCATTTCTGTTTTAATGCAAGAATCTATAAAAAATACATTATTTCAGATAGGCTACCATTAACGTCTTTATTGGCGATAACAGACCGAACCCGACCGTTAGCTTGGATGTTGTTGGATAGCTTACCGTTATTCTTTAACAGGGGCTCCCAAAACGGCGGGGTATGGAGACTTATGAATTTGAACCACGAATGCTAAACTGACAACTTTTATACATTCCCCGCTGATTTTAGACGCATGGATGCGTGGTTCCTACCTTTAACACAATTTCAGAGACCTTGGTACATTTTGAATGATGAAAATATTGCCGCGAGGGCGGAAGCCGTAAGCCTGAGGAAATCACATCCTGGGCGGATTATAAAAACCTGTTGCAGTTTTTCTTAGTTGTGAGTGATTCCCATGCCTTTCCAGTCATGTGCTTCGGGACATCTAATTTGCGATAACGTTCTGCGTGGAGCTGACTTTTCGACGATGGTGGTTATCAAAAGCAAGGTTGAGGAGGTGTGGGATCAAGACAAACATGGATTCTTGGGAACTCTTGTGGCAACAAAATTCAGAAATGGGAACGTAATGGAGAAAATAGACGCGCGCCCATATTCGTTTCCACCGCTGTGTAATCACCACAAACGACCCGACCTGCTTTATGGATGAAAACTATGGTCCAGTCGGGATAAATGAATGCCTTACTTTCCTCCAATTTATTGCGAACACAAAAAATGAATTGGAAAATAATTCATTTAGTTGCGTTGGTTTTTCCTTGATTTTCTGAATAAACAAATTTTATATTGTCATCGCCCTGAAATACATATTTTTGCTTTCGACTTAGAACAATATAAATTCAATATATAAATATGAATATCATGTTAGAATTAAAGAATTCCAAATTCAGGAGGCTGAATCTTTTTTCTTGTTAGGCATGCTTTTTGCGATCTCGGAAAGGTATTTTTCCACAATGAAGAATATTTTTTTAGGGTCGCAAAGTTACTTGCCGTCCGCCCCGCCGCTGCGGCCGCGATGGGTCGCTGTGGCGCCAGTGCAGCTGCTATGGTTGGTGGAGAGTACCTTCTTTATGTGCGGTTTTAAATCCCAGCGTGGTGCACATTGCCCTTGGACGTAAATGGATCCATCCAGTGGCGGATCTAAAGCAAACGTTTTTGGGGACAGCATGGACGAAGTCGTAAACAAACATAAGGTTTTACAGAAAACCTGCCTAAATTGTTTATAAAGAGGGGACAATTTTTCGACTTTGAGGACGAAGGACAGATTGGACCCCCTAGATTCGCTCTTGGACCGAGCATGGTACAATCATTGCCTTGATGTCATTAAGCAGTAGTTTTGTTGTGTGCGCAGAAACCACCGGAACTGAGCATAGATGCATTGCGGCATAATGAAGCTATGAACCCGTTCAAGGGAATTTTTTCAAGGAACAAAATATCAGTTAAAAGGGCGGATCCGTAACATATCCGCCATGTTCCCCGATAATCCCTTAATAACTAACATACGATGGCTCACCAAAAGAAAAAGAGACCAGGCGACATATTCTTCCGCTCAAGACCAGTTCAAAACATGCAACAGGTATATGAAAAAGCATCGATCCCTACTACTGCTCAAGCGTACGTAGCCCCAGGGACCGAAATTCCTACGATTGAGGCGAACACTAAAACATGGCATGCAGTTATAAGAACATTTAGACAATATAAATAGTTAGCATTTAAGCAAATAAATAAATAATAGTGACACTTGAGACTCATAATCCCATATTTACACGCCCTCTGACAGATCGGTGGGAGCCTTGCAGCGGGCGAAGTGACGCTGCACATGTTTGCACGTGCGCCAGAGCGTCTGCACCTGTGCACATTCTTGCTCAAGTCAAACACCTTCAGAAACACATACATATTTTCGAAGCTCACGTGCATTTCTGCCGCGAATATTCCGTTTTGCTTGCGATGAAGCTTCTCAATACTCTCATTCGGGGCGTACTGCTAAGTCTCAGGGAAACGCACAACCCGAGTATGTAGGGTTGCGATTCTGTGCGAAAATTGTATACATATAATTGACTTGATGCGGTCACCGATAAGTTTAGGTTTCACCTCTGTACTACACTTATTTGTAGATCTAACCTCTTGAGAAGCGTGCGGCCGGGGCGGGCTGAGCCGGGCTATGTCGCTCATGTATGATATTCTATACATATGCAGAGAGAGAGACGTCGCGGATGATGTGCGCCCGCTCGGCAATTACAGTCCTTTAATTGAAGTCGAGATGTCCCGTTAACATCCCGCGAGTAGCTCGTAACAGCACCATGGCGAATCGTTCTTCCAGGCCAAATTAGCCCGAAGCCTGCTGAACGAAGTGGCGAATCGGAGCTTTGTTTCAGTGTACTCTTTGAATATATATGTGTAGAAAGTTTTTTATGGCATCACCTCGCTGACCGGATGACTTAGATCTGCTACTGATTCATTTCTCTCTAGAGCTCATCTGGGTAACGATGCTTCCGTAGGATTGCATCAACACGATGGGATTGAATACGTTTTTGGAGTATTGTAACGGCTGTAATATGATCAAATAAATGTATAAACGTCTATGTAGTATGCTATCTGACACGCAATATCTAACCTGTACGTATCAATATGTAGTAGAATATGTTAGGCTATAGCTGGAGAATGCATTATGCGCTTCCCATCCACCTTGTATTTACACCGAACAGTTTTGTCCGTAATCGACGATGCCGATGCACCATCCAACGTTGCTGGCGCATCGAGCTGTCTGTAGATACTGCAGTGAACCCTGAACATTTAGAAAGTCATGCTAGAAGACTTCCGCGTGTCTTTTTTATTTAAACAGTCCTGAATGGCTGAATCCAACCATGTTTACTTTGAAAGCTGCTGGTTTTGCAACGCAGTTGCCAGTGATTGCGGTACCGTGATGATGTCAATCCGTAGAAGGCCAATACAAACTACATACTTCGATCATGCACTACGCATTCCTGCGTAAGAGCTAGAAATCGTTACTTGTTCTCTTTGTTTCTTGTGTGTGGATTGCGGGCTAAATCCAGCGTGCGGAATAAGACAAGGAGATAGCGTGATCTCCCTTCCAGTTTTTAGCCGCCGAAATTGGCCGACCAGGCACTCGCTAACATCTAACTCGGTGGCACGCAACGCTTTGTCTGCGCCGGTCACCCCGTCGATAATTGGGTCAGTGACGCGTCCATAGTCGCCGGTCAGGTCCAGTCGGTCGATCTCCGATCAGGTGCCGCAGAGAGAGAGAGAGAGAGAGAGAGAGAGAGAGAGAGAGAGAGAGAGAGAGAGAGAGAGAGAGAGAGAGAGAGAGAGAGAGAGAGAGAGAGAGAGAGAGAGAGAGAGAGAGAGAGAGAGAGAGAGAGAGAGAGAGAGAGAGAGAGAGAGAGAGAGAGAGAGAGAGAGAGAGAGAGAGAGAGAGAGAGAGAGAGAGAGAGAGAGAGAGAGAGAAAGAGAGGGGATGTGATATTACGAACAAATGCTGTTAGCAAACCACCTTACTCAGCGGAATATTAGTAAAAGAGCGTGTGAAGGATTCGGAATTATATAAAGGAAAGTAATACCCGTCGACGTGTGCATGTCGTGTCTTTCCCCTGCTGGTGGTAATCCCGGGGTGACGGAAAAATAAACATGTTTGCAAATTGAGGAAGATGCGAATGGGAGTGAATTAGGCCAGTCGCAGCTCGATGTGCAATGCTTTTTTAGAGAAACTTTTATTTGAGGCGTCAGAATATAATTGATGCATGAGGCATGTATTAGTCCCGCGTAAGACATGTTTTTCAGGCTTGCTTAATTTTTCCCTCGGATGTATGTTGATGTGTGAATGGTATGTATGTATGTGGTCACGAGTTTGTTGCATGTCAATTCGCCCATTATTGTTGTCTATCTTCCCCTCTCGTATTTTGTCCCTGCTTTCCCGTTATCTCACCTATATGGCAGTATCCCATGTCTTCCCTACACCTGTGTTGCATCGGTCCGATATTTTCGTTTTCATTCTGCTCCCCCTCGCTGGCACAATATGTTGTTCATTTGTTCCGATACCGGCAAGCGCCGTTCAAGCTCCTTGGTGAGCTTATATGTGGTCCAGTTAATTATCCTTTGTCATGTACGCTTTTCAGCCACAGATAATAGTGAGTCGCGGTTGGACAGCTGACACTTTGTATCATTTTTATACGGCCGGATGTGCTTCACACGAATTCAACATGTTATTTTTGGTCATGTATTTGCCAGATATGTGACAGGGAATGTCACTTTCAGATTGGGTGATACAGGCTTTGCTCTTACAAAAGGTCGCAATTTTGCCTGTCGAGGCAAAACCCGCCATCGCTTTTGCTGAGACCGGTACCAGTCGCAGCCCGCTCTCACTGACACCTGTATCTCGTTGCGTAATCGCTACAACACCGCGCGACGGTGGGGCCATCGCACTGCCGCCGTCGCCGGGCCACGTTTACCCCGTTCCCCTGCCATCTCACGTTCATCCCGTTACCCTGCTATCTCACGTTCATCCCGTTCCTCTGCCATCTCACTTCAGTCCCCGTGGCGTGCCAGCCTCTTCACGTCACTCCTGTCTCGCGCTTGCTCTCAGTGGGCGGGTCAGCCGACCTCCCGCGGGGCCTCTGAGTTATGGCCGCGACGGCACGTGCCGCCAGGCGGCGACGACAGCGACAGCGTCGACGGCGGTGGTGACGAAGTTGAATGTCACGCGCACCCGGCGACGGTCAGGGCCATGGTGATTGGCACGGTCAGGGCCATTCGATTGGGGGCGCGTGAAACGCAGCAGCGGCCTCACCATTGCTGTGACCGCTAGAGAGAGCTGGTAATCGGCTCCTTACGAAATTACGATATGTACTGGGGTCAGTCGATGACTATGAGAAGCGTTCACGTCAGTGGCGGATACAAGGGCAAGGCTAGGGGTCTTCAAGCCCCCCCGAAATGACAGTGCCTAAAGTTATGCATAGCCGGAGACTATTCCGAAGCAATGGAGGGGGAGACTCGAACCCCTTATCCCCTCCCCGGAAATGTTGTCTTGGATCCGTCACTGGTTCACATGACTGAAATATTGAAATTGCCATAACCGCTCATCCCATACTGGCGAAGGTCCGAGCCGTTATTCGAAGCTTGATCTCAAATATTTAGTGTATTGATTAACTTCTGCCAAGTTTGGGACAGGCGACTGAAAGTTTCCCGCCTGGATCCCTTGAACTCCACCGCGTCCATAGTGGGGAAATCCATCTCTTATTTGGGTGCCATGCATCAGTGGCACGGTCCCGGTGGGCAATTCCAGCACGAAACGAGCGGGAAAACAGCACATTTACACGGGACCTCTTTAATTTTTCCTCTAAATTTATACGGTTTTGTGAACCCTGCAGCCGAATCCGATTGCTTTAGATCAGCCAGACGGGAACTCTGGAAGTCGAGGCCACCAGAATTGTTCGAAGATCCGCTTACAAATGCATGTTTAGGACGAATATAAAGACTACAGAACCAATGAAACATGCAAAAACATATGCTCTCGTACGAAATGGACCAATGCACTTGAATTAACCGTCGGCTTAACCCTTGGTCACGTGTGGCTGTTTTGTTCTGTGACCGTTACATAAGGTCAAGGATAATTTTTCTTGTACGCCTAATTTTGTCTTTTATTATGTCGAGATCAATAATTTCACTATTTCGAATAGAGTAGATGAGAATATCCGCTTTCATCAATAATGATTTTTTAAAGCTCATAATGTGGCACTGAATTTTCAGAATACGTTGTCACATGGTCTTGGCTACATCGGTGAAGAGCGAAAAGGAGTCTGGTATGTGAATACACGTGCCAGATGTAGTTGATGGCGATGATTTTGAAACCAAAGTCAATTTCGCATCACAAGGATACGTTCTTGACATTTCTAAAATTTGGGATTTTTTCAGAGAGTTCCGGTTATGGGCTGCCGTTCATGAGAACAACATTCTTATGACCTCAAACAAATTCCTTCGTGTTTTTACGACTCGCAGCTTTCAAGTGATACCTGATTTATAGATGATTCCCTTGTGCATCATATCACAGTTGAGGGCAAAATGGGAAATGGAAATGCAGTGCAAAATCCTCGGCTTAGCACTGCAAAATCTATCACCGTTTGAGAGGAAGTAGCTTATGACCTTAGGTTAGTCATATAACAAAGTTTTTGCAGGTCGCCCGGGGTCAAACGACTGTTGATTCGAGTTTTTTCTTCTCATTTGATACAAGATAGTATTTTTCATCTCCCATCGGCTTTTGTGGTGTTTATGGTCATCCCAAAAATGCACTGAAAACATATTTACGAAAAATGCAAGGAGCCTTACCTTCTAAGGTTCTGGTCCGATTAAGCAGATACCGTCAGGTTTGGCGTAAGGTTTCATCAGAACTCTATGTATCCGTTCTAAAGAAAACTGAATAATTTTCGTGTAGGCGTTAGTCGATTGGAGCTGATATTGCCCCACCTCCCTCTAAGCTATTTGCAATTAACTTCAGTGCGTTCATATTATTTGTCCCGGCGGTGAAAAGTTTCACCATTTGAAACATATTTCGCCCCGGCTAAAAATGATAAGTGTGTGGATCTACTTCAAACATTCTTTGAAGCGTAGCAGGAATCTGGCGAATTTTCAATAAAATTCATGACGAATTTCAACTACGCATTTCAAGCAAGGCGTAGCATTAACTTGAAATGTGTAGTTTCCCGTTGACACGGCCATCCCATGACACAACACTGTTCACCAGTCCTTGTTTCGTTTTTAGGTGTTGGCTGATGACCTGGTCCCATCCGGCGTTGCTGAGCTTTCAATCACACATTTTCCATATTTTTCCAGTCTCTCTCCGATAGACCATTTAACGACCACTGTCCTTGCCCCGTCCGCTCGCTGGCTGCAGCGTGTCTGGACTGGGCAGGTGTCTGCCAGTGCCCGGGGTCCCACCGCTCTCAGCCGCCGGACAGCCACTGTCCTGCGCCGGCTAAATTGCAGCGTAAGTTGGTATCTGACCGGGTCGGGCGGCGCCGTCAGATAAGCCAACTTTGCCAATAAATAGCGGCCCGGTGACTGAAGTTGGCGCGGCGCTGATGAGCTGTCAGAGGCGCCGGTCCTAACTGAGCCTCGCCGGAGGGCAGATGCCCGCGGGCGGTGCCGGCGGCGGACGTGAACGATAGTCCGGCGCTGATGGAGGCTAGCGCGCCAAGAAACTCACGGCCCGGGGACTGATTCACTGTCCAGGCACGGAAGCTATGGCTATTTGGTGCTTGTGTGCCGTGATTTGGCGATATTGGGTCCTAGAGTCATGGGCGCTAAAAACTTATTTGGAAGACGAAGCGTGTGTCAAGGAAACTGGACATTGTAAAGCGCCAAACACGTGCGCAACGTGTTGTGGGGCGCATATATTTCTGCGTGGAATGAGTCCGTTGAACAAGGTATTCTATTTATCGTCTCAGAATGACAAAACATGGTGACGAAGAGGGCAGCTCGTTTAGATGCCCTCCGAATAGTTGTGACGTTGAACCTCAATGGAACACTGACTAGGTCAGTGGTGTTGGGCTAATTTTCTGAGTGAACGGAGATACAGGTAGACGGTCGCTCAACTGACCCAATCACCAGCATCTATTCCACCCTGGAGCAGGAACCCGCGTCACGGGGCAATTGGACATTTGGAGCCTAATCACAGAGAGCTTTGTTTACCTACGCCCCTCCAGTAATTAGCGAACACTGCGACCTACTTTTTATGTTGCATGTGCGTCAGACGTGTCTAGTAAGCAAAAATCTGCTCATTCGTCAGCCCAGCAAGAGAAAGCTCCTAATTCCCCAACCCGAGGAGTTCAACTACTGTTCGCCGATAATTCAATTTCCAGGAGCTGCATCAGTTTGAGTATGGTAGAAATAAACATCAATCCTGACGCTATTGACGTTCGCGTCATCAAAGAGTGGAGCAGTGGATGACTTTTGTGGAAGTTCGTGACTGAAGCCATCGAATCATTTGATGGTTTTCACGCTCACCCTCCACTATTTCTCCTGACCGGCGCACTGAATCATAAACTTTTTAAACGCTCGATCGTGCCGATGACTGCCAGCCCGGCCCAGCCCTGCTCCCTGAAGTGGTCACTTCCAGCTACTGCGGCCTGCTGCCTCCTGGTACAAATGCTCCCTCTGGCAGTGACAGAGTGAGCATCATAAATGCTGAGAATCGCAACATTCCTCGGAATCTCGGCTCTCTATCAGTTTTATTGGCTCATCCAATCCCGATATATTGGATGTCAGCTACAGTATGTGCGTGAAACCTCGCACTGCGGTGAACATTTCGACACAGCGCAGACGCCAGTCTGTTGCAGACCCACCAGCCGTGAAGTTGATAATGTTTTTTTCTTTATAGTCGCTGAAGCGTATGTCTTCGCTCGGCTCCAAACGGTAACAGGCTTTGTGATGAGGGTGACCGGAAAGATGTACCTTTTTGTAGAACTCCCTGCATAGGGCTGGTAAGGTGTCTTGTTTTGCAAGTTTTAAAGAACAGTTTTCTCAGTGCTGATATATCTATCTGTTCCAGATCGTATGCGAACCATTTAGCTCTTTAGTATCAGGATCAGCTGCGCCCGATCATGTCCGACGCGGCCAATAACAGACTTTCCTTGTCGGCAATTTTTGGCGCACATAATATTTGGCATTGACCATTACACACACAGCATAATAAAACAATTTACGCAGAGTTTGCTGAAAAATATATTTGTATTTAAAGGCAGTTTGGCACCTTTACAAGGGGGTTTGAATCGAGATAGCCATGTGACAGAGCCTGCCGGAAATCCCCAGGTTTGATATTTTATTCGTCTCAGAACTCGTCATTTGCTGTTCAATTTCGTATTTGGAGCGGGCAAGGGCGTAGTGGTCTCACCATTCAAAGGGACCACCGTTTAAAGGGTCCATAGTTCAGAGAATTCACTTAACAGAAAAATCTAGTGAGCTGAAGGACTTCCAAAAGTGAAGAAAGTGAATGAAAAGGAAATGTTCTGCAATTCCATTGCTCCACTTCTGTGATTGCACATTATTCTAAGAATCACTGTAGACATTTCTCTCCCCTTAAAGTGTTCCTCTGTGTGTCTGCCGTGGGGTATTTGGGTCGTCCCCAAACTAACATTTGCTTCTGCAATGATTTCATTCCTGTGCCGCATGCTATTTCCATGGTGGGGTAAACGCTCTTTGTGAGGAGGAAAACAGGTATCTACTGATGGAAAACTCCTCCTGCTAGTAAGAGCTTTATAGTCCTCCCATGGGTGGTGTTTCACATCTTCTTGGTATTGTCATTCACTTGTAGAAACCTTGAGATCCCTATTTATTTTTGCTCTGGGTAAAGCATTTTAACGGTGAACTCTTTGAATGATACACCTTTTGAACTGCATACCCTTTGATTGGTGGATCTCTTAACATAGATCCGCCGTTTTTATATTGAAGTAGGTCTCTTTAATGCTACTCGCCAGGAAGGTTTAAACCAAACTCTGCCACGTATGTCACGTTAAAATTGTATCGCTTGAGACGGCTCCAGTGCTGTAAAGACCCGCTCGCCGGCCCTCACTTGGTGCCTGCGGCATTTCTCTGAACACCTGGGGCATGCTTGCTTTGGAAGCTGAAGCCATCAGTGGAAATATGGATGACCAGTTGAAGGGCTGGCGACTTCCCGGAGAACTGCCGGCTGGGGACCGCCCCTGGAACTATTCTTACGGGTAAACTTATCTATCTTCACTACCGCGCACCAAGTCATTCCAAATGTCTTCTTACGGCCGAGGCGTATGGGGCCTTGTGCAGTTTTGGAATGTGCCCTGATATCGATGTAGGATTGAGTTGTGCCTGAAAGACTATGGCCAACATTATGTTGGCCGGGACTCCGTTATCTTTGCTTATAAAGGTTGATTTAGGAGTAATGCGAATTGGCTATGTTCGACCATTCCTTTGCAAGAATTGTAATTTGTCTATTTTTTATAAACCTGTGACTGCGCACGAAGCTTAGCCATGTTCTCGATAAATTATTGTCCAAGTAGATCAGAACCAAATATTTTGTTTCCAATTTGTGTATGCTCTTCAAACAGCAGTCTAATGAAAGATCCTAGATGAAGATCTCTAATCCAATTCATTGAATGCCTTGCGCGCTGCTGTTTTATTATGCTCGCCTCGAATGCATTGTCAAGTCTCGTAATATTAAGATAAAATTTTGTTCGTGTGCAAATGTTAAGACTCGATGCTCGGTGTTCAGCCGTTTGCAACTTATTGCGAGTATGGGAACTTATGGCTAGCATTGTAAAATAGCGCGCAAATGTCGTTTAATGTTGGATACAATTTATGGTGTGCCATATCACCGCATATTTATTGTCTCTTGACCCCCACGCAAAGAGAGTGCAATGTTTATGGTGGAGTTGCAGTGAATGCGTAATGGTGCCACCGGTGACACTTGTATGGCCGAGTAATGACCAATGACGGGCCGACTGTCGCGTTTGTGCGCTCTGAATGCCAACAGAGCCATGGTCTGCCGGTGTCGCACGGCCCCGGGTGCTGAAACGCCTCAAAACCCGATACAAACGCGCACCATGGCCGGGTTGGAACACGTATAGCTTTGGGTTACCACGTGACAACGATAGGCCAGTTGAAAAGATTCTAGCACCTTCGTGGGCTTTGATGGTAATAATTATTGGGGCTTATCGACGCACCAACTGCCAGGGTCATATGGCGTCGCCAACTCTTACCCCGTTGGGAGGGTTTCTTGGAAGCCAGCTTGCTCCTTGTTCAGGGAAGCCGCCGGGTCTTGAACCTGGGTTGGCTGTGGAAGCCAGTTACGGTGACCACTCCACTACCGTGCCCCCTTCGTGGGCTTCGAACTGAGCTATGAGTTGTATAGAGCATAGCGAAAAACCGCTCGTTTCATGTTTTTGTATTTCTCAGAACTCACCTTAGGAGAAACGTCGCTTTTGTTTTTGAACACACTACCCCCTTCCCCCCATGAGCCGTCAGGCCGCGCGGCTCATCGTCTGCGGTAGTTGCGACCGGCGTTGGGACAGGGGGGTCGGTGTTCGCTCTTAACGGATCTTTTTTTCCGGAAGTGGCGAATGCGAGGGAAAATCAAATTCTTCGCAAGATGTTTTGCGGTATGCTCTGCTAAACGTGTTACATTGTCTTTAACACCCGCCCCGGTGGGCCTCCTAGCCACATTGGCACTGGTGGGGGATGGGGTATGTTCAAACACTCCCCCCCGGGAGAGGGTTAAGCTTTGGATCGGTGTCAGCTACAGCCCTGGTATTTTTCTTCCCTTCCCAGACGCACATTACTGCGTTAGTGTTGTGCACTGACCAGATTCTGGGTATATATGTGTCCAATGTGTGGTGCACTGCCGTTGTGAGTGTACAATACGTTAAACAGAGTGCATTTCCTTGACGCGACGTCTCAGATTGGGGCGGCCTGGAGTCGACATCCACGTGCGGCACGACGGCGACCCGGCTGTCCTACAGGTCAGTCCCGAACGAACGCTAACTCTCCTGTCCTACAGGTCAGTCCCAACCGAACACTAACTCTCACCACGGAACGCTAACTCCTGTCCCACTGGTCAGTCCCAACCAAACACTAACTCTCCTGTCTCACAGGTCAGTCCCAAACCGCACGCCAACTCTCCTGTCCTACAGGTCAGTCCCAACCGCACGCTAACGCTCCTGTCCTAAGGGTTAGTCCCAACCGAACACTAACTCTCAGCACAGAACGCTAACTCCTGACCCACTGGTCAGTCCCAACCGAACACTAACTCTCCTGTCCTAAAGGTTAGTCCCAACCGCACGCTAACTCTCCTGTCCTACAGGTCAGTCCCAACCGCACGCTAACTCTCCTGTCCTAAGGGTTAGTCCCAACCGAACACTAACTCTCAGCACAGAACGCTAACTCCTGTCCCACTGGTCAGTCCCAACCGAACACTAACTCTCCTGCCCTAAAGGTCAGTCTTAACCGCACGCTAACTCTCCTGTCTTACAGGTCAGTCCCAACCGAACACTAACTCTCACCACAGAACGCTAACTCCTGTCCCACTGGTCCGTCCCACCCGAACACTAACTCTCCTGTCTGACAGATCAGTCCCAACCGAACGATAACTCTCCTGTCCTACAGGCCAGTCCCGAACGAACGCTAACTATCCTTTCCCACAGGTCAGTCCCAACCGAACGCTAACTCTCACCACGGAACGCTAACTCCTGTCCCACTGGTCAGTCCCAACCGAACACTAACTCTCCTGTCCGACAGGTTAGTCCCAACCGAACGATAACTCTCCTGTTCCACAGGTCAGTCCCAACCGAACGCTAACTCTCCTGTCCCACAGGTCAATCCCAGCCGAACGCTATTTCTTCTGTCGTCCCACAGGTCAGCCCCAACCGAACGCTAACTCTCCTGTCCTACAGGTCAGTCTCAACCGAACGCCAACTCTCGTGTCCTACAAATCAAATAGATGCCTGGCATATGACAAAGCTCTATGTTTAATGGATGTCAGTGATGACACGAAATACATTATTTTCACCGATAGTCGTAGCAGCATCCGACCTCCAGCCCAAATTATTCTTCTTAACAGGCTTGACCCTGCAGTTGCTCTCTTTGTCTTTTTGGAAGACGCTCTCTGCAGCGTTATGGGGGCACGCCGTGAGGTGGTGGTGGTCTCAGGTGCGCTGTCCAATGTTTGCCCGTAACCACGCCCGTAACTGTCATGTTCGAAGTCGACATTTTGAACTCGCCCGTTGCTCCATTACCTGTTTTGCTGATAATCTCATAGCGTGGTTGAAAGTATTCTTGTCTTAGTATGTCTGTGATGCGTTTCCGGTTTTCTATCTTTTTTGTATCCCGCTAGTGATTTAATAGGAAAACTATGTATTTTGCCCAATCCCTCTTTCACTTGACTCAGCTTAGACATACAATGACGTTAAATCGGACCATATGTGGTATTCATCGTGCTGTAATACGGATTTAGCTGCACGGAGCGATAGTAATCAAAATGCTGTCTCTTGCGCCTCACCAAGACTGATGATCGGCACCGAATCAGCCCTGTATCTAGGTAGTGGGAATAGCGGATGCGCTGTATTTACTTCGAGGATTGTGAGCCAAACAAGCTGAGCTGAAGTTTGCTAGTGTCGCAAACTTAGCAACGGAAGTTTTGAAATCAAATTAGCATACTAATTAGTCGTTGGTGGGCGCTGCTGCTAGTTTTGCCTTCGCTAGTTTCCGTATATGTATTTGCAATTTCCACCTCACTTTTGTGGCCCTTTTTACTGGATATTCCTTTCAACAACTACTGTTTGATAGCATTTGACCATTATTCCTGTTATTTTTTAGCATTGCAGAAGCGATGTGAGCTCGTGATTCCGGCTCCCGCTAAACGTAGCCTCATTTCAAGGTCATTAGCCATACAGCCATCTCAGCGCAGCGCGCTTGAACAGAAATGGAACCTAAAGGAGCACATCTATGTGCAAACATTCACATATAGTTTCTAAAGCATCTTGAATGGCAGTGGTGAAGGGAACATCACTAGAATGTCGTAGTGCTTGATAGAATGCATCAGAATGTAGTGCACCTACCTCGTGAAGAATTTCTTCACTGAAAAGCCTGCCGTTGAGTGATAACGGATTTTTCGTGCAAAATATTGCAATCAAATAGTGTAAATTTAATGGATCTGATATTTCAACCATGTATGAAGTGAATCGAAACATAATTATCTGCATGACTCTAGGATATACTGATCAGTTCGGTGGTCTTAGAATTTGGCAACGGAGGAGTGTTAGGACATACTAACGTTGCAGTGCTTGTGTTATATGTTGTACCAAGAAGATAACACACATGGAACACAGCTCTGGGTGTTGTGCCACCCATATCGCTCTACATTTCCCTCGTGGGTGTTTTTTTCTTCCTTTTTTTGGTGGGTGACGTTGGGAGCTATTACTCCCACATTTGTAAAAAAGGAAAAAATCAGCATCCATAATGACCTAAGTGTGGCAGCAGATAACATGTGGTACTGTTGCTCATGCTAGTGTCATACACTCTGTGCCTGTTTGGAAGGCTACAGTACTCACTCAAAGCCTCTAATTGCTGGCCGAGTAGGACGCTGTCATTCCTCGCACGTGTTTGACCTTTCAGTCCCAGTTTCAGTGTTGTTCCGGTCTTGGCGTCAGGGTGTAACGCTGTCGTGCCAGCTGGCCACTCTGGGCTGGGGTAGACCGTGTTCGTTTTTACGGGCCGCTGCACTGTGATGCTATTCAATTTGAAAACGGCCATAATCTAATAGCTAGTAAAGTACCGGTGCGGTCGTAACACATATGGGTTCATTCGGGAGGTATCACGTTTGTTTGCCAGCCTCATTACCAGAAATGGAGTTTTGCGCAGGGCAGAACCAGATTTAAAGGAACACGTGTGTCACGAATGAAACATTGGAATGGTTGAAACAAAGTCCCATTTATTATATATATATATATATATATATATATATATATATATATATATATATATTATGTATGTATTTAAATCCTTGTTTTAGGGTTTATTTCAGCCTAATGACATGCATATTCTCGGAATTTTTTTGTAATTTCGATGAACAGGGGTGAATTTATTAGTCCTGATCAAACTGTTCTGTCTATTTTTTTAATCAAAATATCATTTGTTCGATTAAACTTTTCCCAGACTTAGAGAAAATATCCGCTCAGACCGATTGTCTTTAAAAGGTAAATCAGATAAGGTGCTCATATCTCAATCATATCATAGGCGTATGCGAAGTCACATATTTGCCATATTGACAGTCTTCCGACTGTTTTGGCGAATTCACTCCCCCCCCACCTCTTTTCATAGGATCAATAGAGCGAAGGCCTTGCCACCACGGGTTTGGGGAGCGGCGGCCTGTAACGAGTAGGTCCCCACTTTTGGATACTGCAAATAGCTTTCAATACGAGTGTCGTGCACAAATAGTTATTAACGGATCCAGGGAACAATTGTGAGGGTAGGTATCCTCCGATCGAGCTCAGGGTGCCCCCACGATGGGCCCTGACACCCCCTGGAACTGCCATGGTGCTCACCAGAGATGGCGCCTCCGCCAAGATGCAAGTATTGGCGACATCACGATGCGATTTGGAGCTTCCCCTGGTGTGCTGCATTTAAGGAAATCTTGCTTCCCTGACCCAAATAGCCCTCTCTTACCGATGTGCCCCCTACTAGGGATTCCTGGATTCGTCTCTGGAAATAGTTAAATCGTACAAAATATCAAGGAACCTGTTTAAATTTTTGTCAATGAAATTGTTGCAGTATTTGAGCCGACAAAACTTCGCTCCATTTAGTATCTTCTACGGCCGACTGAAAATGCGGAAAATCTAAACAAAGTTTTTCATTTCGGGTGCAGTCCCTATTGCCCAATTCGTGGCGGCGCTCGTGATAAAGAGGCATGAATCCACGAGAGGAAAGAGGCGTTTACTGTCTTCTCAAAAACCGGATATTCTCATCAAGCAAAAAAGTTGTAGGTACGTTTTCTGAATATTTTATTTTATATTTATCTCTTTTTCTTACCAGTTTTACTTAGCACTATGACAGTCGCCAGTTCTTGCCAGTACTGTCATTATCTTCTTCGTCACCAATTGAGCTTTCATAAATTTCCGAATATACTGAAATGAGACAATTTACGAACGAAAGGTGATGAGGTAGGCTCACGTATCCCTCCCCTCAGAAACGTCTGTGGTAATTTCCTTTGTCAGAACATGCATACAGGGGACTTCTGAATCGACATACTGCAAGTTTAGAAGTTGTGGTCTGGCAGACAACCGAGCAAACATTATTCGTTACGCGATGTATATGTGGTTAGATCACGTTTGTGTAACCTCTTTGCAAAGAAGGAATCATGTTTATATCACAGAAGTCCACAGCTGTAATCCTCCCAATATCTCATCAATCGCAGAGCAACGCTGAAATTTGGTTACGCAGTGAGAACACGAATGGAAACGTTTCAATAAGACATTGAACAGTTGCTAAGATGTTCCCTGGCCTCTCCCCTCGAATCCGGAAATGTAAAAAACACTGAAGATTATATATTCGGGCACAGCCCTTCATCAGAATCGTGGAGTAAATATCAATAATTCTCAGTCCTAGTATAGCCAGACCTCGAATTGAGCTTCACACAAAAATGCCTTTAAGAATGAATCGTTAAAAATAAGATTGGATGTCGTGACAACAACGATATTGGTACCTTTAACCTAAAACCAATGCCGACAATACGACAAACCTAGACCAGTATTTGTGACAGACTTTTCTATTATTTCAGCCAAACACTAGCTTGGATTTTTTTCAGCTAGTGAACTCTATTTTTCAGCTAGTGTTTGGCTGAAATAATAGAAAAGTCTGTCGACAAACCTAGACCAGTATTTGTGACAGACTTTTCTATTATTTCAGCCAAACACTAGCTTGGATTTTTTTCAGCTAGTGAACTCTATTTTTTCAGCTAATGTTTGGCTGAAATAATAGAAAAGTCTGTCCCAAATACTGGTCTAGGTTTCTCGTATTGTCGGCATTGCTTTTAGGTTAGAGGTACCAATATCGTTGTTGTCACGACATCCAATCTTATTTTTAATGATTCATTCTAAAAGGCATTTTTGTGTGAAGCTCAATTCGAGGTCTGGCTATACTAGGACTGAGAATTATTGATATTTACTCCACGATTCTGATGAAGGGCTGTGCCCGAATATATAATCTTCAGTGTTTTTACATTTCCGGATTCGAGGGGAGAGGCCAGGGAACATCTTAGCAACTCATCATCATGCTCCTCGCCGCAGCACTTCAAAATTTATCAAGACATTGAACATATTAAATGCAGACCCCCATTACTTTATCTGTACAATACCAGTGACGAAGCAGCATTACTATCTTAGCAGGCGGGACACCCATCTTCGTTCCATTTGTGGTCATTATTTTCCAAGTACCGCACTCAGCCGCCGGCAAACGCTCGGTCGTTTTGGAGGATCGCGTGGACGGCGCGTACCCGCCCGGCTGATGACGCTTTTTAGATCTCGTCATCGAATCCACATGCGTTGGTAGGTGCAGGTGATTGTTTTGCATAAGGTGAAATAGTCAGTGTATGAAGGTGTTGTATATGGTTTTTGGTGGTTACGTTCGTTAGGTTTCGTTTTTTTCAGGCATTTCTTATATTGAATTTCACATTTCAGCTGCTTTGGTAAAAAGGAGTGTAAACTTCCTTTTTGAATTAGTCTTCATTGAACAGATATAAATGACTCTCAGTGCATACCCAAACTTAATGTTTTCTTCAAAATTTATATCCATGAGAAGAGCTGGAAGCAAGACGGATTGTATAGACATATCTCGTTTGCGGGTGTTTTCTGAGAGCCTGGGTGTAAGGCCCGTAGAAACACAAAAATAAATTAGGATCAAATTGTTAGTTACGAGATTAATGGACAGTTCATCGGTCCAGACACGGTCACACCAAAATGGAGCTTTTGGCCGCTCCTGGGGCAAATGACAATGCTGTGCGCTGGCGTGCTGACGGCGACAGATCTGTACTAAGTCCTCCCTCCTCTCGTCTGGTCGCCGACCCTGGGGTGGCGGTCGCCAGATTAGCGCCGCCAACACTTTTAATCAGCGGCGGCGGCTCCAGGCAGCTGGGAGCTTGGCGCCGATCGAGGGATGAGCTGGGGACAAAACGATTGGGGCGCGGAAGAGGGTTGGAGTCATGCAGGACGAGTCTGGTAGGATTCTGGCGTGGTCTCTAGCGGGTGCTGGGGAAGCGGGGTGGTGTGGAACTTCTGTGCCACGCCACCCCGTTGAATGGTAACAACTTGTTTGCTGGCTTTGTATTGGAACAATGGTTTCATCAATCGATCCCGATTGAAGGTGGTTGTGAGCTGTGAAATCAAAATGATTCAAGGTTCAAGGCCATGCCAACAAGGTCATATCCAGTTCAAGGTCATGCCATCCAGCCAGCCAGCCACGGCATCTTCTAACTTTCGCCGTGGCTATCATTATAATCAATATTCATAGTTGTATTGAGAGTAGCCCCCAGAATAGCTGAAATCAGACTTACACGAGTGTTCTTCCGCCGTCGCGCGCTTCCATGGATCACTTACCCCGGATACATGAGCAGCTTCAGTACGCTGTATTGACGTACCAAACGGGAGAACGGACTTATCGGCTCATGTAAGCGGGAGTACGCCTTCGGGACTTCCTGTTACATGAGTCGATAAGTCCGTTCCCGCGACACATGTATCCGGACTAACTGAGACGCAGCTGTTTATTGATATGGTGTGAATCGTGTGTGTTTGTGGGGGGGGGATAGGGAATGAGGGAGGATATCGGGTTGTATGTTGGTTAAATCATATCACATAGGCAGAAACCGCGACTATCACTGCTCAGTGACGTGCTTGGTTTGCTGAGAACTGAACGCTAGAGGTACCATCGCCACAAATTGGGGCCATATAACCCTGGCTGTCGGCGCGCTCTAAAAACACAAATATGGTGATGAGCTTGTCATCATTAAATATGTGATATCCATCATTATTGTGATCGATATAAAAAGCTGACTTACCCGCACTAGTTGTCGTCCAGTTTTTGTTCTTTTTTCCAATGCAGTGCCCGCAATCGTCTAAACATTGGCCTTGGTTAGCTTAGCGTGTGCAGGAATAATATATATATATATATATATATATATATATATATATATATATATATATATATATATATATATATATTCCACCAGGGGCTTGAATATTTTTATTCCTATCCACATATTTCCTCGGGTGCGGTACTCGGACGAAGCCCGCTAAATTGGGGCTCTAGATGCCTGCAAGGGGATGCAATCAGCAGAAGAGTCTGATCTGAATACAGCCCCGGTATAAACGGGCAGGATCGAACTCGGAGCTCTGCCCGTCAAGAATAACAAGTGGATGATTGCATGGGCGCATTTCTCGAATAGTCCTTCAACACACAGTCCAGATGATTTTTGTTTTGTCTCGAGTGTCTTGCTCAGTATTTTCTCCGTTTTCTCTGCAGTGACAGCAGAAATCACAGTGCGCTGTCAAAACCTACGTCGCTAGAATAGAGGAAACATCCCGTGGACGAGTGTTGTGTTGGTTTCGCTCGCACCGTGCCCGACTGGGGTCGGCTGCTTATCTGTCCTCGCATTAGTGGGAGTACCAGCAGTATAGCTGTCCTTATACTTTATGCATATTTAGCTTCAGCTTTTTATGTCTGATAAGATATTGGGTAGACACCCGGTGTTAACGAAGGTTATGTGGAAGGAAGGACATGATGTGCAAGATTTGTGTCGAAATACACATTCTGTCGCTTCATTTTGCTGATCTTTTTCAAGCTTATTTTTCTGGTTTTAAAGTGTAAAGCTTCAATGAATGATCGAAAACGCAATCTTACCTGAATGACTGTCTGTTTTGTGATTGTGCCATTGGTTTCCGTTGTAATATGGACTTCAAATACTTGTATGCTTGTACAGACGTAACCAGTAACTCGTGTTCGTACTAGATACTCCGGTGAAAAATTATGTAAAATTCAAAACGAGAAAAGTATAAATATTGTCTCTTTATTCTCTTCATGCAAAACATACACATCACACTCTTGTTACCTGGAATTCAGCAACAAATTTATCAGACCATAGCGTGCAGTGTTAAATGAACATGCCTAGAAAGCAATCCAAAAGAGCTGGGGACTACTTTTCCGGGAATTCTCCGGCCTGAGCTGATTGATCAGCTTCTTAGAGCAGCCCTTTGAATAGGTCATTTTATGGGAAACGCTAACTCAGAATGACTAACGCAATGTTCAAGCGTAAGTTTTGTCAAGTCATTGACATATATATTAGTTACTCCGTGAAACAAGCTTGATAGGAAACAATGTGATGAAGTACTCTTTTGCGGTTTTTGATGCAATCGTGGAATACGTGACGTGTACTGATTTAGTGGTTCACGTTACGTACTGGTTAATCTATTTATTTATTTATTGCAGCACTGTGATGGCATCCAAGGAAGTTGTGACTTTTCAGTCGGTGCTTACAATCAACGTTCACAGTTGCCAGATCTACTGACGCATATGCCGCGGACGCATCAGCATATGACAGTGACGGCAAAGGGAGAGAGCAAAATAGTTTGTACGATCGGATCGTTTCAAATATTCACTACATCTCATCAATCTATCTCAATAAAGACACCGGCTGTCTTACTGCCGCTTACGCTATTACGTGCACGGCGTTTCCTTGTTTCTCACCGATTGTAAATTATTGTCATAATCATTTTCATTCCATAGAACGATTATAAACGTCATGTTTGCGCGCAGTCACTGTTTTAATACGTTAACTACTACACACCACGAACTGGGAAAAGCCCGCTCGTGCTTCAGCCTCACGCTGCTGTCATGTTTGCCTTCCTGTGAAACCGTTAGATATGAGGCTCCGGGACCCCGGCTGAGCACTGGCCCGTAAGTTTTCATTTGCGGCTGAAACTCCCGGGCACCATCTGGCCATTCATATGTATGAAGGATGCATGAGACCGTCCGGACCGAAGAGAAGAGGTTTGTGCGGCGGCGTATTTCAGCGTGGCGCCGGGCCTGCCGGCGCGCGGCCCGACCGGGAAGTGCACCTCACAGCTGCTGCGCAGGTACAGACATTTGTCATCCAGCTCCATCGGCGGCGGCCGCCGCCACTCTCCTGCTCGGATTCCGGCACATTCGCTTTGTATTCGGCGGCGGTGCCGGCGTCTCGTTTCTAGTGCCGCCGGCGCCGCTCCGCTGGGAGGCCTGCTGCCTCCTGGGAATCGTCGGCCCGCGTGCTCACGTAGGCTGCTCGCTACGCCGCGCTCCCAGCAAACTGATTCACAGGTGACTGCGCTTCTTGGCCAACAGATACAACTGCCTCGGGGCTGTAGATTATACACAATTGTGTATGTGGCCGAGCCGGCAATGCCTGATTTTTTCGTGGGGGGTTTATTTTCCCCTTACATATATAACACATAAATATAAATGCATTTATATACAATCAAATGACCTGTGTTGTTGAAGCGCTGTAAAGCTCCAACACCAATAAATGTCATTTTCTAGCGGGGAGTTCGGTGCTGCAACCGGAGAGCCGCATGGCTCAACCCACTGAGCTCGTCTCAGCCATTTGTCTTGCGTTTACGTGACCGCGACGACCAGACAGTTCTGCAAGCTGTTTCTCCTGGCTTTTGCACGACGAAGCTAATTCGCGGCGGCAGAGCAATTTCTGGTGGTTGGCCACGCTCGGCTGGTTATCGACGGCGCCCGATTGGCCACTCAGCGCCACCTCGGAGGTCCCTGGCGTCGGCCTCTCTGGCATCTGCTCCCGCCCCGTCAGCAAACCCGGCAGGGGCGCGTCTGCACCCTAGCCGCGTTCAGACCTGCACGGATCGACAGCTTCTTCGTCTGCTGTGTTGTACCTCTCCGGCTAAGGTTTTCGACATGTCCTGTCAATAAGGTCTTCCCTCATTTACGGTCTCCTTTTCCGAGGAGGTAATCATTTTGATGTTGGTTGTGATATTAATTTTTCGCCTGATGAGTGGTCAAGACAGGGCAGCTAGAGTGACAAGTCGGGCAGGTTCAGTGGCGGCCTCTGTCGCGCTGTGTGCGCTGCTGGCCTGGCTCTGCCAACGGTCACCGGGGCGTTCTCTCGGGCGCACTCGGACGCTCCTCTCTCTGCCTCCATCCGTCGGCGGTTGCCCTGGCAAGATGGCCCCTGTCAGCTGCCGCCAGATGTGCATTTGTCGCCCAGTTTTTCCACCGTCGCCGCGGCATCCAATCTGATCTTATCGGCGCCATATTTTGTCCGGGTCTCATCCAGTGCCGATGGGACAATAGCCGCCAGATTGGCCGTTTTTATGCGATGCGATAGGAGGGAGGCAGTGAGCCTTCTGCGGTCCTCTTGTCGCCAGGTGATGCGCTCGTGTTGTCGTGATGTGATTGGTGGATCAGAAAGCTGAGTGGTACCGTTCTGGCGTGATGACGCCGTTACATTTGTCATCGGCACTGTGAATCTTGTTATGAGTGCCTGTGATGGTCGTATGTATGTTTTACGTATGTATAATGCAGGTCCCCGCACCAAGAAAAATTGTCACGCAAAATCCAAACGTCACAATAAGCGCAAGATATGACATCAAAATTTGGAATCCAGATCTGTTTATTCTGACCTGTTCCGTAGACTAGACGATTTGTTTATCGTACACTGCTTCTTTAAGTGTCGTGTCTTGAAGTGTTTTCAACATGCGCTTCACCACGGAGGTGATCCTGATATCCGCAGAATATCCCAATTCAATTTGGGAAATGTCGCATTTGATAGGATCGGGCCATAATATCGGAAGACAACGCAAGTGATCAAATAAAGAAAATCCCCAAATATCCATAGCTTGAACCTACAGGCTCATCGCTTCTCCAGATTTGGGTCAATCTGTTGTTGCGGCCTCCGCTGCCTTCAACTCGTGGAAGCGGCAGTGGCCTGGTGTTGGTTCATAGTCCTGCGATACACTGAGCCGGCATATCACTGGCGTTGCCAACTCGTTCCCGGTGTGAAATGATCGTTCGGGTACGGTGGGTCTCTCGCCGGTCCCGTCCGGTCAATCGGAGCGGGATGAACAGCAAGGGCAATTGATCCATCGCCATCTTGCTAGCGCATCCCGATATTTGACGTTTTAACTTTGTAAACGCTTGGCACTTCATTAGATGATTATCGAATATACATTTTTTACTTTTCAGTCTCCTGGTTTTCGAAAATAGCGAAAACAACAATAATTTTTATGGAATTAATGCGTGTCTGGTCATCGAAGATTGCCAAAATGCAATGCAGGATTCTTCAGGGCTTTGTGCATTTTCGATGCGAAACTCTCATATATCTGTGAAAGCCGTGTGGTGCCCATCTCATCGTCCTCATCTCTCTATGTTCTGCTCAGTTACCGCGGGCCATTAATTCCGCCCCACTGTTACTGCAACCGCCGGCGACCCCGGTAACCGGACCATATATTCCTCGCACCGTGCCAGCAGTCGGGAAGCAACGGTTCGTGTCTGCCCCGATATCCGCGAGACAATGCTCCGTACAAGAAGGAAGACACGTCGGCCGGTGTCAGCGCCGTAGCCTGGGGCGGGGCCGGCACCGCCCCGCGGCCGCGCCTCCCCGGGCAGCCTGTCGGCCATGAATCTCTATCTGTGCGCCATTATGGTAATGCGGCTGGGTGCTGTCACCGCTCCTCCGGTGGTATCGCCTCAGGACACTGACGCCGCTCCCCCGGCGGCATCGCCTCAGGGCACTGACGCCTCACCACCGGCGGCATCGCCCCAGGGCACTGACGCCGCTCCTCCGGCGGTATCGCCTCAGGGCACTGACGCCGCTCCTCCGGCGGTATCGCCCCAGGGCACTGACGCCGCTCCTCCGACGGTATCGCCCCAGGGCACTGACGCCGCTTCTCCGGCGGCATCGCCTCAGGGCACTGACGCCGCTCCACCGGCGGTATCGCTTCAGGGCACTGACGCCGCTCCTCCGGCGGTATCGCCTCAGGGCACTGACGCCGCTCCACCGGTGGCATCGCCTCAGGGCACTGACGCCTCTCCTCCGGCGGTATCGCCTCAGGGCACTGACGCCGCCCCACCGGCGGCATCGCCTCAGGGCACTGACGCCGCTCCTCCGGCGGTATCGCCTCAGGGCACTGACGCCGCTCGTCCGACGGTATCGCCTCAGGGCACTGAATCGGCCTTGCACCGGCGGCATCGCCTCAGGGCACTGACGCCGCTCCTCCGGCAGCATCGCCTCAGGGCACTGACGCCTCTCCACCGGCGGCATCGCCTCAGGGCACCGACACCGCTCCTCCGGCGGTATCGCCTCAGGGCACTGACGCGGCATTGCACCGGCAGCATCGCCTCAGGGCACTGGCGCGGCATTGCACCGGCGGCATCGCCTCAGGGCACTGACGCCGCTCCACCGACGGCATCGCCTCAGGGCACTGACATCGCTCCACCGGCGGCATCGCATCAGGGCAGTGCCACTGCTCCCCCAGTGGCATCGCCTCAGGGCACTGACGCCGCTCCACCAGCGGTATCGCCTCAGGGCACTGACGCCGCTCCACCGGCGGCATCGCCTCAGGGCACTGACGCGGCATTGCACCGGCGGCATCGCCTCAGGGCACTGACTTCGCTCCACATGCGGCATCGCATCAGGGCAGTGCCACTGCTCCCCCGGCGGCATCGCCTCAGGGCTCTGACGCCGCCCCGAAAGCCGGTAGAGTCTGCTGAGGATGGGGCACGGAAACAGGCCCTGAGTAGCGCTAGATGATCACGTGACAAATGCGGGAGAATGACATTGTTAATTGCTGCCAACTTAGTAACGAAGAACTACTCTGGTAACTGCCGTGTGCTCGCAGACGTTGTTTGGCGCTGTTTGAGTGCGGTGAGCCCGTGTTTGTAGTGTAGAGGTGCCGGGAGAGCGGGCCGGGCGGCGCCGGGCGGCGCTGACGGAGGAGCGGCGGTGGTGACCCAGTGGGTATCGACCGTCGGGTGTGTGCCGCCGCCACCGCCGACGCCGGTGCCGCCGATGCTGGACCGGCTTACCGACGCCGCTGCAAAAATGCCGATAACACTACCGCACGTGAAAAATGGCCCCGCCTCTTCCGCTCTGGACGCGCAAAAAACGTCCCTCACTACGGACAGATTTCCATCTCGGGTCATGACCCTGGGCAGGTCAGCGGGCGGAAAAACAGGCGGTTTTTGTGTAATGACGTCATAGGAAGTGTGTTTTTCTTCCGCAGAACGCTCTCGTTATGGGAGGAGACGGCCGAAGGCAGATTTTTTGCCACATGGAGATGAGTGTGTAGGTCATAAAGTAATAGGGACTAAACAACGATGAGGGAGACGGTGAAAGAAATGGCCCTTGACGGCGTCAGCAGTGCTCTCGGGCCACTGATGCCCCAAGATGAAGTGGCTGACGGCGAGAAGAGCCCGCTATAGTGCCGGTCATTGAACCGTGCTGACCCGTTCCCAATGGTCTTTGGTGTAGTGGTTCCGATATACTATCGCATCCTGTGACCTTATCCGCCTATTCTGTTTAGTAATACATTGTAGTCCTTATTTGTTCAGTTGTATTTTATTGCGGGTCTACTGAAGGGGAGCTGTTTATTTCTCCTGTCTATTTTCAAAATTGAAAACTTCAAATCACAAAACATCTCGTTTTTCATGCAATGCATGAAACTAGTACAGAACGCACGGCTTGGCCAGACAAAGTGACCAAGAAGTCATGCACAATGGTTTTGCATTGGCATTTCAAGCTTTCGATATACTTTTTTCAGAAATTTAAGTTTTTAACTCATGTAAAGCTTTAACACGCGCATTGATGGGGGTCTGAGCCACCTTCGCTTTGAGGGGTGTACCCGCCCCCTAATATCTCGAGAATCTCGCTTAACCCGCGCCCCACCGGGGGTCCGGCGCCACCTTCGCCCCACCGGGGGCCATCGATGGCCCCCTCTAACTCCGAAAATATGGGCGTTAGCGGAAATCTGCAAAGTGCAATAGAAAGCTCGCGTGAATTCAGTAAGAAATTACTTCGCATGTTTTAGTGCTCAGGTCAATGGTTTGACCTCCAGAGGTCAAATTAGGTCAAGATCGGCTATTTTCACTCAAATATGCAATGATTAAGCAAACTGGGCATAACTCTTATGTCATTAGAGCTATTGAGGCTTGGTAAAGTACATTTGATAGCAAATTGCCAGTACTTTTTCCGCTATGTGGAACGTAAAGACCTCCCGCCAGTGGTTTGACCGCCAGAGGTCACCTCGTGACCTAATATGACCTGAGGTCACGAAAGGTCAAAAAGTGACCTTGCCGTATATCAAATGAAAGCCAGTGACAAGACAAACACGATGGTGTTTATTTCACCGCTCTAGCTCAATAAGGTCAAAAGTTATTGTCAAAATACTGTTTTTGACCTCTGGTGACCTTGGATGACCTTGGAAAAGTCAAAGGGCAAATATGACCCCTGGGATCCGTGAAAGGGTGTCCAAAAACGTTGTTCTGAGCAGTCTGAGTATTTGCAATCATTTTTGTGGCTTTTATATCATGAAATAGCTTTTCCCCATGCTTTTCCAATGGGAGAGGTCGCCTCGTGACCTGACCTCAGGGCACGAAATCGAAAAATCCCGGATATACACCTTGTAGACCCTAGAGGGGTCATGAAGTGTAGGAAGTTTCAAATCGATCGACTTTGAAATGTAGCTCTTACAGAGCTCTAAAGGTGAAGTGAGGTGACCTTGGTTGACCTCGTCTGGTGACCTGACCTTGGGTGACCCGGGGTAAAAAATTTCAGGGATGATGGGAAAATGATGCAGTGAGAGGTAGAGCCCTCAACCGCGGTGCTGCGCCTCGTCGTTTTTCTGCTATCCCGGAAAAACCTTAGGGGGCCATCGATGGCCCCCGGTGGGGCGAGGGTTAATAGCGAAAAACGGCAAACGGCGTTGGATAGCTGATATAGATATCTATATAAAACATGGGAAACATTATCTAATCATTTTGTTAGGTCACCTTTAAGGTCACTAGAGGTCAAGGCATGTCACCATGGGGATAGCATGTAAATAGAGGTCTTCAGTCATTTCTTCTGAAGTAGTTAAGATAGAGCAAAACAATATACGCGAATGGAATTCTTGCAGCAATCCGAATCAAATGACATGTAATATGACATTACTGGGTTTAATCAGACCAAATATAGGATTTGACCGGACCTGGGGCCATTTCAAGGTCAGAATAGGTCTGATGCATTAGAAACACAAGTGTGATATAAATATAATGCCGTTAGAATAAACAATTCATCACCACCCATTACTAGGTTATTCGGTTTAAGTAATTTTCCCTTGTATTTCCAATGGAGAGGCCATGGCTCGTATCTGACCTTAGTTCATGAATAGTTGGCTGGCATAGTGTATTTTTAACTAAGCTCCTTTTGCTGATATAAGTCATGCTTCGGGAAAGGCTGGTTTGTATGGTTCTAGGCATCCCTTAGAGTCAAAGAAAGACAATTGATCAGTCAAATTTCTGGACCACCAGTGATTAAAATTTCATTTGCTGCTCACACAAATTACATTTCCGCCTTTTCCGACGTATGTGAATGTGTTTAAAGTAGGAACACTGTGCTTATATCCCTTCAACCCTCTTCTGCCTCTCTTCAGCCAGCACTGTAAACTGTCGGGAAGTCGGCAACTGGTCAAAGATATCGCAGGACGGTGCTCGCTATTGCCTGTAACCTCTCTCCGTCTGAATAATTATGCTGATTCCGCATCGCATCTTAAGATGTTTGAAGTGTGCCAATGTACAAACATCTCTGCATCACGCCAGTCACGCCCGGAGTTTGTTTGAACTGGTGAGAGTTGGAGGCTCTGGTCCGATGCTGTGGCGACGGTATCCTCCGCGGCGCCGGCCTGGGACGCCCGGCCACGGCCGCGCCTCGCCAGCCTGTGCCGGAAGGTCAATAACAACCGGATGGTGCCCGCCCCCGTGACGTCAGCGTGACGTCACGACGGGAACGAATGTGTTTATTCGTGGGACCACCTGCTGTTTCACACGGAGCTATTCGGAACCAGTACCTTGTTATCCCAGCAGAAAATGAACATTGATCCGTACTAGGAAGTGTGTTATACAACTGGCACGTCACGGCGTGGAAAGTGGGATCGCAGACTTAAATGTTTGAACGCCATGGAGACCAATCGCCACCGCGCTCCAAAATAGGTCCTCTGTTTGTTTGTCGTGTGGTAAATGACGTAACGTAATGTGGGTTGGAGTCAGTCGCTGCGTTGTCAAACGTTATACACAGGAGTAAAAAAAACGTTACATGGGAAGGGTGGAGGCAAAATCACAAAATATGGCTTATGTAATGTATGGGCGCCCTCAAAGTTGAACGAGGACTTATTGAAAGGTATATTATTATATTATATATATATATATATATATATATATATATATATATATATATATATATATATATATATATATCATTACTAGCTTAAAATGGGTTAAATTAGGCCCTTACTTATGTGTTTAAAGTTGCATCGAAGATCTTCTCAAACTTCAGGAACGGGACGAAATTGCAATGTTAGTGGTGATGTTCTTCATGTAAATGCCGTTAGGGGGAGGTAAAACATGGCAAAAGTAAAACTTACTCAAGCTCCATTCGCTGGGCCGCCCATTCGATAGTTCTAAGTAATTCTGTAAAATGCTACTTTTACAGCTTTCATAAAAAACCTCTCTTCGAAAAATGTATAGATATTCTTCCTGCATTGTTGTATGCTTTAAGGACAACGTAAATGGGCAACCATGGTTTTATATCCTATAATTTGCCCTTGACTTGGGAGCGTTCTGTGCCCGACATCCCAGCTGAATAGATAAATAAAAATCTGGTATGTGAATGTTCGTTACCAAGTAAGCTTATGCGCGGTGACTTCAAATTCGCAGGCCCTTTTTCGCCACCAGCAGAATCTTTTTATATTTCTTCATGTTTATCAAAAAATCATTTAACTTAGCGACCCCACATGAGTTCATTGCGTTTCCAGCCGTAGTCACTGCAGCGTCCTAAAACATCAACCAAAAAGGCTCCTGGCTGTTGAATAATGCCGAATTTGTCGGTGCTGGATTGCTGAACCATTGAATATCGCTGTGCAGGTAACGTCTTCCCCAATATGTTTTCTCGTGCTTACCAAACAAAGATTCGAAGGGATTTATAACGTCTTCCGCCTCCGCTTGCGTCTTAACTGCGCTTCAGCGGATGTCTGTCCACTTTGACATGGATAATGCCGGCGGCGGCACGTGCCCGTCTCATGCTGCGTACCCACGTGTTGCAGATCGCGTTCCTGGTGAATGAGGGCGCGCTGGTGACCGCCTGCTCGGACGACACACTCAACATGTGGAACATCCGGCAGAAGATCCCTGAAGTCGTGCACACGCTCAAGTTCCAACGCGAACGGTGGGTCAGGCAGGCTTCAGTAACCACGGTTCCTATAGATACGGTTCGGACATGACAGCCTGCTGACTGCCTGATTTGGCAGCACGTTGGGGATATGGTAGTATTTTGAAGGGTTTTGTTCAAGACAACTTTGATTTTGCTAGCAAAGGTAAAATGCAGCGTTTTGATTGGGTAATCGAAACGTTTGAAACAGAATTATGAAGGAATTAGCATGAAGTTCATCGTGGATTTTCCTTGTTATAAAAGCACTTAAGAGACTAAAACTGCACCCAGAAGATAGCCTGATCAATTTTACACACCAAAATAAAAATATACCCTTAAGCACCACTTACATTTTCCACTGGCCCGTGCCCCAAACCCTGCAAACAGTCCCATTGGAATTACATGTTAAATTTTGCTGCCAAAAACTGTTAGAACCAGAAATGGAACCTTCAAAACCCCGAATTTTGAGAAGTATCTCATGTCCCTGGCAGTAACTGAGCAATCATGTTCAAGTTCCAATGTGAGCGGTGGTTCCGACCCTTGTAATTTAGGAATCATGTTCAAGTCCAATGCGAATGATGGGTCCGACCCTATTAACCCGCGCCCCACGGGGTCCGGCGCCACCTTCGCCCACCGGGGGCCATCGATGGCCCCCTCTAACTCCGAAAATATGGGCGTTAGCGCAAATCTGCAAGTGCAATAGAAGGTGCGTGAATTCGTAGAAATTACTCCGCATGTTTTAGTGCTCAGGTAATGGTTTGACCTCCAGAGGTCAAATTGGGTCAAGATCGGCTATTTTACTCAAATATGCAATGATTAAGCAAACTGGGCATAACTCTTATGCCATTAGAGCTATTGAGACCTGGTAAAGTACATTTGATAGCAAATTGCCAGTAATTTTTGTTATGTGGAACGTAAGATCTCCCGCCAGTGGTTTGACCACCAGAGGTCACCTCGTGACCTAATATGACCTGAGGTCACGAAAGGTCAAAAGTGACTTGCCGTATATCAAATGAAAGCCAGTGACAAGACAAACACGATGGTGTTTGTTTCACCGCTCTAGCTCAATTAGGTAAAGTTATTGTCAAAATACTGTTTTTGACCTCTGGTGACCTTGGATGACCTTGGAAAAGTCAAAGGGCTAATATGACCCCTGGGATCCGTGAAGGGTGTCCAAAAACGTTGTTCTGAGCAGTCTGGTATTTGCAATCATTTTTGTGGCTTTTATATATGAAATAGCTTTTCCCATGCTTATCCAATGGGAGAGGTCGCTCGTGACCTGACCTCAGGGCACGAAATAAAAAATCCCGGATATACACCTTGTAGACCCTGAGGGGTATAAAGTGTAGGAAGTTTCAAATCGATCGACTTTGAAATGTAGCTCTTACGAGCTCTAAAGTGAAGTGAGGTGACCTTGGTTGACCTCGTCTGGTGACCTGACCTTGGGTGACCCGGGGTAAAAATTTCAGGGATGATGGGAAAATGATGCAGTGAGAGGTAGAGCCCTCAACCGCGGTGCTGCGCCTCGTTTTTTCTGCTATCCCGGAAAAACCTTAGGGGGCCATCATGGCCCCTGTTAACTGAGGAATCAGTGGCAGATCCAGGACAACATTTCGGTGAGGGGCCTAGGGAGCTCGAGTCTCCCCTGCCATGGCCTCGGAAGAGCCTCCGACTATGCATTAACTGCAGGTATTCTGACATTGGGGGGGGGCTTGAACCCCTAGCTCCCCTTGTATCCACCAGTGTGAGGAATCACGCTCAAGTTCCAACGCAAACGATGGGCCTTGACCTTTTGCGTTGGAAAGTATTCAAAATTTCTGGCGCAAACGGTGGGTTCAGCCCTATTAGCTGGGAAGCTTCGCTCAGTGTCGAGCATGCATGTTCAGTCACTTCCCTGTGGTTGGGAAGCCCGTGCTAAAAGGTAGTCGATTTGTGCGTGCTTATTTGGATGTTCTGGCGTCAAACTGCAGCAACCATTCATTGTGTTGTCGCTTTTAGCTAGGATGTAAAGCCTCCCCCCTCAGTTCGATTGTGAATTTTAGATGTGCCTTGTTGAAAATAATGAAAGATTAACTATTTGATTCCGTGTTTTTTTCTTCAAATACAACCCAGGTTTGCCCATTAATAATGCGTTCACGCAGAGGCGCCGCCACAGAATTTTCGCAGGGGCAGGGACGGACCCGGGCTGGTGCTGACCGGGGAGGCGAATTTTGAGCATATTCGGTAACTAACAGCCTTAATGACCATTGGCCCAAATTTGTGGGAGACGTCCCTCCTAGGTGGCCAACAGGGGGGACGCGTCCCCCCGCCCTTTCCGCTGCCCATGCGTTCACGTATGGTAATATCAGCACAGTATTTTTAGTTTCTATTTTTTTGCATTTTGAGCAATTTAAACAGTGTAAACAAATCTAGTGCAAAACGGCATCAACAGTGGTTGACAATGACTGGCCAGCTTTGTTTTTTATATCCTTTTTAAATCCAGAACGCATTTCTACTATTGACGCATCTACTATATTCCATATGGATTTGCGTCACGTTTCTCTCGATGCCAGACAGCATTTATAGTGCACTGCACATGCATGCAGGCAAGTGGAATGAAACATTGGGGTCGGTTTGAATGCGACATGTTTCACTGCCGACACCGCGGCGGCACAAGTTGGCCATCGGTCTTCGCCGATAGACCATAAAGCGGCCACGCTCAGAATGTACGACCGGTGCGGGCCGCATACGGCGCGATGCAATACATCAGACTGCAAACTGTCATTACGGCTGCCGACTAACTGTGAGGTGAAGGTCAAGGGGCGGGGCCTGACCGGCTTATCTGTGGGGCTGTGACGAATTGCTTTCATTGGTGCTGCTGGAGTTTAATCGTGATTGTTTCTTTGTTTCGTTAGATGCGACAGACGTTGAGGTCGGAAGTCGGATTTGGTTGAAGTTAAAGGGTTCAATATTGTTTTGGGGATGTTTGTTTTGTATTCATGGGGGTTATAACCTTTTCGTGCCTCGATTATATCTTTTTTCGAGAATTCTGTTCGAGACTTTGATTTCTGAAGCCTCAATCCTGCAAAAAGTGGGTTCATGAAGCTAAGGCGGCAGTATGGTTGTTGCATTTAAGTTGAAACCTTACATATTTATACATAGCAGATTGATGCATATTTGTATTGCAGAAACGTGTCCGCTGCGTCACCAGTATTTTGCGAGACCCAATCGTGTGAGTTTTTCAAGTTAATTGCTCATTTTGTTTGCAAAATTGTTAGACCAGAAACAAAGCCGTCGGAAAAACGCGGCTGCACCCTGAAAAAGAAATCAGCGTGAGATATCTTGTGACGCCTGAAGATGTTTGTAAAGCTTCGTTATGTAACGCCATCGCGCGTGCTCTCCAGAACTAGCCGCCTCCTCCAACAGCGTGGTCAAGGGCGCGCGAACATCAGTTCTAGTCCGAAGCCGTCGCTTTGTCATGCTAATGCGGGTGACTACTCGGGTTAATTTTGCAGCCTACTCCTATCCGTAGCTGTTTATCACAAGGCATAATGAGACCGCCTGTTGACCTGCGTCGCTCTGTTAGCCTGCCCCGCCGGCGTCAGTATAGTCGTGTGGTAATGAAGCTGCCCGGCAACTGAAACTAACTCGCTGGTGCTGATTGCACTCGCCTCCCACCCGCCGCGACTGTTTGTTCTGGAGAGCTGGCCGGGCATTCTCGCCGCCTCCCCTGCGGGTGGAATTTTCAGAACTGATGGCTTCATTATCTCCGCGTTGGTTACGTAACTATGTCATTCAGAGGGAAGTTGTCGGTGTCTCGCGCATAATATTGTTTGATCAGGCACCACGGTGCTGCGAAATTACGTGTGGTTTGTGAGGTTTGAAGCGAATGGTTTCGCTTCTCTGTAGCGGCTTGCCGTTGTAAACTTCCGAGAAAATCGCAGGCATGGTCGAGCGGATTTCTTTCGAGATGCGAGGTGATTGAGTTGAAGAGTTGCTTGTGGCAATGCTGTTTGTCTTGCAGGATTTAAGACTGTTCCGGGTTGGGTATTGCTGATTGCTTGTTCCCTGAAGTTTCCTGTGCAGTCTAATAGATGATGGCGCCGCAATGTGGATTGGCTGTCGCTCTTTATAGATATTTGGTAAGCTCAAGTTTTGCTCCATGCCATCTGTCCATTGAAAGAAATTGAACAAACTCCAAGATATTGTTTCATTATTTAAAAATATACCTTAAATTAATTTGGAAGCACGTTGTCTAATTCAAAAATGATATTATTTGGATTAGGAATGACTTGATGCCAGTATTATCTGTAAATAAGCTGGACGAGATTTTACATGATCAAAACAACGACGGAATGAGTGATTTCCAAAGCTGATGTCTCCATTTTAATCGGAAAGCCGTTTTGCTTATTAAAAGAAATCAACTTGCGAACACCCTGCTCACTTCCATCGTGATAATCAGGAGAAAGTGCAAACATCTGCGGAACAGTGCTCGAACGCTGCGCACTATACTAACATAATAATTACACAGGGCTTAACTTCAAACACATGCAGGACCTATAAAGAACCCAGCACAAACAATTGGAAGTCAGGGGTGCCAAAAACACCGAGTGTTTTTCTTGTGGGGAATTTGGACAAATCCTATCATCCGGGGTGCGGAGGGTTTAACTTTGGCAGTTTCCTACTTGCGGAGGCAATTATGTAACGTGTTTAATCTCAGTGTTGCTGTATTTTACGTCCTAGTGAATAAATGTCGGTTTCAGTCACCGGATTCTTGGCATTTCTGATATTTGTGGTTGTTTATGTTGTTTGCTGTTTCCTCGAACGCTCTCATTACCATGACCTAGGCTTCCTGTGTCTTATTGTGCCCAGTATATGTGCTACGCATTCGAGGGTCGTTGTGGAACTCGTGTTCGAAACATGTGCTAATATTTTCAGGACAACGTGCATCCACCTTCCCCTACAAAGCAAGTGGCTTTATGTCGGGACCGAGAAGGGCAATGTGCACATCGTGAACATCGAGTCGTTTGTCGTCTCGGGCTACATCATCAACTGGAACAAGGCCATCGACTTGTGAGTAACCGTGCTGGATACGTGGCACCCTGTGTTGTCGATTGGAAAGTGCTGTAGTGGTGCATTAAGTGCGCTCAAGACCAAGCTCATTATATCTCTTGAACCAGGGGCTAAGTCTCACGAATAACACTATCGTTGTTATACTTGTGTAACAATTTAATGTAAACGTTTTGAATTTTAATTGTCTATGAATATCCGGCTTATCAAGGCACTAATATCTCTTCTGACCGTTTTTAATGCTGCCTTTTAACAGCACTCAGTATTTTACTTTAAATTCCAGCTTTAAAGTCCTAACGTTATACTGAAAAATCGTCGCTCACCAGTTACTCACCAGCTTCCACGCTGCTTTGTGGGCTCAAGGTCGTAGTTATTTCGCGAATTGTGCGCCGACAATCGCATTACTGGAGTTTTCTTCCTTTGAATGGTGCTCACCTTGCTGAGTTTCCGTTTGTCTATTGTCATTTGTCTATTGCCGTTTGTCCTCTCCGCACCGCCGCGAAACTCGCGTTTTGTGAGGCCTTCAATGCCAGGTGATCAATTGCACTCAAGCGACTTCGGAGAAGTCGCCTCGTAAAAAGATTTGGAATATTTCACCCTGTGTCGATATTGGATACTGACGTCGGGTTTTGAAACCCATGACGTGGCCTACACAAATAGAAATGTAGTGTTAAACCAACCCATTAGATTTGATGCTGTTTTTGCATTGTGCCTTTAAATGTTCTTCGAAAGCGTTTTTGTTCGTCGTTGATACTGCAGCGCAAACATGAAGGTTTTGTGTCGCCTAACACATCTAGTAAATTGAGAAGAGCATATCGGTAAAGCATGCATCAAAGGGGATGTGGTACTTTCATAATGTGGTTTGAACTTAGGTTACCATGTGATGATCCTGCTGAGAAACCACGTGGTCGATATTTATGTCCCAGAACTGACCGTCCACAAAGAAAAGAAAGGTCAAAATTCCTCCCTGTTGACCTTGTTCTCCGTGGTTTGTCACGTGGGTTGAAGTCAGTATAAGTAACCATGGCTTAGTGACGTAATCTTTAGGCCCGCGGAGGAGACGATTTCTTCCTGCATTGGCCTCCTCAACACTCATGTGCTAGGCGCGATTTCGGTACTGGCGGATATAAGTGCGTATAACTTGCTTTTTGAACCAGTTTCAAACGTGAATAAATGTTTTAAAATATCAAGATAACGATAAAATTTATAAGTGTGACTTTGGGTCCTGATAATTGTTTCTTTTACCAAAAAATATTTATTTTGCATTCACATTCCTTTGTTGCGGAAACGAACAATGATGTTTGTGTCGTTCAGCGTTACCAGGTCTTGATCACGTCCATATGGAGATGGTTTACTTCCAGGAGAGTAAAGTGGAACAACAGGTAATATAAGGCTTACCATCAGTCATTTGTCATGCGAAATGAGGCAAAATTCGTTATCTTCAACAAAAAATGCCCTTATAAACCACTCCAGTCTGGAATGGTGCCAAGGTGCCACGTTCTTATTAACCTCTAACTGCATTAATTGACCCGTAATTCATTTATACCATCCTGTTGGCCCTTCTATCGCTATGGCACTACCGTTCTTTGCGGGCTCAAAGTGGAGGGAAAGCTTGTACTAAAGCGATTCCTCAGTGTCATCTGTGCCCATCCCCCCCTCTTTCGTTGTTGGCGTCACCTCCTCTGACCAAAATCCTGTATTCACACCTGGTTTGGAAACATGTACTACTCTAAATGAAAATAATACATTTGGTGCAAGCCGAGTGCAATATCACTAATAGGGGAGGGGAAGTTGTGTTAGAGCTGGTGCTCAGAACAGGCCATTTCACTATTTACTGCTTGTCGATGGTAAAATTTGCCCGTTGGGGGTTTGAGTGTCCAAAGAGCAGACTGCGGCGTCGGCCGTTACCCTGATAGTCGGTGTGTAATGTGTTGGAGCAGCTGTAGCGCATCGTTTGGTGGATGGGCCTCCTGCAGTATTGATCGGGGGCGCTCCCTTAGTCTTTGGGTGTGGTAATTTTGTCGCGCCAACACACGGTGCCATCATTCTAACTAGATGGAGGCGGAGGTACTTTTCAATTACGTGAATTCAACTTTGATATTCAAAGACGATAAATCGCTGCGGTGTAAGGGAGCCTAATTAGTCAGAGTGCAGCTGGGGTGTTCGGTAAGTGAAATGAGCTTCTGAAATTATGCACTTGTTATGGCTTCTTCAGTTGAATTCGCGTGCATAGTCAAGCGTTTGCTTCGAAACAACAAATCCTAGTGAATCTTGGGGGAGGGGGTAAGTGAATATCTGTGGGTAATCAACTTTCTCCCTACTGGAAAATTCCCACTCTGAAAGAACCCCAAGATTTGTCCCCGTTGCTACATTACTCTCATGCGGATTGAAAAAAAAACCCTTATGATATATACCGAAATCTGGCTGAATACGTCACATATGTGGACCGAAAGGGGGAAGCAGGCTTCCCCTTTGTACCTTCCCCTTTGTACCTTCCCCTTCCTTCCTTCCTTCCTTCCGGTTGCCTTCCCCGTCTGTATGCCGGTGCTTGTAGCTGAGGTCTCACTGTGGCGAGGAAGTGGCCTCGGAGCTTCAGCTCGGTTACGTGAGACTGGAAATGCCTCCAAGTGTAATTGGCAATGTTTCGTCGATCAGGCCGCAGTATCTTGATATTCCTCACTATTTGGAAATACCAGCCCGAAGCAAAGCAATTTCGGCATCTTAAACTTGAAATGTAGCGTCCGTCTGTTTTGATTGATGCTCTGAGTTATTGACACATGCTTATTACAAGCTTAGGAAATAGCTGTGACTAATAAGAGAAAAATTTGGAGCTTAAACAGATCTTACTTAAAATTTGCAATGTTTCCGAACCAAGGATCGCTTTGAATGAAGACCAACCCATACTATTGATATGGATTCTAAGGGCATTTCACGTCACCTACATATATATTTTTGTCCTCTAATTGTGTATCTTTTTGTGGACTTTTGATATCACACTTGGTCTTAACCCGCGCTCCGGTGGTCCTCCGAACCACTTTCGCCCTGGTGGAAGGGGAGGGGGTGTTTGAACACCACCCTCGAACTCGGCCCCTACGCGGGATAGCGGAAAAACGCGAACGCTGGTGGTTAGTTCATACACATTTATTAAGAAACTATATCAGTCACTTTTTGGCTCAGGTCAATATTGAGCTCATCACAGGTAAAAAAGTGGGATTTTGAGTAGAGTTGTTGGGCTCTAGCGTCTGACAGAGTTGAGTTAAATTAATTTTTTAGGTACCATTCGCTCCCTATCATCACGGCGAATCGAATGGTGTATAATATGACCATACTAGGTTAAATCACAAATCACCTGACCTCCGGTCAGGTCAAGGTCACTTTTTAACCTACAATAGTCAATATTCTTATCAATCGACTCGCAATAGCAATCTGAACGCAACTATATCAAAATAAAAGCTTTATCATCATTGCATGCAAAGTAATTGACCTAAGTCTGAAAACTGATTAAATAGACCCAGATGACCTTTCAGAGATCACAGGTCAAAAATTGCATCATGAACCTGGAAAGGGGCCCAGGCTACTACGATGAAGAGAATATGAAGGTATTCTCAGCTGTATCCACACAAATACAGCCCAATTTCTGTTTTCCCATGTATTTCCAATGGAGGGGTCATGGTCCGTACTTGACCTTAGGTCATCGATATGAAAAATCCCGTAATATATTGTGTAGCACGCGGTGGGTCCATTATGTGGTATAAGTTAAAATCCGATAGATTCGCCCATTTCTTACTCATGCCTCCTTAAACATTTTTTTAGGTAAGGTCACTTGACCTGGATTGGTGACCTGACCTGAGGTGACTTAACCTTTAAATTTTGGGGAAAGTTGCGGAATTGATCAAGGACAATGTGTGCCAAGTACGGCGGCGCTTTGCGTCGCCGTTTTTTCGTGCCGCCGGACAAACCCCAGGGAGGTGTTCAAACACCACCCACCGGGGCGAGTGTTTAAGCGATTTCAGAAACTTGCAGTGTTAACCGGTGAGGAATTACTCCTGTGCAGTATCCAGAAATGAATTTTACTTATGGGTGACGAGTGAAAAATTCGTAGCAAAATGTTGAGTGCTCTACAATTGAGCCACGCATCCCTTGCAAAATGTATAGTGTTTGAGTGAAAATCCAAGCTATCCGAGCTTTTAGAGGGCACTAAGATATAAATAATTATGAACTTGTGCTCGGTGAAACACATATTGTTCCATTCCATTTATGCTTAAAGATGCTCTTCAAAATGAATGATGGGTCAAAGTGTACTTTTGTTTTACTTGATTCGATCCCCGCATTTTAGGAAGTGGGGCATTC
Source organism: Lepas anatifera (assembly GCA_034440635.1). Classification (NCBI taxonomy): domain Eukaryota; kingdom Metazoa; phylum Arthropoda; class Thecostraca; family Lepadidae; genus Lepas; species Lepas anatifera. Next base: position 246,329 of record JAOTON010000333.1, read on the forward strand.
CAGGACAAACGACCAAAATATTTCATTTGACACCACCATGTCTAGAAAAATCTGAAACTTTGTCTCCGGGTTTTTGGCCGAAACACGCCTGTGAATCTTAGCCCCTCCGACAACGGTGACCGAGTTTAGGAGGCACTTCGGGTACGTTGTGACTCATGTTTGATGCTTCTAACTCACAACGCATCACCTGATTAACAGTTTGTATATCATTGACTCGTTTGATTTAGTTTATTTTAAAAGAAAATGTTAAATTTGAAATTTTGGACTTTTAATTTGTTTGCCTTTTCCTTTTGACCTAGCTTGACTTTTCCCAGTTGAATTGTCCTTTTGACACCTCAAAATGTTTCTTCTAAATATCTTTCGTAGCAAAATAAAAAATGCGTTCTTGCTATAAGTTCCGAATATTTAGACCTAGGTGGTATGTACGTTTTATTGCGGTAGTGCCTTATGTTTAACGCCGAAATATAGGATTGTTTTGTAATCGGTCGCTGAAATCATACCCATTGTTTTAGAAATTTTAATCGTCGTATCGAATTTATGACATTAACACGCGCCCACCCGGGGTGGGCAACCGGCCTCCTCGGTCTCTACAGGTAGTAAAAATACCTTCGCGCAGGCCACCGTACTCCATCTCCTCTAACACAACATTTTGCGACTTCTGGAAAAATAATTTGGCCACTGGGGTGGTGGTACCGTAAATGCTGAAGGCCGCGCAACTAGTGGTGGGGTGACCTGTGCGGTGTCGTTGCCTTGTGGGACTTTACTTTGTTTCTTGATTAAACTTTATCGTGGTTGCTCTTTGGGTGGTGGGTCGGTCTCCGTAAAAGTCCCTTGATGACTCTGTACACCTACTCCTAAACTGCCTCCTTGCCGCCCTAGCTCGTTGTGAACGTTGGGCTCCGGCCGCGGTTCAAGCATGCGTGGCGTGTATGTCGGCTTGATCGGTTCCGCTGAGACGCTCCGGCGCTCAAGCTACCCGACGTAGGTCGGCTGGCAACTGACTGGTGAGAGGGTGACCTGAGCGGGGCGGCTCCCTGTGCTTGTGGGACGTTAACGTTGGCTTCTAAATCAACCCTTCATTGTGGGAGTTGCTCGTTCGTGGTGGGTCGGGTTCCGTGACAAGTCCATTGATGACTTTAGTGAGACCCCGACTCCAACAATCGACTGAAAACACTTGTACAAATGTTAAAAACTGAACTGGCACACTTGGGCATATTTATAACAGAAACTGCAGCCATTAAGTGATAAGGGATTCCTTGTTTCGGGAGACAGGGCACATGAACTTATTAATAATGGCCTTTCGCCTTAAACGAAAATTTAAAGATGTCGCGACCTTATCAATATTGACAGTATAACTTATCCTATGAGCACCAATACTCCATTACATCGTTCCCGGAGATGGAATGTATCGATGCAAGCTGATCCTGCAGACGCATATGTTTGGAGGATTTGCAATGTAAACAAACGTGTCTGAAGGCTTTTATTCCAAAAGTAATTTGAATCTGCTCTATATTCGAAATGTCCTGAAATTGTACGCATTCTCTTGGTCGCTTGAACGGTTGCCTTGATATTTTTACAGGTGATCTTTCTAGCGAACGGATCCGAGAATCCCGATAAATAATGACAGTGCACTGGGTGATGCCGCAATAGCCAGTTTTAATCATACCGAATATGTTATACAATCGTTTGGTCGTGTTGTTTGAGGTTGCTCAGGTCGTATTTCTTACGGGAACTAGTGGAACCTAATTTTGTGGCATAATAGGTGACGAGGAGCGTGAAGAAAAGTTCGCACCATTGGAACACTCTTGTTGGCCCAACGGATTATATATCTTATATATTGCCTGTCAATGTAAAATTAACCTGCTTTGACCTAGGGCCGGCTTAGGTCTGTATGGTAAAGAATATTAATCAACTGCAGTGGCGTCAGACACGACAATGTAAAAATACAACCTCCATCGATTCTCGACAATTCTCATCTCGAGTTATCAAATTTACCAATCGCCCCATGATTTCTATGGAAGATCATGACCTTTGCCCTGCTCCCGGTTATCGATATAGAAATCCTGCTACGAAAAATTATTTGCTAGGCGATCTTACTATGTAATGCGATTCTAACCACGATAGGCTAAATTTGATATGATTTATGACCTCCCAAAGTTTGAGGTTGGTTCTTGACCTGGGTTGGCGGTCTGACCTGGTTGACCCGACCTAAAATTTTCCGAAGCTGCAAAATTTCGAGTTAGAGGTACATGAGTACGGTGGCGCTGCGCGAGGTGTTTTTTACTACCTGTGGAAACCTGAGGAGGCCGGTTGCCCCCCCTGGGTGGGCGCGTGTTAGTTGTCATAAATTCGGATACTTGTACGATTAAAATTTCGTAAAGACATGGAGTATGATTTCCGGACCGATTACAAAGCAATCGCTATATTTGCGGCGTTAAACATAGGCTGTACTACCGCAATGGTAAAAACCGTGTACATACCTACCTTAGGTGCTAAATATTCGGAACTTATAGAAGAACGTTTTTTTTTTTGTATCGAAGATATTTTATGAGAAACATTTTGAGGTGTCTAAAGGACAATTTCAACTGGGAAGGTCAGCTGGTCAAAGGGGTCAACAAATTAAAGTCCAAAATTTTCAATTTTAACATTTTCTTTTTCAAATAAACTATAATTCAGACGAGTTCATGATATACAAAACTTGTTAATCGGTGATGCGTTGTTGGTTATGAAGCATCAAACATGAGTCTACAACTGACCTCCCGAAGTGCCTCGGGCTTAACTCTCCCGTTGGTCGGGGCTGATTCTCCGGCGTGTTTCGCCCAAACTACCCCGGAGACAAGTTTCGATTTTCTAGACATGGTGGTTCAGCCTTGGTCTCTTCCTGAATGCCCCAGTGTGCATTCGGTCTAAATGTGAAAAAATGAACATTAGGTATTGGAGTGAATTGAGCATTAAGCTTTCAATCGTGATGGGTGAGAGGAGAACTGCGCTTGCCTGAGTGTGGTCCACCCGAAGTCCTGTTCTTTTATTCTCATTCTCTGCGGCCTGGCTGTTTTGAAGACGTCTGGGTCCGACCCACTCTAATGCTACTGGGTCTCCCGCCCGACCCGTGCGGCGGCGCAGTCTACGCTCCCAGGGAGGCAGTGCGGGCCAGTCTAGTCACTGCACGGGGTGTCTGCCGGCGCAGCCTATAGTTGAAGTGAGAGAAACGGCCCTCACATCTCGCTACTTTGCGAGATGTCAAGCTCTCTTTCAACCATGGTTGCAGAAGCGTGTATTTTTTAAAATAGTTGGGGGTGTCCAAATTTGAAACAATGTCAATAGTCACTATTTAAAAAGGATTCTGTAATGTGTAATGTGTGTTAGCTTTCTCTCAGATCTGTTGAACTGTGTTGTACTCCCGCTGTTGTCACAACTGGACGCGCCCGTGGTCACCTGCCAGCTGTGGAGTGGACTCTGTAACCCGACACCCCCTTGCTGGGCGGTCGGGTTACAGAGCTGCACGCCAATACATCACGTTGTAGAAACCTACACTGTCTGACAAACACAACATACGGTATCAAACCCATTTAAAGGGAATGTAGCACCTTGATGCAACTCTAGACGGTAGAAGTTTTTGAGACAACCTTTGTTTCTTTTGAAAAGTGGCTAGGAAACCTGCTATTTCATTTTGTTAATTTTTCCCTGTTAGAGGTATAAAAGTAGAAATCAACGTGACTTCAACTTGGTGTACGAGCTGGTAAAGCTTATGGTAGATTTAACGACTAAGGTTTTCTTGGAAAATGAATACGAATTAAAATAAATCGTTTTGGGCTAAAATAGGCTATTTTATTAGTAACTAGAGTGATGCCTACTTATCGATTTCCACATTCTGTTGCTATCTAAAATCAGATTTCATGTTTGCAGCTTGTCATCGAAGACAGTTTTTAGAAGTTCGAAGTAGGCAGTTGGAGGTACGTGAGTATGAAGGTCAGTTACAGTCGCCAGTAATTCAGGCTAGCATTTAGGCTTTAAAGAGGTCCAAGCAAGACAAACTTGCCTGTGCCGTAAAGCTTAAGCATGACGTCATGTTCTCAAGGTTACCTCATACCACGTGACTGCCTGGATGAGGACGGGGTAGATAGAGGGTGAATTTTTACCTTCTATATCCGCGAATGGTAGGTTTTGGGGACAAATGAAACCTCGAGAAGTGGTCCATATGGTAGTGGTTATATATCAAGTGGTCTCTCGGCATGTGCTATCACATGGTCATCTCAGTGCAAATATCATTACGAAAGGTCTCGCATTCTCGTTCCTTTAAAGTACTTAAAATGAAAATCAAGAAATTCAATAGATGCTTTAAACCCTAATATATCGCTTCACTGGAGGGTGCCCGGACATCCCCAGAGTTGTAATTGGCGGAGAAAAATATATAAAAATTCACCTCCACATGAGTGATTTCTGAACAGTGCATATAAAAAATAGTCAGGAAGTCAATCGTAAAAGCAACTGCATAAGTGTCACCACTGGCCAAGAGCTGAGAGGGCCAGTTAATGTTAAATCTGCTGCTGACAAACAACCTTCCCCTCTAGAACCAAAACAAAAACTCATCGGATTTGGCCCGTTGCGGCCTTCTGCACTGACTGATTACAGGATTGTCTGATTTATTTACAATTCGGCTGAAAAAAGCATTTTTTATGACAAGTGGGAAGCCGTTCCCCATTCCGACGTGTATACCCAACGAAGCTGCACCCCAAAGCGGCGTTATTGTGTCCTGGTCAACGTTATTTTATAATGTCTTCAGCGTTTGCGTTGCTCGCTACCTCCCATCGATTGCGGCGAAAACGGAGGAGTCCATTTGTCGCCATGACCGGCGTCGCCCATACAGGCTTCATTGTCAGCGTTACGCATTGCTGCGGGTGTTGCAGTGAATGCTGGTCTGGTTGGACAGATGCAGACGCCGGAGACTTACACAAATTGTGGAGGGCATGGCAGGCCCGTCGCAGGCAGTGGACAGTTTGGGTTTTCAGTGTTTCACTAGCCTCTGCTATGCTGAGGTGGCTAGCTGTGGACCATGTGCCGGACCTATTTTTACTGCACAGCCAGTTGCCTTCCTCCTATTTGCCTTCCGCCTACACTTTGAACATTGTGCGACCAGTTTTAGATGTTAAAGTGTGCGTGCGGAAGGGGTCTTGGATGGATTAACATTGGCATGGCAATACGAACTCTGCAAACGGTATGAGAAACCCGAAATCCAGAGGGTTCTGACCCACAACGCCCGGGAACCCCCACCCATGTCCGTGTGCATATGTTGATGAGCGTTCGACGAGCTTTACTTTCCAGGAATTCGATTGACATGCATGTACAGAAATGTAACTATGTCGAACTTTGCCGCACAAAAATATGGTCTTAAAATGAAATTGTGCTGTCCGCTCAGCACAAAACTTGGTCTGCAGTGAAGTGGAATTCTTCATATAGAAGCTTCTAGAAAGTTGCGTTGAGTTGTTGGAAAGTCCGCGTAAGAGTACTCGTTGTTAAGCTCGGTCTGACTCCCTGTGAACTTTTGAGCCACTCGGCTCTGAACTTCACTATCCACCTGTAGCGCGGATTGTGTGGTCATGCCCGAGTGGGGGTAGGGGTCGTGACCTGTTTGACAGGTGCAGAAGCGTCATTTCCTGCGTGAGTGAACTGAAGCGGTCTTGATACCGTTTCGATGTGTGCCCGACGTATTCTTGAGTATAAGTGACAGTCAGACCACCCGATGTGTGGTGGATACATATTGGGTGTCATGGGGAATGCGGTGGCGTAGGAGAAGAGCATTCTACTTCCATGCCGCTGGCCCGGGTTCAAATTCCCGGGCGGGTATTCTGCACAGGTCTTTCCTATCCCCGCAATACCCTCCTAAAAGGATGAGAGTTGGTGACACATGACCTCGGCAGTCGGTGTGTCTTGAAGTCCCAAAGTTGTTATTGGGTGTCATGTTCTGCCGGCTTGTCCCTGAAGCTTTCTGTAAGATTCTGATCTAGGTTTCGGTGCCGACCTCAGTATCCTAAGGCTAGGAATGCCGAAAAGCCGGCGTCCGTCCCCAGCCTGAGCTGTAGCAGGCCATCAAGCGAGGTGATTTGTTCTGCAGCAGCTCTTATTGTCGCCGCTACTTGGCCCGCCTAGAGCTGTGTAGTTTTTTTCAGTGGAGAGCGGTGTGCCGTATAATGGTTCATTACGTGCCCAAACGGTGAAAGTTAGGCCGTGTTTTCAAAGAGCCCGGGATTATATTGTTCAGGGCCCGCCCGTTTAAAGATAATCCAATTTCAGCACCGCGCCGTGGAAATGCTCCGTTCTCTCCTTCATTTAAGCGGTTGAAAGCGAGCTTTTAAGCCATTTTGTAAGAGAAGCCTTGTAGTCTGAGAGGGTTAACCTGTGTTTGTTCGACCCATTTTGCAGTACCAAAAAATATTCTCCCAGAAAGGTTCAGTGAACATGCAATGCATGCTGTTTGTTGTCCCTGTAGGGGTTTGTATGCTCTCAAAGGATAATTTGTCTGCCGTTCTCGCCGCTCGCCCCGTCGGCTGTCGCCAGGTGTCAGCGATGACGTCGCCGGCAATATTGCGCCGCCGTCGCGTCATTAGTGTCCATCCTACCCCTCCGCTGTGCGCCCCGGCCCGTCAGCCATTTTCCCGAAAGCGGCGGCGGCAATATCCGCGTCTTCTTGCCGCCGGCGCAGATGTTTTGCGGCCCGCTAACAACGGCCCATGCGATGATTACGCGGATGGTGGAGGGGCTTGCCGGATGGCGCTGCGTAGATTGTGCTTCCTGCTGTGAGCAGAGGAAAAAACGGTGCTCGAGCCTCTTGTGGGCGAGTAGCAAACTAGCCGTAATGGCGGTGTTGTCTCGCCGGCGCGGCCAGAACCGAAACGCGGCTTAACGAAGCTGACAGGTGTGGTCGTGTTTCTGTGGCGGCCGAGTTGAGTGTCACTTAATCCTCCCAGGTGTCGACAAACACTTTGTGGGTTTCTTTGTTGTGTTCCGGCGCTTTTAAATTGCGGAAAAACTACGCTCTGAATATGTGCTCCTTTCTGCTTCTCTCCATGGAGAAAGAATGGTTTTAATTATCTGATGTTCTGCACATTGTAGCGATGCAAATGAATTATACATGTTATCTTGAAGACTACTTCTGATCTTAGGCGCCAGAAATGTATAATTGGCCTGTAAAAAATAATGTATGAACGATGTTTTACTATTTTGTGGAGTGGAATGGTGTCTGGATTCAGGAATGCAATCTGACCTCTGACCGCCATGTCCGTGACGTTAGGTTACTTCTATCATAATGAATGAGCCTTACAGGACCTTATATGAATCCGTACATGTATATTCATATCACACATAGCACAATTGTTAAAAATACAAATATACAGCATGTGCATGCTATACACATGCTGTGGGAAGACGATTTGTGAGTAGCGTTTGGTGTATCTCTCAGATCACGCAGAATCACGTAACGTATCACGCAGAAAAATGTATTTTTCGACGTAGAAGACGTATCTCTCGACGCAGAAAAATATATAATATATATATATCGACGTAGAAAAATATATATCGACGTAGAAAAATGTATCTCTCGGCATAGAAAAATGTGTCTCGGCGTAGGAAAGCGTATCTCTCGACGTAGAAAAAGTATCTCCCGACGTAGAAAAGATATCACTCGACATATTGAAATGTATCTTTCGACGTCAAAAACACATTTCTTGACGTAGAAAATGTATTTCTGGATCTAGAAAAATATCTCTTGACGTAGAAAAATATATCCCTCGATATAGAAAAAAGCATCGGCGTAGAAAAGCGTAACTCGATCGAGAAAAATTTATCACTCGGCGTGGAAAACCTGTCTCTCGACACTGAAAAGTGTATTGCTCGATGTGAAAACTGTATCTGTCGACGAGGAAACGTATCCCTCGATGTAGAAAAATGTATCTATTGGCTACGTAAGCTACGTATTTTGATGGAAAAACTACAAAGCGATCTTGCCCTACCATTTGAATCAGAAGCGCAAACAAATAGTATGAAACTACATTCTGTTGCATATTAATTCTACTTATATGATCCGCAACAACATGTGTCCTCATTAAAAAACATATCTCCAAGCTCTTTTGCTGTCCAAAGGGCATATAACACGGCTTAACAGTGAGTTTAGTTGGTTGATGATCAATTAGTAAGGAAAACGAGAACAGTTTTGTGTTTTATACCAATTTTTTATGCTACAACCTTTATTCAGGCTGGCCAAAAAATGAGTGAATCCAAATAATCAAATTTGATAACATTTTACCATCGCTCATTCACAAATGGATCAAGTTCTTACTCCCCTCATATTCCAGCGCAGTTTTGAAGCGGGCAGTAACTCATTTGGAAATATGTATCGATTTTACGGCGCAGCTCAATGCGTCATTCATTATGCGTTGGAAATCGACAGCGTCTGTTTCCTCATAAATCGCACCAAGGCTATAACACGCTATACTACAAACTCTTAGGGGAGGACAAGGTCATATGCAGAGATGGCTCCGTTAGAAAGCCATTGTTTTGACACAGAGCGCTAGTATGTATAGTATAGTAGCTAGTACCGCTATCGTCGCTTCCATCACACGAACGCAGCGCGCTTTATTGGCCTGTCAGAGATGGGCTGTATCTACCAGCTGAGAGGCCGATGCGGCGGTAGGCAGTGGAGGCGGCTTGCGGTGCACACGCGTGGCTTCTAAGGCACTGACTGAACTCGCCAAACTACTGGTTGGGGCCTCCGAGCTAGGTGTCATCAAGTCCTAAGGCAGATAACAGCATCAGCAGTTTGCCTAAAGTTTGATTTTCTCTCTCTCTCTCTCTCTCTCTCTCTCTCTCTCTCTCTCTCTCCGTATTATAACTGATGCTAGCTCAGGCTTTTTTCTTGGGTTGCTGCGGTGTGAGATTATTAGTTTGGTAATAAAAGTAGCAATTTGGTGGTTTGCACTAGATTATATACAAATTATTAAGGCGCGACAGAGAATTTCTCCGGATGCATGAACGTCCTCAGTACGTACTTTTATCGTACCGACCGCGAGAACGGACTTATCGAAGCATGTAACCGGGTGTATGGTACGATTTAGCTACCGGGTCTCATTTATTTTCTAGGAGAAGGGTTTTGGGGTAAGTCCGTACCATGAAGCATGCAAAGAAATGGTCGCACGACCAAAACAGGGGAAGACGACCCAAACTCGGCCGTACGGAAACAAGGGCAGTGAGCGTGCGACGGACCTGCGATAGACCGGCCGGCCATAAACAAGGGGGAGGCCCATGTGGGACCATATTGTATGTCATAAGCACGTTCTCTGAACTCATATAACCAGCTTGTGATGGCACGCACGTGATGTATAGTACGCTCTGCTGACGCTTGTTACCAGAATGTACTACGCATGCACCCGGGGTAATGTGTGTGTGCATTCGTTGCTGAATATTTCGTTGGTTTTATCCCAAAGTGCGTGTGGCACTAACCCAGCTCTCAGTGAAAACTGGGCGTTGCGGTCAATTACAGCGGCCTTACGGCGCTCGTGTGACCCTTATACTCCGCCCCACGCTCCTTCCTAATGTTACAGAAGACTGCGATGAAGAGCGGTGCCGTTGATTGTGTACAGGCCTGACTGTCCGCTCTGTGACGGCCGACATCCCGGGTTGCAGGTGCCGTAAGACCCACCCCGGCGCCGTTACCTGCCTCTCAGACAACCCGGTCGACAACAACAAGGTGAGTGGCCAGCTTCAGAGGCCAGCCTCGACCCCACGGCGTCTAGCTGGCCAGTCCAGTGCGGCTCCGAGCACCACTCAGGTCAGCAGTGTAGGCGCCGCCGCTGTCGGACAATGGCAAAGTCCGGAGTTGGGCCATCAAATCGCTGTCACGACCGCCCCGCTTATATCCAGTCGCCGTCTGCATCGAGGCAGGTTGTTGGGCTCAAACTTTTGCACTGCACACCATCACAGGGAATTGAGTGCCATCGATATACGTCTGTTATCGCCGGCGCTAAGTGCTGCCATACCAAGGCTATTTGAGTGAATGGTCAATTTGAAGGTTTCGTGCGAATATACTCCGGGGTCAAACGATATATTTTCAGTATGGCCTTTGAAAATTAATCACCTTGATTCGGCTGAATGATGTATGAAATGTCTTTGCTCTTTATTGCGCCGTTATATGTCCCGTATCGCGAGTGGCCTGGCTACCAGGTCCGGCAATTTCTTGAGGCTCAAATCAGACTAAAAGGAATAGGACGCCCACCTGGACTATGCTGTCACTGTCGAGTGCTGCGGTATTACTCAGCGCATGTCGGCTGGAAGTCTGGCGATCCTCGTGTGACCCTAAACTACGGGCATTCTATATAAAAAATTAATGTGCTGAGCAAGGCGCTACATTGGACACTAGAGTCTACTATCATAACATGACATATTTCGGTAGTTAACCGTCGCATGCTTTGCTGTTCCGTTAAAATCCGCTACTGTCTGTATATTCCCGTATCTCTAAGGCTGAATATTTCCAGGCCTGTGTTGCACTTTTGGGTATAGCTTTGGGCAAGTTATGGGTAACACCCTGGGCGGGCAAGGAGGCAGTGCAGAACGCTGAGGCAGGAATCCAAGATGTGTCGCGTGAAAAAGGTGTTGCTGGGGATTCCTGAACCCATGGAAGCCTCACGTTTGTCTACATCACTGCCTTCTTACTGTCCTATGACCCATATACGGATCCAGGGGCAAATGGGGACAGGTGGCCCCCCTCCCAATCGACCCTCTGCGCCCCCTGAAATGGCCACGGCGCCCCTCCCTAACAGGTCGATGCACCCCCTGAAATGTCGCTTCCCCCGCCCGCCCCCCGCCCAGGATGCGAAAATCGGTGCCCACCAATAGGATTTGGTGCCCACCTGAAAAGTTTTGCCGGCCAAAAGTGGGGCCCCATGGTCTGTATGGCGCCCCCCTCTGAAGATCCGCCCGGTTGCTAATCCTGGATCCGCCTATGCCATGACCTTCCTCATAATTTTCCCAAAGCTCGAGCCACTGCGTTACCTAGTGCGGTCACAGAAATTATTGATATCGCTCATCTTCATCCGTCCTCTCTCTGATGCCCTACGTTCGCGCCCTGCCGTAGCCCAGTATTAGGTGTACCTTCTGCTGGCTATTTCTCACGGGCTGCTCATGTTTCCCGTTTATGTCATGCCATGCCATAACTCTTGCAGCCGGTTCCCAAGAAGGGCCAGGCAATCCAGACCAGTGTCCATTGTACATGAGGTAAGACCATACAGATACCCTCCGTCGGGGCGCTGACTTTATATGTATATATTTTTCCCGAAATCAGTCAGCGTTCGGGCCGCTGGCCCCATGTATGAAATCTCAGCTGGAGCTGTATTCACCAACAGACGTCTAGCCGTCTTGTCCCGCGGCCGACACGCCCCTGTGACCTTTCCGAGACGCCGCACTATCCCGCTGCGTACCTCACAAAGTTCAGCCATCTCGCCGAGTTTGCGACCTGTGCAGCATTTGGCGGCCGCCCGTAACTATGTCCAAGTGTCGGGGACCTGTCCTGTCGCACCGAGCTAGTGCCCACATCAGGCTATTGGCGTTTTTCTCGTTTTTCCACAGCTCTAGTTGCTGCCATGGATAAAGCAAATGTGTCGGACCCGCCTCCTGTAATCTATCTGCTATTGGTCGAAGCCACCTCTTAATCACAGCATTTTGGCGCATGCTGCTTAAGCTTCCCTGAATATTCCAAATATTCCAATGACCAACATTCAAAAGTAGAGCCAGGTTTTCTCTCCACACCAGCATCATGGAGTATATATATGTTCACTTCATGCTAGCACTCTGAGATTGCCTTATTCAACTGCATGGCCGTATATGCAAGCACGTGTGAGGAGGCGATTCCAGTGTGAAGGAAGTTGGGGCGGACCGGGATCTGCCGGTCACACAGTGTCCCGCTGCTGCCAACCTGACCTTTCTCTAACCTGTGCGCGCGGCGTCTCCTCTAACCCGTGCTCTTTGTGTATTTGACGTCCTCTCTAACACATTCGTACGGCGAGCTCTTCTACCCGTGCCCGCGGTGTACTGACTAACACATGTCCACGGTGTACTGACTAGCATATGCCCACAGCTGTTGATTGGGTTAGAAACGGACCTGCTGGTGCTGTGAGGGATATGTGCTGACCATGTTCTCTCTAAAACGTGCTCAGCTGTTGATTGGGTTAGAAACGGACCTGCTGGTGCTGTGAGGGATATGTGCTGGTCATGTTCTCTCTAAAACGTGCTCTCCCGGACAGCTGTTGATCGGGTATGAGACGGGCCTGCTGGTGCTGTGAGGGATATGTGCTCATCATGTTCTCTCTAACGCGTGCTCTGGCCCTCGGACAGCTGGTGATCGGGTTTGAGACGGGCCTGCTGGTGCTGTGAGGGATATGTGCTGATCATGTTCTCTCTAACGCGTGCTCTGGCCCCGGGCAGCTGTTGATCGGGTTTGAGACGGGCCTGCTGGTGCTGTGGGACCTGCGCACGAAGGCTGCAGACGTGCGGTGGCAGGCCCAGGAGCCGCTCCGCTCCGCCTGCTGGCTCAGCGACGGCAAACAGCTGATGTCGTCCCACACCGACGGCTCGCTGTGCACGTGGCACGTGAAGACGCCGGGCCGGCCCGCCGCCACACTCTTCCCGCACGGTGGGTCAGCGGGCCCTGGGTGGGGGGGGTGAGGGGATGCGGGCGTGGGTGTTGTTATAACACCAGTATGGAGTTGGTGTGTTCGTGCCGGGCGCGGTGGCAGAACAAAGCTGTTCTGTATGATGACCGGCTGTATGATGACCGGCTGCTCACTGTGAAACATCTGAGCGCAAACAATAGATTCTAGAATGTATTTCCTATATTCACTCAGCTTCGTTTTGGGAATTCACGTTTTTATATGTTTTTATTTCTTTTTTATTTTTTGTTTGCATAGATTTTGCGGTTAAAAAACATACATATTCATTTGTGTGCTAAACTTTTATCACTGCGATATGTCTTTCATACTGGGGAAGAGTTTTCGTCAGTTTTTCAAGACGAAGATCATATTTTCTTCATATGTATGCTGAAGCTAATACAAGTAATAATTTATTCAGTAACATATCTGGACTCCTGGCCTGTAGGTTTTTATTTTGAACAACCTTCCTTATTTGGTTCGCGTGTTTGCGCCAGTATTACGTATCTACCCTATAACCTTGTCAGTACGTGTTATTTTGGCATCGTCAAGGCGTGGAACTTGGCCAGGAATTCTCCGTGTCGGGAGATTACTCCTCCTCACGTCATCCCTGGGGGCTCGTAAACAGTCGGAGTCAGTTCTGAGCGGCGCCTCGCGCCCCGTACTTTCTCCCCCTGCACCTGTTCTCGGCCGGGACTGGTGTGTGTGTCGTCGGCACCGTCGCGACGGGGCCGCTCCCCGGGGGTGGCGTGTGGGCGCGGTCAACCGACGCCGTCTCGTCGCCGCCCTTAGCTCCTCGGCGACGCGTGTTTGTGCAGCGTCGCGTCGGCAGGCGTTAACGGCCGGCCCGCCAAATTGGGAGTGGCGCGCGAAAGGCAACAGGCGCCGCCGCTAGAGGTGAAGATCCGTCCTGAAAAGGATACCGACGTCGAAAACAGATGGCGGCCTTCCCAGAGCTGTTGTCGGAAGCTCAGACGCAGCTGCACTGATATTTGGCTTGGATTCTGCTGCTTTGAAACGTTTGAAGTGATGGACGGGGTTTGCTGTCAGGAAGTTTTGTTGGAGTCTGGATGCGTTGTCTTTTTATTTCGCTTCGTATCGGAAGAAAAGTGCGTCACATTGACAGTAAACATTGATAATGGCTGTCTGTGGGCTGCGAGTATTTTTGGCTTCCTTGGTTTTATTCATGGGTGATCCAGAGGCGATTTGAATGAGATAAATGTTTCTCTACAGAAAAGTTTGACAAGGTCGAATCGAAAATTGGTATCAGGTCAGATTAGCGAGTTATTTTGTTCCCATGTAACGTGACAGCCCAACGGGTACGGATAAAAATTAGTACAAGAATTGAAGACGATAGTGCAGTTTTAGCACCGTTCCATGTTTATGCATGGCGGATAGTTCCAGAGATCGTGAGGGGGGGGTATCAGAAAGCACCCCTCCCCAGGCGGTCGTAGGTGCAGAAACAGCCTAGTCGAAAATTACAAAACAGGTTAAGTAGGGTGTTAGGGTTGGTTTATAGCAGGGCTGTAGAACCTCCAACAAACATTTCGGATTTGATATATTTAAAAGCAAAAACGTAAATTTGGCATATTTTAAGGGCGTTTTGCATGTTTTGAAAATGTGGCATATTTGTGTTTTCTGTTCACTTACATATTACCGTACAGCCGATTTTTCTCGATATTGCCGATTTCCGATCTACGACCGAATCGCATCGGGCATGCGAGGTGTCTCGCTTGGTCTAGGCATGTCGAGACTCATCTTAGTATCGTATATTCCGATGATGGATTGGAGGCGTTCCTCCGGCGATGCTTGAAGAAGACACCACACCACCCTCTGATTGTACAGGCTTATCTAGTATTATGAAGGTGCTTCCTTGATATGAAGATAACACCATCAGTGTCGCCACCTGCAAAATGCGAGGAGGCCAGCAAATATTCACCTCCCCGTCGTTCATAAGAAAACGCTCACTTCAAAAGAAACATTTTGGACTCATGCTTGGGTCTATTTTTTATGTTTTGCTCAATGTTATTGACATCAGAAAATAAAATTGGATGAGAAATGGGCCCGATTCCCATTCCCCTCTATTCTGCCCACGCATATTCATGATAACCATGTTCAGACGCTTCATCCAAATGAATAGTTTTGATTGCAGTTCCTGGAAGCGAAAGCTGCACTCGATGATAATGAATTAGATTTTCCGGCTATTCGTTTTAAAACCTAAAAAACATATATTGGCCGATTAGTATTGAGGTGGTAAATCAACGGTATCCCTGTTGAATTAACGCACTTTTGTTGAAGTTGAAATGAAAAGCGCGATGAAAACACGTCATTTGATTGCAATGAAGAGTAGTATATATTGATGGATTCGAAAATTAGGCACATTTGTTTTTTCTGGCCTATTTGAGGAGTGGTTTGCAATAAACGTGCACGCATCTAGTACATTTTCTCTGCGAAAAACTGGCAATCCTGTTTCAGTGCAGCGTAATAAACTGGATTTATACGCGATACACCTCTTTGATGTAACGAAGTCCATTGGTCCGAGTTATTTTGTTTGTTTTTCGGTAAATTTTTCATTAACATGAATAGAAGAAATAATGTTGATAAGGTGTAGACTGGCCTGTCTCCTCGAATCCTGATGTAAAAAACACTTAGATTGTATTTTCGGGCACAGCCCTTCATCAGAATCATGTAGGTAATGTCACAAATTTTCAGTCATAGTGTAGCCAGACCTCGAGTTTTTACATCGGGATTTGAGGAGACAGGCCAGTCTACACCTTATCAACTTATGATCATGGCCCTCGCCGCAGCACTTTACACCCTATCAACGAAGAAACAATGTTTTGGCGTCCTTTTTTCAGTAACTTCTCTACCCACTGATTTGTCCAAAGTTATTTGGAGCCTGTTTTTCGTGAGTTGTTCCCATTTTCACAGTTTCATGGCCCAGTAACATATGAGTTAAATGTATGTCAACTAGCACTTCGTTTGATTCCTCTTAATGAGAGCAAGCGATTAAGATTTAGGCTAAGTATGTGAGGGGCTCATTTTTCTACACAGGGACAGGTGAATTAGGCATATTTGATCTGCGAATGTCATTGAAGGTCCAACCCCGAAATATGGTGTGGAAATAATGTTCATTTAGAACATTTATATCAGGTGTCTATATTTAGATAATTAGCTTCGATTGAAGTAATTATTTCATTATCTGAAATATGGTATGTAATTATTTAACCTCGTCATCTCATTTCAGTCCAATATCATTGTCGACGAAAGATCACATTTGTTACACTTCGAGTTAGCCTTCCTGGTGAGTCGTCAACCAAACCTTTGGTATATCCCCGTATCTGCGTTTAAGACTCTCGGGAATTCCACGAAACCTCGTGTAGGGCTCCTTCGCTCTCAATACGATGAAGGATTAAAACGATGCTTTCTAAAATGGGGGCTCGTTATAGAGGTTGGCCGATTGAGGTTAATGTTTCACTCCAGCAAGTCAAAATTCTCTCTGCAAGGGAGAAATTGGGGCTGCAAGGAAGAAAATAGCAGGGCTTCTCATGGAAAGTGGGCTTTGTAGCAAAGGCTAGTTCCTACCAGGAAAATATGAATGTCTAGGCCGATGCATATCACAAATGCATCAAATCATGGATATCGGAGTAATGGCGTTCTTTGTCGTCACTCTATGGAGTGATGGGTGAAATATTGCACTGACTTTATCAGTTAAGTCATCGTATGGATTTGGCCGATATGCGAGTGCCTGGCAGCCTAATTATGCACTATCAGCTGCCGACATTATGTCCACTTTTCGTATCATATCCCTAAGCGAGCCGCTTACAAGGCCATTCAACTCATTGCAGCCAACCGTCAATTTCACGCAATGTTCTTACAACGCTCGTATTTCGCAATAAGATAGTTGATATTGTACGGACCGAGAAAGTAAGAACACACCTAGAGCCAGTGTGATTTACGTTAAGGTGTCTATTCATTTGGCTTTGGTCAAAATCTTAAATCTCATAGAGGGAACATAGTTCAGAATTGTGTCTTGTGTCGTATTCAGAAACATCATAGTCTTTGGCATTATTTTTTAGCTGCAACGGGTCTGATGGCCTAATCAGTGGCTTGATTTGGGTCTGGTACGGGAGCTGGTCAGAATGCGGCCAGCTAATGGTGCAGAATTGGGTCATATGACGCTCGCATATATGAGAGATCCACACAAGATTCCCTTGCTTAGACTCGAGTTATGTTTGTAGCAAGCCAGAAATTGACAACAAATGATGTTATCCTCTGGCTTTCCATATTGAAATCTGATTTTGGTTGATATTGGTCGAGATATGATTTTTTATTTCGTCAGCCGACCGGTTCGGCTGCTTGGAAGTCAATTGCGCTGACCACTCCACTTCCCCGCCCCCCATTGAACCACTTGTATATTGTACCTTATTGAGCCCAAATTGTACAAGCAAAAATTCAAATTCAAATTATTGTGATGAGGATTCGACGCTGTAGCATTATAAACCGTTCTGGGATTCGTATAATTATTTACTATTATGAGCGCCAGACGGCTAACAATTTACTTGATCATGATGAAAATGCTCAACGTGACAATTCACACTATCAAAAATGTCTTAAATAGTCTTAGAATGTGACTCAATCGATTTTTCGCAATTGGAGGAATCATACGAGGTACTATGTGGCATACAACTGTTAGTTACTGGGTCGTGGAACTCCGAAAATGGGAAAAATCAAGAATGATAGCCTCCAAACAACCTCTGTGAGTGGATGGAGCAGGTACGGGAAAACTTCGGTAACTACTCTATTTTTGTTCATTTTCTTGAGAAACAGCCTGGAAAACAAGAACAAGCTAAAAAGTGATTTCGCTTAGGAACCGTACTCTACACTTTAGCAGTCGCCCTTTCCGTTTCCAACCTCCTTCATTCTGCTACACTCACCAGCCTATTCTAATGCGCTTAGCGAATCCCAGAAACTCTTCCTTTATATGCAGAGCCGAGCTCTTATCGTCTGTATGTTTATTATGATTTAGGAGCGCGATCCATTAATTTTCCTTTCATGTCGGCATTTGATTTCCGCTGATAACTGTCGAGTTTCTCTCGAGAAGGGAGATGTCTCGGAGATATGTAAAAAAGGCTTCAGTCGGCGAAGAGTTTGCTCGGCTGCAAATGCAGAGAAATTCTGGATCCAAGTTGACAGCAATCTGGAGAAACTTTGATGATCGTAGGAGCACCTCAGAGTGGGTGTCCCGTTGAAATAAATGTTGGGAGAGACGTGCGCAAATAAAGTGGTTGTCATTTTGGTGTTGTTATCATTGTAACGGTACTGATGAATGATACACTTTTATTAATAAAACTATTGTCCCTGGAAGCGGACCACTTTCATGTTTGGGACGCTGTTGGTATTCCTTTCCATACCAGAACAAAGAAAAGGGAGCCGGGTGAACTAGCAGCTTTACTAGTCTCCAGATTGAGGTAGCTTGGTTTAGCCTGGCTTTAGCCCCCCACACCGAGAAACTGCCGTAAACGTTCCATCTGCCTCGGTGTAGGCTGCTTAAACTTGCTTTTGGACGGAAAGTTTTTGACGATGTATGTCTATCAACAATGTAAGTATGGTTCGCACTGCCGTCCTCGTTAGGCGTGTTAGTATGAACACAATGTTTTGGCCGGGTACTTCTCGGGCCTTCTTGTGGTAACCCCCGCTTTGTAAACATCCTGTTTGTGAGCTACGTAATTGAGCAAGTGCGCTAATGAACCCCAGCCTAATGGAATACAACACAATTAAAATACACGTATTGACTTGATGGACGGTCGTGCTGCTTGCAAGCAAAACTCGGGAATGAAATTTACGGTAGAGTGGGGGGGGGTATGAGTCGCAGCGCACGCTGTTGTCGCTTGATCTTGCGACTGTTGATAGATGTTTTAGTGACCTGAGGCCTGAAAGGTATTGAGTGAATATCCGGAATTGATATGTCCCGCCACGGCCACGGGGTAAGCCAGCGAAATGTGTCGCCTCGCTGTTTTTGTTTTAGTATGCTCGTTTACATCATTGTTTATTGTCAGCCGATTTACTGTGCTTGATTTTAGTTTCCCTGGATAATTTCTGAGCCCCATTCCCTGTTCGACGGTACCACATGTATCCGTTCTTCGGAGCAGCCCCGTCCGTACCCCAAAACAGTCATGTACGAGCCAGTCTGTTATACGTTCAGTAGCCGAGGCCGACGGCGTCAGTCTGTACTGACTGGTGAACTGGTGTGCTGCGGTGCAGCAGAGCACCGAACTGCGTCTCGGCCCTCTAAATCAGATTAGGATCGGACTCGACTGCACGTGGGCATCGGAGCAGACAAAGGCCTTCAAACCGGGAGGCTTACGCCTTGTCAGAAGTGGCGCGTCGGCCGTGCTGAGCTCAACTTACCGCGTAACTGCGTTGGCAGCGCGCCCGCGTCGAGATGAACTCGGAATTCGACTGTGACGTAATGTTGGCGGCGGTATTCGCGCGTGCCCTTTGTTGCTTAAAGGGAATATGACACCTTCATGGGGTATGAATTGAGCTATCACTCGTGTGGGGGACATCGAAGTCATATTCATGCATATTTTTTATTTTTTTGTTTCATATTTCGATTTTTTCAGAACTCGCCTTTTACAGAGCATCGGTATGTCATGATCGTACTTCTGTCTGATCACGCTTCTCTCATGTCTCTTTTTCCTCCTCTTTATGGGCCGTAACGGTCACCGGCGGGTGTTTGGTGACAACTGCAATTGGCGCGGGGCCAGTGGGCTAGATTATGTTCTTAACTCCTATCCGGTTTGTCCGCAAATGGTGAGTCCCTGGACAAAGTAAGATTAAAACAAAGGGTTTACGGTAAGCATCATATCGTGGCTATTTCAGTTGAAATCCTTTAAAAAGGCGTCAGTATCCCTTTGAGCGCTGCTCGACGTCTTTTAAAATGCTGTTACGGAGAAGTGTTTGTTTCGTCTTGGAATGGTATGATCAGTGGGGTATGAGTTCAACGAAAATGAAGGGCTTTCTCCACATTCTGAAAAGTTGTTGTCGGAGCACGTCCGGTTTATTCTGGAAACCTTCGTCAGCAAAATGCGTTGTAGGAATTTTGAAGAGAGGAGGCCGTGTAAAACTTTCGAATTGAAAAAATACAAATCACGAGTTTTCAAATAACGCTTCTCATCTGTAAAACAGTGCAAACTTTTAAGAGTCAATCAGGGTCGGTAATTTTCGGCGTTTCTCTTCCATCTTGCCTCTCCGGGATTCTTGGGCTTCATGTTCATTTTAAGTACTCGGGGAACAGGCTCAAGGTCACGGCAGGATGTTAGAATTGGAGATGAATGTAAAATCTGGCTTGTTTGTCCATGATATGTGAATGCAAATTAGCCAATCGTTTTGCAGACCGCCCTAGGTCAGAAAAATTAGAAGCGTTGTTTGAAAACCTCGTGATTTGTACTTTTTATAGTTCAAACGTTGTACGTCCTCCTGTCTTCATCATTCCTATAACGAATTTCGCGGAGAAGGCTTTACAGGATAAACCAAAAACGCTCCGACAAGAAATTTTCGCGGAGTGGAGAAAGCCCTTCATTTTCATTGTTCTCTCTTGTTTGAAAAAAGTATTTCCATATTCGCTCTCAGCTTTGGAGAAAGAACTTTTCATCCGTAAGATTTGCTGTGAGACTTTGGATGACCTCGGTAGGTACACATACTGTCATGCCTGTATCATTCCGGCGGTGTTTTTCTGCAAATGTAACAACTTAATTAATGGGCGAAAAAATGGATTGTCCTTAATTAAAGTGTCTTCGATATGAAGCTATTACGTCATTAATGATCAAATTAGCTTTTATTGAATCCGCACAATCTTCTGCGGAAATCCATTCGTGGTGATACGAAGATTTTAACTCTTTTAGTTCGAGTAATGGTCATTATTTGTTACCGACTGAAAACATCACTTTCATTGTCATCACCGATTACCATCGATTAAAGTGCGGTGCTGATGTTTTTTAACATGGATGTCAAAGTATTTAAATTGATAGTGAAGATAATAATCTGGCCTTAGTTATCGTTCTTTCCATTTTGAGTGGTGTTGCTGCTCAAAGGAAAGCATATTTATAATCCATTCGGATAAATACCTCATTTCCTTCATACGACAGAATGACTATACTGCCCTAAACTTACCAGCTTCATTGGGGAATCTTCAATCACTATCGTAAACACGCTGTTGTGGGAGGACCCAAGCTGCAAACAGTGAACAGATGCTCCTCATCTAGAAACCCCGAACTTGAAGCAGGAACCCTCTTGTACTGAGAGCAGGCGCGACTGAGAGACTGAGCTTGGACTGAGAGCGCTCTTTAGAGTGTCTAGACTGTTGACGGGCACTTCCTCTTATCAGAGCATTCGCCAGCAGTTATAAGAAGTATTGTTCATCTCTAACGGACTTCGACGTGTCACTGATTTATGTCGGATATGGAAACAGCGTTTCACAAGAAAGCAGAGCTTGAGAAAGCTAAGGAAAGAGCGATGACCAAGAAACGTGAGAAACAGACCAGGATACAATGCAATAATATTGTTTTTTCAGCACAATCTTTACTGTCAAAATTTGACGAGTAGTGGCGAACGATACATTCAATTTATTGGCACCCCAAATGTGTATCCGACGAGTATGTCGGATGCCAGTCTTGTGAGCCGGCGCTTGGCTGGGTGCCTGCTGATGTGAGTCCCTGGGATGTGTGGGATATTGAGTATCCCGCTCAGCCTTGCTGGGCGTCTCCCACAGCTGCTTCCAACCGGCAGCGAATCCATTAACAGCAGAACCGCACCCACTGCTCATCGCCACCTTACGGGTGCTTGAGCGGCTCTATGTTTCTCCACCGGGCGGATGCGAGCCGCGGCTGGTGTAAGGGAGGGGGGCGGTAGCGCGGGTACTGTGAGCGGGACCAGTGTCTCCACGTTGCGGATGTTGTGAGCTGGGCCCGGCGGCAGGTGTGGGTAAGAGGTTCGCGGGTGTTGTGAGCTGGGCCCGACCGCGGGTGTTGTAAGGGGGAGCCTACCTCGGGGCAGTGAGCGGGGTCGCTGCACGTGAGTGGCACCATCATCAGTCAGCAGTACGTCTGCCAGCTGCCGGCGGCAGATGCCCGGCGGCGGTAACGATCTGTCTTGCGTCGGTGGCCGGGCGCCCATTAAATCAGCACGCTCGGGCGCCCCCGTCGCCGGCCGCCGTATTCTGCGTACTGGGCTCCTCTCCTACTCCTAGCTGGGACGCAAGCGGGCCTGACTGGTTCACGCCCGGGCTGCTGCTCGGGGTGTTATTGAGCTCTGTCGAGAAAGCGTGCTAAAAAAATGGGCGCGGGTTTTTAATGTAACGATTCAGAAGTTTGTCTGCGAATGATGGTTACAAACTGAAGGGAGTGCGCGGCTCAGCGGTAGGGCGCTTGCCTCCGGAGCCGAAGGCCCTGTGTTCAGGGTCTGGCGGGTTTTCGGAACCCAGTTCCCAAAATCCTCCTAACGAGGTAGAGCTGGCACGCCTATAACATTGGCAGTTGGTGCGCCGTGAAGCCCCAACAGTTATCACTTTCTCGCTTTTCAGGAATATAAGGCGATGTCTTTATACCATGAAGAAGGTTGAATACATATTTACTGGGCCGCCAGCGCAGGTATTGTGTACCACCTCTACATATGACCCTAAATTTGTGAAGTTTTAAGCCATCAATGCAGCCGTGCGCATCTTTTTTCCTTCTGTGCTGTCACACCGCGCTGGGAGAGGTTGTATTTCGCCCCCCCCGACAGGAGGGCTTATATTTGACATTTATAAAAAACTGAACGGTTTTTTAGAGATCAAAAGAAAATATATCATACCAAATTTTAGCTTGCTAAAAATAAAAATGTAGTTTTCATTGTTCCAGAGTCGCGGCAAGTCATGTGACCTCAGGTCACCGGGTCACAACTTCGAAAAAGTTTAGGATTCAAAAACAAATATCAGAAACTGAAACTTTGGGTTATTGCGATTCTAACAATGTATAAAATGTCCGTCTTGCTTCACCTAACCCATGTGATATAAATACAAGAAAGTTACCTCCGTAACCGCGCCACTGATTAAGTTACGACTATCGCATCTTGTTTCTACCGACCAGAAAACCCACGGTCCCAATTGTGGTTTAGATCCGAGAGATGATGGTGCCGTGCCTTGGTCGATCTGCCGTAGAATGCCTGCAATATTGACCCAACGAACGTTTTGTGTATTAGTTGAGCCTTCGTCGAAGCTTTTTATGTTGTCGAGACAATCTTTATTTTCTGTTTGATCATTTTTTTCAGTCACCTGTTCGGATTTCTTATAGTAAACAGTTGGAAATGATTGAGTCATTTGGTGAAACTAGAGAGTATCCAATGAGTTAAAGTTGTGTTTGCATAGTTGTCCATGACAACCCGTTTGAACGTGTTCCAATTTATCTTTAGTCAGGTGATTGTCATGTTAATGAGTGATGTTTCCAACAAATGGGTGGCTTGTGGGGCAGCTATCACCACAACACTCGAAGTAATGGATCTGTTGGCAGGGTCTTGCAAAGTAGAAACACATGTCTGACCTCTGAATCTTTAATCGTGATTCTTACCAATCGTGCCATCATGAATATGAAGAATTTGAATACGTGTCCTCAGCCTATGTTGAAAGATAGGCGGGCTCGAACTCTTGCACTCACTTTTCCAGAATGTGACGGTGTATTATCTTGGGAGCAGGCTCTTGAAAGTAGTACTACGTAATTGTAGATAAAATGTTTGACCGGGACTCCCGTCTCTTGATATTCAATAATTTCTAAAAACAATAATTGGTAATGCTGTGCATATATCCAGTTAAGTCAACGCCACTGATTCCAAAACTGTGACCGCTCTTCGCTCATCTCACGCTTGGAAATTTCGATGTCATTGATTTGAAACTGCTATTGTCTGTCATGGGAGTCTTCGTATTTTTGTTCATCAGGTGTACTGTTAGTAGCGAAAATTGTCTGTTTTGGGAGAGGGTGGGCCTTACATAAAATGTATATGCTCGACTTTCCTATGGTTCTCGTATATCCAGTGGCACACCTTCAGAAACGTTTTTTCATGGAAATCACATGAGACATTAATCGCGATAGGGCAAAATCCACCGGTACATATTTTGAATGCAACTGATCTGTGTAGCTGTGCAGAGTCGTCGTGATTCCGGTATTGATCACAATAACTTTCCTCGTCTGTCATACCAATTGCTGCGTGTGGAAAGTCTTCAGCAGTCCCGACAGCCGAGCAGCCCCTGTTGGACGCTCGCCAGCCGCCCATTCGGCCGGGACACGCGATAACAATCACAATAGAAACGAAGTTTTGTAGAAAGGCCCTTCAGATTAATGAACCGGTGGGCTACTGATGGCATCAACTTTTTGGTTATTTTCGGCAGTAGTTCGGAACTTTCGGCAGACACAATGATCTTGGCCCAGTAACGGCTCTGTCCGACTGAAAAAGCACAACCTTCAAAAAGCTTAATGTGGAGTTTTCAAGAACAGTACGTCACAAGTTGTAATTTCCATTCAGAGTCTTAATTACAAAGTAATTAGTTGCATTTTTGGTAGATAATTGTGCCGCGAACGGTACCAAGATTCTCAAGCTGTAAGGGGAGGTTAGTGATCCTCCACGGGATGGGGCAGATGTTTCTTGCCCACTCATTCTTCAATTCTGAAATTGCCTGGTTGCATCCAAATAAAGTCAGAACTTAATAGAGATTAATATAGGGGCGGGGGAACGACACAAAACGAACCTAAGTTTCAAAAGTTTTGGGCTTGAGATTGGGTGGTTTTTACGAGAAAAGCTAAAGTTTCACTGAAAAACTCCGCAACCTCCTCACTCCATGGACGCCAATGGGTATATAGCTATCATTCTGTTCTACCTAGTAATCCATTGCATTTCATAATCTGGCAATCTTCTGAGATTCTCACTTTGCTTCTGAAAATTCTGTCTGCCTCCCAAACGTCCACGGGAAAATGTACAGAATTAGCTCAACGTGGGAAGGGCGCACCGCCCCCTCAGCCCGCACCGTTTCAAAGTCTGCCATTTTCTGTAACGCAAAGCTTTACGTTGACTGCGTTTTCTATTGAAATACGATTAGATCTTTTCCAAGTGCGTGCAAACACACAACTGGCCTCATGAATTAACAAATTCGATGCAAGTAGAAGAACCAAAACGCAAAGTGTCAGATAAGACAAATGAGCGAGGGTATCAGGAATGGCTCATAGATGATTAGATAGATCGTTTTATCGGTTGTCAGTCTTTGCAAGCATTAGCACGGAAAATTGTACGTTCTGCAGCAGATGCGTTTTTGTGCTGACTTCTTCAAGAAGTGGGACTTACTTCAGGTGTTGATAGGGCTTATGTCTTGTTCATTGTTGTCCCCCTCACTTCTCCCTACTGTTTTAACCTTTACCGTGTTTTTCGACGCTCCACATGGCGCTTCTCTGCGTTCGAGTTGACCAACCTGAAAGCCCGCTGGTGTAGGTAATCGGTAATTAACATTCTGAATTTCTGTCCGATTCAGCCAAGACGAAGGAGAACGGGAAGCAGGAGCCCTGCCGGTCGATTCAGAAGGTTTCGTGGCTTTCCACTCGTGCCGGGTAAGTATTGGGTATTGGGGAGACCCCCCAGGAGATTTTGGGTAACCAGAGATCGAAGTTTCCCGGTCTATGGGTTGCGCGTTTGCTTGTCAGAAGCTTGCTATTGAGAAATTTTGAGTGATCTTTGTCCGGGAGTGTTACGGATAGTGTGGCGTGCTGTTTTCTCCGCGGCATATCGTCTAGTCGCTGTGGTGTGGCCCATGTGGTGGCGTGTATCTCAGATTGTGTGGGTCGGTCTGCCGCCTGACTACGCCGTAGTACTCTATACACTGCAGCGGCCATATCGAACCAGGGTAGCTGGTATCGGCCTGCTTTGTTGACACTATAGGGTGGCGCGCGATAACGGGAACGCCGGCCTCAATTCCAGCTACGACATCGGAAACTGCGCAGCGCCCCATGAGCAGATTCGCGGTGTTGTAGGTCTAATCTCCGGCACCGCCTCTTGTTCGTTTGTTTACTGTCTCCTCGTAATTTGCATTAGTTCAGGGGCACAGTCGTTTTCAGTCACCAGCGGGCAGTCCTCGGTGAGACAGGGGGGGGGGGCGGCGATTCAGCTGTTCGTCGCCACTGACCCGTGCACAAGTGTCGGCGTCTTCGTCAGAAACCCGGCCACGTGCGCCGGCCCCGACGAGAGCGCGCCGCCGGCCTGTTGTCAAGGTTAGGGCGGCTCGGTGAGCGATGCTGGTCGATCGATCACGACCGCCAAGTCGCCGGTAACGGCGCGCCGCCGTCCCACACTGCCACTGACAGTGTAGCGGCCACCCCATACTGCCACTGACAGTGCAGCCGCCGTCCCACACTGCCACTGACGGTGTAGCGGCCGTCCCACACTGCCACTGACAGTGTAGCAGCCGTCCCACACTTCCACTGACGTGTAGCCGCCGTCCCACACTGCCACTGACAATGTGGCACCCCATACTGCCACTGACAGTGCAGCTGCCGTTCCACACTGCCACTGACGGTGTAGCGGCCGTCCCACACTGCCACTGACAGTACAGTGTGGCGGCCGCCCCTCACTGCCACTGACGGTGTAGCGGCCGTCCCACACTGCCACTGACAGTAGTGTGGCGGCCGCCCTCACTGCCACCGACACTTTAGCGACCACCTCGTACTGCCACTGACAGTGTAGCGACCACCCCATACTGCCACTGACAGTGTAGCAGCCGTCCCTCACTGCCACTGACAGTGTAGCCGCCGTCCCACACTGCCACTGACAGTGTAGCAACCGTCCATTGCCACGACAGTGTAGCGGCCACCCCATACTGCCACTGACAGTGCAGCCCCGTCCCCACTGCCACTGACATTAGCAACCGTCCATTGCCACTGACAGTGTAGCGGCCACCCCATACTGCCACTGACAGTGCAGCCGCCGTCCCACACTGCCACTGATGGTGTAGCGGCCGTCCCTCACTGCCACTGACGGTGTAGCGGCCGTCCCACACTGCCACTGACAGTGTGCGGCTGTCCCATACTGCCACTGACAGTGTGCGGCCACCCCATACTGCCACTGACAGTGCAGCCGCCGTCCCACACTGCCACTGATGGTGTAGCGGCCGTCCCACACTGCCACTGACGGTGTAGCGGCCGTCCCACACTGCCACTGACAGTGTAGCGGCTGTCCCACACTGCCACTGAAGTACATGTAGCGGCCTCCTCACTGCCACTGACAGTGTAGGGCCATCCCACACGCCACTGATGTGCGGCTTCCACACTGCCACTGACGGTGTAGCGGCCGTCCCACACTGCCACTGACGGTGTAGCGGCCGTCCCACACTGCCACTGATGGTGTAGCGGCCGTCCCACACTGCCACTGACAGTGTAGCGGCTGTCCCACACTGCCACTGACAGTACAGTGTAGCGGCCTCCCTCACTGCCACTGACAGTGTAGCGGCCATCCCACACTGCCACTGACAGTGTAGCGGCCATTCCACACTGCCACTGACGGTGTAGCGGCCGTCCCACACTGCCACTGACGGTGTAGCGGCCGTCCCACACTGCCACTGACAGTGCGGCGGCCGCCCTGCCGCCCCGCCCCAGCACTGTCACGGCCCAGGATCGCTGCTTCTGCCCTGCCTATGGCGTCTGCCACCGCCCCGCCCCACCAGTGTCACTGTCGTCGCCCGGCATGCGGTGTCGCCCCTCCCACGATGTGGCCGTCTACACCGACTGTTACTGACCTCAGCTCTGGCTCCGTGGCCGGTGGTCCGAGTAGGGTCCTCATCTCTTGGAGCTTCTGACTCACCACTTCTGAGAAAGGTGATCGGTAGACGAAGTTCTGCTGCAAGAGGCCGATGATCATTTATACACAATACCTCACAACCGTATTTGATCACACAATACCGTTGTGTCATGCCATCAATCAGCAGAGGATGGCCTGACAACGGGTCATAACACATTGAACTAACTTCGATAATGCGGTTTTCCCCGAGATCCAAAAAAATAAAATCCTTATTTTTGAACTTTCGCTTGCTTCGTTATAACAAATGGTTCTTTTGTACAGCCCCTTCTGACGTTCATCAGCCCGTAGTCAGCCTGGAGTCTGCATTTGTGTCCAGTAGGACTGGTAGACCACATGTCCATTACCCAATTAAACAGGTGTCTGGAGACAGCAGGTGGGACGGGCGCCAACGCTGGCGTGTGGGGAAGCGCCATCCTCAACGACCCCTCGGCAGGTGCAGTGGTGCGACGCACGCGGATGGTAACGCGACAGGTGCCCCCGCCGCACGGAAGGGTGCTGGTGTGCAGAACCTTCTGCTGCCAAACAGGGGTGGGACGAAGATACAGCGTTGGTTAGTCTTATGCTGAGCTGCATGTATCTAGTGGCACACTAGACCGCTGCAGAAGGCGCTGAAGGCGCATACGCGCTAGATCTGGCGTTGGGTGAATTACAGGAATGGAAATGTGCAAGGACGGCTGGCGTAGTGTAATCTGATATTTTTCTCTTGGATATGAGAAAGCTTAGAAATGAAGGGACTCATGAAAATAGAATCATAAGCTGTTAGTTAAAGGATCGGACAACAGACTCGACGTCGGATCCCTTTCGTTTGTGCCCCGCGCTCACATTTCCCTTGCTTGTGACATTAGTCAGTTATATTCATTGCCTCTGCGCTATTCGATGTCGTGGGTGAGTAGTAAGCTTTCCGGCTGTGTTGGGGCAGCTGCAGCTTTCGGAAGTCACAATTGCTCGACAGGCGCAAGTGTAACCAGCTCATAATCTCGTCCTCTGTGTGACAAGCTTGACTGTTGCAATGACGGAATTGATCGGGCTCCGGCTCTGTCTCTCGTGCTGTGCGCGAAGGACTAGATGACGAGGCGCTCCCGAGTGCTCTCGAGAAGTAAATACCTGCCAGGCATCAAACAGGCGAGGGGGATTCTGTGGCTCAAACTCATAAATGCAGCGTGCGGCCGCAGTCGATAAACATTGGTATCATTTGCATTGTGCGGAGCTACGCCTGGCCGGACGACGAGCGGAATGAACAGTTCTTGGCGTGCTGAGCTGAGCTGCGAACTAGGCACCCAGAACAAGTGGACTGAAGTCTGCGAACCTGGCTGCCGCTCGAATGCTCTGCTGACACCGATCGGCACCGACTGCGGAGCGATACCGTCTCCCAGCAGAGACGAATGCGTGATTGCCGCAAATCTGTGTGCCGGAACTGCGGGGAAATGCTGCCCGGAATGTGCGGGAATGTTGGCGGTTTCCAGAGGCGCTATCAGC
Source organism: Lepas anatifera (assembly GCA_034440635.1). Taxonomy (NCBI): domain Eukaryota; kingdom Metazoa; phylum Arthropoda; class Thecostraca; family Lepadidae; genus Lepas; species Lepas anatifera. Next base: position 275,359 of record JAOTON010000333.1, read on the forward strand.
AAATATGAAGAGAGGATACAATGTGCATGATTGAGTCTGAGCTCCCCTCCCTCTAAGGCAGACTTTGGCACCCTGCCATGGCCCAAGAAGCTTGCTTGCCTCTGACGTCATACAACCTCGACGCTGGCGCTTCGTAACGAGTTGCAAAATCTTCGGTAGGGGGTAGAAGCGACGCTTGGTACGCTTCAATCAGTAGCGGTGGAGCGTCTGGATCTAAGATGGCACTGTCAACTTTTCAACCCATTTCTTTGTAATCAACGCCTCAGGGCTAGTGCGGCTATGTCGGATTTAAGGAGGGGGAGCACGGTGCCCCGATGCCCTGGTAGGCGGCGGCGGTCGCGGCTACCGCTTCTGATGTCGCCGAGCCCATTGGAGCGTGCCGTGAATTTGTCTCTGTGAGCCGCCGCTCCAGCAGCACCGCCGTTACCAACCCGGCTACGCGGCGGCGGTACTCTGGGAACGGCCACGCCAAGTTAACACTCCGATAGACTAATGCTCGTTCGTTACAGGTGTTCGGTGGGAATCCCCTGTCGATGAGATGGCGTTTTCTGGACTGGCAGCACTTCTGGTGGATGGTTTTTAGATGTGTTTTTCTGTCTACGCTGTCGTTATTTCCCATCAGCTTGTTTTTGTAGTCAGGCGTCCTCATTGTGTCGTGGAGGAATTAACTTCCCAGACAATTTCCTGCCCGAATCCTAGAAATGGGATCAGTCCTTGCCCAAATCGGTGAAGTTTGTGTCAAAAATATTAACCGCTCTTTTTTAGATGCATATGCTCTTCAGAGTGAATAGCATTGCGCTTTTGTCGTAGCTGTTTCATAAACCATTGCCATATTTTTCTGTCATGAAGAAAGAACGCCGCTACGGTACTTGAGAGCCGAGCTGTCACGTGATCTGCCGTGTGAACCAGCGCGGCATGTGAGCTGTTGGGTGACTTCCGGCGTGACGCCGGGCGTGTGTGACGCCGGGCGTGTGTGATGCCGGGCGTTATCCTGTGTGACGCCGGGCCTGTGTGACGCCGGGCGTGTGTGACACCGGGCGTGTGTGACGCCGGGCGTGTGTGACCCCGCTCTGGTCGGCAGGTTTCTGGCGTCGCTCAGCTCGCTCGGTTGGCGAGAGGAAGAGGAAAGGTGGTTTGCTGCGTAATCAGCATGCCTGTCTCGTGTGGCTGTTGTCTATTTAGAATAGTTATCACGTAGAGAGGATGGAAGCGTTTGAGTACAGTGTAGACAGTCATGCTGCGTGATAGGAATGGCTTGCAGTTACGACCTGACCACCACTCAGGTATTGATCATTCGGTTGAACTGAGTACAGAGACAGCACCAGTAGATCCCTTATGTCCCATCAGCTTCAGGTTTAAGGTCACCCGCAGTTAGCCGCGTAGAATAGAGATGTCGTTGTGTCGTGGGGTTATCGGGTACGACCGAGTCCTCGAATGTTTTCCAGCGTTGGAGACGAGTACTTGAATCGGTCGGGATAGTGATGCAGCCTGAAGCCATGCTCTGCTTTTATTCCTATTTAAGAAAACATCAGAGTTTCTCTGTCCTGCTATTGAACACCTCACCCTTCACGCGAGCTTTATAGCTGTAAACTTAGATCAGAGCAGAGCCACTGCATCACCTCTAGAAGTCGCAGTTCCACGCTGTCTGTACGTGCAATGCCGAGAGTGAAGGCCTCCAGTGATGTTAATTTCACTCCTGACGAGTCTGTCAAGTGCTAATCCATTTTGTATGTTTTATAAAGACAATAGCTGTATAAATTGATAACATATTTTCCCAGGTTTTGTGCATGATTATTTAATACGCGCATTGACGGGGGTCTGAGCCACCTTTGCTTTGACGAGGGGAGGGCGGGTACCCGCCCCCCTAAGATCTCGAGTACCACGGTAAGTAGCGAAAAACGGTAAACGGCGTTGGGCGGCCCATCCACTTCTCCATCGAAAATATTTGAACCATTTTTGTCAGGTCACATTTAAGGTCACGAGAGGTCAAAACATGCCGTCATAGGGATAACATGTAAATTACGTTTTTCGGCCATTACATCTGAACAAATAAAGATAGAGCAAAACGACTTGAACTATATGAATCCTCGCAGCAAGCCGAATCGAATGATACATAATTTGACCTTGCTAGGTCAAATCAAGGATTTGACTTGACCTGAGGTCAGGTCAGGGTCAAATTATATAAAATGCATATCATTAGAGCCGCAAAGCCAAGGCGAGTCTAATGAAGCTAAAATAAACGCTCTATCACTCTCCGCTACTGAGTTATACAGTAAAAACCATTTTTACCATGTATTTCCAATGGAGAGGTCATGCCTCGTACCTGACCTTAGGTCACTGCTATCAAAAATATCGGAACATATTTTAGAGAACTCGGTGGGCCCATTATGTGATATGAGTTTCAATCGGATAAGTTCACCCTGCTCCGACTTATGCTATCTTAAACTTTTTTTGAGGTCAGGTCACTTGACCTGTACTGGTGACCTGACCTGAGATGACCTAACCTTAAAATTTTCACAGAAGTTGTAAAAATGATGAAGGAAAAGGTATGCCAAGTACGGCGGCGCGTACGCGCCGCTGTTTTTTTTTTTTTTGTTTATGCTATTTCCGCAAAACCCGAGGGGGGGGTACCCGCCCCCGTCAATGCGCCTGTTAAACATGTTTTCACAGACTTTTACACTGAGATATACAAACTAATAGCCATACATGCGAGATATCTTGCTATCTCTAGTTCACTGGCATTCATAGATACCACATACCACAGAAAGATGTCAGAGTATTTGCTCGAAAAAAGTGGTTCAGCACTTTTTATAGACCCGACTCCTTGTCATTGAAATGCATGACTTATAACAGGATGGGGTCCATTCGGACCTACTCCACAAAGTGTTTTTCTGTTATGAAAAATGGGGAAAAACACTGGGGTAAATGCGAAGAACTATATCTGACTATCCGAACTCTTCGGCATGTGTTTTTATGGTTTATAGCCGTCAACCTCAGCAGAAAATGGAAAAGAGAATAAAAGAAAAGACGAAGAAAACCTATATAAAGATGAAATCAAATATATCTCGGAATATATGACTGCTGGTTCTGGTTTATTGTATTGATCATCTTTGCTTAAAATCCGGAGATTTAAAAAAATAATAATCAAGACTATGGTTGGTTGCAGTTGACACAGAGCACTGAGGAACTGATGAGCGAAAATCAGTTCACCGCACGCCCCCCCTTTCACCGCACGCCCCCCTGAAACATCCCCTACCTGCAGTTAATATGCGCATGATTTCCTTCATCAGACATGTGTCCTCCATTGTGTTTGATATCTTCCCAGTTTTGTACAAACCTTTCTGCTGTTCCCCCCCTTCCCTCTTCTTCTTTTCTTTTTTTCTCTCTCTCTCTCTCTCTCTCTCTCTCTCTCTCTCTCTCTCTCTCTCTCTCTCTCTCTCTCTCTCTCTCTCTCTCTCTCTCCTGTTTTCCTGGTTTTACCAGCTCTCAAATGTTAATCCTATAACGATTATCCTATCTTATCTGAATATTTCAGGCCCTTTCGGTGTTCGCAGGAGAGAACTCAGTCGTGTGCTCGCTGCCATGTCTATCCTACTCGTTGTTTCCCCACCTTGGATTATCGTTTCTCGGGATGAGGCTCCCAGGTGTCCGCGTGGCGCTGTCAATTAGCACTGGGGTCTGTGCCAGTTTATATGTTCTGCTGAAGCCCGTGGGTTTGAGCCCATGCAGAGACAAAATTCGGTGCTCTGCTGTTGCCCAAACATATTTTAATCATCCAATCCCCTGAGGTTGTAACCCTTGCAATTGGGCCGTCTAAAAAATGAAAGAGCTCCGTGTCCTTGTTTGTCATGCCTGGTTCTAATCCTTCTCTCTAATCCCGTGTTCTCGGGACCAAGCTCCCTGTCTGTTTTTCCGTCTCCGTCCTGGGGTCATGTCCTCAGCAGGAGGCTCCCTGTCCCTGTTAATCCTTTGTCCTGATCCTTGTCCTGGTTCTCCTATGCCATCAGGATGCCCCGGCCTGGCTCCATTCTCCTTTGTGTACTGCCGCAGCCGGATCGTCAGAGGTAGGCGGCCGCCTTGGCTCACTTATTTCGGCCCACTGCCCAGGGAATTTAAACTCCGGAAAGGTCTCTATCATTCATTCGAGAAAAACGCCATCGTTTCGCATTGCATTCGTTGGCTTTGAAGAGCTTTGTTTGCTAGCTTACAGTACTGTTGATGCAACACTGTACCCAAAGTTCTTCAAATTTGGGAAACGAATCAAAGCCGGGTTTCTCTTGTATTTAAGATTACAGACGTCTTGGCTAATTGTGCTTGCGAAAGAGGGGGGGGGTGAAAAGTTTATTTTTATTTCTTTATCTCTTCTCAGTGACTCGAAACGTTCCGTTTGGATCAACTAGCTAACGAACAGAGGACGGTTTTCATCAGGAACCGATAGAAAATACGGCCTTGGAGATTTGTATGCCGTAAATGTGCTAGTCCGCTTAAGACTAAGGGACAGTTGTATCGCTTGGGACAGGAGAGTGGACGCCGCGGTGGTGGCGTTGGTTGAATGGTGGAACTTCCACTCGAGGCTGGTGAGAGGTAGCCTGGGTGCCTGTTGGCACCGGCCACTGCATCTGCACTGTTAGTGAAATTGTCCTTGCTGGCCGAATAACGATGTCATATGAAGATTATTCAGTATGCGATGAATGCGTTGGCATTTATTTGTAGGCAGAATTTGATAATTTGGTTTAGAATGAAGATTATCAAAACCGTGGAAGCAAAGGTAAACAAGAAACATGAATTTTGGGAGGGTAGTGTGATATGTAGGGCTGTGCTAGCACCCCAATGTGTCAAAAAGTGTATATTCTTATAAAACATTCTGATTTGTTTTCTGGACCTCTCCCTCCCGTGGGGCCGGGGCTAAGCTTTTAGTAAGGATGCCGTCGGGCCGGTGAGGTCGTGGCTCTCGTTGCCAGACCTCTGCCTACACAGAACACGCGTGTCGGTAGTCCCGCTGGACACAGTGTTCGGCGTGTGCCCACACAGAATACGCGTGTTGGGAGTCCCGCGGAACACAGTCGTTGGTGTGTACCCACACAGAACACGCGTGTTGGGAGTCCGCGGTACATAGTCGTTGGTGTGTGCCCACACAGAACACGTGTCGGTAGTCCCGCTGGACACAGAAGTCGGCGTGTGCCTACACAGAACACGCGTGTCGGGAGTCACGTTGAACACAGTGTTCGGCGTGTGCCTACACAGAACACGCGTGTCGGTAGTCCCGCTGGACACGTGTGGTGTCCTACACAGAACACGCGTGTTGGGAGTCCCGCTGGACACAGAAGTCGGCGTGTGCCTACACAGAACACTCGTGTTGGGAGTCCCGCGGTACACAGTCGTTGGTGTGTGCCTACACAGAACACGCGTGCTCCACGCAACGTAGTCCTCGGCGTGTGGAACGTGAGCCGGGCCCCAGGCGCGACTGGGACCAGTCTGTAGGCATAATGAATGCTGTAGGGAACGACATTCGTAACGTAGTTTCGTGGCTAGAGAAAATTGGTTAGAACTATCATCAAGCTACTAATGCCGTCGCTGATGATGTGCTAGGTGTAGGATAATATTGTTGATTCAAGTGCTCATCCCGGAGTTCGACCATATATTGGTCCGTAACACGGCTTTTCTCTGCTTGTCTATATTCTTGCCTCATACTTTTGTATGCAAATCGGGCTGAAATATGAGAAATCGATAAAAGCCGAGAGATACCACCGGCATTTTTCAGCTCCACAATAGCGGGTGGTGTCACACTTGGCAAACGGAGCGGGTTTGGATTAGTCCCTTCCCTGAGTAATTACCTTGTCTCCACACCGGAACGAAGCTCATTAAGCTCGATCTCGTCCTTATTTCATCAATAGATGAAACTGAAACTGAGTAGGGAGTAATCTTCTCCTGAAATCCTTGAGCCTCATTCCAACTCCTTTTTATTTCTTTCGTTTTTCGTTTGCCATACGTGTATTTCTTCTGAATCTCTCGTCTCCTTCACGTGCAGTTCCCTTCCCTCCGCCTCCGCCGTGCTGACGCCGCCTCTGCGCCGCAGTGAGCCCTACGTCATCTTCACGGGCGGTCTCAGCCATGACTCGGCGGGGCGCGCGCCCAGCGTCACAGTCATGCACGGCAAGACGACCACAGTGCTGGAGATGGAGCACAACGTGGTCGACTTCATCGCTCTGGTCGACACGCCCTACGCCAGCGGTAAGCGCTAGGTGTGGTTTTTGAGTGTCGAGGACGCTGAACGCTGTATTAAGGTAAGTGTTGGGTCTCGCCAGAGATGGGCGTTCTTTATATAACAATGAGCGATGACTATCGAGTCTGGTAGCGGTGAAGGATGAGTAACGCTAGTGGTGGGGTACGTGTCTTTTGTTGAGTGATGAGTGTTGCTAGCGGTGAGGTATGACTGTCTTGTGTTGAGTGATGGGTGTCACTAGCAGTGAGGTATGAGTGTCTTTTGTTGAGTGATGAGTATTGCTAACGGTGAGTATGAGTGTCTTGTGTTGAGTGATGGGTGTCGCTAGTTTTGAGTGATGGATATCACTAGCATTGAGGTATGAGTGCTTTGTGTTGAGTGATGGGTGTCGCTTGCGTAGAGCGATGGGTCTCACTAGCGGTGAGGTATGGTGAGTGCTGGGTGTCGCCGTGAGGGGTTGCGGTGGAGGACGTGAGTGTCTATCCGTGGTGGTGAATTTCAATAGCGGTAGGGGAAAGCTAGGTGTCGCCATTGTTTGCATCGATCTCGGCCACGACCCTGCCCAACCTTGAGGCCGGACAATCTGGTGAGTCCAGGGCAGATGGCTGCGGATGACAGACGCCTCACCGGCCAGGCTCGGACTCGCCCCCCCCCTTGAATCGGCGTGCGCTCTGCTGGCGGTGGCCCGGCTTCCATTGGCTGCAGCCGCTCTGAGTTACAGCCGGTGTTTGTCAGCCAGGCTGCGAGACCGGCCGGAATCTGGTTGCCGACCCAGTGGCCCACCCGCTGGAGGTGCGGCCGCGTCCCCAGAATACGATGGCGTGAGTCAGCTCGGCTGGATTGCCCGGCTGACTGCCGTGCTGAGACGCGGCGCCGGATGGCCGGAAATGGTTCAGTTCCGCTCGGGGAGACGGCTTTACACATGGAAAACGGCCGGAGTTTGGCGGCAGCTGCCGGCTGGCGACGAGAATGGGCTGCTTACTGGCCGTGCTGTGGCACCAGGCCGCTTTGATGCGAAGGAGGCCGGGTGATGGGGTTATAAGGGGAGGGGCAGCAGCGGGTCCAGGGGAGAGGAATTGATATTTCCCTCTTTTGAACTCTCGTTTTTCTCTTCAAAATCAATGCTGCTACCGATTGTGGGCCCCGTTGCCTCTGCCAAGCCGCCGCGCCGGCCTAGATCCGTTATTGGGCGGTGCTGCGGCTAGGTGTCGTGTAGACATTACTTGGGGTTTTCACTGAGCAAACTTTTGCCAAAGGGGAGATTTGATAAACACTGTCGAGCTTTGATTATTCTTCCCAATTGATTTTGTTTTTATCAGTGTGAAATCCGAACGGGCGGTAGTTTTATCTGTACTATATTTTCCGTCACTGCAGCTGTAAATTAGTGTGTTATATTAGTCGGGGCATCAGTATTTGGAAAATGTCTGTGGGTACGTTGCGCTGATCTGATTCGTAATTATAAGCCGTGTGTCCAACGTCCATTTCAATACCATAGGTACCTCATTCCGAATCTTAGGATAGATACGTTTAATTTTGCGTCAGGTTCTCCCCTATATTTTTTGCCGCCACACATCTGCTTGTAAACCAGAGACGTTGAGTGTCCGCCCTGCCAGCCTTACAAGCCTTGTAACGGAGTGTGGTGGTGTTCGCGATTGGATTCAACTGGGTTGATCCGACTGTCGGAGCCGGCAGGCGGCCGCCGGGACTGCCGATCTAAACTAACGCGGCGTCCCAGCCCGCCGGTCAGGGCCCCTCACTGCATACTAGCGATATTGTAACAACCACAGGCACGCTCACAGGTGCAGTTGAAGCCACGGACTGAAATCAGTTACCTACAATGATATGACTCGAAATCAGTTATAGAGGCAAATGAACTGGAGAAGTATCAGATGAAGCCCATTCAAAAAGCAGCAAGCAATATTAAACACTTTTCACTTGATGATGGTGCCAACAGGTAGATGTTCCTTCACGTGTCTTGTACTACTGGACTTAAACAAGTGTGCATGTGGAATCAAAAGAACCCGCTTCTGGGTGGATTCCAATTATTGTCGATTTAGCCATATTTTTGGGATATGGATTGAGTTTGTATTGGTTATCATGGCGTGGACTGGCCTGGATTTGTGCGGGATACTTTGAATTTGGGCGGAGTTTGGACTTATGTTTCTTGGACATTACATATTCTAGGCTACAGTCGGAACTTTGACCCGAATAAGTGTCAAATCCACGCAAAATTATGTGGAGGGGGGGGGGGCACTTCTTCCCAGTTTGTAAGCGTTAAAATGAGAAGCGCCAGGGAGGGGAGCACTTCTATGCAGTTTGGAGGCGTTGAAATAGGAAGCGTCAGGGGACACCTTCCCAGTGTGCAGGCGTTAGAATAGGGAGCGCCTGGGCCAGCACAGCTCTTGTGGTGCCAATCTCTGCTGGCTTGCAGAGATTGGACGCTGGATTTTCCGCACTGGGAGCTCTAAGCTGCAATTCCTTCCGACTGGGCATTGTTGGAGCCAGCGGAGCCGACACGGGCTTCACTGTATTTTTATTATTTTCCTTACCATGAGAAATAATACACCTCTTCCATACCTGGCTACTGCTCATCTGATTTTCATGGGGAAACTCTAGAGGCAGATATTGGGCCAGCGGTGATGGCCTATGGGTCGATTGTGTCTGAGCCCTGGCCCGGTAAGGGCGCTGAGCCAAAGCTGGTGGCGGCGGCGGGGGCGGCGGGCCGGACACTGCCGTCGCGGTGGCTGTCCCAGCCTCCGCCTCCTGCCAATGTTTACATCTGCATCTGAGCACGGTTCGGAGAAAGCCGCCATTAGCCCGGCCACGCACATCAGGCCCCATCGGCAGTAGTGCTGACGAGAGCCAGGGGCCCGCCGGGGCGTCAAACACTTACCGGAAAAGCAGAGGCGGCTCAGCGGTTGCGTCAGCACTATCTGCTGTGGCATGCGCTCCTACACGGAGCAAAAGAACCGTGGATGCTGGCACGTCGCTAATGCCAGCAGGACTGGGATGGTTTTGGATGGCAAATATTTGGTGTTCGGTTTATATGATATGTGACTGAGCTGATGTTTTGGGTTGAACTGCAGTTCATTCAACCGCCTTGTCGGCGAAATAGACTAGTCATCAGGGAATCGGCTCGTCGGCATCGCCCATAAATTGCATCTCACTAATTTCGGGATAGTAACGTAATTAGCTTTAATTCAGCATACCATTACCGGATCCATGAAATCTGATAACGGATAATTTTTGGCTTATCGACGCACCAGCTGCCAGGGTCATATGGTCTCGCCGACTCTCTCCCTGTTGGAAGGGTTTCTCGGGAGTCAGACTGCTCCTTGTTCAGGTAATCCGCTGGGTTTTGAACCCGAATCGGCTGCGTGGAAGGCAAGCGTGCTGTCCACCACACCACCGCGCCCCCAAATCTGATTATGGAGGTGAGGTGATATGTTTAGCTCGGAAAAAAGGATTTTCAGTTAATGGCTCCCTGCCTTAAAGGTTACGGCTTTAAAGATATCTTCAAAATTACTGCATTCCATATTTTTAACTGGCAAAGACGATAATAAATGTTAGTTTCAGCCTCACTGTGATGCAAATCACTATCCAGTGGCCGCGCACAAGCCGTCCCTATCAGACCCGCAAATGGCCCACGGCCTTTGCGGTAGAATCGGTGTTCCAGCGAAACGTAGCGGGACAGAAATCCAATAATCACTGGAGGGGCAAGAAATACTTTTGGACGGGATTGATAACCCAATAACGGACTCCAGTCAATTTCAGTGCATTTGTCTCCGAAACAAGGCAGGTTTTATCATGAAAATCCGGCAGAGTACCACAGGTGCTAACGACCTAGTAACAATCGTCTAAACAAACACCAAAACGGAGGAAAGCTCACTCCCCGAAGCCTGCAAGTGCACAAACACATGTGCCAAATATGTTGATTTGGACCAACTTGGACGTGACTGCGTATCCTTCGTGGAATCACAAAAAAACGCCACTAAGGTATTGCTGTACCTCTGGTCTACGGAAACAGACGAGTCCCATCTTCTGGTAGCCACCTTCTGCAACATCATCAGCCAATCAACATAGCTGTGACCGAGTCGTACGCAGATCCACCCGCTTGTACCCAGCTGGTGCGGCCCCATCGGCGTGCATAAACACTGGCCGCCGTCAGCCGTTGAACCTTCTCGGAGGAAATGTCAGAGGGCGCAGAAGGTCACGGCAAGTGCCGTCGTGTCCCCCGGCGACGCGGCTAAATTTGGCGGCGTGTTGTGGCGCCGCCGGCCGTAGTACGTAGTAAGGTGGCGTGCGTGCCGCCGCGGCGGCGTGGGTGGCTGGAGCACGGACGTGCTGCCCTCTGGCGGCGGCCAGGCGTGCCAGGCGGGGACGGTCGCGACCTCGGCTCAATGGCGCCGTGCGCTCATGAATGAGCTTCTGTATTGTTATGTAACATGCATTCCCGACTGGCCAGAGTACGGTTCCCAAAGTCGTGTCATGTGGATACGCTCTAAACATTTATTTTTCGGTGTATGTCAGAGATAACGCCGAACTAATTGGTACCGGCAGCACGATGCCCATTTGCGCACGTTGGATGCCTGCTGCGCCCTGGAGCCATCCTAGTTTGTCATGCCGCCGGTCGTGTCCCCGCCCTAGTTTGTCCACCGCTGGTCGTGTCGCCGTCCTAGTCTGTCCACCGCTGGTCGTGTCGCCGTCCGTAGTCTGTCCGTTGCTGGTCGTGTTCCCGCCCTAGTTTGTCCACCGCTGGTCGTGTCACCGCCCTGGTTTGTCCGCCGCTGTTCGTGTCGCCGTCCTAGTTTGTCATCCGCTGGTCGTGTCCCCGCCCTAGTCTGTCCACCGCTGGTCGTGTCGCCGCCCTTAGTCTGTCCACCGCTGGTCGTGTCGCCGTCCTAGTCTGTCCGCCGCTGGTCGTGTCACCGCCCTAGTTTGTCCGTTGCTGGTCGTGTCGCCGCCCTGGTTTGTCCTCCGCTGGTCGTGTCGCCGCCCTAGTTTATCCGTGGCTGGTGTTGTCCCCGCCATGGTTTGTCCGTTGCTGGTCGTGTCGCCGCCCTAGTTTGTCCGTGGCTGTTAATGTCCCCGCCCTGGTTTGTCCTCCGCCGGTCGTGTCCCCGCCCTAGTCTGTCCGCCGCTGGTCATGTCGCCGCCCTAGTCTGTCCACCGCTGGTCGTGTCGCCGCTCTAGTCTGTCCGCGGCTGGTAGTGTCGCCACCCTAGTTCGTCATACGCTGTTCATATCGCCGCCTAGTTTGTCCGTTGCTGGTCGTATCCCCGCCCTAGTCTGTCCACCGCTGGTCGTGTCGCCGCCTTAGTTTGTCCGCAGCTGGTCGTGTCGCCGCCCTAGTTTGTCATCCGCTGGTCCTGTCGCCGTCTGACACACACGCTCCGCCCCGACAGAGTTCCAGGACCCGTACGGCATCGTGGTGCTGCTGCAGAACGACCTGGTGGTGGTGGACCTGACGTCGCCTGGGTACCCGTGCTTCGAGAACCCTTACCCAATGGACCTGCACAGTTCGGCCGTAACCTGCTGCCACTACCTGGCCGACTGTCCCGGCGACCTGGTGCCGGCGCTCTATAGCGTCGGTACCGCCAAACAGAACAGGTCAGTGGCCTCGGAGTTACCGCCAAACAGAACAGGTCAGTGGCCTCGGAGTTACCGCCAAACAGAACAGGTCAGTGGCCTCGGAGTTACCGCCAAACAGAACAGGTCAGTGGCCTCGGAGGTACCGCCAAACAGAACAGGTCAGTGGCCTCGGAGGTACCGCCAAACAGAACAGGTCAGTGGCCTCGAAGGTACCGCCAAACAGAACAGGTCAGTGGGCTCGGAGGTACCGCCAAACAGAACAGGTCAGTGGCCACGGAGGTACCGCCAAACAACAGGTCAGTGGGCTCGGAGGTACCGCCAAACAGAACAGGTCAGTGGCCTCGGAGGTACTGCCAAACAGAACAGGTCAGTGGGCTCGGAGTTACCGCCAAACAGAACAGGTCAGTGGGCTCGGAGGTACTGCCAAACAGAACAGGTCAGTGGCCTCGGAGGTACCGCCAAACAGAACAGGTCAGTGGCCTCGGAGGTACTGCCAAACAGAACAGGTCAGTGGGCTCGGAGGTACCGCCAAACAGAACAGGTCAGTGGGCTCGGAGGTACCGCCAAACAGAACAGGTCAGTGGGCTCGGAGGTACTGCCAAACAGAGCAGGTCAGTGGGCTCGGAGGTACCGCCAAACAGAACAGGTCAGTGGGCTCGGAGGTACTGCCAAACAGAGCAGGTCAGTGGGCTCGGAGGTACCGCCAAACAACAGGTCAGTGGCCTCGGAGGTACCGCCAAACAACAGGTCAGTGGCCTCGGAGGTACCGCCAAACAGAACAGGTCAGTGGCCTCGGAGGTACCGCCAAACAGAACAGGTCAGTGGCCTCGGAGGTACTGCCAAACAGAACAGGTCAGTGGCCTCGGAGGTACCGCCAAACAACAGGTCAGTGGCCTCGGAGGTACCGCCAAACAACAGGTCAGTGGCCTCGGAGGTACCGCCAAACAGAACAGGTCAGTGGCCTCGGAGGTACCGCCAAACAGAACTGGTCAGTGACCTCGGAGGTACCGCCAAACAGAACAGGTCAGTGGCCTCGGAGGTACCGCCAAACAGAACAGGTCAGTGGGCTCGGAGGTACCGCCAAACAGAACAGGTCAGTGGGCTCGGAGGTACCGCCAAACAGAACAGGTCATTGGCTTCGGAGGTACCGCCAAACAGAACAGGTCAGTGGCCTCGGAGGTACCGCCAAACAGAACAGGTCAGTGGCCTCGGAGGTACCGCCAAACAGAACAGGTCAGTGGGCTCGGAGGTACCGCCAAACAGAACAGGTCAGTGGGCTCCGGAGGTACCGCCAAACAGAACAGGTCAGTGGGCTCGGAGGTACCGCCAAACAGAACAGGTCAGTGGGCTCGGAGGTACCGCCAAACAGAACAGGTCAGTGGGCTCGGAGGTACCGCCAAACAGAACAGGTCAGTGGGCTCGGAGGTACCGCCAAACAGAACAGGTCAGTGGCCTCGGAGGTACCGCCAAACAGAACAGGTCAGTGGGCTCGGAGGTACCGCCAAACAGAACAGGTCAGTGGCCTCGGAGGTACCGCCAAACAGAACAGGTCAGTGGGCTCGGAGGTACCGCCAAACAGAACAGGTCAGTGGGCTCGGAGGTACCGCCAAACAGAACAGGTCAGTGGCCTCGGAGGTACCGCCAAACAGAACAGGTCAGTGGCCTCGGAGGTACCGCCAAACAGAACAGGTCAGTGGGCTCGGAGGTACCGCCAAACAGAACAGGTCAGTGGGCTCGGAGGTACCGCCAAACAGAACAGGTCAGTGGGCTCGGAGGTACCGCCAAACAGAACAGGTCAGTGGCCTCGGAGGTACCGCCAAACAGAACAGGTCAGTGGGCTCGGAGGTACCGCCAAACAGAACAGGTCAGTGGCCTCGGAGGTACCGCCAAACAGAACAGGTCAGTGGGCTCGGAGGTACCGCCAAACAGAACAGGTCAGTGGGCTCGGAGGTACCGCCAAACAGAACAGGTCAGTGGGCTCGGAGGTACCGCCAAACAGAACAGGTCAGTGGGCTCGGAGGTACCGCCAAACAGAACAGGTCAGTGGGCTCGGAGGTACCGCCAAACAGAACAGGTCAGTGGGCTCGGAGGTACCGCCAAACAGAACAGGTCAGTGGGCCTCGGAGGTACCGCCAAACAGAACAGGTCAGTGGCTCGGAGGTACCGCCAAACAGAACAGGTCAGTGGGCTCGGGGTACGCCAAACGAACAGGTCAGTGGCCTCGGAGGTACCGCCAAACAGAACAGGTCAGTGGGCTCGGAGGTACCGCCAAACAGAACAGGTCAGTGGGCTCGGAGGTACCGCCAAACAGAACAGGTCAGTGGGCCTCGGAGGTACCGCCAAACAGAACAGGTCAGTGGGCTCGGAGGTACCGCCAAACAGAACAGGTCAGTGGCCTCGGAGGTACCGCCAAACAGAACAGGTCAGTGGGCTCGGAGGTACCGCCAAACAGAACAGGTCAGTGGCCTCGGAGGTACTGCCAAACAGAACAGGTCAGTGGGCTCGGAGGTACCGCCAAACAGAACAGGTCAGTGGGCTCGGAGGTACCGCCAAACAGAACAGGTCAGTGGCCTCGGAGGTACCGCCAAACAGAACAGGTCAGTGGGCTCGGAGGTACCGCCAAACAGAACAGGTCAGTGGGCCTCGGAGGTACCGCCAAACAGAACAGGTCAGTGGCCTCGGAGGTACCGCCAAACAGAACAGGTCAGTGGGCTCGGAGGTACCGCCAAACAGAACAGGTCAGTGGGCTCGGAGGTACCGCCAAACAGAACAGGTCAGTGGCCTCGGAGGTACCGCCAAACAGAACAGGTCAGTGGGCTCGGAGGTACCGCCAAACAGAACAGGTCAGTGGGCTCGGAGGTACCGCCAAACAGAACAGGTCAGTGGGCTCGGAGGTACCGCCAAACAGAACAGGTCAGTGGGCTCGGAGGTACCGCCAAACAGAACAGGTCAGTGGGCTCGGAGGTACCGCCAAACAGAACAGGTCAGTGGGCTCGGAGGTACCGCCAAACAGAACAGGTCAGTGGGCTCGGAGGTACCGCCAAACAGAACAGGTCAGTGGCCTCGGAGGTACCGCCAAACAGAACAGGTCAGTGGGCTCGGAGGTACCGCCAAACAGAACAGGTCAGTGGCCTCGGAGGTACCGCCAAACAGAACAGGTCAGTGGGCTCGGAGGTACCGCCAAACAGAACAGGTCAGTGGCCTCGGAGGTACCGCCAAACAGAACAGGTCAGTGGCCTCGGAGGTACCGCCAAACAGAACAGGTCAGTGGCCTCGGAGGTACCGCCAAACAAACAGGTCAGTGGGCTCGGAGGTACTGCCAAACAGAACAGGTCAGTGGGCTCGGAGGTACTGCCAAACAGAACAGGTCAGTGGGCTCGGAGGTACCGCCAAACAGAACAGGTCAGTGGGCTCGGAGGTACCGCCAAACAGAACAGGTCAGTGGGCTCGGAGGTACTGCCAAACAGAACAGGTCAGTGGGCTCGGAGGTACTGCCAAACAGAACAGGTCAGTGGGCTCGGAGGTACCGCCAAACAGAACAGGTCAGTGGGCTCGGAGGTACTGCCAAACAGAACAGGTCAGTGGGCTCGGAGGTACCGCCAAACAGAACAGGTCAGTGGGCTCGGAATTACCGCCAAACAGAACAGGTCAGTGGGCTCGGAGGTACCGCCAAACAGAACAGGTCAGTGGCCTCGGAGGTACCGCCAAACAGAACAGGTCAGTGGGCTTGGAGGTACTGTCAAACAGAACAGGTCAGTGGCTAGGTAGTGGGCTTGGAGGTACTGCCAAACAGAGGAGGTCAGTTACCTCAAAGACACCGCGAAACAAAACCGATCAGTGACCTCAAAGGTACTGCCAAACGGAACAGGTCAGTGACCTCAAAGGCATAGGTGTGCTATATGGCCCTAACAGCTGAAGCGTCCTAAGACCTTAACACATGCGACCTCAAAGGCACCACCAAATAGAACAGGTCAGTGGCCTCGAAGGCACCTTCAAACAGTGCACGTTAGTGGCCTCGAAGGTACCGTCAAACAGTGCAGGTCAGCGTAAAAAAACACGTCATATCTGGATACAACACATCACCATTAGGTAAAACAACTGACTGGATTTGCCACTCCTTCAAACAACTTACTGTTGAGCGGCACCAAACAGAACGTGGGTGACTGAATTGCGAATTGGAGCAGACGTCTCGCCGCTCTATATCGCTGCTAAACAAAACATAGTTTCACAATTGGAAGCTTTGCAGAGAACAGCTGATCCCCCACCCCAGGCACTATTCAGCTAAGCATATCGCCCCACTCAATCACTCTGTATGGTTACACCGTCAAACAGAGTAGCCCCTTGTGGCCGAGAGAGCTGCTGCTCCTCCCTCTAAAGCATCACTTATCAGGCCAGTGGTCTACGCTCTACCTTAACGGCGATAGAAGCGTTCTACAGAGTGGGCCAACCTCTTCAACTGAACAGCTCACTCCTCTCTTGTCTTAGGTAGTATTTGGAACACGTATTCCCTCTGCCGTAGCTCTACCGCACGGAAAAAATCAGCCTCTTCTTTTACATTTTTACTACACGAAACAGATATCTCCTCCTCCTGTGGTTCTGTCACACAGAACAGGTATCTCCCACTTCTGCAGCCCTTCCACACGGATCGCGGAAGCTGCTGTCGTGTAACTGCGCAATGCGGAACAGATCAGCCCCCGGCGCGACATCGGATACAGGTGGGCTGCTCCCGGGGATCCAGACTGCCTGCAGCATTCCCGGGTCCGGTTCAGCCTGCTGTTATGACTAATGTGCGGAAACCCCCCGGGAGCCTGCGCCATCGCGGAAGCGGATGCCTCGCCGCCGGCAGCGCGCAGCTAGATGGAGCGTGGTCGTGATCTCAGGTGCATATTGAATCACGCTGCCTCCCTTGAGAAAGACTTGTGTCCTGTTGAGCACTGGGCCTCAGAGCAGATTCACGAGACGGCGTGTGTACGAGGAACGGAGCTGCCTGCGACGTAGTTAGAGAGCCGTGGGAAGGCCGCCGTCCGCTGGTGCCTCAGACGGGCGCCAGCCGGTGGTACTGCGTCGCAGACGACGCTCCGCACTGTCCCTGGAACCTACAGTTGTCTCAGCTACCTGAGCTGAATGCAAGGACCTGGAACTAGGAAACAGCAGGGCTCTTGTCTTCTTGGAATTGTATGGCTGTGTGTTTATCTTTCGCCAATAGGTGTAAGCTACTCAATTATGGGCGAAGTCGAGACAATATGAAAACACAAGAACATGCTCACACCCGGTCAGTACAGGAAGTCATTCAACTAACACATTGGGTACAATAAATCGCCATGCCGCTCTCGGAGTCGTCGCTTAAAACACGAGTTGTTTTTCGACCATTCAATATGATTGGTATGGAGGACGCTCCTTTGCGAAAACGAAAGGAAATATTTTGCGTTTCCTAGCATACGCATGAATAAACTTGACTTAATGGTGTTCACACTGGCGAAATGTTCGTTAAAGCGTTTTCGAGGCATACCCAGTAATTTATGGTGCCATATAAGCAAGGCAGCCCAAACAGATAAGACGATGAAATAAGACCTTTGGAGAGTTTGTGTAAAAACAAAAGATTAAACGGCCGTGGTCTGACATCATAAAACTTCAGCAACTGGTCATCGTCGAGCAGGGGCGTAGCCAGGATTTCGCTCAGGGGGGGCGAAAAGGGCCCCTGCGACGGCGCCAAAAGGGCCCTGATGAGTAAAAAGGCCCTGCCTGTTACAGAATGGTGTCCTCAGGGGGCCCTCCGGGCCCTCAGGGGGGCTCTCCCTGCCGCCCCCCTTGGCTACGCCCCTGTCGTTGAGTGATGGACAGCGTTTTCGGGTGGATGATGGAAAACCACATAGCAAATGTATGCTGGCTTATCTCTTGTTGCAAATGCTGAATTTGACCTCAGGATTCATGACTATAGCTACAGAAGGAAATGACGGATTCCGAAATGGTTTTTTATAGCTACAGCCTCGGGGTCTCCTGTAAGGAATCTTCACTAGGGGGAGTGCTGCTCAACTCCAGGATCCGTACCTGATATGCCAGCTGATGTTTTACGGAGTGTGGCAGTGAACATAAATACTAATAGAAAAAGTGTGACGTATCTTTCCATTATGGAATATAACTGACGTCTAAAGTGATTCTTAGGAGCGATAGGACTTCTTATGTCCATTTGGGAGCATTACTAACCGCTGAGCATTACTGGAGTGATTATTCGGACTGATAACACTTCTCCACAAATTCTCGCCGCTTGCAGGTCCAGGATCAGTGTTCCGTTTCGCCCCTCTTTCTTTTTTTGTTGTTTTTTGCTTTGGTAGGAGTTTGTCCTCGGCTGGTCGGGGATGGTCATGGTGGCGCCGACGCCGTTGACGCTGATGGTCGAACGGTAATTCACAGTGACATCTTCCATGCTCATCCGATAAAACGGTTTGATACAGTTCCAATAACTGCTCTCTCTCTCTCTCTCTCTCTCTCTCTCTCTCTCTCTCTCTCTCTCTCTCTCTCTCTCTCTCTCTCTCTCTCTCTCTCTCTCTCTCTCTCTCTCTCTCTCTCTCTCTCTCTCTCTCTCTCTCTCTCTCTCTCTCTCTCTCTCTCTCTCTCTCTCTCTCTCTCTCTCTCTCTCTCTCTCTCTCTCTCTCTCTCTCTCTCTCTCTCTCTCTCTCTCCCTCTCTCTCTCTCTCTCTCTCTCTCTCTCTCTCTCTCTCTCTCTCTCTCTCTCTCTCTCTCTCTCTCTCTCTCTCTCTCTCTCTCTCTCTCTCTCTCTCTCTCTCTCTCTCTCTCTCTCTCTCTCTCTCTCTCTCTCTCTCTCTCTCTCTCTCTCTCTCTCTCTCTCTCTCTCTCTCTCTCTCTCTCTCTCTCTCTCTCTCTCTCTCTCTCTCTCTCTCTCTCTCTCTCTCTCTCTCTCTCTCTCTCTCTCTCTCTCTCTCTCTCTCTCTCTCTCTCTCTCTCTCTCTCTCTCTCTCTCTCTCTCTCTCTCTCTCTCTCTCTCTCTCTCTCTCTCTCTCTCTCTCTCTCTCTCTCTCTCTCTCTCTCTCTCTCTCTCTCTCTCTCTCTCTCTCTTCTTTCCCACATTTTTCTCTCTCTCTCTGGGTATGTGTAGGACAGGCCACGCAGCGCGCTCATCGCTGGAACAATGTGCCACGTCGAAAAGACAGAGGCCGAGATCCTGGTCGGCAGCGATGATGTTGGCAGCTTTTCCCTCGTCCTGTACCTGTGCCATACACTTCATCACTGTCTCCTGTTGTAAGTTCAGTCCCTCCTCGGTGGTGTTTTCGGCTTCATCCGTCTCTCCTGTCCTTACTGCTCGGAAGCTCCGCCTAGAAGTGACTGTGTTGTGCACTCGCCTGTTGCTCGGCCCCTCTATACCTTCTGCAGCATTCTTCGTCCACATCCGTTCCTTCTGGCCGCCGAGGAAGCTCAAGCCCATAAATAGCAGCGTATTTGGCCCTGGCGACGTCGGGCATCTTGAAGTCACCTCGTTGCAGCTTTTGTTGTTGTTGTTTTTGCGCAGCACGTTTGTAATTCCAGCCATCGGGGCTGTCATTGTGGTGGTGTTTCTGTCATTGCTGTACTTTCTTTTAGATGCCCGGGGCTTCCCTTTTCTCCGTCTCAGATGTTTGAGACGTTCAGATGTTCAGACATCTGAGATATTAATATGAGTGTATCACCGTCTCCCAAGTGAGCTTGCGTCCAGGAAGACCGGTCAGCGTTGTCAGCACAGAGTGCAGCAGGTGCTGCACAAGGCGCATCTCGTAAAGGACAGGAAGGGCCACAGAGCCTTCTATCTGCCGGCTCTATGCCGTGGTCCTGTTCTTCGACATTCGGACGTTGGTAGTAAAAACGCAAAGTTGTAGCTTTCCTGTGTGACATTTTCACTACCATTACCTCAACGCTTGCCAATGCCAGTTCACTCCTGGGACAGATGCACCCGATGTTGACCAGATTTCTTCCCAGCAAGTATCTCATCCGCCTTCACAAACTTTTCCCGTTGGTATTCACGCTCACTAGCTTTTCGGTGGGAACTTGGCGTGTTTTGAGTGAAGTTTCCACTGCCTCCAAGAGACCTTCGTCATCATTGCACTCCGGATTACCGGTTAATCCACGAAGAGAAAAATAGTTCAGGTGCCCAGTGTTGCTGATCAGGTGCACCTCATTAAATTTTTATCGGCTTGTGTGCCTATGCCTTGCCTTCATTACCTGGAGACTGTATGTGCTGCGCTCTTCTACGTGCTGCCCATCCTACCACGTTCTATCTCCGCTCCATCTAGTAAGCCCTGTAAGGTTCGGGTTCCTTTTCGAGAGCACGGCCTTGTTCGCCTCACTCGTCTGGAACTCCGACTCCCACCCCTTGTTCGTGTATGCAAAGTTTATTCGCTCTGCGTGTAGGGGTTTACGCGAACGACTGGACCAAGACCAGACCGCCAAAGTTTTTAGCAGGCTTCCATTATAAACGACTACAGCGAGGTAAACTAACAACTTTACAGTGATTAGTATCGTTTAGCATGCGGGCTATGCGTCGGCTGTAGCTGCAGCATAGGGTGTATGTGGTCAACTGGTCAACAACCTTCCTCAGCTTCGCTTTATCGTTAATCCTTATGTCTGTCGTTAAATATACTCGGCCGGCTCCTGGGGCGCCGACAACAACGACTTCAGGCTGCCGTGTGTTGCATTCTGTCATCGTTCTCGACTTGTTCAATTTTCGTTTGCTCTATGATAAGATGAGCACTGAAACACCAATTCAGCCACTTGGCCTCCAGTTTAAACCCCCCTCTCATACAAAACTTAAATGCTGCCGATTGAATGATTCAGCTCATCGCTAGTTCGGGAAGATTGTCATGTGCCTGATCTTTACAGGAACCAAATGCAGCCTCTGAATCATCCAAGTGAGATTGAGAGACTGCAAGCCGCTTGTTTGTGTCACAAGCTGTCTTGTTGGTGACTGTACTCCGACTTTTAATGACATTTTAATAACATGCAACTTTCTCGAAAGTTTAGCTTAACTAGTGGGATTTTTGCTGAACTTGGTGGGATCCAGCCAAACTAGGCGGCACGAACGCCACGTAGGGTGTATGTTAGAGGTCTTGGCTGAGTTGGATAGATGACGTGAGCGGTCGAAGGGTGTGGCTACTTCCGGCACTATGGGCAATGTGTCCACCATTTTACGTTCCGTATCATGGCGGCTGCCTTTCGTACGAATCGGGTGTTTGGAGCCGTTGCTTGTCTTCTGGGGTTCGTGAGGAATTGACAGCGTTGGCACATTACGGTGAATGTAGCCACTGTTGTGTTCTCCTGCTGCCGATGCTTCTTCATTCCCCGAGCAAATGAAGAATAATGAAATGCCGAGGCGGATCTTAAACAAGCGTTTGGGGGCCACCTGGCTTACATGGTGAGAAAGTAGCTGTTCGTTTGATTTCGAAAGTTAGTAATCGTTTTAGAAAGTAATCAACCCAAATCGACTAAAAGGGGTCAAAATTTGGTTGCATCGGGGGCAAGACTGGTTTGAAGCTCCTCCGCTGTGGGTCCGCCCCTGCAAATTATAAATGTATAACTATTATACAATATCTAATATATGCGTGTTCGAATGCACTCGTGTCTAGAACTCACATCAGTGCTCTGTTTTCCACGCTGGGTGGCCTGTAGAATACGGCACAGCCAGCCTCACTGGCTCCAAAGTTACACTGAGAGCTTCGGAAGCGGCATGAGACGTTGATAGCATCATTAATCGAGCGTCCGGCGGCCGGCTACCACCTCGGAGCTGGCCCTGACACGCTGAAGGATACAGGCCGTTTCCTCGCCGATCCATACCACCGGCTGCGCGAGATTCATGGCCTCGTTTTATTTTATTGCAGCACGTGATTCATATCGCGTTTGATTTATGGCGTCTTTCTATTCTCCGAAGGCGTCATGATGAACTGCGTCGGGATGGCGGCGAATTGACCTCTATCGCTGGATCTGTGGATAAATGGTGATTCCTCAAACGGAGCGGCTCCATCGGAATGATGTCGGCGGCGGAAATTCGAGCTGGCACAGGAATGACTGATGTGGACGGTGGAATGCACGCGTGGTTCACATTCCATTTTGGGCTACGGGGAGTGGATGGGTCAGCAGAAATAGATGGAGTTGGAGGAAAGTAGAGTATGTGTGGAGATGTGGCACTCTTGTGGTGGAAATTCGTAGCTCTTCGATCTGACATTGGAACTCTCTGGTCAGACAAAGAGGCTAAAGTTATGCTGGAATATATTTTGATGTTAACACTAAGAGCGATGTGTGATGCTCAAGTGTTAAATCGGGAGCAAATACGTTGATGTTTCGATAGCAGTGATGTGTCTAAAGGAAGCAAGAGTTCTGTGTTTTGGTCCAGGATACAGGTCTAATGGTGAGGTATGTTTTGAGCATTTTCTATACTGTTCCCAAGGTTCATTAAACTGTCTGAGCCCAGCTGACTTGCTATTACTAGTTTCTTCTCTTATTGGACTTTCCTATGGGATATTTTGAAACAACGCTGAATACAGTGAGAGTCGCTTAAGTGGTAATAAATGATTTTGCTCTTTCTTTACAGACAACATTGAAACTTCCAGATGAGTTTCGCTTCTTTGTCTGATTTTTGCTTTTCAAGCTTGTGTATCACGCTCGGGCTCTACGAGTGATTTTTAGTAGGACTCTGTTTTGTGCTTTTAGTGTCCATAAACGACCCGATGTGAAAACAGAGCCATTTCACGGGCGTCATTCCGGGTTTACGTTTCCGGGTCCAGAATTACGCATAAAAATCGCAGATCACCACGCACGCACACACGGCCGTTTGACTAGTGCTGTGATTGGTTCTAGGTAAGAACTTGGGTGTTTTTTTGTGGTTTTGGGCGCATGATTCATCAGATGGAATAATTTTTCACATAAGTCTCACTCATCGACCACCCCTACTCTATCACAGCCGGTTCAACCACCAGTGTAGATTGCCAGCTCTCCTGGCGTGTGAAACACACATCATTCATCGCGACTTTATGAGCTCTCGCATCGCTCAGGCAGCCTCTTCCATCTCTTTCGGAGGCTCCGAGTCTAGGCCCATCAGAGCCGTATAGCGCCCAGCAGGCTGGCCGTCTGCCGAAATGACGGCCGCGGCGCGGCGCCGCCGGCTCGTCAGTGCCGGTAATCCGGCGGCAAGCTCCGCTACATTTGCGACCTGCCAGCGCGCGGCCGGCGCCGTCGCTATGATGGACGTGCTGGCTGCAGCCGTGTGCAGCCTCGGTGCCCGGGCGGCGGGTGCGTATATTTGGCGCTGCCTCCCCGGCAGCAGCGGCTGTAGCTTCGGCAGCGTTATACCGCCCACTCAGGCCGGTGAATGCCTCCGCCGCAGGGTCGGTACAGGGCTGGAGGTGGGCTGCTGCTGCGGCTATTGCTGGTGCTGCGCGGCACGGTTACCGGGCGGGGCCGGTGTGAGATACGCCGCCCCGGTTGTCCCGGCCGGCTGGCTGCTGATGTATGGGATCCCCGGTTCGCCAGCACGCGAGACCCGATTCGGCGGGTACAGTGTGGCACGTTCAGCAGGGTGGTGGCAGCCTGTGTTACCCGCCGCACACCTTGTCTGACCAAGCTTCCACTGCTGCCCCTGGGGAGCAGGACAGGTGTGAAAGTGCGTTTTTTTGCCTGAGCTTCTTCCGAATGCTGGTTTATGAATCTTGGGTTTATATATTGTCTCTGTTGGTTTCAAGAAGTGTATTACAGCTGGAAGGACTGGAATGATGGATTGGATAAAACTATATACGTTGTGATTTTTTGTCCTGGTGGCATGCGCTGGACTGAGTGTTTTAACGTAGTTTGTTATAAACTTAGTCCAAGTTATAGCAAGCTTGACTTGTGGGGTTGATGCCTTTCTAAAGTCATCAAGGGTCTTGTCTTAGAGCCCCCGACGCCATCATCCTAACGAGCCACTCCTGCAATGACTGGCTAATTTGGAAGCCAAGGCTTAACGTCTCACAAAGCACATGGACGGCCGCCCGCTTCAGGTCAACTCCTCACTAGTTAGTTACCAGCCGACCTACGTGAGGTGAATATTATCGTCCTGTAACATGCATGGATAGGACATGAAAGCCGTTTTCATGGTACGCCAGGTGCATATGACAAGTTTGACTGCTATTTAAACCTTTTGATGTTTCTGAGACGCGATGAATTTTGTGAAAAGGCGAAGCTGCGTCTCCGCGCTGCCCTCACAACCAGGCGATAGGTAGGAGGGTCTGGTTTGCTGGCGTTGGGTAGGAGGGTCTGGTTTGCTGGCGTTGGGTAGGAGGGTCTGGTTTGCTGGCGTTGGGTAGGAGGGTCTGGTTTGCTGGCGATGGGTAGGAGGGTCTGGTTTGCTGGCGTTGGGTAGGTGGGTCTGGTTTGCTGGCGTTGGGTAGGAGGGTCTGGTTTGCTGGCGTTGGGTAGGAGGGTCTGGTTTGCTGGCGTTGGGTAGGAGGGTCTGGTTTGCTGGCGTTGGGTAGGTGCGGCTGGGTTTGAAGGCAGTGGCTAGCGGTGGCTGGTTTGGAGGGCAGCAGGTACTATTGAATTTGAGGGCAGTGTGCGGGTATGGTTGGGTTTTCGGGCAATGGTTAGGGACGGCGGAGTTTGAGGACAATGGGTGGGGGCTGTTAAGTTGGTTTGAGGGCAGTGGGTGGGGGCTGTTAGGTTTGAAGGTAGCTGGGTTGAGGGCAGTGGGCGTTGGCTGTTAGGTTTGAAGGTAGCTGGGTTTGAGGACAGTGGGCAGAGGCGGCTTGGTTTTAGGGCAGTGGGCGGGGGCTGTTAGGTTTGAAGGTAGCTGGATTGGAGGGCTGTGAGCGGGGGCTGCTATGTTTGAAAGTAGCTGGGTTGAGGGCAGTGGGCAGAGGCGGCTTGGTTTGAGGGCAGTGGGCGGGGCTGTTAGGTTCGAGGATGGCTGGGTTGAGGGCATGGGCGGGGCTGTTAGGTTTGAAGGTAGCTGGGTTGAGGGCAGTGGGCAGAGGCGGCTTGGTTTGAGGGCAGTGGGCGGGGGCTGTTAGGTTCGAGGATGGCTGGGTTGAGGGCAGTGGGCGGGGGCTGTTAGGTTTGAAGTTGACTGGGTTGAGCGCTGTGGGCGGGGGCGGCTGGGTTTGAGGGCGGTGGGCGGGAGCGGCCAGCCGGTGGACTGACGTCTTGGCCGGGTCGTTTCATCGAAACGGCCGACTCCGGCGGGCTCTAAACAGGGTGTGTTCACTGGTAGAGCCGGCATTGATCCGGTGCTCTGGACGCCAGCAGTGGTCCCAGGAAACGGTGCTTCAGTACCGACAGTGACATTGGCACGCGGTGTTTGGTAGGAAGCTGGCGCGAGATGGCGCAATGGTCAAACCGCTCTGCCCGCATGCTCTCGCCTAGACGGGCCTCGGAGCCAAAGATTCTGCTGTCCACAAATGCCGGTCATGATGAATGTTTGTTTGTGCTTACCTAAAGAAGTCTTCCAGAGAGGGTAGTGCTGTGATTAACCATCTGATGATAAAGCAAAGATGAGCGTTTTCATTGCATTGTCGTTGCTTAGATCTGAGTATCAGATCTCGTGCACTTATCCGCCATTGCTTAACGCTGCCCACACCAGAATATATTAATCCAAATATACTGTTGCCATCATATCTAGAACACCTGGCTTCGGTGGGGGGTTTCGAGGAGCAGCTGCACTGCCGCAGGGCATTGGACCGGATTGCACGGAAGCTTCAGTGTCCAACAGAAACCGGTGTAGCCTCGCCGCTGAGCCGTGTGTGGGATGGCAGTATATCGGCGGTCGCCAGCTTCTGTTTCTGACAGACGCCCGCGCCCGCCCCTCCCGGGGATACTCTCACACGGCCTGGAACGGACAGCGCTGCCCTGGTGTTGTTAAAACGAGACAGAAATGTCTATGTGATGGCGTAATTGGTATAGGTGCTGCGGACGTTGGTGGGGGAGGGGGTGTCGCCTACCCATTTGTGGCTAAAGCAACACTTGTATCTTATGCGGTGGATATTACTGGAAATGCTCGGGGTACCCTGCTGTTAGGTAGCAAATGATCTCAGAGTAATGGGTCGCTCATTTCCAGGGGGATGGACGCAAGTACCAATGGATGGAGGAAAATCAACGCCTTTTTAACCTGCACGCTTTATTTTGAGTAAAGAAGGCTTCAGAACTTGAGACGGATGACGTAAGATTCAAAACTATCGTGAGACTAACTTCTTGCAGAGCCAACATGTCATGGATTTGTACGGAATTTCTTGAACTTGGACCTGAATCTGAATGCCTGTTGACTCACGGCAGTGCTGTCTAGAATTTAAAGGCCTGCTAAACAGAAATCAAAACCAGCGCCGGCTGTGGCTGCTGATATCTCGGCGAGAACACCGCCGTTGTTTAGCTGCGTTCATTGTCTCACCACCACCACCATCAGCAGCTCAGCTCGTCTCCCGCCAGAGGTTGTTGCCCCGTCAGCGCGCTGACCTTTGCGACAGCCAAGCCGCCAAAGTTCTGCCCGGCGGAACAATGGCCTTGTAATCCGACCCAGACCTCCGCCGCCGGAGAGAAATATTTCAGCCTGAAGTGACGCCGGCCGAGACAACGGCGAATCCCCAGCAATGTTTGCACGTACTCCAACGGGAGAGAGACTATTCACTCGGAAGCACCATTCTCTGTGGGCACAACTCGTCTTTCCTACTGGTTCGAGAATTCCGTGTCTGTTATTGATTTTGGCATCGACACAAATACGTATTGTGTGCGGTATGTGGCAGATAATTGTGCTGGGATGATCCTCTGGAAGAGTTGTTTGTTCATTGAGTGAAGCTTCAGAAAGTGCTGACATATTCAGATGTTGTTGTATTCCGAAGTAGCTTACCGATATCGTGAGAAGCATTCAGGTGGGTCTGCAAGTCTATAGTCTCGCGTAATTCCTTCTCAAACTGGCGTTCTTGTCCTGGAGTGGACATTGCTTTTATGCAAATTATCCTCGGTACTTTCATGTTCGAGCCACGGATCCTCATGGGGTGATTCAGCTGGTCATCTCACTCGCCAGGGACGGGTCCAGGGGATTCTGCGGGGGCGGCACCATCTACTGCAGTAGCAAGCTTAATGCATCTGCATTGAGAGCGCAAAAGAGCAGTTTTCGGGCTTTACGACACACCGACTGCTGAGTTCATATGGTGTTGCCAACTCTCACCCTATTAGGGTATTATAGTGTTGGAAGGACATATGCAGACTACCCGCCCGGGATTTGAACCCGGGTCAGCGGTGTGGAAGTCGAATGCTCTTCCCCCACGCCTCGTCATCCCCGGATTGAGGGTGTAATAGTCACTATGTATGCCTGTCTCCTGCTCGAGACTCAAGGAGAGTTTAGTAACGACGCCCCCTTAGTGGTACGTCAGATCGATAAAAAGCTTCACTATCAGAATAGAAGGAATCCCTGAAGTGTGACGAGACGCTTTTGGGGCGGAGATAATTTCCTGGAATATGCAAAAATAAGATTCGAAAGAAAATAAGTGCCGGCTTCGAACCATGGCGCCCCAGTTCAGACCCAGAATCTTCGCCCCATGATGACAGCTGCCCCTCTTTCAAGAAAATTACAGATCCGGAGCGCCAGGGGGTGGTCCAAGCTGTGAAGTTGACCTGGCGTGTGGGTCTCTGTGCGTGTTCTTCGTCTACGGCGGCCCGTGCGTCATCCCAGGCAGCGCCTCCCTGTAACAGCCCCTCGCGTGTCTGTGCAGGACGGGGTTCAGCGAGAAGGAGTGGCCGATCACGGGCGGTAGCTGGGGCACCGGCGGCAACAGCTACCCGGAGATCCTCATCACCGGGTACGTACCTGACCCCGGCTACATGGCCGCCTGGCATCGTGGCACGGCGGAAAGGGTGTCCTTTTTATCGTCGGGTGTAGAGTTGGAGGAGCAGTGCCAGATCTTTCAGTTGAATTCAGTTATACGGATTATCAATGTATGCTGTTTTGTAATGCTGGAATTTATTATTGAAGGTAATGCATGTTTGCAGTGTTTCTTTATTGCTTTTTCGTTCTTCTTAGATTTGTGGCACCATGTCGCAGAATTTGGTTCTTGACGTCGGTGCAGTATTGCTTTGTTGTTTCGTACCTGCACCTATGGCCCGTGCTTCCCTGGCTTGACCATGTGTAACTTCGTTCGGGCAGGCATGCAGACGGCAGTGTCAAGTTCTGGGACGCCACCGCCGTCTCCCTGCAGGTGCTTTACAAACTGAAGACCTCCCGGGTGCTGGAGAAACAGAAACGCTCCCAGGTCAGCGGATAACGGCGCTTTTTTAAATGGTTTACGAAAATATGGGGTGTATGGGTACAAAAATATCGTCTTAAGTGGCTTTTTACGGTGTTTGTAAGGTGGACTTTTATATCACTTCCCTAATACAGTGGAAGAAGTTGGTTAATTAATTTTATGATGAGCTCATTCAGTGTCGGGTGTGCGCGTGTTCACCTCCACCGCACGTGTGCCCGGGTCCTCAGTCGTTAGCCTGGGCGTCTGGGTCAGTGCTGCTGTGACCGGGTCCTCAATGTAGTGTCTGAGGCAGTGCTGACGTGCCCGGGTCCTCAGAGTGAGCGTCTGGGTCAGTGCTGCCGTGCTCGGGTCCTCAGTGTTAGCGTCTGGGGCAGTGCTGCCGTGCCCGGGTCCTCAGTGTTAGCGTCTGGGGCAGTGCTGCCGTGCCCGGGTCCTCATGTAGTTGGGTGCTGCTTGGTCGTGTTAGGTTGGGCTGCTGCCGTGCCGGTCCTCGGGTGCGTTGGTCGTGCTGCCGTGCCCGGGTCTCGTGTGAGCGTCTGGGTCGTGTGCCGGGTCCTCAGTGTTAGCGTCTGGGGCAGTGCTGCCGTGCCCGGGTCCTCAGGGTGACGTCTGTAGCACTGCCGTGCCGGTCCCCATGTTAGCGTCTGGGGCGTCTGCCGTGCGGAGTGTAGCTCTGCCTCTTGTACGTTGTTGGTGTTTGTGCTGCCGTGCCCGGGTCCTCAGTGTAAGCGTCTGGGGCAGTGCTGACGTGCCCGGGTCCTCAGTGTGAGCGTCTGGGTCAGTGCTGCCGTGACCGGAGGCTATCAGCAGGTGTTAAGTAGGCTGTCTCGTCCGCCGATCGAACGGCGATGAATATCTCATGAGGTCATTCTGGCTGAGATTGATTGGCCGTAATTGGATGGCTCGTGGATTCTTGGGAGGCAAAGAATACAGTTGCTCTATCGGTGTGACTTTCTCTGTGGTACTGATCGGAGTGAACGATGCTTGCCAAGAAATAGCATCTGAATCCATTCTGGATTTAGACTGTGCAACGGTGATGTAATTATACTGTTTCCTTTGTCGTCTAGCAGCTTCAAAACTGTTTGGAAATACTTGCACTGAATGTAGCGATTCTAATAAGCCCATGCCCCAGAGATAGCATGAATAGTCTTCCAGATTTGGCGAGTTACAAGCCCTGGCTAATCCTGTCTCATCGTGACCAATTGATCACAGCTAGTCGACTGTGACTTTAGATCTGTTGATGCTCGATTTGTCACACGACAGGTCGGCAAGCATTTAATCCGAATTCTTGGAGGGGCTACCGACGCGGCAGTACTGTGTACCTTTCTTGGTTAGCGTAAAATCAAGCTCTTCTAATCCGGGTGCGGACCTCAAACCTTGGCGCAGTGGCCGTGCGGACCTCAAACATCGGCCTGGCCGTGCGGACCTGAAACTTGGCGCAGTGCCCACCCTCTTATCCCACCGAGCTCGCGCCTCCTAACTGAAATATTGTATGATGGCGTTTAGCCCGTTATTAAATGGTCTGTCCAGGTTAACTTGTTGCCTTCGTTATGGGATCTCCCATCTACCTGCAGTTTGGCAGCAGGTGGCTACAGTACCAGTTTGGTGCGCTTGGTGCGGGATGGTGTCGATCTATCCGTTATTTAGGTTAGCGGTCACGGTGTACACAGCTGCTACGTAGAACGGAGTACCCGACCTGGTGAACGTCGGGCCCTTTATGTATCGGGATGGCTTACTCATTTGTGTTTGTTGGCAAAGCAAAATTCGTGTGCACCGTGATCTCTCTTCCCAACTGCAGTGACCTGGTGGGAGTCGGTCGCGCTGCCCTGAAACCATTGCCGTCACGAAGCCGTCTTGATATTATTAAATCTGGTTTTCACGCTATTTTTTATATTGTTTTCACGGTTTCTAGCTTGTGTTTTGGGATTTAATGGCGTTTCCGCGCCGAAGGCCATTTTGCGCCCCTGACGCTGTGTGGTTTTCGCTGTTCTAGCCGTGTGTCGCGCAGTTTTTTTTTAACCTGTCCCCGTGTAGTGGTACCCCTGTCGTCAGGTGAACCTTGCACCGTATATGGTGGTGCCGCAGTGCAGAGTAACCCCCTCCCCCGTGTGACGGTGCTGCAGTGCTGAGTTACCCCCGTGTGACGGTGCTGCAGTGCTGAGTTACCCCCAGTGTGGCGATGCTGAAGTGCTGAGTTACCCCCGTGTGACGTTGCTGCAGTGCTGAGTTACCCCCCAGTGTGACGGTGCTGCAGTGCTGAGTTACCCCCCCGTGTGACGGTGCTGCAGTGCTGAGTTACCCCCAGTGTGACGGTGCTGCAGTGCTGAGTTACCCCCCGTGTGACGGTGCTGCAGTGCTGAGTTACCCCCAGTGTGACGGTGCTGCAGTGCCTGAGTTACCCCCCCCGTGTGACGGTGCTGCAGTGTTGAGTTACCCCCGCCGTGTGACGGTGCTGCAGTGCTGAGTTACCTCCCCCGTGTGACGGTGCTGCAGTGCTGAGTTACCCCCCCGTGTGACGGTGCCGCAGTGTTGAGTTACCCCCCCCCGTGTGACGGTGCTGCAGTGCTGAGTTACCCCCGTGTGACGGTGCTGCAGTGCTGAGTTACCCCCGTGTGACGGTGCTGGGCTGACGAGCGGCTGTGGTCGGCAGGACGGGGAGACGGAGGACCAGCTGGCCGTGCATCAGGTGGCGTTCTGCCCGGAGAGTCGGCAGCTGGCCGTGGCCGGCGCCTCCTCCTACGTCATCCACTTCCGCTTCAGCAAAACGGAGAAGACGACCGAGATCCCGGTGCGCAGAGGGCTGGTGCACGGGGGCGAGCTGCAGAAGCGGCTGCGACGATAAAATAACCATACTTGAATCTCGGCAACTGAAGGCAATGCGATGTCATCAGAAGTGTGCGATTGTTCATTCTGACTGGACCATATGTGAATGTGATTAGCTTATGCTTTATTACCTTACGATCCTAAAAATGGAGATTATTTTTGGCGAGCGGTTTTCACACGTCTACCCGAAGGATCGCTGTCCCAGCCGAGTGCTTGTGGCTGCGTTGCCTTGTGACCGAGCTCTGCCTGTCTGCAGTGTCTGGAGATTCCGATTGTGTACGAGGCTTACGGCGATCCGGATCGGGCTTCACCAGACGGGGAGGCGTCGCCGCGGCCCACCACCACTCCCACCACCCTGGCGCCCGACGGCAGGAAGGTAGGTGACTAGCCCTCCTTACCGACCACCCCTACACCCCTGGCCCCCGACGGCAGGAGGGTAAGTGACTACCCTGGCGCCCGACCACCCCCACCACCCAGGCGCCCGACGGCAGGAAGGTAGGTGACTAGCCCTGGCGCCCGACCACCCCCACCACCCAGGCGCCCGACGGCAGGAAGGTAGGTGACTGGCCCTCCCCTTCGACCACGCCCACCACCCTGACCCTTGACGGTAGGAAGGTAGGTGACCAGCCTTTCCTCGACCACCTCCACCACGCTGACCCTCAACGGTAGGAAGGTAGGTGACCAGCCCTTCCTTTCGACCATCCCCACCACTCTGGCCCCCGATGACAGGAAGGTAGGTGACCAGCCCTCCCCTCCCCCCGACCACCTCCACCACCCTGGCGCTCTACGGCAGGAAGGTAGGTGACCAGCCCTCCCCTCCGACCACCCCCACCACTCTGGCCCCCGTTGGTAGGAAGGTAGGTGCTGACCCGAGCCCTGTCTGGATGTGGGGCCGCGATGCACCCTATCTTCGGCTGCGTTTTAACAGAGGTGTTGTGCACAGCAATAAGTAAATGTGTTTTTCTTGTGCGGCTGGTGTCGGCCAGGCGAAATCGCTTAACCGCCATCACGAGTAAACTTTCTCCCACCCGACAGCTTATTCCACCCACTGAAATAGATTTATCGAGTTAACCGTGCTGGGATTGCCGGTATAACTTTTGCAATCATGGTGGGTGCCACTGGGCGGCCGGTGGGCCTGCTGCTGACAGTCGGACCGGACCGCCGCCCACGTCTCGGCCGCTCCTCAGAAGTTGGCGGCAATGTCTGGCCGATCCCTCCTCGGTTACCAGAACCGTCCGTAAAGGGACGTCAGGACCTGCGCCAGGATCTCTGGAGCGTTCATAAAAGGCGCCGCAGTGTTATTGTTACTTTAGTATTATTTAACAGGGTTGGTATCAGTGGTATGAGCTGACGCAGATGCCTGAGAAACGGACGGCACAGTCGCGATTTTAGGAACTGGAATTTAAAGATGTGTAAGGTGCAGCGAATGAAATTGACGTCGCTATCTATATTCAAACCCTCGTAAATCCGCGAAAACCTACATTCTCTGGTTAGGTTTTTCCGCAATGCAGTTTATGTTCCTGCCGTTTTTTAAGGGATTAGAATTAATAAGTGAATGAGACGGCACGACTGCTTTCTCACTGGATTTGAACTTTTGTGCCAATAGATCGCAATGGAAGAAACCCGGCATTATAGCGGGAGTTTCAAAAATATTAATCTGTGTTGAAATTTTCTTATTTCTTGTTCTTAAATTGTATCGGATATGAAATCTGAGCAGATGGGTGGGCACATATTTCTCTGTCATGTGATCACCACCCCGAAACCTCATATTATGTTTTCAATCTGTACGGTGAAATACTCTCACTTGCGCTAGTATTTTCCCTTTCCATACATCTCTTAGACAGGGAGAAAACAAGGGCTTCGTCTGCTGGGCTCAGTTCCGCGACGCCATGAGGGGCTTTCCGGCCGTTCTGCGCTGACGGGTCCCCCAGTCGTCTGTTCGGTATGGTGGCTCTCTGCCGCGGCAGGGTTGGCTCCCCCAGTCGCCTGTTGTCCGGTATGGCGGCTCTCTGCCGCGGCAGGGTTGGCTCTCCAGTCGCCTGTTGTCCGGTGTGGTGGCTCTCTGCCGCGGCAGCGTTGGCTCCACAGTCGCCTGTTGTCCGGTGTGGCGGCTCTCTGCCGCGGCAGGGTTGGCTCCCCAGTCGCCTGTTGTCCGGTGTGGCGGCTCTCTGCCGCAGCAGGGTTGACTCCACAGTCGCCTGTTGTCCGGTGTGGCGGCTCTTTGCCGCGGCAGGGTTTGCTCTCCAGTTATCTGTTGTCCGGTGTGGCGGCTCTCTGCCGCGGCAGGTTTGGCTCCACAGTCGCCTGTTGTCCGGTGTGGCGGCTCTCTGCCGCGGCAGGGTTGGCTCCCCAGTCGCCTGTTGTCCGGTGTGGCGGCTCTCTGCCGCGGCAGGGTTGGCTCTCCAGTCGCCCATTGTCCGGTGTGGCGGCTCTCTGCCGCGGCAGGGTTGGCTGTCCAGTCTTCTGTTGTCCGGTGTGGCGGCTCTCTGCCGCGGCAGGGTTTGCTTTCCAGTCGCCTGTTGTCCGGTGTGGCGGCTCTCTGCCGCGGCAGGGTTGGCTCCACAGTCGCCTGTTGTCCGGTGTGGCGGCTCTCTGCCGCGGCAGGGTTGGCTCTCCAGTCGCCTGTTGTCCGGTGTGGCGGCTCTCTGCCGCGGCAGGGTTGGCTCCACAGTCGCCTGTTGTCCGGTGTGGCGGCTCTCTGCCGCGGCAGGGTTGGCTCCACAGTCGCCTGTTGTCCGGTGTGGCGGCTCTGCCGCGGTAGGGTTGGCTCCGCAGTCGCTTGCTGTCCGGTGTGGGGCTTTCTGCTGCGGCAGGGTTGGCTCCACAGTCGCTTGCTGTCCGGTGTGGCGGCTCTCTGCCGCGGCAGGGTTGGCTCTCCAGTCGCCTGTTGTCCGGCGCGGCGGCTCTCTGCCGTGGCAGGGTTGGCTCCACAGTCACCTGTTGTTCGGTGTGGCGGATCTCTGCCTGACCTAGGGTCCGGTACGGGTCATGGCCTCTCCATTGGAAATGCATGCGGAAAACGAGAACTGGCTGAAGAATGGCTCTTTGTCAGTAAATTTAGCTTAGAATAGCTTTTTGTGCTCCAATTCGTAGTATCTCCAGGGTCGTGCTGCAAGTTTGGACCTGTGACCCCTGAGAGGTCATGTGGGATTACTTAAGCAGGTTTTCAGATTTTGGGTCAATAACTTTGCATGGAATAATGATCGAACTTTCATTTTGATACCATTATGCTGGGATTATTATTGCGAGTCGAATCATGTGCATATTGACTATGTTAGGTCAGATGGTAACCTTGACCTCACCCTAGGTGAGGTTATTTGTATGCGTTGACCTATTTTAGTCATTTCATATAGCTTTCGATTCGCCATAACGAGACAAAACGAATGATGTCCAAAAATTTACTCTAACTCAACTTGTCCAGACACGAGAGCTCAGAAACCTTTATCTTACCTGTCGCCTTCTTTGCCCTGTCATAACCTCGATATTGACCTGAGCCAAAAAGTGACCGATGAAGTTTCTTCATTACTTCTCATTAGTTATCCACCAGCTTACGTGGTTTTTTGCTATCCTGCTTGGAGCCGAGATTGAGGGGGGTTGTTTCGAACCCCTCTCCCCAATGGGGCGAAGATGGCTCGGAGGCCCACTGGGCCGGGTGTTATGCGTTCCCGCCTTTCCCATTTGGTGTTCTTTTTTGCTTGTTTCCAACCGGCATAATGAGATGTTTTTGCTTCGGCGATGGGCGTCAACAAGATGGTGGCTGAGGTGGCGGAAATTAAATTTCGCTCGACTTCAGCCTGAAAACGTGATGACGATGAAATACGTGCGCGCGACTTTGATTTCTCAGAATTATTTGTAAGCAATGTAGAATACCACCCCCCGCCCCCATGAATTGCGTTGATTTTTCAAAGCAATATCAATGCTTTGAGAACTAATCAATATGTAAATTTTCAGACAGAAATTGTCACTGTCATGTGGGTAGAATCGCAGTCCTTAGGAAAATGTGTACCTCCCCGCTCCTTGGAGTACAGCGTCTCCATCTCGTTGTATTTAAGCAAGTCTTTGTTTTCAGTACGGAGGTATATTTTTTATCAGAATCACAGAGCGCAACGCGTAGACTTATGCACATCAATGTGTTTTGCGGCTTATTGAAAGCCTTCTGTTTCATGCTGAAGTACCAATGACCGCAGTTGGTAGGGTCCTGCACATGGACTGTCTGCTAAGGCTTCCAATCCATTTAATACAGATCGCAAAAGGTCCTCTACCTCCCTTTGGCCCGGTTCAGTGATGTTGAATCCTTGTGACAGACTGGAAAAAGCTGCAGTCGGAGACGTGCACTTTACAGTGCAGCCTGAACTCATGCCCCGCCCCCGGTGGGGGGGAGAGCAATAACGCAAAGTGACTTCACTGGGGCGCCAGCCTTTGCTTTAGTTCTACATTTCAGACATGTCCATGCATGCTATCTGGCTTCGTTGTGGTGGAATGCTTTAGACTTGATTGATGCGACTTCGGAAAAGTTGTCTGCGTTTTTTGTGGTGGCAATTTTTGTGACCGTTCCCTTCATTCACGAAAAGCTTTGCGATGGTTCTCATTTTTGCACCTCACAATCGTGGACCCTGTTGTGAGTCAATCACTATGAGATTATACTGTTTCCTGAGGCGTAAAACAAGGCCTTGTTTTGCGGATGGTGACACGATGAACCCGATGAACTGACTGGCCGGGGTTTCCCATACCATCTGAATTTCTATCTGATCACCCATGATTAAAGTCTCAGGGAACTCCGGTTGGCCGTGTTCATTATGTGACGTGCACTCAGCAGCTGGTGCGTGTACCCAGAATGCCTGGACGGGGGAGCTCCGTCTGCCGCAGCGCCACGTGACTACCCCTGACGCGCGGCAGCCGGGACTTCCTTACGAGCCCCCGTCTGATTGGCTGTCGTTTTATCGAAAAGTTATTGAAGTCCTAACGTAGTTTTGAGCGTCGGCCGCTGTCCGACGCTGCATGAGAAGTGAAATAACTTTCCGACGTGATTGGATGCCTGAAATCTCATTGGTGGCTCCTTTGAAATCAAGGTTTATTCATGGTTCGACATATCGATCCGCTCCAAGCTGCGTGCTCTGGTCTTTCGTGTGTGACCTGACCTGACCTGACCTGACGGTTCACGGACTCCCTGCCGGTGCGACGCGCCTGACCTGACCTAACTTCTACAATTACATATATGTAGATCTCCCCAGCCAGTGTGACCTGACCTGACCCGACCTCGGCAGTCTGAGCTATCGCTGCCGGTGTGACCTGACCTGACCCGACCTCGGCAGGCTGAGCTTTCACTGCCGCTGCGGTGTGACCTGACTTGACCCGACCTCGGCAGGCTGAGGTGCCGGTGCGGTGTGTCCTGACCTGACCCGACCTCGGCAGGCTGAACTGTCACTGCCGGTGTGACCTGACCTGACCCGACCACGGCAGTCTGAGCTATCGCATCTGGTGTGACCTGACCTGACCCGACCTCGGCAGGCTGAGCTGTCGCTGCCGGTGCGGTGTCGCGCGGGCGCAGTGCGGCGCGGCCCCGGCTATCAGGCGGAGCTGGTGTGTATCACTCCGGCGGTGAACGGCGAGTCGCCGGGACCAATCACGGGACTGGCGCTCAACTCCGCCTACGGACTGTGAGTGCCGCTGCGGGGACGTCCGCGGGGCCGGGCGAGGCAGGGTGGATGCGGAACGGCCTGTTTACGGCGATGTGGTCTGCGCAGCGACAGGTCATCGCTCGCCCAAATAGCCTCCGGTGTTGATTGAGAGGCTGGAACTTTGCTATCTAAGATGTGTCGGGTTGAGACTGTAGATTGGAAAGGGGGAGTTGTGTGAAGCTGTTTAAGACGGGAATTAGGTGTGGAATTGTGCCAGGGATATGTTTGTATTATTGCTCTAACAGCTTGAGACATGTCGTTTAACATCGTGTGAGTCTCATTTGACCTTGGACGTCAGCAAAGCCCTTTTACACCATAATCTGACTGCAGTGTAGGATCAACTCTTGCGGATAAACGTTGGGGTAGATAATTGGTGTATTGCCAATAGCAGTGAGTTCTTGGGAATTATTTTATCTGAGTGCTTAACCTTGTGAGGAAAAGACAAGGATTTGAAAATTTTGTGAGGAATGTGGACCACTTGCAATTACCACCTATGAAGCAGCTTTGCTTAGGGTTGGAGTAAGCTTTAGTTTCGTGCTGATGGATGTTGACAAGCTCTAACGCCACATTTCAGAATGGCTTACGGAAACGAGAGCGGACTGGTGATTGTGGATACCATTCAGAAAACGTGTCTGCTCAACCTGGGAACGCCGGACCTCTACGGACCAGCCGACCCCTACCAGCGCGCGCCGCGCTCCCCAAACAACGGGCCGACGACGACCTGGGCCTGTCGCCCGACTCCGAGCAGGTCAGTGCCGGCGTCGTCAGGCCTGCTTCCTACAGTGCCGGTCAGAGGTACCTCCCACGGCGGGGTGGTGTTGACCTGACCTGAGGCTACCGCCCTACTCCGGACAGGTCGGTACCGGCGGTGTCAATGTACCTCCTACGGCGTGTAGGTGTTGACCTGACCTGAGGTCATTGCCTGACTGAACAGGTCTGTAGTGTTGGCGTCAGAGGTGTCTCCTATGGTGGGGTGGTGTTGACCTGACCTTGTGTCAAGGTCAACACCGTACACCGTAGTGACGAGGCGTTTCCGCTCCAGTCCAAAGCTCACTCGGCCTTACTATTCCCATGCCGTGAGGCTCCATTTTCACGCTGTGGGGAGGCGGTGCTGCTGTGGGCCTTCATAGTCCTCCCGAAACACGCCTCGTGCCCTGGCTCTGTGCTATCGCCGTAATTCGTGCTGCCGTTTCGCGGAGCGGAGACAGATGAGGCTGGCTATCGCGCTGTGGCTGCGCTGGCGGGTACTCTGTCCGGGCACGGCGCGTAGGCCGCGGCCCCGTCCACCAGCTGAAGCTGCTGCTTCCCTATACAGGGTGCACCGGGCAGGGGACCGGCCCGCCTCCCAGCAGGCTCCGGGGATCAGTTACACACCCGAGAGTCATTGGAAAGGTGCCGACCCTCCTTAGTCTCCCTAAACTCTTTGATTTTTGTGGTTGACAATTTTGTATTATCAATTCATATAATCTTTTCAATGATGCTTGAAGCACCGACCGGAAGATTGTTACGATACCTGTGAAGTTGCAAGAGCTCCCTTGGATTTACATCTGAGATTTTGCCAAGTCAATACTGGGGTACTCTCCGCCGCGATGTTCGCGTTGGCATTTGACGGCAGTTGGCTCAGATTCCAGCACGTATTACAGAACTGTTGTAATATTTAATTTCGCTTACTCTGCATTACCAAGACGGTTGCGTGGGTGGGCATGGCGCTGATTTAAGCCGGGCGACACTGGAGGATTTGCCAGGTCGTAGCCACGGAATGCAATTGCCTCCTTTAATGTCGGATGGATATCCCCGAGGCATCAGCTAGGATTTAAAACGAGGTTGCCGGATTCCACAAGATGCGCGGGGTGCCTCGTGTATTTGATTTTCTGGCTGCTTTAATCCGTTGCAAATGTGGCCCACTAATGTAATTACCGCTCATTACATTCAGGTCGGAGCACGCGCAGCGATGGTCGACTTGTTGACCCCTGCGTTCAGCATTTCAGTAACTCGATTAGGCGTGAGTTGGACAGGGTTTTCCCCAGCGCAGGGAATCCTGCCTAAATGATTTCACGCTGCAGCAAATAAGGGAAAAGAGAGTCCAAGTACCGGGGAGCTGGGAATTAGGTTATGTTTGGGATGTTACTGGAGACTGGGAGCGAGGGGAGCGATAGTGGTCCATTTGCTGAGCTGACCTAAAGGCATATGTTCATCTTGGGTACACAATAGCCTCGATTGAAGAAGTTTGACTGGGTAAAACCGGGGACTATATGGTGCTTCGTGGCATTGGGTACGCAGGTTACTGTTGTTACTCGATGCGGATGGGCTTGTTTTAATGGTTTTGGAGGTTGGGATAGGCGTAAGGCACGGCAAGGATGCTAAAGCCAGGGAATTTTAGCGTTCATATCATACATGTTCCCATTGGACGAGGGTCGTTGTTTATGCACCCCATATGCGCTGGGATCGTCAGTCGTAATTAAAAACACTGGGCTCAATTTGTGCTCCTACTACTTGATTTCCAGCATGCTTTCTTCACGTCCCAACAAGGTCAATGCTAAATCACGTGTTGCACAGCTACCTACTGCGCTGGAATTAATAAGCGTCTGACCTGTGCTTGGCACGGACACTGCGCTTTGGTCGGCCTGCGGCGATGTGCCGTCTCTCGCCGGCCGCTCCCGGCCTGTAGTCTGTAGGTGTCCGTCCGTCGCCACACCTGCCGCCGCCGGCCTGTCTGGCGGGGTCGAGGGGGTGCACCTGCGCTCGGCTGTCCCCCAACCGTCTGTTCGTGCACCAGCGCTGGCGCCGAGCCCAGGGGGTGTCTGACCCCCCACCCCCCCTCCCGCCGCTCCAATAACTGCAAACATGGCCTGTGTCATCGCCGTGTCTGGGGTGTGGCTGTAATGCAGAAGCATGCTGTTGTGCGTTGTCAAGCAGGGGAAGGTGGGTGCTAGGGAAATGTTAGCCTTTTGGAGGCCCGCTCTACAGATCCGCCGTGATTCCCAGTTCACTCGGCATCTAGCTGGACCTGGTAACCCAAAACGACCGCTAGATAAATCGATCTACCTGTGTATGTAAAAACATCACTATTGAAACCTGACGTTTCCGTCTTGGGTTTCGTCACCGAGTATTACGACCAATAGCGGGACGGTTCCAGTGTGGCACGCTTCTCCCTTCGTGAGACTTTCCAGTCAGTTTGTTGTCCCTTTGCTCTCCGCGTGTTCCTTTGCTCTATGTTTTCCCTTTGCTCTGTCCGTTTTTATACCGCTTAATCCGTTCCACCCTTCTTGTGGTTCTGTTTGCCTCTGGGTTGGTATATCTGTGCGTCCGTGTGGAGCCGCTCTCGTGGTTTGTGCTTCATCGCTGTCATGCGTCACTATGCTGGTGCGTCCATATCTCGTATGCCCATGCGTCCGTGTGGAGCCGCTCGTGGGTTCGTGCTTCATCGCTCTCATACGCCGCTGTGCTAGTGCGTCCATATATCAGACGTTTGTATGTCGCCACTCCCGCGTCCCTGTATACAGATGCCACTGCCAGGCGCCTCGCGTCCCCATCCAGACATCCAGTCTGTTGGTACCCCGTCTTGACGGTGACGCCAAATGTTCGTGTGTAGCTGACTGGGAACCCTGACGTCTCCGTGAAGCCGTGATGCTGCTCGTACGTAGATGGTCACTGTGTGTATCGGTGACGCTGCTCGTACCGTGTCGGTGACGCCGTGACGCTGCTCTGTGTGTATTTTGACTCGTCCGTGACGCGCCGTCAGCCGCGGCGTGGCAGTCAGCAGGGTCGCCGACCCTCTGAGCCGGCCTCCTGGCTGGCCGCCGCCGCCCTCCACCTGCTGGCGCCCTCTGCCGATGCCGAAGCCGAGGTGACCCCAGCCCTGTCAGACCTGGCTCCCACCTACCCTCAGTGCGCCACTGTGGCGCCTTTCGGACTCGGAGAGCTTGGTGGATACGCACTGAGCTTGTTTAGGGTTAACACCGAGTAGTTGATTCCACCAGCGTCGCATGCGATTTATTCTACTTCCCAAAAGCTCGATACCTGTCTTAAACCCCGATCATAGGTGTAGTGCGCACGCATTCCGCTTCCTCATGAAAAATGCTAGGGAATCATTCCTATCTAATTCTCGTGAAAATCCCAGTGTTTTGATATTTTACCGCCGTGACTGGTGTTTCAAATCTCCCGCACAAAATTGGACACCCACAAATTGGAGTAAATGACTAGAAAAAACGAGTTACAATTATCCTGCTAATTAATCTTATCTGGGGTTTGCATGTGGAAGACTCTAATTTTTTTTCAATTTTATTTTGTCAATAAAGCAAAATGCTACCTTCACGACCCTGTCTAAATTCAACTTAGCATAACACCACAACTCGTCTAAAGACAAGTGAGACTGCCATCGCTCCCTGTGGGCGGCCAGTCTGACGGTGCTGGGTGAAGCCGTGTGCCGATTCTGTGACACCCTTTGCTGGGGCAGCGTCGCTGGGGACAGTTTGTTGTACGCGGTGATTGCTGTGGGTTCAGCAGCGGCCCCGCTCCGCTGCCCGGGTGTCGGTGTTTGGTTTGCTGTCTACCGTCTGGTGGCGCCGTGTTTGGGTGCTTTATTACCCGGTGGCGGTGGTGTGGTATTGCCGTTGCACGCGGGGCTCGCTCCAGCTGGGTTGTTTGGTTTTGGTGTAATGGTGGCCTCTGTTTGTGCTGGGCCTGCGACTTGGCTCCTCTTTGACAGGTGTTTGGCTGGGCGGAGAGGGGGTTCGGCCTGTGGCGGTGGTGGTCAGGCTTTGTGGTGATGGTGGCTTTGTTATGCGGTGGTGGTAACGAGAACTCAGGGATCAGTGAAGAGTGTCATTTTCTTGACATTGCCTTTGTCGGAGGGGTTGGGCTCGCTTATCACTGGTTGGAAACGGGTCTTCAACCGTTGAGTTGGAGGAATGTTCCCTAATATCCAGGCGTCTTATCTCAAATGATTTTGTTTACTAATACACCTAATGTTGTGAATATTGATTTTTGTATGCCCTTTATATATTTTGAGTCCAGAACATTTAGACTGTCATGCCTTGCTTTTGGACATGGGTCAAAAAAGCTTGCTCCTCGCTCACTAAGAACCACAGCGCTGTCAATGCTCAGCTGGAAGCTCTTGAGCTGTCTGTGTGTGTTACTGAGGCAGTCTGCTCCCTGGTCCAGTGGGGCGTGCTCTAAAACTATTGCATGTCTAGACTAGGTCCTATGTTTGTTTGTTTGTTTGAACAGGTCCTATGTTTGTTTGTTTGTTTGTTTTAACAGGTCCTATGTTTGTTTGTTTGTTTGAACAGGTCCTATGTTTTAATGGATTTTTGTGTGCCCTGAAAAAACCGTGATTGCTGACGAAATTTGTCGGTGGATTCAGAGTTTTCCCTTTTGGACGGATTGGTTCGAAAACTACGCTTTGTGATTGATGTGATTTTTGTTCGGTGGTGTTGGGTTGTTTTTTTCTTCTTCTTTTCATGGTGGCAATAAACTGCTGCTGATTTTCGTCGGGATACACCACGTTTTGGTAGCTGTGGAAATAACAGACATTGCTTCCATTTATGTGTACCAGTTGCATGACACTTGTTCCTGGCAACCTTCCTGCCAAACCCCTCAATTCCATGCCTCATATGATTACATATGACCCTTTCTCCATGCCTTGACCCTTCCATATGACCCTTCCCTCCCTTCCATGCCTCATATTACCCCTTCGTATGGAGTTTATGTTGTTTGGTTTTGTCGTTGGGTTTTTTGAATCACCCTATGATTCTTCATTTATCAACAGCCTATAGTGTGCATGAAATGTACCGCCCCTCGTACCGTACCCATGGCTACCACTCTCACATCTTTGACTTCTTTAACCTGCTCCTTTCCACAGATAAACGGACTGTGCCTGTCTCCAACGGCGGCCAAACCGGGTGGCGGCAGCGCGTCGCCGCGCGCCGCCGACGTCCGACGCTCGCGCTCGCAAGGTACGCGCCGCCGCGCCGGCGCCCGCCGTCTGGTCAAGGCCCACAGTGTGATGGAGCCGGAGCCAGAGCCGGAGCCGGAGCCCGTCACGCTCGCCGAAGTCAGCGGCGCGCCCACCCTGCGGCTGTGGCGGGCGCGCCAGTGCCGCAGCTATGGTATTACCGCCGGCAGCGAGGTGTAGGTGTGGTGGTCGTCGTCAGCAACACCCTGCAGCGTCACCACTGGATGGCTGTACCCTGTCCCGGCGCGGCCCTGCCGCCCTACCTCGGTGTCGTCCGGCCGCC
The DNA here is from genome assembly GCA_034440635.1 of Lepas anatifera. Taxonomy (NCBI): domain Eukaryota; kingdom Metazoa; phylum Arthropoda; class Thecostraca; family Lepadidae; genus Lepas; species Lepas anatifera. Next base: position 318,158 of record JAOTON010000333.1, read on the forward strand.
GCTGTACAGTGTATATACACTCCCGTCCGGTAGAGGTCTCCCCAGTCAGGCAGGTTGAAGGCTGGCCGGTGGGCCTGTCGCCAGGGCGACCCGCTGGTGCACTGCACGGTGTTGCTGTTCTGAGGAGGTCTTCGCAGCTGTGTGCGGTAGTGTGGGTCGCCACAGCTCGGGGTGGGTTTGGCGATGTTCAACTTTCTCCTCACCACACCGTCTTGTCAGAACCTGTCTTCTGACAATTGGACGGGTTCTCGACTGGAGCGCTGCATCTTCTTGGTATCCAACCTATGGGCTACGGTGCCACTCTGGTGCTGTCATTCTGCATTTCGCTCGTAGGATTCGCATTGCGGTTTATCTACTTGTTAAGCGCGTGTGGACCTCAGAAATGTTATGACGGGCGATTCACTGCGCCGCATCGCACTACGTGATTTGGTTAACGAAAATGCGGCGGCAACTTCAGGAGATAGTTCGTGAGAAAGCCTTTGAAATCGATGGGTAAATTGTTCACATAATTGTTCATCGCCCTTTTCTCCCTCTAGTCCAAGCAGCGCCAATGTTGAAATAACTGTTAGCAGTTTGGTACCGCAAGTTCCACATTTCCTCAACCCACGTCCTCCACATTGGTGAGGGTTCTGCTTGTTTGCACCTGTCCGTTTGGAGGTCGGTTGCTGTCGGCGTTCCGTTTTATGACGTTCTTAGCTGACAATCTTCAGGAGGCGCCGTCACCCCGTTATTGCCGCGACTCCAGTAATAAATGTCACGCCTAACGATCGCTACCCCTCCCAGAGTGAGTCGAATGAGGTAGGCTTCTATGTAAAGTATGCCGCGCTGACTAAGCAGTGTGGCATACGACTGCAGGTTTCAGAATGTTGAAAATTATAATGCATCCGCGCCTTTTACTTGTCCTCTGTGCCCAGCCGCGCCTTTTACATGTCCTCTGTGCCAAGGGGGAGGCGCAAAGGCAAAGGAAATTGAAACTGAACGATAAATATAGCTTCTTGGAATCGTATTAAGTAAAATTGTTCTCAAGTTTTTTTTACAAAATCGGTGAGATCCTTTAACCCGCGCCCCACCGGGGGTCCAGCGCCACCTTCGCCCCACCGGGGGCCATCGATGGCCCCCCTCTAACTCCGAAAATATGGGCGTTAGCGCAAATCTGAAAAGTGCAATAGAAAGCTCGCGTGAATTCAGTAAGAAATTACTTCTCATGTTTTAGTGCTCAGGTCAATGGTGTGACCTCCAGAGGTCAAATTAGGTCAAGATCGGCTATTTTCACTCAAATATGCAATGCTTAAGCAAACTGGGCATAACTCTCATGCCATAAGAGCTATTGAAGTCTGGTAAAGTACATTTAATAGGAAATTGTCAGTCCTTTTTTCCGCTATGTAGAACGTAAAGACCTCCCGCCATTGGTTTGACCTATAGAGGTCACTTCGTGACCTAAGATGACCTGAGGTCACGAAAGGTCAGAAAGTGACCTTGCCGTATATCAAATGAAAGCCAGTGACGAGACAAACACGATGGTGTTTGTTTCAGCGCTCTAGCTTAATTAGGTCAAAAGTTATTGTCAAAATACTTTTTTGACCCCTGGTGACCATGGATGACCTTGGAGAGGTCAAAGGGCAAATATGGCCCCTGGAGTCCGTGAAAGGGTGTCCAAGAACGCTTTTCTGATCAAGCTGAGCATTTTCAATCGCCTTTGTGACTTTTAGATCATAAGACAGCTTTTCCCCATGTTTTTTCAATGGGAGAAGTCACCTCGTGACCTGACCTCAGGGCACGAAATCGAAAAATCCCGGATATACACTTTGTAGACCCTGGAGGGGCCATAAAGTGTAGAAAGTTTCAAATTGATCGAATTCGAAATGTAGCTCTTACAGAGCTCTAAAGTTGAAGTGAGGTGACCTTGGTTGACCTCGTCTGGTGACCTGACCTTGGGTGACCCGGGGTAAAAATTTCAGGGATGGTGGCAAAATGATGCAGTAAGAGGTAGAGCCCTCAACCGCGGTGCTGCGCCTCTTCGTTTTTCTGCTATCCCGGAAAAACTTTAGGGGGGCATCGATGGCCCCCCGGTGGGGCGAGGGTTAAATGATACCTTCTTGAAAATCATGTCAAACCCTGGCATGGAGGATACCGCTGGCGCACATATTTAATCAAGCTCATAATTAAACCATTTCTCGCTGTAATCTCCCCCATCCTGTGCTGCTTTATAAGAGGATGTAGTGCATTTTGTAGAAACTGTAAAAAAAACATCTGCGCTAGGTACTTAGCAGTACGTTTTCCGAGTGCTGACGTTGATGAGTCTGTACCTTGGCACGTATTCGTCTATGGGGCCAGAGGGAGTCATCTCGTCCGGCTTGTTAAAGAACGTCCGCGAAGGCTGCCTGGAGACAGCACGCTAACAGGTCTCAAAAGCCGAGTTGGCCAGATAAAAGCCAAATTAAAGGCGATTTATTACTTAACGGCGGCAGCTACGTGGAAATGTATTCCCTGGAATAACTCTTAGGGTGTTAACATTAGTTTGTTTTGAGCAACAACCATGAGCCCCAAAAGATCATGCTGAAAGGCAAGAGTGTGAAGAAACGGTATTTCTAAGGAACTTCAATTCAAAGAAATATACGCCTCTCAATAATAAGCGTCTAACGCTAAAGTCTCCGTAAGGCCAGTCACTTCCGCAAGCTCAAAGGAAACCGCCCTCTTCACACCAACGCGGGATATGATTCCTGAAAGGCTGACGGTCTCTGGGACCAGTGTGTCGATCAGATTAATTCCCGCTGTTCTAGATCTACTCCCAGGAGGATTTACATCCCGTGCTGGTACTCTGGAAGAGAACCTTGGTGGCTTGTCTGGTAAGACCTCTCGCGTTTAGCACTACTTGTGTTCGTTGACAATCTAGCCTGTGTAGCGTTGCTGGTGGACCCAGCGATGCTGGTACATCGATCGTCGTCTTCGATGGTACACCGCCGCTGGGCCAGCGGCTCCCAGCTGGACTAGCGGCTCCCAGCTGGACCAGCGGCTCCCAGCTGGGCCAGCGGCTCCCAGCTGGACTAGCGGTTCCCAGCTTGACCAGCGGTTCCCAGCTGGACCAGCGGCTCCCAGCTGAGCCAGTGACTCCCGGCTGAGCCAGCAGCTCCCAGCATAGTCAGCGGCTCCCAGCAGAGCCAGCGGCTCCCAGCAGAACCAGCGGTTCTCGACCGCGCCACGGACCGGGCTACGTCCTGGCTGTGCAGGTTGTACTCTGATGCACTCGTCTCCGCTAACGTCATCGTCGAAATCGACCACTCGCCAACCGATGCGGAGCCCCTCCTCTCTTCGCTCTGGGCGCGTCAAAAACAGATCCTCGGATGGCTGGTCGTATTGTTTGTTTGTTTTCTTCGCAGCGGTACCTCGGTTTTGTAGAGTTTACATTTTTCACGATGCTGGGGTGAAATTTGTTTGTGGCTGGTGTGAATTCGGAACCCACGCTGCCACTTCGAGATTCCGTAATATTCCCACAGAAGTGGTCGAGCTCGGTCGGCTTTGACCCGGCTCGCATTTTCAGTTCCTGCCACTCCTCCGAATTCAAGAGACTCGTCTGGGCCAAAAGACTAGAACTTCTCTCGGCGCTGGTATATTTCTGTACGAATAGCAGGCAAGTGACGCGGCGTGCCAAGCATCTCCCTGTGTGACCGTGCACGTGGTGTGTCGGGTTCCGGCGCGCTCCCTGCCTGGCGGGGGAGTGCTGCGTGCCAGATGTCTGCATTTAAGTGTCTCGGTGTCACCAGTGTATATACCAACTGGGAGGACCGGAATCGGCAGTGTTGATTGTCACTAGTACATTAGGTGTCCCCCTGGCTCGAGCGAACTGTATATACAGTCTGTAGAAGGACAGATGTTGGCATTTTTAGGTCGGAGGGCGGTAGGCCGTTAGCAATGTGTACCCTGAGGCTTGCCGTATGAATGTTGTCGGGTCTTGGACTATACTACTCAGCTGCACAGTGACTGTTTAAAATGCGCCAAGAAAAAGTATGGGCTTCACGTGAATTTGCCCTCCGAAATTTCACCTAGCCTACTATCTCATCTATCTTGCCTATTATTTTGAAGGAGATTTGCATTCAATCTCTCTCTGTCATTAAGTTTTTTTATGTTATTTGGTGGCATCTAATAATAATGTTTTGCATATTCCGGGAGCTTCAAATGTCACACCTACATACAGCTGGGACTGGAAGAGTCCCAGCCCTGAGTCCGCAGTGACCGTAGAGACCGTGAGCCGGAGCGTACCGCCTGGAGCAGAGGGCGCCACTGACCGGTCCGCTGCCGACAGAGCGGCTGGATAGTCAACAGAACGTCTCGCGCAGCAGCAGTCTCAGCAGCCTGGAGAACGTCACCTCCGAGGCCATCGTCTGCCTGCAGTTCGCCGACACCTTCACCAAAAATCCGGTACGGCGTCGAGTGCCCGGCTGGCTCACATGATGTAATGCCCAAGGCAGCGCGCTGATTTCTTCCATGGTGTGCGACTGTTCCTGGATGACTGCTGCTTTTTCAGACCGGGATTGGCAGCACCGTAATCTTTACTTTTCTGAGTTTTCGGGCAATCGGTTTTGAAGCATTTCCAAATGTTCTCTCTTAGGCCATGTCTTTAGCCACGGGTTCCAAGTTGGGGGACATGTGCATGGGACTTCAAGCTTGAGCCTCGAGTTCCTTGCGGCCTCCATGAAAGTTTGGAGCACCCCCTACATCCTTCAACAATTTGGAAACGTGTCACCTATACCCCTGTGGTTGAGCCTCTGCCCGGAGCTGACTTGTGGCTCGTGCGACCAGTTTAATTGGTATATATTCCACTTTACGGAGGCAGCCATTTGGGTTAGGGTTTCCAGGCTTGCTATGGCCTCCCAAAATAAGTTGAATTTCCACATGGAAATGCTTTCTTTTTTGATGTTGCTCATTTTCAGAAAATTTTCCGTATGATCGACAGAGTCTTCCACGCTGCCTTGCCTGCTGGTCGGGACCTCTCTGGGCAGCACAGTGTTGGTGTCGGCCACAATGCCGCGGTCAGCGGACCGGCTCACCCAGCCCGTCACAGTCACTCCCACCGGTCAGTACTCCTCTCTCTCTCTCTCTCTCTCTCTCTCTCTCTCTCTCTCTCTCTCTCTCTCTCTCTCTCTCTCTCTCTCTCTCTCTCTCTCTCTCTCTCTCTCTCTCTCTCTCTCTCTCTCTCTCTCTCTCTCTCTCTCTCTCTCTCTCTCTCTCTCTCTCTCTCTCTCTCTCTCTCTCTCTCTCTCTCTCTCTCTCTCTCTCTCTCTCTCTCTCTCTCTCTCTCTCTCTCTCTCTCTCTCTCTCTCTCTCTCTCTCTCTCTCTCTCTCTCTCTCTCTCTCTCTCTCTCTCTCTCTCTCTCTCTCTCTCTCTCTCTCTCTCTCTCTCTCTCTCTCTCTCTCTCTCTCTCTCTCTCTCTCTCTCTCTCTCTCTCTCTCTCTCTCTCTCTCTCTCTCTCTCTCTCTCTCTCTCTCTCTCTCTCTCTCTCTCTCTCTCTCTCTCTCTCTCTCTCTCTCTCTCTCTCTCTCTCTCTCTCTCTCTCTCTCTCTCTCTCTCTCTCTCTCTCTCTCTCTCTCTCTCTCTCTCTCTCTCTCTCTCTCTCTCTCTCTCTCTCTCTCTCTCTCTCTGAGGGAAAAGGAGCAGTGTGTCTGGTAAAACCATTGGGGCGCGGCGATGCAGTGTAAGTATCTGCGGGGTGCAGTGCTCTGACCCTGAGCGTAGTGCCGTGTTCTGCAGGCTCGATATTCCGGCTGAACGGAGTGATGCAGTGTATCGGCCTGCTGGACAGCGGCGGTGCGCGACTCTTCCCTCCCAGCGAGGCCTGGCGGGACGGCAACCGGGAAAAGTCCAGTGAGTCCAACACTGCTGCTGCTTATCATCCACATATAGCCAAAGAAGCTGACGTGCCCTAAAACACCTACTAATCATGCCTCCGCTGAACACCACTTTTTCTAGAAAGGTCCGCCACCCCATTTCAATGGCAGCCAGGCTTGCTCCCGCCGCTATCGTAGCGATAACAGCATCTCCACGTTAACGGGCGTGAAAATAAAGTTGGACAAGTCGCGGTGCGCACTGCTAGAAGAAGATATAAGTAACAAATAAAACCATACCGTGTGGTACAAACCAGATATTGTAAAAAAGACTCTTACATGTTGCAAAAGTGTTCACCAGCTATCCCACCATGGTAAGGAAGCGTTGATCAAGTCAGTCAAAGTGTACCCGAAATCAGAAGCGTATCCCTATAAACCATTTAAAAAAACAGAGAAGAAACCACATATTAGACTTAATAGACATTTTCCAGCTGAAATAAGGCCAAATCCATTATGTTCAACATTGATTGCCCCTAAAACCTCTACAGCCTGGAATGGCGCCAAGGTGCCACATTCCATTCAGCGTAGATTGTCATTATTGGGCGACGTCTGTTACCGGAGATGTGCAGGGCTTTCGAGTGGCGCGGCTTCTATGGCTGTAGAGAGCACGTGGCTGGGTGTGGTATTCCGGCGTCGTTTGGGTTGGGTTGATCTGTGTTCCGTCGAATAGGCCCACAATTTGCTGCCCCGGCAGTACGTAACAGAGTTTGCAGGCGGGAAAGGGCGAGCCGGCAGGTGAATGGTGATGCAGTTTTCTCAGGCCTGCGGGGCTATTCCCCACCGGGTCACCAACAGCGGGAGTCAGAACTGGAACACGGGGAATAGGGCGGGGCTGCCGGTTGTTGACGGGGTCCAGTTAGGTTGTGTGGACCGGGTGATGTGCGGCGACACAACTTTCCGTCAGCATTAGTTTAATTCCCCAGGAGTGGATCCAGGGGAGCTTTCGACAACGGCCCACACTCCGGCTGACCTCTTAACCCTGGCCCTGGTGGGGGGTGTTTGAACATACCCCCTCGGGGTTTTCCGGTGGCATGAAAAAACGGCGGCGAGAAGTGCCGCCGTACTTGGCACACCTTATCCTTGATCAATTCCGCAACTTTCCTTAAAATTTTAAGGTTGGGCCATCTCAGGTCAGGTCACCAGTGCAGGTCAAGTGATCTCACCTCAGAAAATGTTTAAGTTGGCATAAGTAAAAATGGATGAATCTATCGGATTTAAACTAATAGCACATAATGGACCCACCGAGTGCTACAGCATATATTCCGGGATTTTTTCATATCGATGACCTAAGGTCAAGTACGAACTATGACCTCTCTTTTGGAAATGCATGGGAAAAACAGAAATTGGGCTGTATTTGTGTAGATACAGCTGAGAATACCTTCATATTCTCCAAATTGTAGTATTCTGGGTCTCTTTCCCGGTTCGTGTTGCAATTTTTGACCTGTGACATCTGAGAGGTCATCTGGGGCTATTTAAGCAGTTTTCAGACTTAAGGCCAATAACTTTGCATGATACAGCTTTTATTTTGATATAATTGCGTTCAGATTGCTATTGCGAGTCGATGGATATGTATATTGACTATGCTAGGTTAAAAATTGACCTTGACCTGCCCTGAGGTCAGACCATTTTTTACCCAGTATGGTCATATTACACATCATTCGATTCGCCGTGACGAGGGGAAGCGAGTGGTACCTAAACAATGATTCTAACTCAACTCTGTCAGACGCTAGAGCCCAACAACTCTACTCAAAATCCCTCTTTCTTCGACCTGTCATGACCTCAATATTGACCTGAGCCCAAAGGTGACTGGTATAGATGCTTCATGAATTTGTACGAGCTATCCAGCAGCGTTCGCGTTTTTTTCGCTGCTCCGCATAGGGACCGAGTTCGAGGGGGTGTTCAAACACTCTCCCCCCACCAGGGCGGAGGTGGCTCGGAGGCCCGCCGGGGCGTGGGTGAAGCGCCTGCCAAATTTCATGTGGTTTTGAAAAAAGTGTTAACAATCTTAGCTTCCAAGGTGGTTTGGGTCTTCTCATGTACCCATCCGCGGAGTGCACTGTTCTTTTACGCGACAACCTCGAAAATGTATTTGAATTAGGCCATGCTGCTTGGACCAAGTTTCGGGGCCCCATAATGGCTGCTTAAAGCTGGGGGAGGGCGAGATAGTTAACACGCACAATGGGATAGTTAACACGCACAGTGGAGAGGGGTCTGGCGTCAACGCGCACTGGAGGAGCCCTAAAGTGCCCCCTCCCTGAGATCTCGGAAACTGAGAGGGTTAGAAAAACGTTGGTTGGGCGGGTGGGGGCGATAGTGATATACGTCACGGCAAAGTTTCATTGACCTAGGTCAATATCCTCAGGGTCAAATGAGGTCGTAAAGTTCAAGTCTGGACCATGCTGGAGGCCTACTGGGAAATGCCGTTATTATGCGAAAATGTCCGGGAATAGACTAAAAATGGCTTAAGGTCATAGAAGGAAGGTCCCACACAATGTTTTTAGGAATTTTTAGGTCAAGGCATTCAAGGCCAATGACCTATGATATAGCAATATGACATATTCTCAATAATGTACATACGAGTATAACTTTAGTCTTTTGGTGAAAAATGAGGGATGACCTTTGAAAAAGACCTTTGACCTTGACCCGTGACCTTTGCGTCGACATTGAGTAGCCTTAAATAAGCAGCCATAGGATAAACACGTCTTACTGAATAATGTCATCTGACTGGAATACTTGGGTCAATGACCTTAAGCTTCATATGGGTTGACCTTCTTGACATAACCTGATTATATGAGGTGATTACGTCACCACTTGGTCTAAAGCGCAGGTGAACTGGTGCGGCCATGCGACTGCGATGGTCTCAAAATATTGGTCTGGCTTTGAACGCCTATTAATCAAAACGTTATTGACCGATTTTTAAAATACCTTCACCAATTGACGCGCTCATAAATTCTCTCAAATGTGGCCAAGTAGCTTTGTCCGGTAGCGAACGGTTCTTCGGCCACCGCAGAAAAATAGGTGGCGGGGGGAATTGTAGGACCTCGCTCCACAGTGCGTGTTAAGGGGTGAATATGTAGCCCAGGTGCGCACTCCTCTGCGCAGCAGAGCTGTCGTTCATGAAGCCCTCTGTTCAAAACCTGAAATAATGCGTGAACGGGAAGAAGCAGCTGCGCTTCTTTCCTCCTCGGCCATCTTCACAGAAGGGTGCGTTTCCCGCCCTTTCTTTGAGACATCGGCCAACACACTGTCACCCCGCTTTCAGGACCAAAAACTCACCTCCTGAGGACTGTTTCCCCTCCTGCTCAATATGATCTGAAGTCCAAAAGTCCCTGAATACCTGGCGTGTGTAATCCCTATACCCAGGTGACTCGTCAGGACATTGAATATTCTCCATTGTACACACATCGGAAATGTTTGGCACTGTTTTCCTAGTCCTTTTCAACCCTTCTCCAGGACGTTGGCTCACGACACCGCGAAATCGTCCAAGAGCACCAAATCGTGTCTGATCGTGTAGTCTTAGCTTACAGGGCCTGTTTTAAGCTCTGTCTCCATCCGCGTATCCTAGTAAAAATATTGTGTCGCATTGTTCGGCAAAGAAGTGTTTGAGCTTTTATCATATTATATTATCCAACAGAACAAGCTGTATCGGAAATTGTGTGTCTCACATCAAGTTATTGTCAGGGTATGTCTCACATCACATCCGGTCTCACATCAGGGTATCGGAGATTGTGTTTCATAGTTTTGTGGGTTCCCAGGTGAGATTGTGCGTCAACCCCCATGTAATGGATATATCGTTTGGGTTAGCCGAACTAATAATTTAAGTACATGTTTTGATTTGCAGCATTCATTTAATTTATTGCAAAATGTTCCACACTCGTAAGGTGGCTGTTCAAGCGTTGTCGTAAAGTGGACTGAAAGCTATGGAGAGAGACGGTAAGAATGGTAATGGGTGAGAACAGAGAAGGTGTGATGCTACTCCATTTCAACTCCATTTCGAGTAAACCTATTTTGCTGAATCCCGGAAGGCAGTGTCTGCGCTCTGCGTTGCTACGGTCTCACACCGCTACGGTATAAGACGAAAGTTCTCGAGACTCATCACAATGAGGCTTGATTGCTTAGTCGTACATGTCCAAAGTTGGGTGGTAAAGTTGTCTGGCTCGTACTTGCCAGTGGTGACTTATCAGTTCCGTGTGACTTTATTGGGAGAAACTGTGTTGGAGAAGTCTGCTCACCACAGGGAGCGACCTGCCTATACGTGAACTTGTGAGGCTTGGGACATTCCGTCTGGCCTACTTTGTGTTTGTGCAATCCGTCGGTATGAGGTCGAGCGTGTTGTTTTAGATGAAGTAGGTCTACCGTACATGACCACAGATTCTCAAGATGTACAGGCCTCAGTGCTTTTCCAGCCCCCCCCACAACCTAAAACCGACCCGGTTTGCTCTTCTGTGGTATTTCGTTAATACTTTGCTGGTCATCCTTATTTTGTACGACATGGTAGTTGCATTGGGTGTGAACACATCTGGGGCTCAATGGGAGTTCCAGTGAAGCTGCCCTTTGGACGGTAGAAAGAGTATCCTCAGAAACGCTTAACTGCAATGCAGTCATATTCACCAAAATACAGGGCACTTTCAGGATCAGGCTCAACGCGAGAAAGCCACTCCTAGAACAGAGTTCGGGACTGATAGGCCATTCTTGGAAAGTAGACACACACGGAGAAACTCAATGCAGACTTTGAAACTCGTCCGAGGCACTCAGGACGCCTCAGACATGAGGCAGCCGAGGTTGAAGCTGTCAGTGCTGCCGAACTCGAGCAACTCGCCGCGCAATCGGAAATAACCCCTCTTGCAATCCCATTAGAAAGCTTTATATTACTTCCTCTGGAGTTTCCAGAGGGATCGAAACTACGAAAGAAGTCCAGAGCCACTACCGTGCTCAGTTAATGCCAGTGAAGAGCTTAAAACCCTTTCTGAGTCAGTCTCTTAGAGGATGGAGGTCGAAGGTATATTTAATTCGTTATTAATAACCAAGGTCTCAATAATTTCTACCGATAAACTTTGATGTCATGTCATGGAAACTTAAGTCCGTTTTTTGTGGCTGTTTTTATGGTCGTCGCTAGGTTTTGGAAACATTGTCCCAGCGGTGGGCCTTTTAGTTGGAATGTCACCGCTAAGGGTGGCTCCCAATGAAGTCTAGCCCCCTATGTTTGCCATTTCATTCGCCTCTGACACTCTGCACTGAAGTGTGGTCCCCTCTGACCCTCCGCGTGGAGTTGTAACCCGCGTCTGGCATTTTCCCTGCTGAGCCGTTACATGTTTGCCACTGAGACGTAGCCACACCTCTCGCCTACTCCACGTAGTCGCACCCCATTTCTGACCTGTAGTTCACTGAGGTGTAACCCAGCCTACGGTCGTTGTTCACTGAGTATGGAGCCAGTGCTGCGTCTCCTCCTCCGCCGTCTCACACCACAAGGGCTGCAACTTCAACAGGGTTGTATTCGACGGCGTGTCACAGCAGGCATGAACGGACTGCGCGGCACGTGCCCGGGAAACGACAAGAGACCGAGAACTGGGTCAAAGACAAGTACAAAGGAAAGGTCAACAGCGATTGGATAATAACCTAATACATACCGCTGTTTATATCACTTACAATAACATTCAGAAAGTAACCTTAATGCAAACGATGATTTACGAAAGGAAAGAAAGGCCAAACTCTCCAATAATAAGTCAGGGAAATTATAACGTAGTTTCGCCCAAAGTACTTCATACTCACAACTCCCCTTCCAAGCCCATCACTAAAGCTGAGGGCATGAAAACAACAATTAGGAACACAAACCCGGCGCGGCGCATCCAATACCTAAACACAAAACGCCTCCGGCTAAATCAGCTGTTGCCGCTTAAGCCGACGCCACAGCCAGCTCCCACTTCTGTGCTTGTATTGTTGACCTTTCGTCAAGGACAGGTCAGGACACAAAGCCGGTCAGGTGCAGACTGCTGGGTACGCACGCCACCGACCACGGATCACTGTCAGTGCCCTGCCTCGGGCCAGGTCATGGCAGATTCCCTACAGTGTTACAGAGCCGTGACCCCGCCGTTGACCTTACCCCTGACCTGTGACCCGCGCGGCGCCGCAGGGACGCCGTCACGGCCTCCGATCAGCTCGGCGGTCTCGGTGGAGGTGGAGGGTCAGCTACTGGTGCTCGTGTCGGACAAGCAAGCCCGCGTGGTGGCGACACCGGCGCAGAGCTGTCTCTGCAAGCTGCAGATCACCGAAACCTCGTTCGTGGTGCGCGCCGAGATTGTCTCGCTCAAAGGTGTGTGATGTCATAGTGCGGCGAGGGCCTTGTAGCGAAGTACAGCGGGTAGCCGCCGTAGTTTTGGAGCGATCGCTCTGTTAGGATAAGTCTGAACTCGGGGATTTATCTGTTCAAGCCAGGGTGCAGTTTTTATACCCAACTAGTCTGCGAATGCTATAATCATTGTATCTCAACAGGAATGGGTAGTCGATATATCAGGTGCCCCTTTGGAAAATGGTACTAACTACTTAAGTGTGTAAACCTCGGAGGGAAAAATATACGGTTGAAGTGAAACGGTTACGTAATATTTAACCTAAATTGTGCGACACCACCCCGTGTAACCAGCCTTGACGTCTGCGCAGACTGCGTTTCTGGGAGCCCCTCGTAACTTGTGTGGCTCCACCCTGTGCAACCAGCCTTGTTTGCGCTGACAGGGTGTGTCTGGGGTCCCTCGTAACTTGTGCACCCCACCGTGTTGTGTGCACAGATAGCGTATGCCTGGTGTGCTACCTGGCCAACGGCCGTCTGAACGCCTACAGCCTGCCCAGCCTGCGGCCGCTGCTGGAGGTGGACTTTCTGCCGCTGAGTGACCTCAGGTGCGTCCGCGCGCCGCCCCCGCCCCCCGCCCCCGCCCCCCGCCCCCCAGCCGACGGCATGCGCATGACACTACACACACAGACACACACACTGTACTGAGAGGGACGAACACGGCCAGTGAGCACACAGACATGCTCCCTCGTACGTGTCATGCTGTGGGGTCACTATGGAGTGGTATGGCTGACTTCTCTTCGCTCTGTCACCTACACTCTCTCTCTCTCTCTCTCTCACACTGACCACCGCCGGACTCGGCCCTCCGCCCGCTGGCGCCTATTGACACACATGTATGTGTTCAGTTTTCAGACATCAGGTTCGACCATTGCTGACCCCATGCTGGCCATATGGGGGCAACAAATGTTTGTTAACGAGGACACCACGCAGTAAGTTAGCTGCGCACCGCAGTAGCCGTGCCTCCTTGCCGAGCCTGGCTTTTCGGCCGTTTGGCTGGTTTCTTTCTTGACTGTCCGTTTCTCTGGAGCTACTTTGGCTGCGGTTTGTGCTCTGTATTTGGAGCGCAGTTTTTGTTTTTTGTTTTTGTTTTTTGCTCTCGTCTTAGCACTGGCTCAGTGCTTTCTTCTTGCTCTCTCAGCAGCTGCCGATTTGGCTCACAAGTGAAGCATCGGTACTATATGTATCAGCCTAGTTCCTGCCTGAAGGCTTTCAAAAATTAGAAATTTTGAACGATGGGTTTTGGCACGTATTTTTGTGTCGAGAGAACAAATATTGAAATAAGTTTTAGAACTAGTGACTCTGACAGGGTTCTTGGTTCCTGTGAAAGTAATGTTTAAGATTTCACTTTTGGGATTTAATGTTTATGCTCTTTGTTAGCAAATTTTCGTTCTTACGTCGGTGTGATTCTTAGTTTTTTGCAACGTATTTTGGGTTTGTTACATCCGTTCTTCGCTCTATATTTTGTGCAATGCTGTATATATTATGCGTTTATGTATATGGTCCAAGTGCTGTATATATTTTGTCTACCATTTTCTCGTGCCAGCTTTCTGTTTTCCCAATTGAAGGTGACAGAAAATCGAGTGGCCAGGCTCAGAACGCTTCTAGGTGTGTATCGAGTGGCCAGACTCAGAACGTTTTTTACCAGCTTTGCCATTAGTTACAATGATTCCAGATGTTTTTCTCGCTGTATCCCTGCACGCACTCTCAAATTACTCTGGTGAAACGATATGCAAATTTGGTTATACAAAGGATATTGTGCGGTTTTTTCGTATGTTTGTCTTCCTTTCAGTTGTTATCGATCCCTCCAATGGAAAACAGCAGTGTCACTTTTGCGGTCTAGCCGGAGTCTCAGTGCTGGATGATGACCTTTTGATTTTCATGTGCATTTAGTTTTCTGCTCAGACTCCAGCTGCGTTTTCTCGTCCATTTTTAAACACCCATTTTCTCATGCTTTCGATCTGATGAGGTTGCTGCGTTTATCCCTGAAGTTCTTGCTGCGTCGAAAGCCAGTGGTTTTCGAGCACCAGAAGGTCTCCTCTCGCGCGCAAGCCTCCCTACGTTTCGGCTCTTGCGTTGGCTGCTCGTTTTTTATTCCTCCATGCACGTGTCTGCATCAGCATGTTTGACCTATGTAATTCACTTTGTATTACGTGCGCCCTCTTTCTCTCTCATGGTCTTGTATCTTTATTCCATCACTGTTTTATGTTGAACGTTGTCAACACTGTTCATCAACGCCTTATTTTATCATAAATTGCGTGAATTTAGCGGTTCCGTGATCATTTCAAGACAGTCTTGGGCTTATCTCGACAGGAATGTGAACCATGTGGCTTTTTAAACTTCTTAGGGGCTCCAATGAGTCGATGTAGACAAACAGCTTCATATCAGCATATCGATGTTGGCTGCCATTGCGATATTTGCTTCCACAACACTGCTGTACCTTAGATGTCGGATGACCCGTAATTAGAACATCATCCCCGAAACAAACAACGTGTCGTGACAGTACGTTTTCAGTGGCACTAGCTCACCCTGCACCTCCCTCCTCTCCCTCGCACCTCCTGTAATGTCGTTGCACTGTATGCTAACCAGAACCAAGGCCGCCGGAGCTGCCGGCCGCCGTAAGTAATCTGCAGGCTATTTTTGTTGTGTGGTCTCAACGGAAATGATGTGAGTCTTTTCACGATAAACTAATTTCCCCGTTGTTTAAGCCAGTATGAAGTCTATGGAACTGGAAATATTGTCCTGCTGATTGTTTTAAATCTTCTGTTAGCTTTCTCGTGTGACTAAAACAGCGTGTCAAACGTCTTAAACAGAAGCGGCTATATACATATATGAGCGTAATTTGACCGGGAGGACGTTTTTGTCTCCCCGATGAGGAGGCCCGTTTCAGGGTAATTTTAGAGTTTCCCTGTTCTCGTATGCTACAATGCGAGAATATTTCCAAAATTTATCCTTTCTAAGTAGTCTTATTCATTTTAAATGCAGTAACATGTTTTTGATCTTCCCATAAGTCGGATTAATATAGCCTGAGATGGAAGTCACGGCACCCCGGTCTGGGGCTATCACGGACACTCGGAATAGCTTCGCTGGACCAAGTGGTGGCCAAATTACATAAACAGACGCGAATAATACGTTTCCAGTGCTATCATCAATTTTGATGAATCGTGTCCTAATTGCCAGACTGCGGTTAACATAGGCGGATTAAGGGAGCGAAGGGGGTCACTTGCTCCCTCCCCGATTGACCATCGGCGCCTCCTGAAATGGCTGCGGCGCCCTCCCCCTTGAAAGGTCAATGACGCCCCCTGAAATGTCGCTTTCCAATCCCCCTCCCCTTCCCCTAGGGATGCGACTATCGGTGCCCGACGGTAGAGTTTGGCGCTCACCTGATAGGTTTTTTCTTTCCAAAAGCGGCGCCCCTTGCCCGATGGCGCTTCCCCCTCGACGATGTGCCCCTCCTCGGATCGGAAATCCTAGATCCGCCTTTGGCGAGTGGAGCTGTGCCCTGATATGGAAGTCATTTCCGTATTTGCGCCATAGGAGTATGGGGTTTGGATGATGTGCGTTTTGAACCGGCACGTCCATTTTGTAGCCCGAAGTATTTCGAAGCCGAAATGTGAGGCGCGATCGACATTTAGTGCGTAAAACTGCTTCACGTTTCTAGACTAGACTACTAGACTAAACAAGGTATTGAAGAAAGTTACTTTTATATATATATATATATATATATATATATATATATATATATATATATATATATATATATATATATATATATATATATATATATATATATATATATATATGTATAGTCCCTGGTACCAGAGTCACATTTAACGCGTAGGTCTTCAATAGGTTCAAACAAGAAAAATTGTTTGCAGCGGGGTTTGAACATGACGTCATTTTTCAAGGTCATCTCATGACACGTGACCACCCGGGGAGGACGGGGTCGATAGTGGGTGAATTTTTACTTTTTTATCCGCGATAGTTAAGTTCTGGGACAAATGAAATATCGATCAAGTGGTTTTTCGGCCTGCTTTATCACATGGCTATCTCAATTAAAATCCCATTGTTATCCGAATCCCTTCATACAATTTCTTTTTTCAACCCAAACTAGTGTTAACATGTTTCATCCGAGTACCCCGGTACTGCCGGCTCCGCTGCCTATGCTATGATTAACATAAGGAAACTGCAAAAACTATTTGCTGAAGACCCCGCCGCAATGCTCACCATGTAGGTCAGGCCGGGCCCAGTGGCATTGAGGCCGGCAGAGGGCCCCGTGCCCGCTGCTGCGTGGTCGGGCGGCTGAGTCCGGCTGGCTGTGTCGGCAGAATGGCGCGCACCTTCTGCATCAGCAACCACGGCCACGGCATGTACCTGTGCTCGCCGTCCGAGGTGCAGAAGTTCACCATCTCGTCCGAGTTCTGGTGAGCCGCCGCCTTCGACAGCGGTCTTCCAGCACTGCTGACCGTGTAAACAAGCAGCGCTGATTGTGTTAACCAACTGTTCGTGTAGTGTCAATGATGGAAATAATGAATGGCGGGAGGAAGTCAAGCACGTCTTTGCGTTTGCAAGTGCGACGTACATTTTACTCAGATTGCAGATATTGTCCGCTCCTCCTCCTTTGTAAAAGAAACTCAGTGGCCAAGGTGTGGTGCTTAGTGTGCTTGTTTTCCACCCGGCCGATCCGGTTTTAAGGCCCGACAGATTCCGTGGGCAAGAAGCAATTTGACTCCCCAGAAACCCTTCCAACAGGTGGTAAAGAGTTGGCAATGCCACATAACCCTAGCTGTTGGTGGCCCGACAATCCCCAAACATTATCGTTAATTCAGCCGCGTCTGCAACGCGGGGCGTGTGTGGTGCTGCCCTCTGGTACGTTCGGAGGCAGTGCTGCCATCTGTGCTGTGGAAGCCATGTTCCGTAGTGAAGTGAGGATATAACGGTAGTGACGGTGACCGGCAGCACGCAGCTGCAGGACATGGTGGGCGAGTTGTTCCTGCCCTGCGACGCGCCGGAGCCGCCTCAGCAGAGCTTCTTCAAGGGCCTGTTCGGGGGTGGGCCTCGCTCCCTCGACCGCGAGGAGCTCTGTGAGTGACGGCTTGAGAGTGCCCGGAGTACGGGGGATAGGATCTTCAAGTTCTGATCCTGCTAGTTATGCGAGTATTGCTCAGTGCACGTGTGTGTGCTTAGATGGCTGCGTTTTTATGTTCATACTCAGATTTGTCAAATGGAAGCAATACCAGTTGGTACAAAATAATGTCATCTGGACATGTTATCAACATACGCCTTTTGCAGAGTACGGTGACATTTATGTCGCTGTCACTGTGGCACCGATGATCGCGTCAGTGCAGTAGGCGCCCCGTCTGACGCCCGTTGCTCCGACAGTCGGCGAGACGTCGGGTAAGGCGTCGCGGAGCGTGGCACGGCTGCTGACGGGGCCGCAGGCGCAGCAGGAACAGCTGCAGGCGCGGGTGGCCTCCTCCGGCGGCGAGGCCGGCCGCGCGCGCCGCCTCATGATCGAGCGCGGAGAGAAACTGGCCAAGCTGGAGGATAGAACCGAGCAGATGATGGCTGACGCCGACAACTTCTCCAACACCGCCCACCAGTTGATGATGCGCTACAAGGACAAAAAGTGGTACCAGCTGTGAGCGCGCTGCCGTGTGGTTTGTGTGGTTTTGCCGACGTTAGTGTGCGGTATCTGGCTAGGGTGGAGAGACCCCGTGAGCTGTGCGAGGCCTGAAGTGTCCGCTGCCGTGGTATGAACGCTGTGTGTATCCTTGAGTCGTGAGACAGTGACCTTGACGCTGCGTATGGTGTCGGGTGAGGTGCTGACGAGCTGAGGTGTACGATGTCGGGTGGAGTGCTAGCGAACTGAGGTGTACTGCGTTGGGTAAGGTGCTAGCGAACTGAGGTGTACTGCGTTGGGTGAGGTGCTAGCGAACTGAGGTGTACTGCGTTGGGTGAGGTGCTAGCGAGCTGAGGTGTACTGAGTTGGGTGAGGTGCTAGCGAACTGAGGTGTACTGCGTTGTGTGAGGTGCTAGCGAGCTGAGGTGTGCTGTGTCGGGCGAGGCGCTAATGAGGTGAGGTGCGCGATGTCTGGGATATGCTAACGAACGGGGTGAGCTGGGTGTAGCAGAGGAGTGCTGGTTGATAACCTGTCGTCGAGTGTTGTGCCGATGCTATAGGCTAGAGGTGTAGAGACGTGCTGCCCGGACTGGAGGGGCTGTCATCTGTGCGATGGGCAGGGTGGATCTCCGGTCCCCAGCCGGCGTGCTGCTCGGGCCGGAGGTGCTGCCATCTGTTTGATGGGTAGGGTAGATCTCCGGCCCGACCTGTGCAATAATGAGGCGAGGGCCGGACGGGCGCCGTTGCCGTGACAGGGACGCCTGCCTGTGGTTGTGGTCGACGCTGCTGGTGTACCGTGCGTAGCTCCGGCTGGTGGATACCGCAGTGGCAGCACCAGTGATGGTGGCAGCATCGAGCGTCGTCTTTGTCAGCAGACGCTGTGTACTGTCTGGCTGGGTTGTGGCGGGTACCAGCGGTGCTGCTTGGTCTCGCTGTCTGCTGTTGGCATCCGAGAGCAGCGACGGTGGCATGTCTCAGCAGCGCGCTCGCGCTCTCGCCATGGCGGGTAGATTTGGCGCCAGTCGGCGGCAGTTTGTCAGCTGGCCCGACAGATGTCTCTGACTGTACACTGGAGGTTGTGTCTTGTGTGCGGCCGCTGGCCGCTGGCTCGAGAGTATTGTGTCCTCAGAGAGCACCGGGTTGACTGACGCCGCACAGTCAGCTGGTGGTACATCGCTTATGCCCCTGTGGAAAGAGACGTGGTGGAGGTTCCAGTGCCCTGTAGCGTTTCGTTTGTGATAATCATTATAGGAGCATTCCGTTGGTGTGTGGGTCTTGCGCCCGACCCGCCCCACTATCTTCCAGGGGGAGCACGGGTGGCCACCGGGCTGCGCCGTTTAAATCTATTTTAGCAAGTGCGGGGTTCGCGTGCCTGCGTGAGTACGGATGCGTGTGGCTGGGAGAAGCAGAGGGCGGCCGTGGATGACGCGCTGCTCGCTGGTTTTACGGTGAGAGTGGCGCTGATGCCGAATTTAGCGCGTGACCTAGCGAAGAGAGGTTTGACGTGATGCGGAGGAGGCACGGCCGGTGAGCTGGGCACGCGGAGAGGGGACTGGCGTCTGTACCGGTGCCGGGTGGCCTGTCTCCGCGGGTAGGTGTGTCATGTCGCGACCCTGGTGCTGTGTCGACAACGTGTATAATCTGTTGAACCTATCCTGTGGGGATGCCTCTTAAGACCGGGACGTTGACTGCTGTAGGCAGCGCCCGTGGTGAAGCAAATCCTGAGCTGTGTGGAAGGACCTGGCCGCATCTTTTGGAATGCTGCCGTGTGGTACGCCCAGGTGGAGCGCTAGGAGGTAGCTAGCGACCAGCAGGTATTGTGCAATGGTGCGGAAGCAGTGTCGCTACCACTTCCTCCTCGGCTCGGCCGACGAGTGGTGTTATTTAGAGACAAGCGTGAGTTGTTTCCGGGGAAAGCGTAACACCTTCTGTTGTGCTCTCGTGTCTGTGCGGAGAGCGACGAGAGGTAGCAGCCGCCTGGTAATGTACCGACACTGTGTGAAGCGAATCAACCTGAACATAACCCGCCGTGTACGAGTTGCTAGCTGGGGTGTATCTGGGCGGCGGGCCGCTGTCGTGTTTGTAGATACGGGGGCGCCGCCGCAGGGAGGCGGGGCGCCCCCTCAGCGGGCGCCGCCGCCCGGCCAAATGCTGTTAGATCGTTGTTTGAGGAGTTATCCGCGTTGTTTTGTTAGTGACTGGAATTGATTATGAATACAGCGGTTAACGGAGAGCGTTGTTTGCTAGAGGTGTGTTTGAGTGTGAGCAAGGAATATGGATGCCGCCGAGTTTGTGCCTTCACTGCTGGCAGTTTTTCTGGGAACTTTAAGATGCGCGAACGTTTTGGTCGTGCGGCTTCGGATAGAAAGGAAATAAACTAACCTTGAGCAAGGCCAGGGCACCAAATCTTAGACATACAGAGGGGTCCCTTGAGTACGCTTTGCGAACTACTCCAGTCAAATAGTTCGCTTTTGGTTCGCTTTTCACCTAAAAGTTCCCTTTGCCGCCGGCGGAGCTCCATTAAGGCGATCACTGATGTATCCAGGCGCCTCCACTTATCGGCGCCGAACCAGTCTGCTTCCATCGCTGATGTATCCAGGCCTCCACTTATCAGCGCCGAACCAGTCTGCTTCCATCGCTGATGTATCCAGGCCTCCACTTATCGGCGCCGAACCAGTTTGCTTCCATCGCTGATTCTGCCGCTCCTCCGTCGCGTCGCCCCACAATCGGATACATATTGACCTAGCTTACTGGTGACCTGACCTGAGGCGACCCAACCTTAAAATTTTGGGAAATGCCGCAGAATTGATGAAGGATGAGGTGTGCCAAGTACGGCGGAGTTTCGCACCGCCCTTTCATGGTGCCGCCGGAAAAACCCGAGGAGGTGTTCAAACACTCCTCACCGGGGCGAGGGTAAACACTCGCACTGGAAAGGGGTCTGCCACTACGCGCACTGGAGGGGGCCTGGTGGGTCCCCCCTGGGATCCCAAAAACAAGACGCAGAAAAACGCCCATTTGGGGTTGTGTGGGGCTATGGTAATATACAGGGGTGGAAGAACTGTTGAAGTTGGGGAGGGGGGGCACGACTTGCGATGTTGGTTTTTTTCATTCGTGGAAAACTGGAGAGGGGGAAAGGCAGTGTTAGGAATTTAAAATGCTCAATTATTGGTGGTAACTAACCTTTCCCGTACGCGTCCGGTGCAAATATTTTTTATTGACTAGATTGACGTGTTTCAGATCAGGGTTCGTTAACCCTTGTCCCGGAGGGGGTGTTTGAACACCCCCTCGGGTTTTCCGACGGCACGAAAAAACGGCGGCGCGAAGCGCCACCGTACTTGGCACACCTTATCCTTGATTAATTCCGCAACTTAACCCAAAATTTTAAGGTTGAGTCATCTCAGGTCAGGTCACCAGTGCAGGTCAAGTGACCTCACCTCCAAAAGTGTTTAAGGTGGCATGAGTAAGACATGGGCGAATCCATCGGATTGAAACTTATAACACATGATTATACACTGAGTTATATAACAAATATTCCGGAATTTGTCATATCGATGACCTAAGGTCAATTACGGACCATGACCTCTCCATTGGAAATAGATGGAAAACAAATTGGGCTGAATTTGTGTAGATACAGCTGAGAATACCTTCATATTCTCCAAATTGTACTATGCTAGGTTCCATTCCAAGCTTATGTAGCAATTTTTTACCTGTGACCTCAGAGGTCATCTGAGGCTACCTAAGCAGTTGTCAGACTTAGGTCAATAACTTTGCATGAAATGATGATGCAGCTTTTATTTTTATATCACTGCGTTTGGATTGCTATTGCAAGTCAATTTATATGCATATCGACTATAATAGGCCAAAATTTACCTTGACCTGACCTGATGTCAGGTCATTTTTTCTTTTAACCTAGTATAGTCATATTATATATCATTCTATTTATCAAGACGAGAGGAAGCGAATGGTACTTACAAGGTGATTCTAACTCAACTCTGTCAGATGCTAGAGCCCAAAAAATTATCTACTTCTAGAGCTCAAAATGCTAACTTCTTTGACCTGTCATGACCTCAATATTGACCTGAGCCACAAAAGTGACTGATATATTTTCGAAATGAATTTGTATGAGTTATCCAGCAGCGTTCGCGTTTTTTTCTCTATCCCGCATAGGGGACGAGTTCGGGGGGGTGTTCAAACACCCTCACCAGGGTGAAGGTGGCTCGGAGGCCTGCCGGGGCCGGAGTGCGGGTTCACACCAATGTCATTCAACCAAATCTTATTCAAGAAGAATTTCTAGAACAAGGTCAATCACGAAGCTAAAATAAACACTCTATCACCATCCATTACCAAGTTATTTAGTTAAAATAACTTGTCCCGTGTATTTCCAATGGAGAGGTCCTGGCTCGTACCTGACCTTACGTCATCGATATAAGAAATACCGGAACACGTTTTAGAGAACTCGGTGGGCCCATTATGTGGTGTGAGTCTCAATTGGATAAGTTCACCCTGTTCCGACTTACGCCATCTTAAATTTTGTTTTAGTTCAGGTCACTTGACCTGACCTGAGATGACCTAACCTTAAAGTTTTCAAACAAGTTGTAAAAAATGATCAGCGAAAAAGTATGCCAAGTACAGCAGCGCTACGCGCCGCCGTCTTTATGTTATCCCAAAAAAACTCGAGGGGTCGCTGGTACCCACCCCCCATCAATGCGCGTGTTAAAGTCTGCGAGACTCCAAATGCTCAACCAGGGAACAGCGTTTCGGAGAAGCTACTGGTATAATAGACTGTTCCGCAATACAACCTGGTACCCTGGTGGCATTCACTGTGCCGTGATACACCCTGATGGCATGTACTGTGCCGCAATACACTCTGGTGGTATATACTGTGCCGCAATACACCCTGGTGGCATGTCCTGTGCCGCAATACACCTTGGCGCCATGTACTGTGCCGCAAAATGTTGACATGACAGCAAAATGTTGGTTTCAATAGGAAGTTCGGAGAATTGAAAAGCGGTAATTTATCCTGACCAAGCAGGAACATGCGGTCGCATATCACGCGCATTGACAGGGAGGCGTGTACCCGCCCCCCTCGGGTTTTCTGGAGACAATAAAAATGGCGGCGCGTAGCGCCGCTGTACTTGGTATACCTTTTCTCTGATCGTTTTTACAGCTTTTAGCAAAATTTGAAGGTTGCGTCATCTCAGGTCAGGTCACCAGTGCAGGTCAAGTGACCTAACCTCAACAATTTCTAAAATAACATTTGTTAGAACTGGGTGAACCTATCCGATTGAAACTCATCACACAATGAGCCCACCGAGTTCTACAAAATATATTCCGGTATTTTTGGTATCGATGACTTAGGTCACGTACGAGCCATGAACTCTCCATTGGAAAGGGCCTTACACGCTTCCCGCGCCTGGAAACGATAAAGAACAGGTTTTCCTATAAATTCAGCGGAGGCTTGGAGCTTTCTTCTTGTACAGGTCGGGAGTGCAAGCGACGGAAGACCTCGAAACGACGAACGAAATATTTCGTTCTCTCACCAAAATCATAGAAATGATCCTATCATGTTGATCTTGCATCATCAACACCGAAGACTTAGATCATAAAACATATTCTGCTCCATTCCTTTGCGAACACTGTAATATGCTAAAATTTCCGCTTCATATGCCTTCTGTTAATCTGACCATTGAGAATGATGATTGTGCGAACGGTCTGAAAGGTCAATTCAGTCGATGTGATTACCGTGCGGCAATAAACAGATAGGTAAATAAGTGATCGAAGTTATTTCCCATGCGCAGCGGTGAGGTGCCCACGAACCTGCTGAAGCGTTACAGCACGACCATACTCAGCTTAGGTGCGGTGAAGATGGTGATCTCAATAAACTGTAAGGACATTTGACCTCAATAGACATTTGAAGGCCTAAGAAGAGCACTCTCATATTCTTGAGCTTCAAAGTATGTGTGTTAATGATGGCATAATCGACCCTGTTCTAGCTCGAGATGGTAAAAAAGGAAGAATAAGCCCTTGCCTTTAAGGAATCGGTTGTGGAGAGCCAAGAGAAGTTCAGTGTGTTTTCTGTCTTTTTCCAGTTGACCTCATCCCCCAACGTGCTACCGCCCACTACGGGGTGCCCAGGGAAATCGATTTCTGGTCGTTTGGTGAGAATTCGGGGCTGCGGACAAAGTTTTCCTCCCCACGCTAGATGGATACGCGTGCCTACTTTACAAATAGGTCTTCTCTTTTTCTGTATGCTTTACAGCCACCATATACAAATATAAATTTTAATGCTTGCCTAAGATTTTAAAGATTAAAATTATACTAATTTGAATGCAGTTTGCTCTGAATTAAACAAAATAACAGTACTTTATCGCATCGTTAATTTATCAAAGTCACCAATTTAGTCATTCAGTTATTGTTACCGAAGTCACCGTCCATGAAAGAGGCTATCAAATCATCTTTATACAATTTCGCGTGAAATTATCGAGTACTCGCTACTAGACTGCAGCAATATTGGGAACGACCTCATAGACAGGGCAAACTGCTGAATCATTTATCCACTGTTCTATCCTGCGAAACCAAATATATAAATACAAACTCGGAGGGCGATACCTGGACAAAGTGCCCTGTGTTTATATACGATAAGACTGTGAAAGCCTTGCTGACGTCACGGTAATATCACAGCCTGCTATTTTTGCAAAGAGTGCAGCTTATTTGTCTGGGGGCCGACCAATGCTGATAGCTTCCCCAACAGCCTCAGCATGACGGCTTACATGCATATTTATATGAGGGAGTGCAACATCAGGGACGCCATCAGAACCATACTTTGAAGTGTGTTAGTGGTATTTATTTATCGAAGAATGTGTCTGCGAACCGCTGAAACAACTTACGTGTATTCCTGGTCTGTTAAACTAAAATAAACCAGAGTTGAATGCGAATGTAAATGTAAACTAGTGATGAGAGCGACTTTATAAACTCATTTTTTGTTGTTATTTAGAAACCAATATTTAACCATTTAAAAAACTGCTATTCATATGGTCATTGTTTAGATTTAATATGTTATCATTGGCACCATTTACCTTTTTATCTTAAAAAAACTCTGCACACTGTTTAACGTTTTGGCCCCAGCCAGAAGCTTTGGTGCATGCACATTTTTGACGCCATCCTTAAATTTACGAGATAGTTTAATCCATCCGCAACGCATATGTTACCCCCAACATACACGCTCTCCCTCTCATGTCATACAAGGTCCTCAACAAACAAATTAACACGCACATTAACGGGGGGCGGGTACCCGCCCCCTTCGGGTTTTTCGGAGATAGCAGAAAAACGGCGGCGCGTAGCGCCGCCGTACTTGGTTTGCCTTTTCCCTCATCATTTTACAACTTCTGTGAAAATTTTAAGGTTAGGTCATCTCAGGTCAGGTCACCAGTACATGTCAAGTGACCTGATCTCAAAAAAAGTTTAACATAGCATAAGTCGGAACAGGATGAACTTATCCCATTGAAACTCACATCACATAATGGGCCCATCGAGTTCTCTAAAATATGTTCCGGTATTTTTTATATCGATGACATAAGGTCGGGTACGAGGCATGACCTCTCCATTGAAAATAAATGGGAAAAATGTTTTTTACTGAATATATCAGTAACGGATGGTGATAGCGCGTTTATTTGAGCTGAATTAGACTCACCTTGGCTTTGCAGTTCTAATGATATGCATTTTATATAATCTTACCTTGACCTGACCTCAGGTCAGGTCAAATATTTGATTTGACCTAGCAAGGTCAAATTATATATCATCCGATTTGGCTTGCTGCGAGGATTCATATAGTTCAAGTCGTTTTGCTCTATCTTTACTTGTTCACA
This sequence comes from Lepas anatifera, assembly GCA_034440635.1. Classification (NCBI taxonomy): domain Eukaryota; kingdom Metazoa; phylum Arthropoda; class Thecostraca; family Lepadidae; genus Lepas; species Lepas anatifera. The sequence goes on from JAOTON010000333.1 coordinate 343,863, forward strand.
TGTTATGGCCGAAAACCTTAATTTATATGTTATCCCTATGACGGCATGTTTTGGCCTCTCGTGACCTTACATGTGACCTGAAAAAATGGTTCAGGTATTTTCGATGGAGAAGTAGATGGCTACCCAACGCCGTTTACCGTTTTTCGCTACCTACCGTGGTCCTCGAGATCTTAGGGGGGGGCGGGTACCCGCCCCTCCGTCAAAGCGAAGGTGGCTCAGACCCCCGTCAATGCGCGTGTTAATTTGTGTGGTCGGTCATGTATGATGAATTCGTGCAGAGTACGGTGATTAATTATCCGAGAGGTCGATCGGAACATGTACAAGAGATCAAGCCTTTCTAAGGAAGAAATAGAGTTTTGGACACATGCTTTCCAGCATACCCTAATTCTGCCAGACATAAAGAGAGTGTGGCACCTTGATGAAAGTCTAGACTCAAGTCTTTTTCAGGTACTTGTGTTGAAAATAATGAATTTTCCAACTTTTATGCTGCAAAAATGATAAGTTAGCTTAATGCATTTATCATTTTAATTCATTTTCCAAGAGGTAAGACGCAGTCCCTCCACACGTGTCATCATTATTTGGGAGAAATTTCTTGCATACCAACAAACTTCAAATGCTCTTAGAAATTTTTCCAAACTGCTGTGATTCGGCTTTTGGGATAGAAACCTCACTAAGGCCCTCGGGGGACTTTTCATGAAAACTTCATTGGAACAAGAAATTTCTGCAATGATGGCCTGATTTGGAAGCAAAAATGTATCGTCCCACAAAGCACAGGGACGCCCATCCTACTCAGATCACACTCTCACCATTTACTTGCCAGCCGACCTACATCGGGTAAATATTGAGCGCCGTAGCCTCTCAGGGGAACTGATCCCAAGCCTGGACATGCACTGCCACTGCACGGTTTTCTGAGCGGGCCGGAACCCAACGCTCTACCAATTGAGCTACCGAGGCTATCAATTTTAGTTTTATTGATTAATTCAAAGAATTCCCAGTTTATTCGCTATTATTAACTTCTTCTCAAATGACAGATATTATCAGTGAAATTGCTATTAACCTATTGTAGAAATTACCAATCATTAATGACCGCCGTCGTCTGCTTATAGCTTACACCATTACCCCACGGGAACCACGCCTCTTACGCCGTCAAACATCCCCATTGCGTTTTCCCAAATGGCCTAAAACGCGGCGGAACCCAGACAAATACTCTCTACCGACATGCAACGCATGCTGGCACTCTTTCACTTACAAACACAGCACGTGCAGGCCGCGGCGCCGCTCGCCGCGCGCAAAATCAATTCGCGCGAAACGTAATACAAAACGACGGCGTCACCGCGCTTATGGCACGTGCACGTGCTCAATCTGTGGCGGCACGTGGCGGAACGTGGCGACAGGGGGTGGCGGCGCAGGCCACTAGGGGCCCAGCTGCTGGCACGCTACGCGGCCTATTACCGATATTACCGCTACCAGAGTCAAACCGGAAAGGTGACCGGAAGGGAATTGTCCACGAGCGAGATACCAGGAAACATCGCATTAGCACCCCAGCGGTAGTTGGGGAAATTTGATTGATACATAGACCACCACATGGATCTATAGTAGTCTATAATTTTCAAAAAAGCAGAGTGGCTTGATGTTGATGTGCTGTGGAAGGCCAAGGAGAAAGACAATTTGCAGTGTACAATGTCTGTGGAAAGATGATAAGGATAAGTCCGTATTCGTAGAAAACATGACCAGCCCAAGTTCAAGGTGACCATTTTATACCAGAGCTGGGCAGCCGTCGGTAGGTATTCCACCAGTCATTTTTACTTTAACTGACCTTCAGAGCTTTCACTGAGTTGCTTTCCAGGCTTCCACTTGAGACAGGAGGATTACATCAGACTTGAAGTTTTCTGATATAACCAATAAAGTCCATCTCCTCCTATCCTTCCACGTTTTTATTCACGTTACTCAGGACCTTGCGATTGAATCATACCTATATGCTCGTTATAAACCAGATGCATTTGTTCAGAAAGAGAAGACAATTAGTTAAATACCTACCAAATGTGATTCTTTGTTTCAAAGCGGTATTTCAGCTAACGAGAAGGACTACCTATATGAATTGATCAGATATTTTAGGGATACAACCACCATCTGTTTTACCTATGTTTGCTTCCTCATACTTAAATTTAAAACGTTGATAATCGTATATCTATATGCAGAATAAACTGCATAATTGTGAAAAAATAAACACGTATTCAACTTTTCTGCGAGATCGGACACAGCCAGCAACATGAAATACAGCTGGTGACACGCCGAAGTGTTGATGCGGTCGCGAGGTCGGCAGGTGGCGCGTGAGTGCCGTTTCTGCCGTCGCTGGGTGTCGTGTGTCGCAGTCACGGAGCAGGTTTCCGATAGCCGTCCTCAAACACAGTTCAGCAGCGGCGGTCGGCGTTATTGAATGTGCCGCCGTGTGTGTACCTCTTCGTTAATCATCTGCAACACAGTGTGTGACATGGCCGGCGCTCGCCGCCGCTCTAATGCATCTGCTATTAAGGTGCGCCTGCAGAAGGTATTCGCTGCTAGACAAACATGGGCCGCATTTAGCCAACGAAACGTGCCAGTAAATGGCGCCGTATAGCCTGTCAAAGAACACACGCGCGTCAGCAGTACGCTCATCGGTCACAGGCAAATTTTCCGCCGGCCATTGTAAAATACCCGCGCTGTCAAATTCATGACGTGTATTGCTGGAACCAAAACGTTTTGCAAACGTTCTGCCAGTGTTGCACAGCAACACGAGTTGCGACAGTCGCCAGGCTCTAAAGCTGGCAGCAATGCTGGTCATTTACTGCCATTACATCTGTCAATAGCGGTGCACACAGAGCCAGAACAGACTGCCGCCGCTGCGGGAGTTAGCCGCCCCTCTCGAGCCCAGCGTGTCTCACAACGCGGCACAAATGAATCGTCGACGGGGCGTCCCAGCCGACTACGGGAATCTCCTGGGAGTCAGGAGCAGGGGTCCAGACCGTCGGCGTAGCGCGCTGGTGACGGCGTCTAATCCCCCAAATTTACACACACACAGACACACACAGAAACACGCGTGATTATCCTGCCCGCTCCCGTACCGATTCGGTCGGTAGCGTCACGGCTGAGGTTGATGAGACCGGGTGTTGTGTATTTTGGACTTGAGAGGTTAGTAGTTTTGGTGTAAACCACATGCTGAGGTGAACACAGCTGACAAATGTGTACTGTACCCATGAGAGCGTAACACTCAAACACCGTTCACTCACTGAGAGAGCTCACTTCGACAGCAGTAACGCTAGGGTCACGGGCTGCCATCCACTTTTAATACTATCCTAGTGAAAAGAAAGCCATTGGTGGTATTTTTAAACTCAAGGCAAATTAAAAGTCTGACTTATACCGTTTTTAGTCACAATTAGTACTTCAATAAGCCATACACACTCCATATATGGCTCATAATGGGGTTGCCTCAAGGCCCGTTCAGTTTTTAAGTTTTCCTGTTTTAAGTCACCCTTTTATAAAAAAATTCGTCAGCCACACTTTTATGTAATCTGTTTTTAGGTTTGTTAGCATTAGCCAAATTAGTGTGCCGAAGAAAAATCTGACTGACACTGGGTGTATGAAATAAACTTAGCCCTGCATGCTGTCAAGACTGAGATGCGGTCTCTCAAAAAGTAATAAAAACGATATTGAATGGGCGTAAAAATAGTTAAATTTACCACCGTACAGTCTTCAACGAGTTTAAATCAAATTAAAAGCAGGTACGGATGACTGCAGTGACACCTTTCAAATAAAAATATGCATTTTCAGTCTGATACCAAACGCAGAATCTAACAAATATGATGTTCAAGAAACGTAACATTTGAATTGTCGGTCATTCATCTCAGCGCAGGAAGGCGGATAAAAAGTCGAGTGAAAAGTAAATAACGTTTAAAAGCCATTCCATTTCCTCCCTTGCGTGTCTTTCTCAACATGTTCTGGCACAACTGTCAACAAATCACATAAAAGCCTAGTGTTCGTATAGACTAAACAACAATAATTTTTACCATGGTATGAGATCATTATCAGCTACATTGTAGTAACAAAACAATATCACCAGTTACAGACTATCTCTTCGCTCGCACAAAAAATCACTTCTCTATAAAGCTGGGTAAAGTTATCGCTTGGAACATCAAGTACTTGCATGAGATCTATAGTCTCCAAGCTGCTGCCCTAGATTTCACACGCCAGTCCACCTTCCAGCTCTAGGCTGAATGTTCCGCTATTAAAGCTCGCTAACGCATTCCTCGCCTGCTGCGCGGCTGCTCAGAGTTGCAGTCATTACCGGTGGGATAGCATGGTCTTCTCCTCCCGCTGCGGTAGACAGGACGACAGCATGAAGAGCGACCTCAGCCTGTCCTCCTCGCGAGGCAGAGGGCTGCTCCCCTCAGCGTGCTCCAGGTGCTGCGGCACACGTGTTACCAGGTGAAAAGGTGTTGAATGAACTGCCAAAAATGAGTGATCACATTGGAATTTGGTTAAGAAATGACTGGCATAAAGCTCTCAACGGCTGCCAAGAATTACAAGAAACAGTTTGTCTTCAGAAAAGGTGTTGGCCAAATCATATTAAAATGTTTTTCTTCGAATGTCCTTGCCGAGTATGGTCCGAAACTTTGCAGCACCCATAAAAATAAGGCAATATTAGAAGGGATAAAATACATCGAAGTGCTGTGCAGCAGTCGATTGTTGAAGTGTCAGCTATACTCTTACGCTGAAGATGTTTCATATCCAGGCACTAGTTACTTTCGAAACTCGCGCGCGTTTTTGGCCTCAACGCGTGCTTACTGGGCTCTAGACTGTCACAAACCTTGCTAGGAGGCGGAGAAGAGAGACATTTTCCCCCTCTGACTAGCTCAAACATGGACAGATCCAGCATTGCTGATCGGGAGGGGAAAGAGCGCATGGTCGAGGGGGGTATCCAGGTCAGGGGGTGGTGCCACTTTTGGACGGCAAAACCAATCAGATGAGAGGCAAAAGCTATCGCAGGGCCGCCGAAACTCGCATCCTTGGGGGATGGGAGATGAGAGAAGCGACACTTCAAGGGTACGCCATCAAACTTTCAGGTCACGCCGAGAGTCGATCAGGGGGAGGGGAGGGTAGCAAGTCCCCCCCTCCGCCTTGCCCCCTGGATCCGCATATGAGCTAAAGTGTTTATTGTTTGCTTGGCATGCATCAATGTGTACCACAGGAGACTATGACAGGGTCATCTTTAATGTGGAAGGATGTTTCAGTCTAGATCAGAGGTCAGGTCAAATATCGGGTAAGAGTTTAGGTGGTTCTGTTACACACCGTTAGCCTCTGTCCTGGTGGCGCCAATCATTGTTCGCTTACCCAATATAATTACCTGTCTTAGAATTGTGATCCATATCAAACCATTGAGCCTTTCAGAGCAGCTAATAATTAAATGACTTTTCTCTGCACTTCCCTTATGTGTTTTTCTTCGGCAGCGAAAAATAGAACACAATATCCCTGCCTTATCAGGATGCATTGATTAATGTTTCAGAAAAACGGTTGTTGTAACAACATGTACAAAGATTTCAAACCTATTTGCCATATTCAATCATTTGATATTAGAATTTCAGATTTAGCTTTTCACAGAAGCCACCATTACTTTACCACCTCTTAATAGCTTATTGAACCATTTAGGACTGGTCAAGTAGGCACTTTAAATGTGTTAACCCCCAGGCAGTGCTAAAATTTAATACATTAATAAATCACAGAAATAATAAAATTGGCCTTTTTTCGGCAGTGATAAAATCCAAGTTATGATCAATTTATTCCTTTTTTTGAAGCCTATCTAAGAGAAGATTTCAACACCACGTTTTTTTATGGAGTCGGGCAGCAAGGACCGATTCTGCCCTCCGTGCTAGGATGCTTTCCCGCTGCCAGCCTGAACAACACTTGAACGGCCGGCAATGACAAAGGTACTGCATTGTGCGAAGGAAGCTGTGATGTGAGGTGTGTTCTGTCGTGCATATAAGGCTTTCGATGATTTTATACTTGCCTGTAAACTTCCTGTTTCTTTCAGAAACACAACTGGGAAGTTCAGACCTCAAGCCCAAAATATCCAATATTAAACATCGTGCATTGTCATGTTTCTAGATTTTGGTGATATTTGCTTTACTTTTTGCGATATGTTTAAGCATAATCTATTTTTTTTTTTTTTTATATCTATGCATCGCATGTGTCTGGCATTTTAGGGAGTTAAAAGTACATGCATAAGGACTAGTCTCAGCCGTGATTGGGGACAGACCCCGCTGTTCACATATCATAAATACAAGAATAGATATGCACTAGACACCAAAAACACTACCCTAGATCTATTTTCCCAGATCTCAGACGGAGAAGGCCCAAACTTGCAATGATGACTTTTCTAGGTGCAGTGCTTCCTTTTAAACTGTTGTTTGTGCAAGTTGAATAGTCCAACCCGATTTACAATTTGGCAGCGTCTGTTCGCCGCTTCTCCTCGCTGCCATTTCCGGAATGGTTTTCGCGAGCAAGAGCAGAGCTGACAAATGACACACTTCAGCTCTCGAAAGGCATCATTAGCTAGCCCGGTGCAGACTTCTCCCACAGGTCCGCGTTAAACCCAGCAGCGAAAGCTGCCCTGGAAAGTAGCGATCCCTCCGTAATTGTAATCCATGCTCCTCAGTCTAATTTAAACGTCATGGCTACTCCCAATTATTTACTTTTGCCCACTTGAGCGATGGTAGAAATGAGGCCGTCACAAATGATGTTTAAAACGTACATACATTAGAGTTCTGCTTTTCCTTTTAAAGCTTTCAGATTCATTTAAAGTTGTTTGAATGGCTTTATCTTTAATTGAAATTAAAGATAGATTGCTGTGACCCTAACATTTCAGACACCGTCTGCTCCCAAAATAAGATACAGACACACACAAACGTCTGAATCTGTATTGCATTTTGGAAATAATTGTGCCTGAAAATTTTAGTCATCAAAACCGTCCTTCCTACTTTAATTAACATAGATAGGGTCATTCAACCCGCTGCTACCCTTAAAATGTCCTTCGCGGCAGCACTCCGTAACATTCAAAGTCTGTTTTAAGTGTTACACCTTGCTTATAGCGACAAGTGCACGAGGCACATGTCGTTAGGAAGGGCTTGCTGCCACTTCCATTCGCTCAAACCTTATAATTGTAATTGGAGTCGGCCGTGTGCCGGCGTCCAATGCTATTACGAGTTTATATCCTGACCCAATTAATTGCCGCACACGCCAGCCGCGGCAGGCCAGGGTAAACACAGCACACATTCTTGAGTAATCATTCCAGCCGTGCATACAATTACAAGACAATCATGTTAAAAGGACGGGCAACAAGTTCTCGCGTCGGCACCGGCGCCGTGACAGCCGCCTGATTGGGCGGCTTTGGTGCCCGCTCGCGCCGAACGTCGATTAGGGCGCCAGCGCGCCACAACAGCCCGCGGCGGCAGTGTTTAATCGCGCCACGGCTGTCTGTAGCGCGCCGCAGCGGCCGCCGGCGTCGCTCATTAAATAAAGCCCCGCCAAAAATGCATTACCGGGCACATCGCCATGAAAGCTACGATTTGGGTGTGTGCTGTGAGGGTGGGTGACGGTGCACTGGGAGTGGGTGGGGTGGGGTTCGGCGGCTAGCACACCGCCGGGTGAGCCTGAATACCGGGCTGAGTTTGCTCTGTGTAGCCGCCACAATGCCGAGCACGGCCGACCCACACTGGTTACCGCGCACTGGCCGCCACAATAACCACCACCGCCGTCGCCTGTTTGCGCAGTCGCCCGCTTTGTTACCGCTAATATGATTGCAACAGTGCGCCGCCGCCTCAGGTCGATGGGCGCGCCAAAAGATCAACCGTCGCCGGCGAAATGGCGCCAGAGCGCTGCGTGCCGACCAATGGTAGCCGGCGGACGCCTTCCAAGACCGAGCGCTAGTCATGCCCTGAGCGTTGGAGCTCGGGGTTCTCAGGCAGAGCTCGATGTCAGATTTCAGATGTCAAATAATACATATTTATCCAGCAGTGTTCAGTAATATTGTTTTTTTAGTTAATAAAGAATAAGTGTGTTTGAATAAATCATTCCAAACATGAGTAGAATTGCCCAGGGCTTATATTTTGAGTCATGCCATATACCAGATTATGGAACTTTAAAAGAGTAGTGTATAACGCTTACGAATACGGGACGGATACTAATTATTTATCCGTATCAAAAGTTGATAGATTGCACAGCAGTAAATCAAGGAGCATGCTTACAAAATGATAACATACCATTTGACCTATATCTGCGCATTTGAGATAGAGGACTGAGCTCCATGACCATATAATTGAGCACAGTCCTTTCCTAAAACATTTTAGATACGATGGGAGCAAAATCACTGTTTTGGTTTACCGTCTATTGTTCTGCTTTTTTGTATTCAGTCAATGCACTATTGACTTCTTGGACCCATTTTATTCACCTTCAAGGTCCTGATCACAGTCTCTGCCTCAACATATTATCAATTTGTATCCTCAGTTTTCCATTGAGAGAATCTGAGAATCAATTTTTTATTGGAGAATTGACGTGGCTGATTCAGCAGCCTTTCCACCGGGTCAGATGGGACATGGAAGGCGCCCCTCACCGTGGGGATTGAACCCACGCTAACCCATGATGTCCATTCCGCATGCTGGCAATGAAGTCACTGAGCCACCCGGCTCCGATGGCCCAGTGACTTAAGACCGCGCCACCCGGCTCTAGAGAAAGTATCGGACAGAGTTCGCACAGTACTTAGTTCGTGCAATAATATAATATTGGAATGAAAGGCCCCTGTTATGACTTATTTCCTCAAAACGCAAATTGAGGACAATGCACACTATAGCTGATGTAGAAAGGTCTTGAACTGCCTCTATTTGTGCTTAATCCCTGTTGCGAATTTTTTCTCGAGGTGAGCGTGTTTTATACGGACTAGTCGGAAATTGGTGGAAAAAGTCATTTGATAAAAATACCTTCAATTTTTGGGGCTTACTACAGCACGGGGGCTTACTACCTTATTTTAGACCATCAAAGAATCCCGTTCCATCTAACAGCTCAGATCACCTGATAAATTTAAAAAAATTGCCACGCAACCTAACATGCCGCAAGCCGCCAAGTTCGTAATTACACGCAATTCTTGGGTCAACCCAGCGCAGTAAGAGAACGGGCGATATCTATGTTTGGGGGATTGAAGGTGGAATCAAAATGTGGTTTCGGGGGTGAGGTGGCTTAGTGGAAGCATCCTTGTCTTCTAAGCCACTGGTTCCGGGTTCAAGTCCCGGCGGAGCCCCTGAATAAGTCGATCTGATCCCCAAAATCCCTTCCAACAGGGTGAGAGTTGGCGACGCCGTATGACCCTGGCAGTTGGTGCATCGTTAAACCATAACGATTTTTATTAAAATTTGGTTTCCTGATTTTTAAACCTATTTTTTCATAATTCTTTTAAAGCTTTTAGGAAGTATTTTTCCCTTTAAGCTAGAATGGCTGCCCGCAGAAAAGCAGAGGCTGTTGCCTTAAACAGCTGATTGATTCTGATATTATTTTTTCTAAATATCTGAGCTTTCTCTACATGTAAATAATCTTAAATCCAAATGACACAGTTTTTTTCTTAAAAACATTGCAATTGGTGCATTTGGGCACCCCAGTACCAAAATTCCTCACTCACAGTCCCATTTGGCTCGCAATGTTAGTGCTATGGAAATGTGCGTCAATATGTTTGGGTCAGCAGAACCAAGGTGTCAACGTCAGGTTTTTTTCCTGATAGGTGGTATCTCTCCTTTTTCATGGCCTGTCCGTGGTTGAATCAAACCCTGTTTAGAAAGTTGCACATGTAAAATTAATATGGATAAAACCCAATGTTAGACAAATGTAGGTACCTATATGATCTCGTAAATTGACCTCAAATGCGCCATGGCGCATTGGGTACGGATGCATTTAGGAAATGAGGGATTTCTTTTGAACAGGCGATAATGGCGCACTGCGAGCGTCTGTACTGGTGGTTAATGTGATAAATGATTGCTAACTAACCATATTTACTTACAAAAGTTAAACAACACCTAATGCTGTTGTAACAAGTTATAAATACCACCATATTTAAAAAATCACTCATTTCTTATAAAGTCGCTCAGATGGACGCTGAACCAGAAAATATTTCGATTGTGTGGATTCTTGAAATTATTAAATATTTCACTTTCAATAGGGCAGAAAGATACAAATATATTCAAATTGGTGCATTTTGGATCATGGCATCCTCACTAATCTATAGGGACATAACCATTCGATCTGGTCAACTTTGGCCAACTGGCCCAGTACGAAACTCCTGAACTCCGCTCTCCTGCACAGGGCCCGGTTGTCTTAACTTCGGGCTCCCGGAAGTAAGCCCAGGCCTTGGTCGTCCTTTTCGCAATCTGTCACGGCTGAGGAGAGCCGGAACAATATGCACCGGCTGAACACTTCGCCTTAGTCTTTGCCTACCTAAAGAGCCCCGAATGGTAAAATCGGTTTTGGCTGTTACTAATTGGGGCATTCCACGACAAATCGACAAGTCGATAACACCCTCATGTCGCAGATTTCGGTGCATTTTTTGTCAGGGGGCTATTGATGGAGCTGATGACGATTTTCTTATTCATTTTCCTCCCTAATTTACGGTTTGAAAATTATAGCCTCAGGCATTTTGACCATACCCTGTGAATGCACTAAACGTCCCAAGAATTGTTAACCTAATTTTTGGGGTTAAGGTCATTCAAGGTCATTGACCTATGACGTCACGATATAAAATATTCCCCTTATTTACACCATGACTAGCACCATAGCAACCGTTGGACGGGAAATGAACATAAAAATTTACCCATGACATTTTAATTTGACCTGTGACCTTGATCTTTACATTTATTTATCTTAACTATGACGTCGCAGCATAATATACGTCATACTGGGTAACGCCATGCGACTGGAAGCACCGGACCAATGACTTTGAGAATGCAGGTATGGCCTTGAAATGTGACCTTGACCTGCATGAGGGGTGAAATTGACATATAATCTCGTTTTATATGGCGCTATAACGCTGCCAGTTGGTCTTTGATGCACGCGTAACTGGTGCAACCGCGCGAATGTATCGATCTCAAAATAAAGGGTTAACTTTGAAAGCCTGTAATTACAAAATTGTGGCCGATTTTGAAGGTTATTTGAGTAATCGACGTGCCATTGAATATTCTCAAAAGTAGCAAAATAGCGTTTTTTGACCACGAAGGGTTTTCCGGCCACCTGGGAAAAAGTAGGTGGGGGCCTCCGAGGCGCCGCTACAGTGTGCTTTTTAACACGCCCTTTTTAACACGCCCCAGGCCACCTTAACTGGCAGGAGGGCTACCCATCCCCTTACGATCTCAGTAAACACGCTTGGAAGGGGACACGGAAAGCAGTGTTCCATTGCTTGCCTCAATCTCTACCCAAAATTATTCAACAAAAAGCACTCAAATTAGCTACTGAGCTCAGAAAACGCTTCAATACGGCAGTCGCGAGAAAAGGAACATTGAAGATTAACAAATTCCTACCGGTTAATTCGAAGACCGTTATTGTCCATAAGCTCTCGAATGATGAGGGACAGAAAGTTCGAGTTTCAAATTGAATCTGTGAAGTTCAATGGCACCATGTGATGGAGTCGTTGTTCCGATCCGTGGGTCAGATCTTAAATACAGCAGCATGTCTTAATCTTATATGTTCGAAAAGCAGTTGTCGGCGTGGACGCTATGTGGCTTTTTGTTTGTGATGTGTGCTTTCTAATATAAATTGAACTGGGATACATGCAAATTTTTTAGGGTATGGGTAGAAAAAATAACTATCTAAAAAAACCTAAGACAACAGTAATAATCGGCTTCTGACGCATAATCCTCCCACTGCATTTTTGACGCTCTGGTGATGTCAATAATTCGGTACTGCATATCAATTTACGGAACTTGCGGCGCGACACAACTTCATAGGGTGAAAAAGGTTATAAATTTCTGTGCAAGGGTAATCACCGGAAAGAGAAAGTACGACCACATATCTCACGAAGTAAGGCATCTCGGCTTTTTAACACCCGATAAGCTCGTTAGGTACCATCAACTCTGTTTAGCTAAAAGTGTAATGAACACGGGCGAGCCAAAAGCGATGCGACAAATGTTCCGTTTTACTGAACACCAACGAACGCGACAGAATGGTCAACTCCGCCCACCATGGCCACGTACTGATGCCGGAAAACGGATATTGGCCTATGTAGTAGCGGCGCCATACAATCGGCTTGCACCTGACATACGGAATTCCACCATCACTAGTTTTAGACACAGTTTGACTGCACTACTAAGGAATGAAGTCTAGTCGATTGCTGAATCATCTCTTTCACCTTTTTATCAGCATGACAGTTTAGCACTCATTATCGTTACATTGTACTGGTCCATTGTTTTTAATTCTTACTAGGCGCTTTTGCTATTTTACATTAACTAGACTTCCTATGTCTCGTTTTAGGTACCCTACTAGTGATATATTTAGGGGTTGAACATAACTACTTTTGTGTGTGTTGGTTGATTGATTGATTGATTTGATTGCTTCTGGATGTGAGAGTCATCTGTTGATCCTGTGTTTATTCTGACGTGGAAACTGAAAAGCCTCAAATGTAAGAGGAGGAATCAGAAAATACTCTCTCTCTCTCTCTCCACCAAATTCATCAGAGTGTCGGAACTGTTCCAAATGTTACGTTAATACGTTCAGTTTTTTTCGGAACGGTTAACTTTTTTATGTTAACAATAGTAGCCTCCACACCCCATCTAGTTCATTCGCAATGTCACCGAAGCGCAGTCTTGCTCTGTTCTCCCCTCCCCGTTACCCCACTTCCAACCGGACGCGTCTATGCGGCGTGTCGACTGCAGGTTGAGTGGCCGGCGACGGTGTTGGGCTTGGTCTGCGGTGCTCGTCACTGACTTTTCTCTGTAGTCTCCATTCTTTTTATTGTCGTTATGTGTATGTAGTTTAAGACTTTCAAATTAAGTTGTTTTGAAGTCAATAAAAACATAGGAAATATGTATGCTTATTTTTGCGAAAGTTTGGAATTATATTTTATACATATTCGTGCCAATTAATATAATTAAACGTACATATTTGCATTGTCCAGACTTTTGTAATTATTTTCATGTAACCTCTCGAAGGAACACCTTTAATCTAAATGGCTAAAAACTCAAGCGATAAGTCCCATGCAAGCGTCCGATGCTGGATTGCCCGAGGCGATAACTCCGAAACGATTATCCGGACGAGACCAAAAATACCACAGTCGTTTTCAGCGCCACTGAGAACCCTAGTCCCAAATTTTCATAAAAATCTGAGATATGAGGGTGTTATTTCAACCCATCGATTTGTCGATTTGTCGTGGAAAGCCCCAATTCCGTAACAAAGGTACATGAGGGGGCTCCTGAGGCTGAATGGGGCTTTTTGGGCCAATTCTGGACTCTCTGTGGTAAGTCAGTTCGACTGCAGATATGCAAAGGACCTTCTACCAGCCGAGTCCCCTGCGACTATCCAGGAACTACACTGCAAACCAAGGCTCTCCATTCTGATGTCAATTAGCCCTCTGTGACCGGCCAACTCCCACTGAAGGAGGCTTAGACCTCTGACTTTTAGGCTAATTAAACCATTACGACCAGCCGAGGCCACTGCAGATGCCAATCGCATGTCGTCTTGTGTCCACCGGGACCCTATGTAGCTAAACTCCATGAGGCGAGCCAGAGCCCCGATCTGGCAAGCTACCTGTATCAAACCAAGCCTCTGCAACAGCCCTAGGCTTGAGAGGCAGGCTGAAAGTCTTTAAATACCTCTAGGTAGCCAGTCGCCGACTGGACGCTCTTTTCCTGCACTGATACCATGGAGGAATGGATGGTGGCCCAAATTACAAAGTGAATGAATGCCAATGACATATTGATGAGGGAGGCATGGTGCCAGGCATTATTTTTGGTGACACAAGTGCTATCATTTGTCAAAATAATGGCATTTTCCACTTCAAGCCTCCAGTCTTTGACGACCCCATTTCTGTGCGTGATTAGCATGCGCAGTGGAGAGGAGTACGTAGTAAAAGGTGGTCCTAAGTGCCCCCCCCATGAGATCTCAGAAACCAAGAGGGTTATAAAAAAACTCCCGTGTTTGTGGAGACTATAGTGATCTACATTATAACCGACTTTCATTGGCCTAGGTCACTTCGATGCCTTCAATGTTAATGTCAAAGGTCATCTTCAATGTCAAACGATGTTAAAAATGTAAAATATTGGCCGTGATTGTGACGTATTGGAAATGCCGTGATTATTCAAGACAAAGTCAGAAATACACTGACAGCGGACTAAGACCATAGAAAAAATGTTTCAAGAAATGTTTCTTAAGATTTGTGGGTCAAGTTCATCGAAGTTCATCGACATATGACATCAAAATAATAACTCTTTCCCACAATGTACAATATAACCAGCACTATAGCAACCGTTGGGCAGAAAATCAGGGTTGGCCTTGACCCATGACGTTTGACCTTGACCTTTGGTTTTGCTTAGCATCGAGTTACCTGAGCCACGTCATTATAGCATAATATACATCATATTGGGTAACGTCATTTCACCAGTAACATTGAATCAATGACCATGAAAATGCTTATAACCTTGACCTTCCTTTAACCCTCGCCCCACCGGGGGCCATCGATGGCCCCCTAAGGTTTTTTCCGGGATAGCAGAAAAACGACGAGGCGCAGCACCGCAGTTGAGGGCTCTACCTCTCACTGCATCATTTTCCCATCATCCCTGAAATTTTTTACCCCGGGTCACCCAAGGTCAGGTCACCAGACGAGGTCAACCAAGGTCACCTCACTTCACCTTTAGAGCTCTGTAAGAGCTACATTTCAAAGTCGATCGATTTGAAACTTCCTACACTTCATAACCCCTCCAGGGTCTACAAGGTGTATATCCGGGATTTTTCTATTTCGTGCCCTGAGGTCAGGTCACGAGGCGACCTCTCCCATTGGAAAAGCATGAGGAAAAGTTGTTTCATGATATAAAAGCCACAAAAATGATTGCAAATACTCAGACTGCTCAGAACAACGTTTTTTGACACCCTTTCACGGATCCCAGGGGTCATATTTGCCCTTTGACTTTTCCAAGGTCATACAAGGTCACCAGAGGTCAAAAACAGTATTTTGACAATAACTTTTGACCTATTTGAGCTAGAGCGATGAAACAAATACCATCGTGTTTGTCTTGTCACTGGCTTTCATTTGATATACGGCAAGGTCACTTTGTGACCTTTCGTGACCTCAGGTCATATTAGGTCACGAGGTGACCTCTGGAGGTCAAATCACTGGCGGGAGGTCTTTACCTTTCGCATAGCGGAAAAATTACTGGCAATTTCCTATCAAATGAACTTTACCAGGCCTCAATAGCTCTAATGACATAAGAGTTATGACCAGTTTGCTTAATCATTGCATATTTGAGTGAAAATAGCCGATCTTGACCTAATTTGACCTCTGGAGGTCAAACCATTGACCTGAGCACTAAAACATACAAAGTAATTTCTTACTGAATTCACGCGAGCTTTCTATTGCACTATGCAGATCTGCGCTAACGCCCATATTTTCGGAGTTAGAGGGGGCCATCGATGGCCCCCGGTGGGACGAAGGTGGCGCCGGACCCTCGGTGGGGCGCGGGTTAACAAATCGTCTTGATTATATGTCCTTATGACGTCACCACCCGGTCTACAGTAAAGGCATATTGGTGTGACTCCATGATTTTGATGATTCAAAATGCGGTCTGACTTTGAAAGAATATAAGTTAAAATTATTATTGACGAATTTGGAAATATATATATTTCACCTATTGATGCGGCATGAATTCTCATAAATATACCCAAGTAGTGTTGTTTTTTTACAACGAACGGTTTTTGACCACCTTAGAAAATAGGTGGTGGCTTTTTAGAGCACCCAATGTGCGTGTTAAAGTACAGGCTTTTGAGCAGTACAAGCCCGCCTTTAGTAAGAACGCAAGGTCTAAATCGTTTGAAACATCCATCAGCAATGAACAATTGAGTTTTTAGTGACATTGGTCATGACGGTGAAGTACTTCAGCTTTATGTTACATTGTAGAGGAATAATTGGTATATCCACTAATAAAACTTTTAGTATGAATAGGCCCACTAGATGGTAAAAACCTTAGTGTGCACACCTTTTAGGAGTGTGCAGTACGAGTGCCCTGCCTTTTTGTAGGGCCTGACGAAAGCATCTTTATGAAATCGGAGTCTTTAAAAAACATGTTTAGTAGACCATCATGGTTTCTGTTTCCTTGGCATGCTTTATTGCAAACGGCAACCTAACGTGGCTCTGTACACATCATCAGGCGCCATTCAAAATATTATTTACCTTACAGATATTCTGTGTGATCACAAGAAAACTTTTTCATGGTTCATCCAGCATACATGATGCTGCTACGTCAAGCGTCGAACCCAAAGGCATAACGAAGTAGCACTGTTCATATTTTTGCATGGATTGAGCAAATAGAACAAGGCTCAGACTATAGCCCTGTTTACACAGTGCTGTGAGGACTAGTGCTTTTTCCAGATAACGCTGGAAAAATGGGGATGGCGATGTCAGGGTCGAGGTGCGGTGCGGCAGTTTGCAGCACCGGGCTGTAGCACAAATAACTGCTGTTTTATTCCGAACGCAGCTTTGAACTTCTCAGAACTTCAAATCGATTATTAAGTTGTCAAACCGTACTCACCTTTGTGCTTGACGCCCACCTGTCAATGTTGGACAATACTAGCCATGTATTAGTTCAGCTGTCGAAAAAGAGGCAAGCGCGTCAACCACAAAGGCAAGTGGGGCTTGGAGACTAAGCACTCGATTTGATGTTCCAAGAATTTTAGATTTGTCTCCAAAAGAAAACAGCAGCTATTCCTCCTGCAGCCCGGTCCTGCATTGTCCCCCCTCCAACTGGACCCTGGTATTGTTGTTCACATTTGTGCGCGCTATCTGGGACAAGCACGAATGCTCAAAGCAACATGTAAACAGGGCGTATTATGATTTGTTTATTATGTTATTGTCTTTATACAGTTTTATGTTTATACAGCTTATACAGTTTACACAGTCTATATCTATACCGTTACACAGTTTTATGTTTATCCATTTTTACAGGCTTATTGTGCTTTTTATAGTTTTGTTTTATCAGGAAAAGGCTGGTAAAACACTTACAGTGATTGACATTATAGCAACTTTTTTTAAATCTCGGCCAATGCCTTCAAAGTCAAACAAGATCATAACAGTTAAACCTGAACCTTGGTGGATGCCTGATAGAAAACCCTCGATTATGCAGAAAAAGTCACGAACATCTAAAGGAGGACTAGGGTCACGGAATGCGATGACACCATTCCCAGAACATGTTCTTTTACACCTTTTGGTCAATAAACGTCGTACTGGGTACATCATCTGACCGCAAGCACTAAGGTGCATGATCTAGAAAATGCTGGCATGACCTTAACATGTGACCTTTGGACTTGACCCTGTGACCTTTTATCTTGAACCTAGCTTTCATGTGAGGTGACCTCCACATGCTATTCTGATTATATTATGTTACTACATCACTACTCGGTCTGCAATGTAGGTCAAGTGGTGCGATTACGACATTGAGGCGATCTCAAATTTAAACCTGATTCTAAAATCGTAGAAGCTCACAAAATTTGACCGATATTATGAAATATTTCACCGATGAACGCATTTATCAATTCTCTAAAATGTTATTAGGTAACTTTTTTCTGCCGCGAACTGTTCTCCAGCCACCCCAGAAAACACAGTGGGGAGTGAGGGGGGCTAGAATACCCCCCTTCAGTGTGCGTTTTTAGTGTTAGACAGACAAAAAATAAGTAAGGCCTCTGAGCAGTGGTGGATCTAGGATTTTATTTGGGGGGGGCTAGCTTAACCTTCCTCGCCATTTCCTCAGAACAGCCTCCAGCTATACATTAACCATAGGCACTCAGACATGGGGGGGGCTTTGAAACCCCTTGTACCCACCACTGCCTCCAAGCTTCTCGATCCAAAAGAGAAAATATACTAGATAAGCGTAAACATTAGGGTGGAGTGAAAAATTCAACCTATATGGATCGTTCCTTAACATTGTTTGTACACTGCGCTAGGCCTTATGAAACTCAGAAGTGAACGAATTTTGGAAATTGGACAACGGGAGCATGAGCAATATCGAGCATTTATACATGGATGTTTAAAAAATTTGGCGTTGCCGTCTCCGCTGGAGATCCTTCGTGCTAGCGTACGGTGGTTTACGGGCTAGCTTTTAGAGCAGATCACGTGCGTTTTGAAGCGTGGGAATCACCATAAACATTAACCATAGGCACTCGGACATGGGGGGGCTTTGAACCCCCTTGTACCCACCACTGCCTCCAAGCTTCTCGATCCAAAAGGGAAAATATACTAGATAAGCGTAAATATTAGGGTGGAGTGAAAAATTCAAACTATATGGATCGTTCCTTAACATTGTTTGTACACTGCGCTAGGCCTTATGAAACTCAGAAGTGAACGAATTTTGGAAATTTGACAACGGGAGCATGAGCAGTATCGAGTATTTATGCATGGATGTTTAAAAATTTGGCGTTGCAGCCTCGCGTTGGAAATCATTGATGCTAGCGTACGGTGGTTTACGGGCTAGCTGTTGAGCAGATCACGTGCGTTTTGAAGCGTGGGAATCACCATAAAAACATTTTTGGAGGTGAAAATAGATCCCAGCTAGTGAATAGGTACATTTCAGTCGCAGCGGCGGATGCAAGGAGGGGGGCAGGGAGCTCAAAGCCCTCCCCGAAATGTCTGAGTTCCTATAGTAGATGCATAGCCGGAAGCTGTCCGAGGTAGTGACAGTAGAGGCCCGAGCCCCTTGTCCCCCTCCCCCGAAATATTGCCCTGGATCTGCCACTTTTCGGATGTGTATCAGCCATGTGCGAGACTCACCGACGAATCTCTTTTAAAGCTAGTGCCAATGGCAACTTAAGTTGCCTGAGGCTAAGTTGCCGGAAGCTGGCATGAGTTGCTTTGGCATACCAGCGGAGCAACGCCCACTATACCAGAAGATATGGTAGCTTAAGTTGCCACCGAGTGCTCCCAGCTTTCATGTTCCGTGCAGACCTCAGCGAGATATCCGCAAATTGGAGGGATGAGAAAGGCACAAGTCTGGCGCCGAGACAAGTTACCGCTCGCAACACATTAGTCACTACAACATTTTTCCTGGTTTTGATTGAGCCACACCGAAACACTGGGAAAAGACGGAGGAGGCAATATTAAGGGGAATTTGGCACGTTGGTCGAGTCCTGGAATTTATCGTTTTGAGGGTACTTTTAGCCGAAAATCATGGAAGCCTCCATGATTTCTCTGAAAAATGTACAATAGGCTCAATATTTTGATTTTTAAAATGCTCCTCTGGGGCAAGAAATAAATATCTGTCTGTGAATGATGTCATGATCTGGCAACCACTACCATATTCAACAGGCTTCAAGGGCCTCGATTGGCTGATACTCGCCGTGACGTCAGCATATGTCGTCACATCAACATGGCTGTCAACTGTAACCTGTTGCTAAGGGTACATGTAGGGTACATTTAAGGTAGTTTTTAGCTTTTCTCTACGGAAATTTTGAGTTTCAAGACAAATGATATATAGAGTACCGGGTTTTCCGGCATGCTTTACAGCTTGGCTATCTCAGTTCAAATAACGTTATAAAGCTGCCACATTCCCTTTAAGTGATTTTGCGTCGAGAGAGTTTGCAAAACGTACCAGAAGGTCGTCGGAAATGCAAATCGACATCTGTGTTTTCTTTTCTGTATCTTCACGGAAGGTGCTACTTCTGTGCCGTCGCTCTAAGAGAAGACAAGGGAAACATTTCGTCGACTTCCTAAACATCTGTAGGTATTCAAAACCGAAAATACTGAGGAATAGGAGTAGACGACTCAGGCGAGAAGTATGTGACAAATATCTGATTGCCCCATCGGCCGTGCTTCCCGTTTCAGAGCTTACAACATTGAGGGACGTCTTGCGGAAAGGTCGACTGGTGAAAGAAAGATCAGCTGATTGGGATGAGAAAAACGAACATGTGAGATTCGCGAGGAAAAATTTTTCTTGATATTTATAGTCACTACAGTTAAACTAATGACCGAGGCGTCGCGTTCCGTGCTAGGGTTTGAGAGACGCGACGGGTACATTAACACGTGCATTGACTGGGGTCTGAGCCATCTTCGCTTTGATGGAGGGGCGGGGCGGGTACCCGCCCCCTAAGATCTCGAGAACCACGCTAGATAGAAAAACACGGCAAACGGCGTTGGGTAGCCCATCTACTTTCTCTATCGAAAATATTTGAACCTTTTTTCAGGTCACATTTAAGGTCACCAGAGGGCAAATCATGCCATCATAGGGATAACATGTAAATGAAGGTTTTCCGTCATTATATCTGAACAATTAAAGATAGAACAAGACAATTTAAACCATATGAATCCTCGCAGTAAGCCATATCGAATGATATATATATATATATATATATATATAAAATGACCTTTCTAGCTCAAATGAAGGATTTGACCTGACCTCAGGTCAGGTCAATGTCAAATTAGACAAAATGCATATCATTGGAACTGTAATGACAAGGCAAATCTAATGCAGTTGAAATAAACGCTCTATCGCTATCCATTACCAAGTTATTCAGTTAAAAGCATTTTCCCATGTATTTCCAATCGAGAGGTCATGGTTCGTATCTGACCTTAGATCATCGATATAAAGAATACCGGAGCCTGTTTTAGAGAACTCGGTGAACCCATTATGTGATATGAGTTTCAATCGGCTAAGTCTACCCTGTTCTGACTTATGCTATCTTAAAGTTTTTGAGGTCAGGTCATTTGACCTGTACTGGTGACCTGACCTGACATGACCTAACCTTTAGATTTTAACCAAAATTTGTAAAGAATGATCAAGCGAAAATGTATGCCAAGTACGGCGGCGCTAGGCGCCGCCGTTTTTAAGCTTTCTCCAAAAAAAAACACGAGGGGGCGGGTGCCCACCCCTCGTCAACGCGCATGTTTAGGCGGGTATCAAGTTTCGTGAACTGATGCCAACATCTAATACGGAGCATGACATGAACCTATCCATGAAATATAAATCGGTCGAGTGATTGCAGTGTATTGTAAGCGTTCTGGATTCTCTGTCAATCCGTCAATACCTCGGAAAGCCTCCAGCGATGCATTTACTATAGGCACTCAGACATTTCGGGGAAGGGGTTTGAGCCCCTGCCCCCTCCCCCTTACATCCGCCACTGCAACCGAAATATACCTATCCACTAGTTGGGATCTATATTACCAATTGATGCCTATATTACCAATTGATACCTATATTACCTCCCACATCTGTTTGGAGTTATCCCCACGCTTCAAACCGCACGTGATCTGCGCTAACAGCTAGCGCTTAACCCGCGCCCCACCGGGGGTCCGGCGCCACCTTCGCCCCACTGGGGGGCCATCGATGGCCCCCATCTAACTCCGAAAATATGGGCGTTAGCGCAAATCTGCAAAGCGCAATAGAAAGCTCGCGTGAATTCAGTTAGAAGTTACTTGGCATGTTTTAGTGCTCAGGTCAATGGTTTGACCTCCAGTGGTCAAATTAGGTCAAGATCGGCTATTTTCACTCAAATATGCAATGATTAAGCAAACTGGGCATAACTCTTATGTCATTAGAGCTATTGAAGCCTGGTAAAGTACATTTGATAGCAAATTGCCAGTACTTTTTCCGCTATCTGGAACGTAAAGACCTCCCGCCAGTAATTTGA
Source organism: Lepas anatifera (assembly GCA_034440635.1). Lineage (NCBI taxonomy): Eukaryota > Metazoa > Arthropoda > Thecostraca > Lepadidae > Lepas > Lepas anatifera. The sequence continues at coordinate 365,742 of JAOTON010000333.1, forward strand.
CCTCCAGAGGTCACCTCGTGACCTAATATGACCTGAGGTCACAAAAGGTCACAAAGTGACCTTGCCGTATATCAAATGAAAGCCAGTGACAAGACAAACACGATGGTGTTTGTTTCACTGCTCTAGCTCAAATAGGGCAAAAGTTATTGTCAAAATACTGTTTTTGACCTCTGGTGACCTTGGATGACCTTGGAAAAGTCAAAGGGCAAATATGACCCCTGGGATCCGTGAAAGGGTGTCAAAAAAACGTTTTTCTGAGCAGTCTGAGTATTTGCAATCATTTTTGTGGCTTTTATATCATGAAACAACTTTTCCCCATGCTTTTCCAATGGGAGAGGTCGCCTCGTGACCTGACCCCAGGGCACGAAATCGAAAAATCCCGGATATACACCTTGTAGACCCTGGAGGGGTTATGAAGTGTAGGAAGTTTCAAATCGATCGACTTTGAAATGTAGCTCTTACAGAGCTCTAAAGGTGAAGTGAGGTGACCTTGGTTGACCTCATCTGGTGACCTGACCTTGGGTGACCCGGGGTAAAAAATTTCAGGAGTGATGGGAAAATGATGCAGTGAGAGGTAGAGCCCTCAACCGCGGTGCTGCGTCTCGTCGTTTTTCTGCTATCCCGGAAAAACCTTAGGGGGCCATCGATGGGCCCCCGGTGGGGCGAGGGTTAAACCACCGTACGCTAGCACCAAAGAATTCCAAAGGAGACTGCAACGCCAAAAGTTTCTCAAACATCCATGCATAAATGCTCGATATTGCTCATGTTCCCGTGGTCCAAGTTCCAAAATTCTTTCACTTCTGAGTTTCATAAGGCCTAGCACAATATAATAACTATGTTAACACGCGCCTCGCTGGGGGCGAAATTCGCCCCTCTTGGTTTTCCCCAGATAACGCTAAAACGACGAGACGCAGAGCAACACAACTTATAGTACCTTATCCCTGATTAATTTGACGCATCTGGCCAATTTTTTAGGCCGGGTCATGTCAGGTCATGGAGCTATCCAAGGCCAAGTGACATAACCTCAAAACCTACAATCACGAGTTTGAAGCGGCGCCTAAGGAACATCTGCCAAACGATTAGTTTGAAACTTTCACAATATGATGAGGTCATTAGGATCTACAAATCTCCTATCTCGAAATTTCAATATTGTTGACCTAAGGTGGGGTCATTTTTTGGTCACTCCATTATACGTCTATGGTGAATAATTGAAAGGGCTCGTTTTCAGTAAATACCGGATAGATAAAGCTAAAAATCCTCACACCGTGTATTCTTGCCATGATCTTGACCATAAAGTTAAGTTTTGACCATCTGACCTCTCAAAGGTCATGTCAGGTCACAGGAGCATGCAGTGATTGTTTTGCCAATAACTTCTCACTGAATTGAGATAAAGCTCCTATTTTGCTTGCATTGTGCTTATATTGTCACGGGGAGTCGATTGATATGCAAAATGACCAGGTCACCCTGTGACCCTGACCTAGCTCAAGGTCAGGTCAGTTTCACAATTTGACCTAGCAAGATCATATTATACATCATTCGATTTGCCACGATGAGAGAAATCCAATGATGCCTAAATATTTGCTCTAGCTTTTTTAGTGAATATCTAGAGGTGGAAACGTACACTGCCCTGTTGTAAGCCTATGGAACTTTCTTTGACCTATTCTGACCTCAATATTGACCTGACATGAAAATGCTTACTAAAATTTCTCTTTGTCTTGTCAAGAGCTTTCGAACGCCGTCCGTAATTTTCCTTTAGCTTTCCTAGGAAATGAGATACGAAGGGGGCGAAAAACGCCCCCCCAGCGGGGTGCATCATGCCAGGGACACCAGCGGGGCGCGTGTTAAGGAACGATCCAAATAATTTTGATTTTTTCAATCCACCCTAGTAAATATTGTCACCCTTTCCTACCAACCTTTTCCATGCCGGCGTGACACCAGTCCACCGTTGCCGGTGTGGTGACCTGTGTCTCTATCGCCGTCTCGGCTGGAACCACTCCCTGACCTTGGCCAGGTCAGGCTCGCCGGCGCCGGAGGCTGCCACCGCTGCCTCTGTCAGCCAGGGCTGTCGAAGCGGCCGGAACGCCGACGACGTTCCCGGGGACGGCGGCATCGGCGCCCTACACTCCTTCGGCGGTGAGGGCAGCGGAGCCGACGGCACCAGGCCCGGAGGGTGCAGACTGTAGACAGAGTAGTCCAGTAGACCCCCGAGCACGGCCGGGGCCGCCAGCGGGAAGCCGAAGCTGGTCCTCTTGGGCCAGAGGTGGGCGGAGGAGAGCGGACTGAGGTCCGACCACTTGGCTGCCGGCCAGAGGTAGTCGGCGAAGCTGGGAGTCTCCAGACCGGCCAGTCGCTTGTAGGCTCCGAGGGCCGGCAGCCGCGGGAAGCAGGCCGCTGCCATCGGAGCCGCCACCAGGTTGGGTGTCGGCCGCACCAGCTCTGGGTAGGAGCTGCCGGTCACCTCTAGCGGTGCTCCACCACCGGCGCCGCCCCCGCCGCCAGACTCTGTGCGTGCCTGCTTCGCCGACGGAGGTGATGAGGTCACGGGCGGCGCTCGCTTGCGCGTGCCGCCGTTGAACATGGCCTTGACGTCCTCCCAGGCGTGGACAACCTCCTCGGGCGGATCGCCGTGCAGTCTGATGTGACGCCGCCACGAGTTGAAGTTGGCCGCGTCCGGCTGCACGTAGTTCGCCTCCGCGGTGCGGTGCGAGTGGAAGATGAACTTGTTAGGCGAGTAGAACGTGCCGCACAGTGCACACTTGATGCACTTGGCGCGAGACGAGTTGTATCGACTGGGATAGAACAGCCCGCGGCAGCCCCAGGCGCACAGGTGCAGCACGTCGAAGGTAAAGCTCTCGGGAAGCTTGGGCGGCGAGTTGTCGCCAAGGAAGCTCTTGCAGAGCCTCTCGGCCTCGCGTTTAGTGATCATGCCGCAGCGTCGGCTGGAGACGGGCATGGCTCCGGCGCGTCGGAGGACCTCCAACTGTACTGGAGTGCACTGGACGCAGGTGATGCCCAGCGCCACACGTCGGTTGTGGATCTCGTTGTAGCTGAAGGTTTTCAGCAGTGTGTTGGAGATCTGCGCCAGACACAGCCGCTCCTTGCCGTCCATGGTAAGCGAGACGATGGAGATGCCGTACAGCACCACCTGGCTCACCTGAGAAGTGCAAGCTGATGTGTTATGGACGTCGATGAAGGAACAGACAGACTGTGCGGTTGTCCGTCCGGGCACCAAACATCACCTATCGGCATTCTCATATATTTTGCCAGTTATGTAAATAAAACTAAGAGTCATTGAGGGAGGATGATCAGCAGCACAAGAACATCGGTCTAAATCCCGTTCGTTCCCTAGCCTTACAGGGTGTCGCTGCGTGGTGACCCCCCACCGCACTCACTTGGTTCTGTTTCAGTGATGATTCTTCTTCCGGCTGGGAAGACCTATGACCCGTCTCGTCAGACGGTTTGGTGGCATCATCACGTGCCCTGACCACCTCCGCCGTCACCGCAGGCGGCGTCACAGTTGAGTCCGGCATCTCCATCACCGATCACGTGACTGCCGACAACCAATCAGGGGCCGTGTCAGCCGCCGGTGGACAACAGACGACGCCTGAGGGTAAACAACGCTGCAAATCACTGGGCCTTCCACCACAACAGGGTCGGCCAACGAAAAACAGCGTCCGAGCGGAGGATGCCTTGAGGAGCGGTTTATTCAAGTGACATTCTTGGAAAGGAAGAATGCAGCCATAAATTACATTGTCTGAGGGCAAATCATATGCTTTAATATGCAGGAGAGCTTTGAAAACTCTCAAAGTTTTCCGAGACGATGTTTCATTGAACCGATATAAATGATTAGTGCCTCCCATAGCTGAGCCATTCATATTTAAGATGATTATAAGCAACGGTTACATAAGTAGGTATACAACGTGCGACACATTCCGACGTCAAGTCACCAGCCTAAATTTTGAATGCGTTAATTACAATGTGCATAGCATGTCCCAACGTTTCCTCTGTCTCGGGGCAAGCAGACTGCTCAGTTTATGTTAATGGATCCAAATAAATGGTATGTGATTCGTTTGTTGAACTTGAGGCTATACCACGACTAATTTTAAAAGCGAAACTAAGTTTGGAGGTCCTCCTTCATTGAACAGTCCAGTGAGGGAATTTTGTGTCATGGCCCGATGACTGCTTCATTTTTCCCCTTACATGAAAAATGATGTGGGCAAAACTGGACCTAGCATACGAGACGTAAAATGACAACAATTTTTGCAATGCGAAAATAGCTGAAATTAGTATGTGAAAATGACTGAAAATAGGGTGAATGGTGCGGGCATGTCCTGCAGTAAAGAGGTCTCAACATGTATACATCTTTCAGTTTCTTGAACTGCTTCTTTAACTCAAATAAATTGGGTAAAATTGTTTTGAATCCACAAAGCTTAGCCTAAAATTGTAGTAAATGATAAAACTGTATAGTTCCAGCACTATTCAAAATGCGCGAAAGCTTACTTTAAATTCCACCTGAAAACACTCGATGAGCCTCCCCACCCATCAGGAATAGGGCTAATGAAATGCGTAATCAACCATTTAGATGGCATGGAGGATTCGGACATTAACACGCGCATTGACGGCGGGGGCGGTACCCGCCCCCACTCGGGTTTTTCGCAGATAAACAATAACGGCAGCGCGTAGCGCCGCCGTACTTGGCATGCCCTTCTTCTCATAATTTTTACAACTTTTGTCAAAATTTTAAGGTTAGGTTATCTCAGGTCAGGTCACCAGTACAGGTCAAGTGACCTGACCTCAAAGAAATTTTAAGATATCATGAGTCGGAACAGGGTGAACTTATCCGATTGAAACTGATATCACCTAATGGCCCCACCAAGCTCTCTAAAGCATGTTCTGGTATTTCTTAAATTCGATGACCCTAGGTCAAGTGCGAGCCATGACCTCTCCATGGAAATACATGGGAAAATGGTTTTAACTGGATAACTTAATAACGGATGGTGATAGAGCGTTTATTTTAACTGCATTCAATTTTCCTTGTCTTTGCGGTTCTAATGATACGCATTTTACCTAATTTGGCCTTGAACTGACCTCAGGTCAGGTCAAATTCTTGATTTGACCTAGCAAGGTCATATTGTATATCATTTGTTTCAGCTTGCTGTGAGGATTCATATCGTTTAAATTGTTTTGCTCTTTCTTCGCTTGTTAGATGAAATGGCCGAAAACCTTCACTTACATTTTATCCCTATGACGGCATGTTTTGACCTCCAGTGACCTTAGATTTGACCTAACCAAAAATTTGTTCAAATATTTTCCGATGGAGAAGTAGATGGGCTACCTAACACCGTTTACCGTTTTTCACTACCTAGCGTGGTTTTTGAGAGCTTAGGGGAGGGTACCCGCCCCCCTCCCGTCAAAGCGAAGGTGGCTCAGACCCCCGTCAATGCGCGTGTTAAACACGCTCATTCCTACAGGCTTGCCGTGACGGGAGTAACATGTGTTTTCAACTAAAGCTAACTCAGGCCCAGAATTTTGGATGCAACTTTTCTGACATGACTGACAAGGTGCAAGAAGCAAGATGTGGATTGCCTAGGATGGATACACGCGCAGACATCCATGCCTTTCCAATCCCCTTTTTCTGTGATTAAGCACTAGACTGTTGTTCCTCATTCACCGACCCATAATTATTCCAGCTTGCAGTCCAACACGTTGAATCTAAAATCACTGAGACGCTTCAATCGTTGAGATTGTTCGACACATCGACGGAGTAAAAAGAAGTCGTTTCTCAACACAATTCATCCACCTTATATCTCATCCAATACTGCAAAAATTAATCCCTTGGAACCAGTCTCCACATGCAAAATCAGTCACCTCGAATAACTTTACGGCCAAACACTCACTAATACAAAATATTATAATAGCGAAACCAGCATTGCCACCAGTGTCGTAGCGTAAACTCGCGTCACGGCGTCCCAGCCAAAGGACCTAACATCTCCCCACGTTTTTTATTTTGTCAGGTCTCTGCACACTTCTCTCCCCAAACATACACAGTGGGTCACCTACACCGACCTCGACCCTCCCCATTTTTTTGTGTCGTTGTCGCCGCCCAGGCGAATGTACCGATGTTGTTCGTCGGGTTTTATAATGTTTTCCTTACGGGCGTATGTTTTGAGCATCTATGAACGTGTGCCTGTGTGAGTATGATGGTAATACACGTCAATGGCTTCAACAATGATGCCCAGAAAATAATCACATCTGGCGACTCTAATGAGGAAAGACAAATGATCAAAACTCATTATCATGCCTATATCATTGCATACAACCATAACTACGCGGCACTATTTCACTCTGGAAGTATTGTTGCGTCTTTGATTCATGTCAGTCTCACTTATTTAACATCTCATAAATATACATATCTGACCTCAGAATTTCACCTCTGCGTATTTCATTTTGTATTTGTGCGAAACAACCAACACAATTAAGTACTTTCGGCTTGCCTCTCTGTAACATAATGCTAAGGCATTTTTAGTTAAGTACCATGATAGATGGGTAGTCAATTTATGAACTAAATTCGTGATTGGGGACTCTTTAAGCATCCCCATCCGGTGTCCATTTGTTGCGTGATGATTATATACACGCACCCACGAGTCATCGGGGCAGATCCATAGAATTGGGAGCCTTGTTACAACTGGCGGGGAAGGGTTGGTCAGGGCGCAGGTCCATCCGCTCCCTCGTTAGAGAGCCGGCCCCGAACATGCTGAGCTCAGCTCGTCGAGCCTGCACGTCCCACGGGAGGACCAGCAATCGCATCAACACGCCGGCCGGCCTCGTCGCCCGGCACACACTTACGTATTCATGAAAATCTGTCAATATGCAAAATTGCCTGTTAGGCCAACAAATTGTTTGACTCGATTGCAGCGTGCCACTTTGATGGGGCTAAGATGGTTCTGTCGGTGGAAGTGTGCAGCTTCTGATGTCACGAGCTCGGTGCTTCCGCCGTAACGGATTGCCCGTCAGTTCCGTTCCAGCGCTTACAAGCGCCGCCTGGGCTCTGCTGTTGATATGGGCTTTATAGCGGCGCTGTCCGGTATAAATGACGATTTTAGAGCGCGGAATGTCTCGCGAGCCGGCACAATCCATCGGGAGCTGTAGCGAGTGTCCGGCGCTGCTTTAAATTGGTGCCGATCGTATCAGCCGGTCGTCAGGTTGGAGTCTGTGTTTCCCATGTCGGTGATATGCCGACCTTTGTCACCGAGAATTGAGCCGGTCCGCCTGCCGCCCCACCCACACGCAATCGTCTGGAGACGACTTCCCGCATCCATCAACGTCATTGCAGCATCGTTAATAATCTGGTGCAAATTAATCGCATCAAATTATCATTCCACGCAAATTACACAAGTTGATTCAAATTACACCATTTAGTACCAGAGGTCTAATTCGCTTCAACGCTAATTTACTTTTCGGATTACCGGTTAAATTAATTTGGGATCGGGCCACGAACTTGGAGCCTTTGTTAGACGAAGTCATCAGTGGAGGGGCGTCGGTCGTAGTTAAATAGTCAGGCACCGTCCCCGGTTACTGGGTCAGACTGATGTCCGCAGAAAAATCCAACAGCGGCGGCGTTGGTGTCAGGAAGGACATTGTTTCTCCATCTATTTGAGTGAGATGAACGCTGCAATTACGCACTAGGAGCATTCAAGCGGCAATCTAAAAGTTTCACGATAGTGGATTTCACGAGTCTGCGGACAATGGAGATCGACAATAGACAATGAGTTCTGGGACGCTGCGAGTTCGTAAGACAGAATCTACCTCACGGCGTTTGCTCTCGTGACCAGTTGTTCGATATTTCTGGGAACTAAGAGGGTACTTTATAAAAGGGGAAGGCTGAAAGCATAGGTAAAACGCAGTCAAAACGAAAGGAAAGCCCTGGAAGGTAGTGTGGTATGATGGGTTTCATTTCTCACACGGGGTTTCACTTTTCACTTATTTCTTATGTGAATTAAGTATTAATTCGTTCATGCATTGGCCAAAACATGTTTGCATACACTCGTCAAAACCACGCTTCTCAAGTCGTTGATCGAAGCAAAACTGAGAGCTGCCACCCAGAATAGTGCTCAAACGGAGTAGCAGTATTCGATAAACAATACACCATTTCGTGTCACGAGCGAACTGCAGGCGACCTCAATCGCCGACCATGGGGTCATGTTATAAGTCGTGGGCTTTTCAACGTGCTTCATTCTGATGCAAATGTTTATTTTGAATAACAAAAATTTCCCTAGTGTTTTAAAGTATCTTGTAACAATTGCACGAAATTCTGCGAAAACGGACCAGGCGTTAATTGCACAATACTGTCTAGCTCGATGAACAAACTGCAGAAACCTCAGTGATAGTGGACTAAAGAAGTCAGAGATGAAACAAATACAATTTTACGTTCTCGAGCCTTTATGTTTATCAGCTCGCAGCAAGAGTGAATGATACACTGTCATACTTGCAAGTATCAAGCGTTCATAACCGAAAGGGAATGGGAAAGGCTGGGATGCATTTTTTGAATAACCCAGGAAAGCGTCAGCGCAGGAACAGCATCACAGGTCTGACGGAGTTTAGAAAAGGTAGTAATGAGCACGCTATAGTAGGAAAGTGTGCTATGTGATGAACCCTGAAATCAAGACGTGACATGCATGTGAGATACTCGCGTCAGGTATAAATGTGGTTTCTGTTAAAATTTAGTGCAAATATTTTCCTGGAATTTAGTCAAGATAAACAACTAGACAGGGAGTCAGCGAAGTGAAAGCATGCCGAAAAGCGCAAACTTGTATTGTCTCTGCCTTCACTTCGCTCGTGACTTGTGAGGGAGACGAATCGTTCGCAAAAATGGATCGTATATGTACTGCCTAAAAACTAAATGATGTGAGAACTGAATAATTATTCCCGACTCTCTCACATGAGATTTTTGCATTCTTTCCCAGTGAATATGGCACCATGTCAATTTACTGAAACACATGTCAGACATTTCATGGAACTGCCAATATATTTATTAAAGAGAGTACTTCAGGGGTCATCCTCCTCACTTTCCTATATGGGAATATTGCCCACAACGTCCGAAAAATGGGCAATGTACTACACAGCATACAGCCCTATCAAAAATTTGCGCTGAGAAGAAATGACAACCTGAGAAACAGAACCCAAGGCATTGGCGACTGCAACGCCGGTACTGCCCATAACACCACTGGGAACCCAAAAAAGATGAAATTTTGAAGTGAATATGGGTAACCTTATTTGTTAATAAACTGGGGCGAAATTGTTGTCAATCGACTAGAAATAAAACAAATCATGGGAGAAATACTGACCTAACGAATTCTAAAAACTTTTTTGAAATTCAAAACGGCCCAATACACAGTGAACATTACTGCTATCTCTGGTATCACGGTCGAGGTTGTGAGATAAAAAAGTGTGCTTGACTTACTTGAGAATAAACATGAATAATAAACCATATTTTTCCCGAGTCCCTTCAATATAATTTCGTAAAATGTCATGATTCACCATGCAGCTTAACAGTGCAATACAGGGTTACAGAAGAAGAGTTCTGGCCAAGAAGACGTCTTTCCTAGACTGTGGCTTCTATCAGGGAAAACTGTTGCTTTCAAAATCATGGAATGCCACAAAGCCCGTCTCTTTGAGCAGAATATCCTGCCCACTGCCATTTTCGTGTGAAAGAAAGTTAAACCACCAGACATTAAACTTTAATTTCCTAATTGACATATCTGTGGCGTATGTTGGAGAAGCAGGCAAGCTCATGGGACACCCCTGTAGAACGCATAACTTTGTTGACGTTCATTCGCCGTTTTTAGGCCTGGCTTTCCAGCAGTTTAATATCCTCTATAGAACTCTAGTGGCACATCGCTCCACTTCTGTTCAGCATACGCTTTCTTCATACCCGGCGGAGCAATATCCCAGAGCCTAACCACCCATTATGAGCCAGTCTGTTTGGTAATCCTAAATAGTTCATGAACCGTGTAATCAAGCAATGAATAGCTGTGCACATCAGCCAGGCCTGGATCACTCGCCAGTCGAGAAATGCATTGGTGCATTGTCCCCCTGAGCCAGTGTGCATGCACAGGCTATTCATCGGTTTCGTTGTGCACTCGCCCGCCAGGCTATTTCTACTTAAATGCTCTTTGTGCTTTTACGCCTGGGATGGCGTCGGTGCCGAACATTGTTGTTCACCTGTGTCCAAGCAATTCACTAATTGCGACGAACGACGTATGCACGGATCAAATACAGGGGTCAGCAAACTAAACTAAAGCCGTCTTTATTGAGGAGTGCATTACCGGACGCATTATTTCGGCGGCTGCACTTTACGAGCCATTGACGTCAGTCGGGGCGTCGGATGGCCGGGATTGGTGAACGTTTCGGACACTCCCTCATGGACAGAATGATTAGCTAGACACGGTCAAGCTGGCGTGACAGAAGGAATTTGATGGCAAATGGATCGTTGACATGTCTGGAAGTCGATGGCAGCTCCAAAAATTAAAGCCATGAGCCTGATAGAGGTACTTGTTCAGGTGTTTTCAAATCATAGTGCACTTGCCCCGAAGGAGAAAGGCTGTGGCAATAAATTCTGGCGTGGCAATGCGGCTTTGATTTTGTTAAAGGGTTTGTGCACACATGACGACCTCAGATATGAGTGTGCAAGAAAGTCTTAAATGAATGCTGCTGCTCGAGCAATGTGCAAAAACCTTAACCCGCGCCCAACCGGAGGTCCGGCGCCACCTTCGCCCCACCGGGGGCCATCGATGGCCCCCTCTAACTCCGAAAATATGGGCGTTAGCGCAAATCTGCAAAGTGCAATAGAAAGCTCGCGTGAATTCAGTAAGAAATTACTTCGCATGTTTTAGTGCTCAGGTCAATGGTTTGACCTCCAGAGGTCAAATTAGGTAAAGATCGGCTATTTTCACTCAAATATGCAATGATCAGAGGTGCAGAAACTTGCCAACTCGGCTACTGGAGTTTGTGACACATTTACAAAAATTGAGGTGCATAATTGTGACAAAATAGCGATCCTGACTGTATGGCTCAAGATCAAACCCCATATTTTCGAAATAGAGAATGAAGCGTGTAGGGAATATTTTAACTTAGCAGCTGTGTTCTTCAATTGCACAGCGTACCATTAGTAATACAATATTGGTACTGTGTTCAGTTTCTACTAAAACGAGGGACCCCCGCTGCAGAAAACCCGCAAACCGCTGTCACAGTTGCCAGATTTTAACATGCAGCCCAATGGGGCTGATTGTTAGTAGTTTGCAGAAAGTTGTCGCCTAGATACCGGAAATGTGACAGTCAATTTTTTCGAGAAATACACAATTGTGGGCATATTTAAGGCATTAACGATAACGCATATACTTTATTAAGTACTTCTCTGTCCATTTTTTCAGGTTAAATCATATTTACAGTTTGAGTGTCTTCGATTTATTGGCCCCTATTTCTTCCAATTTAGTATTAAGTACGCCTAAAAGCTACTAATAAAAGTACTAAGTGAGTGAGAAAATAAACATAGCTGGGCAGCAATTCTACTAAACTGCGCAACAGCGACAAGACAAGTTAGAAATGTTTATGTGATGTAGAGCCTGCCAAAAATTTAAACAGGCGGGAAGCCACTTATTTTGAGGGCATATTCATTAGGTATATTTAAGATAAGTGCAGGCTAAAACTAGCTAGAACAAATATTGCTGCCCATGGCTAATCTAAGATGAATGTAGGCTATTGTAAGACTGATGCACTTTCCCATATCAAGCTTGGTTTTTCATTCCTTAGCCTGCTTGTGCCCTAGTTTATTTGTGCCCTAAATTGGTTAGATAGATTTGGAGTTGGAGGAAGTAGGGGAGAGTTGGCGCCAGCAACAGGCTGGCAACAACAGTGATTTAAGTGAGTTTTCATGATCAAATTATCATATCAATATTGTACAGATAGCAAATGTGTGCTAATGCAGTCCTCCACAAAGTGTTAACACCCACACTGGAGAGGGGCCTGGAACTAACGTGCACTGGAGGGGGCCGAGTAGACCCCTTCTTATCTCAGAAAATCACAGCAAATCTCAGAAACAAATAGACTTCGAAAAACGCTGGTTGGGAGGGTGTGTTGCTTACTACCAGTGGTGGTAAGCAACGCACGGGACCTGAACTGCATGGAGTTAAAGCAGGATTTTGACTACACTGGATCTTTCTTTGGTATGTGAATTCCAATACCTCTGTACCTACTAGGGCAATAGACATAATTTTACATCTATGCAGGCTAGTTGCCTCAGAGTTTTTACTGCAAAAAGGAATGACCAGGCAGGTAATGATCGTGAGTGGGATGCAAATTTTAAGCATTTGATGTGTTTATAAAAATGCTACCTAAGGTCCACTTTACCAACACATTTTAGGTAGATTCGAATACTATGTTGACATTGACATTTTTTCCCTTTTGTTGATATGTGAGATAGAAATTTAGTGGGGGGGAAGCTGCGGTTAGGGTTCCCAATTGTGTGTACATGTATGCTCCCATTAATAGGTATGTTCCCAATAATGACTATTTTCATGATAATTGCTACATGTAATCATGTGGAAAAGTACCATAATTGGAAACACTCCTTTCAAAAATGGAAACTTCTTCAAAAAGGAAATGCATTTCATTGGGGAAACTGCAGTCAGAGTTGCCAATAATAGTTATGACCCCAATACTGGGAAAAATGACCCATAATTGGAAATTTTCCTTCCAAAAACAAAAACATGATCTATAAATGAAAACTTACTACTTTCATGGTGTAATGGTTTGGTGCTAGAACCTTGTCTGCTGCAAAAAGTAAGGGACAGGTAGAGGACATCCAGCATATTGGAAATAGTATTCAAGTATACAATTATTATTTCCAGCTCTGTGTGACAGAGGAGGCATACGTCGCATTGAGTTTGTGACAGCCAGCATACTTTCTGCACCTCTGGCAATGATTAAGCAAACTGGTCATAACTCTTATGTCATTAGAGCTATTGAGGCCTGGTAAAGTTCATTTGATAGGAAATTGCCAGTACTTTTTCCGCTATGTGGAACATAAAGACCTCCCGCCAGTGGTTTGACCTTCAGAGGTCACCTCGTGACCTAATATGACCTGAGGTCACGAAAGGTCACAAAGTGACCTTGCTGTATATCAAATGAAAGCCAGTGACAAGACAAACACGATGGTGTTTGTTTCACTGCTCTAGCTTAATTAGGTCAAACGTTATTGTCAAAATACTGTTTTTGACCTCTGGTGACCTTGGATGACCTTGGAAAAGTCAAAGGGTAAATATGACCCCTGGGATCCGTGAAAGGGTGTCCAAAAACGCTGTTTTGAGCAGTCTCAGTATTTGCAATCATTTTTGTGGCTTTTATATCATGAAACAGGTTTTCCCCATGCTTTTCCAATGGGAGAGGTCGCCTCGTGACCTGACCTCAGGGCACGAAATCGGAAAATCCCGGATATACACCTTATAGACCCCAGAAGGGTCATGAAGTGTAGGAAGTTTCAAATCGATCGACTTTGAAATGTAGCTCTTACAGAGCTCTAAAGTTGAAGTGAGGTGACCTTGGTTGACCTCGTCTGGTGACCTGACCTTGGGTGACCCGGGGTACAAAATTTCAGGGATGATGGAAAAATGATGCAGTGAGAGGTAGAGTGCTCAACCGCGGTGCTGCACTTCGTCGTTTTTCTGCTATCCCGGAAAAACTTTAAGGGCCATCGATGGCTCCCCCACGGTGGGGCGAGGGTTAAAGGAACACGTATTTGACCCTGAGTGACACCTAAATGGCACTAAAGGACAAAAAGGTATGACCGATCCCGCCTAGCCAGTTGATAAATATTTGGAGCGATTAAATACTTTTAAATCTGCCAATCTAGGAAAGTGAAAACGAGTTTGGTCCATTAGAATGAAGTGAAATCACGATATAGTGTTGTCTTTAAAACACATTCATTTCATGCTAGTGAATATAACTTTTCATTTCTGTCTCCGTGTGGCGGGAAAGGGGGCAGAAGCATAGGCTCCGTAAAAAGAAAACTTTGGCGAGCGGTCGTCAGTCAAACTTCATCAGTGGAACTCCTCGCTCGGAGCGGTCGTCAGCGAAATTTCGTCAGTGGAACTCCTCAGTGGGACAAAGCTATACCTCCCAGATACAGGCGTCTTCGAATTCATACTCCTCGTACCCTCCCACTCATGCTGGCGATAGTATCAACTTTGTCTGAATTTGGATGACATGAAAATACTTTGGACGAAATTTTCGGGGACCGGGCCCCTGACCCCCCTCTCCACCACCCGTTCAGTGGTGACGGCAATGGGGAGTGGAGGGTATTTATAAAATACCTTCTAACATGTTTCGTGCCTGCTAGCAAGTGGCTGCCCAGAGGTGCAGAAAGTATACTGGCTGTCACAAACTCGATGTGACGTATGCCTCCTCTGTCACACAAAGCTGGAAATGATAATTTTATACTTGAATACTATTTCCAATATGCTGAATGTCATCTACCTGTCTTACTTTTTGCAACGGACAAGGTTCAAGCACCAAGCCATTACCGCATGAAAGTAGTAAACTATGTTTTCATTTTTAGATCATGTTTATGTTTTGGAAGGAAAATTTCCAATTATGGACCATTGTTTTCAGTATTGGGATCATAACTATTATTGGCAACTCTGGCTGCAGTTTCCCCCAATGACATGCATTTCCCTTTTTGAAGAAGTTTCCATTTTTGGAAGGAGTGTTTCCAATTATGGTACATTTCCCCATGATTAAATGTGGCAATTATCATGAAAATTATTATTGGGAACTAATCTATAAATGGGAGCGTACACCTACACACAATTGGGAACCCTGATCACAGCTCCCCCCACCCCCCACTGGACTTCTATCTCACATATCAACAAAAGGGACAAAAATGTCAATGTCAACATAGGATTTGGATCTACCTAAAATGTGTTGGTAAAGTGGACCTTAGGTAGCATTTTTATAGCCAGATCAAATGCTTAAAATTTTCCCCCAACACCTGATTATCACCTGTCTGGTCGTTCCTTCTTGCAGTAAAAACTCTGAGGCAACTACCCTGCATAGATGTAAAATTATGTCTATTGGCCTAATAGGTACAGAGGTATTGGAAGTCTCATACCAAAGAAAGATCCAGTGTATAAGTAAAAATCTTGCTTTCACTCCAGGCAGTTCAGATCCTGTGTGTTGCTTACTACCACTTGGTAGTAAGCAACACACCCCCAACCAGCATTTTTCAAAGTCTCTTTCTGAGATTTTCTGTGATTTTCTGAGATGAGAAGGGGGTCTACTAGGCCCCCCTCTAGTGCACGTTAGTGCCAGGCCCCTCTCCAGTGTGTGTTTTAACACTTTGTGGAGGACTGCATTGGCACACATTTGCTATCTGTACAATATTGACATGATAATTTGATCATGAAATCTCACCTGAATTACTGTTGTTGCCAGTCTGTTTCTGGCACCAACTCTCCCAACTTCCTCCAGCTCCAAATCTACCCAACCAATCTTGATCTAGGGCACAAATAAGGTAAGGCACAAGCAAGCTAAGGAATGAAAAACCAAGTTTGATGTGTGAAAGTGCATCAGTATCAAAGTAGCCTACATTCATCTTAGATTAGCCATGGGCAGCATAGTTTTAGCCTGCACTTTATCTCAGATATACCTAAGAAATATGCCCTCAACAGAAGTAGCTTCCCACTTGTTCAAATTTTTGGCAGGCTCTACATCACACAAACATTGTGAACTTGTCTTGTCGCTGTTGCGTAGTTTAGGTAGAATTGCTGCCCAGCTATGTTTATTTGTTTCACCCATTTAGTACTTTTCCTAGTAGCTTTTAGCCGTACTTGATACTAAATTCAAAGAAATAGGGACCGCTAAATCGAAGATACTCAAACTTTAAACATTATTTAACCTGACAAAATGGACAGAGAAGTACTTGATAACGTATCTGCGTTATCTTTAATGCCTTAAATATGCCCACAATCATGTATTTCTCGAAAAAATTGACTGTCACATTTCGGGCATCTAGGCGGCAACTTTCTGGCAACTACTAACAATCGGCACCATTGGGCTGCATGTTAAAATCTGGCAACTGTGACAGCGGTTTCCAGGTTTTCTGCAGCGGGGGGTCTCTCGTTTTAGTAGAAACTGAACACAGTACCAATATTGTATCACTGATGGTACGCTGTGCAATTGAAGGACAGAGTTGCTAAATTAAAATATTCGCTACACGCTTCATTCATTCTTTCGAAAATGTGTGGTTTGATTTTGAACCATACTGTCACGATCGCTATTTTGTCACACTTATACACCTCGACTATCATAAATGTGTCACAAACTCCAGTAGCCGAGTTGGCAAGTTTCTGCACCTCTGTGGCTGCCGTATTTGTCTTAAACCTTTTTCGTTTTGCAATTTTGCAAGACTTCAGGTTTGAATCAGTTCAGGCGAGGCCATTTGACCGCTGCAAGTCACGACATCTGTAAGAGGTTTAATGTCGGGATTTATGCTTCATTAGTCTGAAACTTATATCATGATGTAAGTGCGCCAAGGATACTTGTTATTTTCTTGGACCTTTCAGCTCAGTGAACCAAAGCGGGGGGGGATATGGAATGTTCACTGGAGTTATTGGGCTCTTGCTTGCTGATGCAAATGTCCCAGATCGAATCCAGGTGGACAACCAGTATAAAGTGCGGCCTAGTCCGTGTAATATATAAAAATATAAGTTTGTAAAGCCATATAACTTTAGGCGCTGGTTTGCAGCTTAACTTCAACAATTATGTTATTATTCAGAACTAAATTCTGCCAGACCCGGGCAGGGTGACTTTTACAGCAAATACGAGCCATGCAGAACTAAAACGTTCCATATTGTGCCTTGATGATAAAGTTCGATCAAAAGCGATATGAAGTGACCGCTGAGAGGTGATCAGGATCCACTTTGACCAATTGAGCTGTTTTGATAGATAACCTTGGAAGAGGTAAGGCATAAATTTCCGTTTTCCAGAAATATGTTTCCGCTCATCACAATCCGCAAGTTGAATGGTGGATTCACATTGAATGAAACGACAGCCTTCCCCTTCTACTGCTTGATGATAGCCATTCATTTTGGCTTGACAGTGATTTTATGTACCATACGAATTCTCCAAACGAGAGGACTTTGATACGCTCTGCTCCAATTTTTAACAAAAGCATTTGACCCAGGTGCAAAATAACTTCGTTAATGCAAACTTGCGTGCATATGTAACAAAATAAATATATCACCAAAATACCTTGACATTTTGAGGAATCCAAATTATAGATAAAAACGTATAATTGAGGTTAATTCAGACTGTTCATGTACTGCACGTAAGAAACATGTTCTTACCCTGAGTCAACTTTAACATTAAAGCAAATTACATAAATATAAAGGACTTCTCCACTAGTGAAAATGAAAAACGTTCGGATCTTTCGGCTATATTTTATCAGCCTTTGTCAGCGAGTGGTCGGATCGATCGGTGGACATCGGAAGACAAGACACGTTACAAAAATTATATAACAAGTGCAAAAAGGATTCCAGGAAACGTTCACGAGTAAGAGAGTTGCCTACCTGAAGAACATTTTAGTAACAACGCAAATTCTCATATTTTAATATTCAACGATTAAAGGTGGCTTACACAGTACCTACAGCATAATAATTGTAGGTACTTAACGCACATCATATGCTAGTATAAAAATGCTAATGGTTAGTAAAGAGCTAAAAAAGAATATAAGATTCATTGCAACATCATAGTTAATAAAACTAAGAACAACACATCATGCTTGAAAATCCTACCGAGACCACCAAACTCGATCAACTCGCCTCTACAAGTTTTGGAGTTGGTACAGAATATGAAGCACACCGCGACACCTGTCGTCTGGTTTCGCTAGATGTGGAGGCGATATTTCCCTCTATACCCACCGGGCCGGCCATAAACCTCATCCGTGATCTACTACGTACCAACCAAGATGTGTTGATGGACGTTACCTCCCTAAAACCAGACTCTGTAGCAGACTTGCTGCAGTTATTCATCAATCATTGTCACGCTGTGGTAGAAGATGCAGGCCGAGAACGCTTGTTTAGACAGACCAGTGGCTTAGCAATGGGCAAGAGCTATTCTCCGCTAGTAGCAGACTTCTATATGGGTGCTTGGGAGGAAGACATAGCACAGTTGGCAACAACCTGTGGTGGAAGAGTCACCAAGTTTTGTCGCTATGCAGACGATTACCTCATCCTGTTCGAAGGAGATGATGACGCTTTGAGCGCATGGGTCCAAGTCCTGAACAATAAGGAGAGCAGCATAAACGTGACATCTGAACTGGAAAAAGACCGACATCTCGCATTTTTGGACATCGACATAAGAAGAGGAGAAGACCGATTCATCACCAAGGTGTACCGCAAGGACTGCGCCACCAATCAGGTCGTCCCTTTCCAGTCTTTCACAGAACCTCGGTACCTCACAGCGGCCATTCGAGCAGACACCATCAGAGCCTACAGATACTGCAGCACTGTCAAGGCCCGGGAGAAGGAGCTGTTATTCGTCAAAGAAAAGTTCCAGCAGAACTGATACCCACTAATTACAATCAAGTCCACCATCACCAAAACCGCTGAGGACATCAAGCTCAAGGCCCGTGCCTTCCCCGCCCCAGCGGGGTCGAACAACCAGTCTCTTCCAGTCCGGTTTTCGGTACCATTTACAAGGCCATCGTTTTACCAGTTAAAACGTGCAAGTCGGGCAATCGGCGTACATCTGGTGTCAAAACCACAACGAACCATATCCAGCATCCTCTGCAGCAAAGCGAAACATCACCTACCAAAAGAACAGAACTCAAACATCATTTACAGCATACAATGTTCATGTTCAGTGAATAGAAAGCCCATCACCTACATCGGAGAAACCGACCGAGAACTGCAAACAAGAGTAAAAGAACACAGGGAAAGCTGGAGAGGAAGCAATCGGTCGAGAGCCAACACCTCAGCTTTCAGCACCCACCGGACCTGCACCCCTCACTTTGACCAAGCCCAAATCCTGGACCACGCCACCAACTATCATCAACGCCTGCTCATAGAGTCCGCTTACATCCGCACTGCTGGCCGTCGCGAGACGGTACTGACATCACCGAACGACGCCAACATCAACCGGAACTCTGGGAGCAGGTTTCACGACAGGTGGCTTCCCATTATACATAGCTGCAGCTCTAGATAGTTTTTGATAATTTTAACATATGTTTGTGATCAGCTAGTTTTTTATATTATTGTTATAGGATTGCCATGTATTGTATTTGTATTATATATTTTATATTTATATTTTTATTGATATATAGGGTGGCAGGATATGTTTCTTAACTTTTATATATGTTTGTAGCTTTTTACATAATATTGACATGTGTATTAGTATTTAATGTGTGAAGTACCTACCGTTATTATTAGATACTTGTTCTTAGTTTTATTAGCTATGATGTTGCAATGAATCTTATATTCTTTTTTAGCTCTTTACTAACCATTAGCATTTTTATACTAGCATATGATGTGCGTTAAATACCTACCATTATTATGCTGTACTGTGTAAGCCACCTTTAATCGTTGAATATTAAAATATGAAAATTTGCGTTGTTACTAAAATGTTCTTTAGGTAGGTAACTCTCTTACTCGTGCACGTTTCCTGGAATCCTTTTTGCACCTGTTATATAATTTTTGTAACGTGTCTTGTCTTCCGATGTCCACCGATCGATCCCAAGATAACTTTACTTAAAGGTACGTTCAAGAGGGATTCCTCCACGCCCGAGTGACGTCACACGGGCGTGGAGGAATTCCTTGCCATTGAGCCGTGTGTTAAACTGCTGCTAATGGCACTTCCTGCATACGAATTTGTGAGAATATACGGTAAGCAAGTTTATCCCAAATGCAATGGATAAACATTTTATTTTCGATTCTGCGCCTCTTTTGCAAAATTTGGATATTTAATCATTTCATTTTCCATGTTATATGCCACAGGTGTGACGTCACATCCGGTGGTCTCGCTGCTGTTGGGGGGCTGGATCGATCCGACCACTCGCTGACGAAGGCTGATAAAATATAGCCGAAAGCTCCGAAGGTTTTTCATTTTCACTAGTGGAGAAGTCCTTTATATTTATGTAATTCATTCACATCCACTTATGATGTCATTTCGAGAATTATAGCAAATATAATTTGTCAGCTTCTCATTTTTGTATATTGATAAGCTATTAACATATAATTTGAATTAAATGGCAGTTTACCGTTGGTAATTACCAAGCGGCCACGCAGTCAACACCAGGGCCCTTCCTACATTTTCTACATAGCAACGTGAATGAAATTTCACATATAGGCGACCCGGTTCGACCTGGACTCTCTCTAAGGAAAAGCTCATATCTTGACTAAAATGTAGACGGCTCAAAGCCCTGACACGCCTTCAAGCGCACGTGTTCCTAACCCTCTTGGTTTTTTGGGATCTCAGGGAGAGGGGGCACTTTAGAAACCCTCCACGGTGCGTTGACACCAAACCTCTCTCCATTGCGTGTTTAAGGGAACCGCCACTTAAAGATTGGAAATTGAGAATGATATAATTTTTCTCCACCAGAAAAAGAAAAACAGACTGAAGGAATGTTTTTGAGGTCTTGTTTCTCTATCTTGAAATATAATTGTTAATGTTCTATGTAATATACCTGAAGATAATCACTTTTCGTTACTTAGACAGAAGAACAACGATTTTGTATGAGACATTTTATTTCTTTCTTTTATACATTTTGTCCAATTGTTCCCAGTACGGCTGTTGGAGTCGGAGTCTCACTAAAGACATTGAGGGATTTGTCACGGAACCCCTGACCCCACCACCCGAACGAGCAACTCCCACAATGAAGGGTTAATTTAGAAGCCAAAGTTTAACGTCCCACAAAGCACAGGAACGGCCACCCCGCTCAGGTCACGCTCTCACCAGTAAGCTGCCAGCCGACCTACGTCGGGTAAAGTATTCAGCGCCGGAGCGTCTCAGGGGAACCGATCCCAAGTCTGGACATGCACTGCCACTGCATGTTTTTGAGCCGCGGGCCGGAGCCCAACGCTCTACCAACTGAGCTACCGGGGCGGCGTAGGGGCTTTATCGCGGGATAGGGGAAGTAACGGTAGAAGTTTCCAAAAATTTTGTCGCAGCGCCCGCCTCTGCTATTTTCCATGATTCAAAGCAATAGGGGAAGGGGACACTTGCCCCAATAAGCCCTTGGAGCTCGCTGAAATGGTCACAACACCCCTTGAAAAGCCAATTCCTCCTTAAATGTACCTTCCTAACCTCCTTCTCTTCAAGAATATTAATATTGGCCCCCCTTAATAGGTTTGGTGAAAAGTAGTGCCCCCTGGTCCGGATGGCACCCCGCAATCGGCAGTCCTTGATCTTCCTCTGAAGCCATCAATGTACTTCAAAGGTATTTTCCATTGAAAAACTATGCAAGTAGTTACCTAACAGAGGCAAGCTTTCATTTAACGGATATATCTTGACCCCAATCATTATAAGAGTGATTCAGGAGAAACGCCTTATTTGCTTTGGGTTTCCTTTCCATTGACGTTTTAATTTATGTATTCTATTGGGCTACATTCCATTTTTTCTTTCCTTCCATCAGCTTTGTTCACACAGCACGGCATTTCTGAACAAATCCAGGCTATAAGTCCGGTGTGTTTTGTAATGAAACTTGGCACCTTCATTTCTAAACTCGGTCTAGCACTAATATGCACTGGAGGGGACCAGTAGCCCCTGATATCTCGGAAACTAAGAGGCTTAGAAAAAACGCCGATTAGTGAATGGCCGGAGGCTACGGCGATCTACATCATGGTCCATTTTTCGTTAACCTATGTAGATCAAAATCTTGAAGGTAAAACGAGATCATGAATGCCAAATATTGGCCTTACTTGGTACCTCTTAGGAAATGCCGTAATTACGCGGGAAAATATCGAGAATATGCTAAAGGTGGACCAGGATCATAGAGGGAAGGTCACAAAGAACATTTCCTGAAAGTTTCGGAGTCAACGTCATTCAAGGTCATTGACCTATGGCGTCACAATATTGTATGCTCCCTATAATGTATAATATAACTATAATTTTAGCAGCCGTTGGACGGGAAATGAGGATTGGCCTTTGCCCATGCCTTTTGACCTTGATCCTTGACCTCGATATTTGACCTTGACCTTTACGCTGAGTTTCCTCAACTATGATGTCATTGCATAATATACGTCAGGCTGGGTAACACCATTTGACCGGAAGCATTGGATCCAATAACCTTGAAAGTGCTGGCATGACCTTGACGTGTGACAGTTGACCTTGACCTTCATTTGAGGTTACCTTGACATATCATTCCGTCTATATGACGTTATGATGTCACCACTCGGTCTCCATTGCAAGCAAACTGGTCCGACCGCGCGATTGTGTCGATCTCAAAATGTAGATTTAAACTTGAAAGTCTATGAGTCAAATGCTTATTGAATGGTTTTCAAAATTCTTGGACTAATCGACGTTGCCGCTAAATTTTCTCAAATTTGGTCAAGTTTTGATGTTCAGCTACGAGCGGTTCTTCCGCTACCTTGGAAAATATGTTGTGGGCCTTTGAGGCTCACCTCCTGTGCGCGTGTTAAGGTAAGCTTATTTCCTTAGGGTGGAGATAAGCTTATTTCCTTTACAAATACTTAGCCTCATACTATAACATAATGCTATAATATTTCAAATGCGTATTGAATTCTTTCAAAAGATACTTCCCTGGCGATCTTGATATTCATTTTGTTCTTTCTAGCATAAATCGTAGCTAAATCTCTCTACTGGAGTTCATTGACGACATACTTGCCTATGTGTTTTGTCAGTGTGCATGACATATAGTGGTTTTATGAAATCAGCAGCAGCAAACTGTGTTTTCCCGGTAACACACCATCCTGGTGTCCGCTCCACGGTAGTAATCCCTGGAGAGACGATTGCACGGAGTCTCTGTCCCCCGTCTCCCCGTCCCCCCACGCCGGGTGTGTTACAGCCATGTAGCGTGATTCGATCCACTTTCTGAATTAAAGTGGTTAATCGTTGCCGGCCGGCGCCTCCAGCGCTCGGCGCGCCGCGGCACCGGGAACGACACGATAATGGTACGTTAAGTAAGGTTCCTGTGTGAAGTACATGTCTCCTGCGGCCTCAGCTAGCCGTGTACACTGCACAGGCAGCAGCAGCGCGACGCTCCGGCCATCAGCCCATCGACCCTGCCGCCGCCAGCACATAAGCCGATTAAAAATTCATCCGGTTAAATGTGCTCTCATTAATTTGATTACACCGGTGTAAACAATTAAAGGCGGACAGCGGCCGACCGCGGCGGCTGGAAAATTCCGCTGGATGACTGTCAATGTGCGTTTGTGTTGAGGAAAGTGTGGGGCCTGAAGCCTCCCAAGCGACTGTCAGCCAACCGCCACTTAGACCGTAGTTTTCTTGTTTGCCAACTGTAGCTTTAAATGCTCTGTTAATCTGGCCTGGAAAAGCAGGCTCCAAATGGGTTGAACGCCACGCTTTGTAATGATTTTTAAACCTACTGTACGTAAATATGTGAAGTAAAGACCGAAAAGTCATCGGGTACATGCGCGGATAGGATATTCTGGAAGTTCAGACAGTGTTTGAACCTGGTGCTGTAACGGTTTTTCAAGTTCTTTGGGTTCCAATACTATGTCTTGACATGGTACGAACTGCATAATCGCGTACAGTGCTTGAACTCTCTGGTATTTTTTTCTAAAATAAATGCATGAACATGTCTAAAAAGCTATTAAATCTATATTCAAAAGCTTTTGCGGCATACCTATTCTACACCCCTCGTAGGACTTCCCTGATACCAACTCAATCAATTAGTTTTAGCTTTTTAGTCCACATCAAACGGGATTATTGTTCAGCTTTTCGGAGGGGATAATGAAATGACTCTAATAAAGTTTTCGGATTGGCTTGTAAGCAGGGGTGTGGATTTCTATATCTTTGGGGGTACTTCGGCACCCACAATGATGTGCTTGGCACCCCCTGGTGATTTGGGCAGCCCCTACCAAAAGGTGAAGCAAAGGCCTAATGAAGTGCTCAAAGTAGAGGAGTTTATCATCAAATACGTCCTCCACAGTGTTATATTGGCATTCTGCATCTGACCCACAGCTTAATATTTTACCAATCAACGGAAAGTCTGTGACATAATGGACAATTAGCAATGTATGTTCATATATACCTGCAGGATGACTTATTGAAGATAACCTATCAAAGGTCACAGGTAAAATATTGCAACATGAAGCTGGAAAGGGAACCAGGATACTCCAATTTGGACAATATGAAGGACTTCGCAGCTGTATCTACACAAATACAGATTAATTACGGTTTTCCCTATGCATTCCCAATGGAAAGGTCATGAACCGTACCTGACCCTAGGTTATCGATATGAAAAGTCCGGGAATAAATTTTGCAGCACTCGGTTGGCCCATTCTGTGGTGTAAGATTCAATCCGATATATTCACTCATTCATTACTTATGCCACTTTAAACAATTTTGGTGGTGAGATCACTTGAACTGCTTTGGTGACCTGACCTGAGATGACTTAGCCTTAAGATTTTGGGGAAAGCTGCAGAATTGACCAATGATAAGGTGTCCCAAGTACGGCGGCACTTCACCCTGCCGTTTTCACGCGACTTTAGGTCCAGTAAAAATTGCATGTTAAGTGACCTCACTTCTAAAATAGTTTAGGATCGTAGAAGTAAGAACAGGGCTAATTCTTTGATCTGAAAATCATATCACATAATGGGCCCACTAGGTGCTACAAAATTTTGTCCGGGATTATTCATATTGATAACCTACGGTCAGGTACAAAACACGACCTTTCTATTGGAAATACACGGGGCAAATGGTTTAAACTGAATAACTTAATAATGAATGGTGGTTCAGCGTTTATTTTAAAGACATTGTGTTTTCGTTATCCTTGCAGTTCTTGAGATATACACAGTGACCTAATTTGACCTTGGCCAGACCCAATGACCTGGCAAGCTCATATTATACGTCATTTTATTTTAATTCCAATTGTCTAGATAGATTTGCTGTATATCTACTAGTTCAGATGTAAGGACTAAAAAACCTTCATTTCCTATGCTATCCTTATGGTGACATGCCTCTAAGTACCTCTAATGATCTTAAATGAGACCTAACAGAACAAATTCGAAGGTTTTCTTTAGGAATTTTGATTACCTATCCAACACCGTTTACTATTTTTCGCTATCTATCGTGGTTCTTGAGATCTTGGGGTGGGGGGAGGGGGCGGGTACCCCGTCAAAGCAAAGGTGGCTCAGACCTTCGTCAATGCGCATGTTAAAGGGAATTCGGCACCTTGGTCGAATCCCGGAATTTAGTGTAATTAGGGGTATTTATAGCCAAAAATCATGAAAATGTCCATGATTTTTCTGAAAAAGTATAATAAGCTCAATATTTGGATATTTAAAATGCTCCTCTATGGTAAGAAATAACCTCTGCCTGTGCATGACGTCATCATCTGGCAACCACTACCATATTCAATGGGCTTCAATTGGCTGACTACTCACGCTGACGTCAGCATGATGTCACGCCAATGGCTGACAACTGCGGCCAACTCCTTGGGTACATTTTGGGTACATTTCAAGTGGGTTTTTAGCTTTTCTCTACGGAGATTTCGAGTTCCAAGACAAACGATATGTTGAGTATCGGGTTTTCCGGAATACTTTACAACTTGGCTATCCCAGTTAGTTGGCTATCCCAGTTAGTGGGGATGAGGTGGCTTAGTGGATGGCACCCTTGTCTTCTAAGCCACCGGTCCCGGGTTCAAGTCCTGGCGGAGCCTCTGAATAAGTCGATCTGATCCCCAAAATCCCTTCCAACAGGGCGAGAGTTGGCGACGCCGTATGACCCTGGAAGTTGGTTCATCGTTAAACCCCAACAATTATTATTATTATCCCAGTTAGAATCACGTTATAAAGGTGCCACATTCTCTATAATAGCGTGATATTGTGGCAAAACAAACCAATTTTAAGCCTAAAAAGCTAAACAATCACGGTTAGATGGCCGTACCTAGTGACTTTCTGCTACCTGGAGTCCGGGTGGCAGCGGTATCGACATGATGTGATGGCGATATAAAGGAATATAATTATATTCGTGCAATACAGATATACATACCAACTCAGCAACTACCTCGTGCAGCCTGTGGTTTACCTTGGACCCTCCTTGCCTACACGGCCAGAAGTAATCCATCCGCCTGAATAATATATCAAATTCCTAGTGTTGAATGCGCATGAAATGTCAGCTAGCCGGGCATGTCACACATACCGTGTTTGTTCTACTGTCAATAAGCGTTAATTGAAGAAAAACATTGAAAAGCTGGATCATGTACCGAAATTTCGAAAATTATTTTTGACTGGACACCAGTGCCTGTAATTCTGCCCGCCAAGCATACTTATTTACATACCAAACACGTTTAATGAACACTTTTTAATAAACTCTCTACACACATGTTATTACGTTTTCCAGTCGACATCACACACTGTACAAACTCCTGACCTATATATCAATCCATGCGTAGAGAATGCTTCCTACACCTGTACCCTCCTTCAGTCCAACAGCAGGTACAACCATATAATTCTCAACACCACTCATGCTGGTTTTATAATCCGCTTCACGACCCCTCCTCACCGAGGCTTGAACTCGGGGTCAGCGGTGCCCTTGACCTCTCTAACCTCTGTGCCCGCAGGCAAACGGCACCTAGTGCATGGCGGCCGCTGATTGGTGGAGGCGCGTTCACCTGTATTGCGAGAAATTCAATGGAAATGTATCCATGAAAAGGATAGAACTTTAAAGCATAAAGCAGGGCTGTATACAAATTATCACTTTTAAGCATTCCGTCCCATACTTCGCTTTCTATTGGTTTTGTTATCTGCTCCTCATCCGAGGTTGCTCTTCGGCACACGCGAGACGCGGGCAGTCAGCACAGGCTATCCGGCGGCCGAGTTCGCTGCAGTCAGGAGTGTCGCGAGATGGGTTTCTGCTGAGTGGAGAGGGTGGGGCCCGGTCTGAAGGTAGCCGAGGGAAGGAGGAGTAAGGCATACATAAAACATTAATTTGGAACTCAAAATATTACCGATAACTTAGCACACTTCACCTTTCTGACACCATATCGCGAAAATCAAAACTCTATTGCGAGACCAAAAAGCCATAAGCGACGGAATATATTTGCCTAAGGAAGACACTCTCAATGAATATGTCATACTAACTTGGAATTTCGAAAACCAATGGGGGTTTCCAAATCCAAAAATTGTCAATTACGACAGTATTGAGAGAACCATTGTATTATAAAGCCTGTTTTCGAAACACTACAGCGCGATTAAACACATGAAACCAAGTTGAACTGCTTTACATGAAAACAATACTGGGTGACTGGACACCCAACACCCAGAGATAGAAATCCACAATCCAGCCGTGTAGATAATTGCAAAGCTTTATTGTCAATGTGATATTTAGCTGGGCACAGAGCACATTATACCTACGAAACTTACTGTTGGCGGGTTCTTTATTGTTTATATCTGAGGCCCTGTATTTGTCGCTATTAGGTGCTTCATAAATGTAAACATTTGATTCCTTCAATATATCATAACTAATAAGTAACTAAGTGATGTCAGGTGTTTTATATAAGTTTTTCCAAGTTATGGTAGGTTGGCTTTTGAGAACGAAACCTCACTTAAATTTCCGAGGGAGATGTCATTAAAACTCTGACTTCACCATCCGAACGAGCAATTCCTTCAATAACGGGTTGGTTCAAAAGCCACAGATTAACCTCCCACAAAGCACAGGGACGGCTGCCCTACTCAGGTCACACTCCTACCAGACCACTCAGTTGGCAGCCGGCCCACGTCGGGTAAGCATTGATCGCCAGAGCGTCTCAGGGAAATCTATCCCAAGCTTTCACCAATGCACTGACACTGCATGGTTTGATGAGCGGGCCGCGGCCCATCATTTTACCAACTACCGGGGTAGTAAAACTTTATTATCTTTGCAAAACATCAAAACATGCCCCAAAAAATATTTACATGGATTTCTCACATCTTTTAGGGCATATGGTGAAACAATCATAGAATATAGGGCAACACCGTGCGAGAGCAGACACTTAACTTTCAGAAGGCTTCGGCATTTCTCCTGTGTCCTATAGCTTAGATGTATATATGGTTGTCTAACCTGGACAATTGTTAATGTATGCACAGGCGTAGAAACAGAGGGCCAAGAGGCCACGACCCCCAATGTTCAAGAACTTACCCATTAACCCTGTGTCGTTGTCTGGAAAAAACGCCTTTAAGATGCTCCTTTCTCCCCAATATTCTGGACGTTCCTATACCTATGTACATACGTATATGTATATGTCTATGTATACTAATGTATGTATGCAGAGGCGGATCGAGGATCTCGCTTCGGGGATAGATGGGGCCAGTGGGCTCGAGCCTCCCCGCAATTTCCCCAGCTCTGCCTCCGGCTATGCATTAGCTATATAGTGACATTTCGGAGGGAGATTGAGTCCCCTAGTCCCCCTTTTATCCGCCTATGCATGGATTTCTATAGATGTAGGTATGTAATCTCCTAGCCATCTGTCTTTATAACGGGTGTACATATAACCGTTTTGCATCATGAGGGTCGTATGGCAAATAAGGCATGGAGTCATTAAAGATAATGCAAAGGGGGAGGGGTGAAAAATGAAACAATTCCGTCCAAGTGGCTACAGCACGCTTAGACTATGTCATACATTCTATTGCGGTGATTCCATCAATGCACAAACACTGTTTACGTCTCGTTTAGTTCAGTGTTTTATAGGAATATGGGAGCTGGTTCACGAAATGAAATACGTGAAGGCGTATGATATTCCGTCGAAATTTTTCTCCTGTGTTCTCTTGCCCTCTCTCACCCTTTAATTCTTTTAGTGTTTCAGTGTCATTTATTGTGCACTTGCTTCATTTTTCTCACTTTTTAGTTGCCAGATTTGCGTTTGGTGGAAAAAATCGACAAAGCGACAGGGCTCAACGTTTCTCTTTTTAAGCACTTCATTAGGACTTTGCTTCAAATTTTGGTTGAGTGTGCCCAAACCACCATTGGGGGTGACGAGGCGCCCCCAAAAAGTCAGAAATTTACTCCCCTATTTGGTGGGTACATTGTGGTGTTGAGCAAACATTTTCTCACGGAAATCATTGCAGAGCCCGTCTGACGTCAGGTAACTGAAATAATGCGCAGGTAAAACCGATCATATTCCGTGCAACTTCCGATGCTTCCACGTAACAGGTGTTTGGTCGAGTTCAACTCTAGCATGTGGCGAGGGGCGCCGGCGAGTTGACCCATGAACCCCGGTATGGCACTACCCGATGTATCACGTGACTTACCGCACCAGCTGTCGCCAGGGGGTGATTTGTCTGTCGCCTTCTTCTGTTTCCTGCCGTTTCCACCGTCACCGCTGCAAACTAGTTCCGTTCTGCCACCTCCACCCCAGCTCCGTCGTCACATGCATGCTCACAAGTCATCAAACTACAACAGCCAATCAGCAGCAGCCGCTGGTCTGGGTGGGCGGAGCCAACGCATCGGCGGCGACGCTGGCCGTGCGAAACGCACCGTCGGCGGCGGGGAGGGACGCCTTCTAGACCTTCCGGACGTGGGGTCGGGGGTAGGAGTTACCCACCTGGCGGGGAACATATCTGCATTTGATGTTGGAATGGCTCTATAGGAGAAAAATTCAATAAAAGTAGTCATGTGTGAAGCAAATTGAGGAACAAGGCTTGAACCATGGCCAGTTTTTCCAACTAGGAAGAACGGAATATTAAAAAGGGCCAAAACCCTACGGGTGATTTCAGCATGTCTTAACAAAATCAAAGGCAAAGTTATTTCTTAAAGACCTTGGATAGAAACTATAGAATCTCAAATTGATTACCAACTCGGAAATTAAGACGATATATCTGCAGAAGGACCCAAAACTGGAATAAGAGGGCGTCGTCGAGACTATATTACGATAGATTTGGGGAATAAGATCGCATTGATTCAGATCATCCACCAGGTTTGGACCTCGAGCAAAGATGACGAGTGATTGCTTTTACCATACAAATAAATTATCTCTTTTACCAACCGCCCCCGGTAGCTCAGTTGGTAGAGCGTTGGGCTCCGGCCCACTGCTCAGAAGCATGCAGTGGCAGTGCATGTCCAGGCTTGGGATTGGTTCCCCTGAGACGCTCCGGCGCTCAAAAGCTTACCTGACGTGCAGGTCGGCTGGCAACTGACTGGTGAGAGGGTGATCTGAGCGGGGCGGCCGTCCCTGTGCTTTGTGGGACGTTAAACTTTGGCTTCTAAATCAACCCTTCAATGTGGGAGTTCCTTGTTCGGATGGTGGGGTCGGGATTTCCGTGACAAGTCCCCTGATGACTTTAGTGAAACTCCGACTTCAACAGTCGAACTGAGAACAACTTGGACAAAATTTATAAAAAGTTACACTTGGCATATTATTAACATGGAAAATGCATAGACATGCACATTGCAGACAGCTGTGGTTTGAAGCTACCACTGATGGTATCTATTGTTTAGCACATGAAACGAAATAGTGAACACAGTTGTTATCAGAGTGGCGCAAAATTGATGTTCGGCTTCGTGGAGGGATGTATATACCTCTCCTTGGCATTTTTCGCAATCTTTTCGCTCACTGACACAGCGCAGGGGCCTATTTCGTCAGAGAGCTGTCCTTGCATTTCAGGGGCCTGAAATGTACGTAGAGTATGTATCAACATCGATGGGGTACCTCTGACGTTAGTGGACACCTTCGCCCCAGTCACGTCATCGGATTGGGCCTTCTTGACCTGTTTCGGGGGTTTCAACTGCCAGACTAGCTCCTCATACTAATCAAGAGGGCTTCAGTATCAAATAAGAAGTCTTATGTGCCTTTTCGTAAAACATTTATGGTTCCTCCAGCATAGATAGAATCTGCTTGAGCTTAGCAGAGGGCATCCTAAATTGTTCTGGGGTCAGGCTTGTAGCATTGGGAGTCATGAAAATACGCGAACAGCCAGCTGACTGACAAAGGAGACCCTCCAAAAGGTAAAGGATACTTTTAAGTCGCCCACAGAAGGTGAAGATGAGGAGCCAAGGTCAAGCCCTTGAGCAGGCCAAAGAGGTCCCGTCTAGCGAAGCCAACTGCACTCTGAGACCTCACTTAGAGTAAGAGAGTCCCCAGCGTCATTGATACGTGGCTCACTTGTATTTTAGGGACACTGACATGCATAGGAGGTCCTTTGACTAAAAACCTAGGCACCTTAAAAGGCAGAAAACTAGAAAAAAACTCCATTCGCTGAGCTCTGTCCTCAATTTGAAACCCGTTAGCTTTGCTGAGCCCCGTTTTAGTTGTGAGCCAAATCGTTTCACTGAGACTCCACATACCTTCCTGCGAAAAGGGAAAACCTGCACCGAAACAATCATCTCGCGAGTCATCTAAAAAAAGTTAAGTGGCAATTGAACCTAACTGCAATGGCAGAGAGTAGAATTTCTTTTGTGAGTATTTCCCCATGCAGACTTTATATGAAATGTTCGTAAATTGTTCTTTGAAGAAACCACCTTTGCATCCGAACACATTTTGTCGGGTCATGCCTACTGGCACCATACTTGCAAAGTTCAAGTTCAGAGGTGATTTGGAAATTTCGCAGTATATTTAAGTATAGTTCGACATGTTTTTGACCTGCTATGACAGCCAAAACTAGCATTCCGAACCTTCTCGATTTAGCGAGCCACCCTGAGGCGAACGCATCCTGCTGGTGTCAGAATCGTCTCCGTCGGCCGCGACTTTGCCACGTCCTCCTCAGGACTCTTGTAGGCTCGTTTGACTGGAGAAGAACCGCCGCTACTCCACGGCTTGTTCCGTGTCCAAACCAAATTCACAGCACCAAATCTGAAATCGTGGGCAGGTGCACGCGCTGGTTAACGTTGTGAGGGGGAAGGGAAGTTACTGAAAATACACACTTGTGGACTTCGCTCTGATCGGAGGTGTGGATGTGAATGAATAGAATGTATTTTCTGGACATTCATACGCTGGAAGATTGATATAAGAGTTATTCATTTTAGAAGACGCCATCCTTCCGCACGGCCCGGAGCGATCGGCTTTATGTACGCATTTTTCTGAGCCTGTTCCAGTGAGATTTGTCAACTG
Source organism: Lepas anatifera (assembly GCA_034440635.1). Taxonomy (NCBI): domain Eukaryota; kingdom Metazoa; phylum Arthropoda; class Thecostraca; family Lepadidae; genus Lepas; species Lepas anatifera. The sequence continues at coordinate 398,017 of JAOTON010000333.1, forward strand.
ATTTTTTAGCAACTGTCTCAGTACAGCAAGCTCAGTTGAGCCAAGGCCATAACGACATAACGACCTTCAGTTCCGGACAAAATTATGTCTTATAAGGAATAATATCTAGCGTTCAGGTTTCTTGTGATATCGAAACATATTTGAGCCTACATTGTCTTGATAAAATGGGTGCTAGGACATAACAAACCGTATCCGTCCTGTTTTGTTTTGTAAGCTGGGCTGCCTGGTGTCTGAGTGGCGCGTCGGTTAGTGAGCGTTTGCGAAGCGTGGCGTGCTGCGTGTGCGAGAGTCACGGGTTCAGCCCGCCGAGAGGCGAATTTGTCGCTCTGCCCTACCTCGAGCCTAGCTTAACACGCGCATTGACGGGGGTCTGAGTCACCTTGCTTTGACGGGGGGGGTACCCGCCCCTAAGATTTCAGGAACCATGGTGGTAGCGAAAACGGTAAACGGCGTTGGGTGCCCATCCACTTCTCCATCGAAAATAGTTTAACCTTTTTCAGGTCCATTTAAGGTCACGGACGTCAAACATGCCGTCATAGGTATAACATGTAAATTAAGTTTTCGGTCATTGCATCTGAACAAATAAAGATGAGCAAACGACTTGAACCATATGAATCCTCGCAGCAAGCCGAATCGAATGATATATAATTTGACCTTGCTGGTCAAATAAGGATTTGACCTGACCTGAGATCGGTCTGGTCAAATTATATAAAATGCATATCATTAGAACCGCAAAGCCAAGGCGAGTCTAATGCAGCTAAAATAAACGCTCTATCACCATCTGTTCCTGAGTTATTCAGTAAAAACCATTTTCCCATGTACTTCCAATGGAGAGGTCATGCCTCCTACCTGACCTTAGGTCATCGATATTAAAAATACCGGAACAAATTTTAGAGAACTCGGTGCGTCCATTATGTGATATCAGTTTCAATCGGATAAGTTCACCCTGCTCCGACTTATACCATCTTAAACTTTTTTGATGTCAGGTCACTTGACCTGTACTGGTGACCTGACCTGAGATGACCTAACCTTGAAATTTTCACGGAAATTTTAAAAATGATGAGGAAAAAGGCATGCCAAGTACGGCGGCGCTACGCACCGCTGTTTTTCTGCTATCTCCGAAAAAACCCGAGGGGGCGGGTACCCGCCCCCGTCAATGTGCGTGTTAATCCTATTTTTGCTCCAACGCGATATGATCTCAGCAGCTTGAGTGTCGTTTCTCCTCTCTCCCTAAAAGATATTAGCATGCAGTGCTTCTTCTCACGGCCGTGCCTTGGCCGCACCTCCCAAACGGCTCAAATACCATCGCTTTGTTCACATAACTGGTGCTTTAAGGCACTTTTTTGTGCCCTAAAGAATTTGATCGGCCGGCAAAAGACAGTCCTATCTTTACACAAGCTTAGAGTGTTCATCAAATCCGATCAAAACCGACGATGTGATTAGATCTAAGTCACACAGGTAGTAGCCCCCTAGATACGGTGCCCAAAGACAAATAAACTAAATTGGAATTTTGTCGTTATTGTAGTGCATATTCACTAACAGTGGAGAAGGATAATAATTTTCTAGGCTATTATAAGGTACAATTATCATATTTTTGCAGTGTGGAATGCTCCAGTTATGGCTGTATATTTCTCTTGAAAAGGGATGGCGGCAAGTAACTAAGGAGGCTAGTTTAAAATCATACATACTCACATGTATCAACATTCAGGACCACCTAACACCGCCCCAAGCCATTTCCACGGACTCCTATTGATTAATCGAGTCTTCGCTTTGCAAGATTTCTAATTGTGATATGCATTTAAAGCTGGGTTTTAAAGAAATTAAACTTCTGCTTGGGCGGCTACACAGGAGCGTAAGCCGATTGAAGTTGAATTAAGCGTGCCTCCAACTCTTGGTTAAGCTTGACAACGCCCAGCGCGGACTTGTGCTGACGCGGCCTCCGTCTCCTGCCATCAATACTGCCTGCCTAAGAGGCTTATTTCGATTACAGTAATTCCGTGAACATAAGAAAGTTTGCACAATTACACTATGTGCTTTATTACCTGTCATATCAAAGTTAACCATCTGTTTTTCATCTGCGTTTGAAACTTTTTTAACCCTACTCCGGGTACCAGCTATAGCCACAGTTGCCATGGTGGCGGGGGAGGGGGTGGGGGTAAAAACGCCACTCTGACTCAAACATAAGAGGGTTCGAAAGAGAAACTGATAAAACGGTTGCTTGAAATTCAATGGAAGTAGGCCGGTCATTTTTCTGGTAAAGACAATGTTGGGTCATATCAGGTCAAACAAGGTTACAAATGACAAAATGAGGTATACTTGAAAACATAAAAAGATTCAATTGCGCTTTCGGTGCGTTTCTTCGTTATATGGGGAAAACCAAGAGCTGGGCCAATTCTAACCCCCCGCCCTCAAGGGAGCGCGTGTTAACAGTGCGGACGGGTGGCGCATGACCTTAAGTGAAAAGTGAGAAGATGAGATGTTGTTAAAAACGTCTCGTTTTTTGCATGGGAACTAAAAATTGATAAAATAATGAGACTTAGGTTCCCTACCCAATTTTTGGCGAAGTGAGACCATTCTAGACCACCCTTTGAAGGTGTATTGGGGCCATTTGGACGCTAGAGCAAGTTTTCCCGCGAATCCTGGAATCCGTCACCGTTTTTCTCTGCCACTATTCATGGATTGGCCCTGAGTATTTTCCGTTTAACTTCCAGGACCATCTCTAGCATATTTTGGCCATTGGGGACCTTCACTTTCCTTTTTCACCTTGTGTTACCTCTAAAATAACTCATATAATGAAGAATAACCTTTTAAAACTAACAAGATTTTGGGGGAGGGGGAGTTTTTACAGCTATTTTTGGTACTGAATTCAAATTCGGCTTCCAAAATACTTTTTGATTACTTTTTGCACGTGTGTCACTCCTCTGTGTATCAAGTTTTTATTTTACTTACATCGACTTCGCCTGTTATTGGAACATATTTTGTTGGCGATTTACTTGAACAAATAAGATAAAATAAAAACTAGATATATTGGGGTAGTTGGTGTTTTACCCGTCACTGACCTTTCACCTTTGACCTCATTTCACGTTGCCTAGTTAGATGGGTCACATGGACTTAGTGTATGCGAATTACAGTGAAAATGTATCTTTGTCACTTTAATGACTATATTAAAGTGATTCGATGCCCAAACTTCTGTTCGATGCCAGCCAGACCGGCAAAATGGGCCGCGAATAGCAAAAATAAGGTTTTTGACCTGACCTGGAGGGTGATCTGATAACCTAAGTTCCTACAAATTGGCATCGATTGCAAGCTCTCTTGACGAGCAACACGCTGGTTTTTACCGCGAAGCTTTGCGTCAGTTAGGGACCAATCGCAAGGGAGAGGGGTCGCAGCGATCTCTCTGGAAAGGCAAAGGCAATGAAAACCAGAAGTGTGGGGGCTAAGGCGGGCAATCCGGCGTCATGCGCCGATAGCACCCACTCCGGCGTCATACGAACCCCTGCAACAATTCGGCCTTTAATTGTTTTAGAAAATATCATATTCCATAGTTTCGGAAAAATTATCAGAGTAATGGACAGCAACTATTTTCGCCGTTTTTCCTGAGCATTCCATTGTTCAGTAAAAACGACTTTATTTACATGAACAGGGCTTTGAACTTTGAGATGCCTTCATTGAAATCATGAAATTTAACATATGTTGTAACAATTAACTTTTCGTTCATCAAACACAATGACACAATCAGAAAACATTATCAGCATGTCCTAAGTCACTTTCCCAGGACGGCATGGGCGTTATTACCTGAACAGGAATGATTCACCTCTTCTACCCCAAAATTATCGCCAAAAGCCGAACCTAGTCGCTTGATATTGAGGAAAACTTATTTTCATGAGCTCGCACGGATCATGCAAACTCCTCGGATACCCATCAAGGTAAAAACAAAAGCAACGATAGAGTCAAGCAGTAAATCAGACATAAAATTGTCTCACAAGTAAATGATCGCTGAGTAAGGTTTGACACCAACCGGAGCAGTGACCCATTAATATTCGCTGTGGACCGGCTCCCCGTCTGAGACGCCGGTCTGGGAACTGGGAAGGTCAGCAAGGCGGCGCTGGCAGCAGAAGCGCTGCTAATTCCGCCCTCCGACATGGCTGCCCGCGTCAAACAGCCTGCCGGCAAATTGATTCAGGCCACTAACTAACGAGGGCGTCCGACCAAGTGTAAAATTAATTGGACATGTTCATTTGTTGTGTAACTTTGGTCGGCGGTGGGCTTAATGAATCTCAACTCGTCGACAGGCGGTGCCTGATTTAAAATCCTTGGAGGTTTCACCCAAGGTCGATGCGGTGTTTCCATTTTAGTGTGACGTGTTTACGGCGCCCACTTGGGTAATCTATTGAGGCTGGTGCTTTTGGCCTCGAGGAAGTAACTTTAAAGCAGCAAAAACAATAAAGAAAGCGAGACATAGTCATGCGTCAATTCTGTTTCAGCATGGTGACCCTAGTTTACAATTTAAAACATTCGAGAAAGGTTCAAAATGTTCCGCATATGTTACTGGAAGTGTGATCAGCATAGGATTGGCAGCTGTTTGCGTACTTACCTAGTGATCAAATCAGTATAGGAGGGAAACTTTGTCGGTAGATCCTGAGCCCATCAGTCACCTAAAACGGCCTAATAAGAACCATATACCTACCCAGATTCAGGCTTGTTGATATCTCACCCAACGGTGCCATGGGAGTGCAACGAAAAATACAATTTATTTTTCAATTCGATTCAAAGTCGAGAATATCCAAGCGATAAGCAATGCAATACTGTACAAAGAAGTGATTGAGGAACTTAAAGCTTAACACGCGCATTGACGGGGGGTGGGTACCCGCCCCCTCTCGGTTTTTTCGGATACAACATAAAAACGGCGGCGCTTAGCGCCACCGTACTTGGCATACCTTTTCTCTCATCATTTTACAACTTTTGTAAAAATTTTAAGGTTAGGTCATCTCAGGTCAGGTCACCAGCACAGGTCAAGTGACCTGACCTAAAAAAAGTTTAAGATAGCATAAGTCGGAATGAAGTGAAGTTATCCGACTGAAACTCAAATCACATTATGGGCCCACCGAGTTCTTTAAAATATGTTCCGGTATTTTTGATATCGATGACCTAAGGTCAGGTACGAGCCATGACCCTTCCGTTGGAAATACATGGGAAAATGGTTTTAACTAGATAACTTAGTAACGGATGGCGATAAAGCACTTATTTTAACTGCATTAGATTCACCTTGTCTTTGCGGTTCTAATGATATGCGCTTTATCTAATTTAACTTTGACCTGACCTCAGGTCAGGTCAATTCATTTATTTGACCTAGCAACGCCATATTATATATAATTCGATTCGGCTTGGTGCGAGGATTCATACAGTTTAAGTCTTTTTGCTCTACCTTTATTTGTTCGGATGTAATGACCGAAAACCTTCATTTACATATTATCCCCAGGACGGCATGTTTTTACCTCTAGTGACCTTAAATGTGACCTGACAAAAAAATGTTACAAATATTTGCGATGAAAAAATTGACGGCCTACCCAATACCGTATACCGTTTTTTGCTAACTACCGTAGTTCTCGAGACCTTAGGGGGGGGTGGGTACCCGCCACCCCCCCGTCAAAGCGAAGGTGGCTCAGACCCCCGTCAATGCGCGTGTTAAGTGAGGCAATACACTCCCTCTGGGTGTGATTCTCAACAGGAAAAACCCTGTCCCCACTCCGCGTAGTGACGCTCCTACTGACAACACTAAACCAGGAACCAACGAGCCTAAATGCCGCAGTGAGCTACGTGGCGTGAGGTAAGGAACTCATTCTTAATTGCATATAAGATATAATTAGCAGCGTTTTCAGGCATACAAAAAAGTGAAAACGTGAGTTACGAATGCCAGAAAGCCCCACCAATGGTCAAAGTGATAATGAGATAATAGTCACAAATACTGATTGTTTAAGAACTTAACACGCGCATTGACGGGGGTCTGAGCCACCTTCGCTTTGACGGGGAAGGGCGGGTACCCACCCCCCTAAGATCTCGAGAACCACGGTAGGTAGCGAAAAACGTGAAAAGCGGTAAACGGCGTTGGGTTGCCCATCCACCTCTCCATCGAAAACATTTGAACCTTTTTTCAGGTCACATTTAAGGTCACGAGAGGTCAAAACATGCCGTCATAGGGATAATATGTAAATTAAGTATTTCGGCCATTACATCTGAACAGGTCAAGATAGAGCAAAACGACTTTAACTATATGAATCCTCTCAGCAAGCCACATCGAATGATATATAACTTGACCTTGCTAGGTCAAATCAAGGATTTGACCTGACCTGAGGTCAGGTCAGGTTCAAATTATATAAAATGCATATCATTAGAACCACAAAGCCCAGGCGAGTCTAATGCAGCTAAAATTAACGCTCTATCACCATCTGTTGCTGAGTTATTCCGTAAAAACCATTTTCCCATGTATTTCCAATGGAGAGGTCACCAGTACCTCGTACCTGACCTTAGGTCATCGATATCAAAAATACCAGAACATATTTTAGAGAAATAGGTGGGGCCGTTATGTGATATGAGTTTCAATCTGATAAGTTCACCCTGCTCCGACTTATGCTATCTTAAACTTTTTTGAGGTCGGGTCACTTGACCTGTACTGGTGACCTGACCTGAGATGACCTAACCTTCAAATTTTCACAGAAGTTGTAAAAATGACGAGGAAAAGGGTATGCCAAGTACGGCGGCGCTACGCGCCGCCGTTTTTTGCTATCTCCGAAAAACCTGAGGGGAGGGGGCTGGTACCGGCCCACCCGTCAATGCGCTTGTTTAAACAGCCATAAGACATCTTGATCACATATTTCACAGAATGTAGAACTGTTTTGAAATAACCCTGCAATTTCGTGCGATACTCGTTAATAAAAAACGTCTTCAGCCCCTGCCGGTTTCATCTTTATCTGAGATCCACCCCCACAATCGTGTTGCTCGAAGAGTGTTGACCCTCCGGCAGCGTCCAGTCGCACGGACGCTCCCCGCCGGACATCTCATTCAATGTTCCTAATCCGCGCCGCGATGTATTTCGTTCCGGTAATTGGGGCCCGCCCGTTAAAAGTGGCGGCGGCCGGGCGCTGCAGGTCCCGCGGGTGTCCTGGCAGCGCCGAAACGATCGGCCCAGCTTCACCCTCCGGCGGGCAGGCTCGATAGTCTCGCTAGTTTTACGCGCGCCGGCCGCCGCTGATACCGGCGCTCATAACGACCGACTGCGGTGCCGATTGATGGCCCCCAGGGAAAGCTGTTCGCCCCCGTGCCCCGCCCCGACGGACCCTCCCCCTCCTGCCGCCGACCGCGGGCCTGGTCCGAAGAATCTGACCCCTTGCAGGGCCGGACGCTTCAGAGCTGATTCTTTATAGGTATCATGTTTTGATTTTGTATAAGTGCTGAGAGGGTGGTGTCTAAAATTTGTAAGAATTTACCAACATTTCACGCATAAAAGATGAATAGACTGAATTTACAGATGTGTGACAAGATGTGTGTTTAAACCTCGCCACAGTGAGTGAGGGGTGTTTGAACACCCCCTTGGCTTTATCCGACAGTGCCAGAAAATGACGGCGCAGAGAGCCTCAGGCTTGGGTCATCTTAGTTGAGGTCACCAGGCCAGGAAAGTGACCTCACCTCCAAAAATGCTTCAAATGGCACGTGGTAAAATATTTTAGTATTCGTATTTGATATTTACGACCTATATATATATATATATATATATATATATATATATATATATTAAGTTATCGATCAATTATATATGTATATATATATATATACATATATAATTGATCGATCCCAAGCTTATATATATATATATATATATATATATATATATATATATATATATATATATATATATATTGGTGTGTGTGTGTGTGTGTGTGTACATACGATATATACTATTATATATTTGATCTGGAGTAACTTCCAGTTCTCAAAAGCTTAGCATCTTAGGCCACTATCAACAGTAATATTGCTGGTTTGGACCTGGCTGCAAGGTTGGCCCTGGGGGGGATATTCCAAAACTCACCCCTGGGGCAAAAGTGGATTGGAGACTCATTGGGGCGGGGGCTAGCATAAGAAAACAACGTGTAGAATCCTCTATTTGAAGTGATGCAGCTCCAATTAGTTAACTGGATATATGTTTTAGAAATTTACCCCAAATCGATATCAAAACTGCTAAGTACATATGTACCTACAAGTATATAAACCCACAGGAATGTTATGTAACTGGGTAAAAGGTTCCCAGATATAGGTACGGCCTTAATGCATGGATGTCGAAAGCGCAGAGGGGTGGGGGACAGGAGAACGTGTTCCTAATGACTGGAAAACCAGGAGGACGCTCCAAAAATCGACACTCGGCTGAGAACTTAAGCCTTTTCTGCTAGTTGTCAACTTGTACTACTTGTACAACTTGTACTTAACGAAAATACTCTCAAGCTGATTCTAGGCACGTGCATTATTCTTTATCGTTCATTGTTTATTTAGCGTAGTTAATGTAAAGTCAATGTCGCAGTCAAATGTCAAAGGGTAAAACACTGTGACGAGTATTTCCGATCGCTGAGTGTGTGCATCACTATGTGGTGACTCACTCATCTGCCTCTGGGGAGAAGACAGGAGTTCCAGGCAAATACTTCTTCATCAGTGGCTGCCCAGCAAGTTTCTAAACAAACAGAGCATTCCAAAACTGAAGTATATTTTTATTCATATCATGTTGGTGGCATGGGAGCACAAAAGTCTGATGTTTTGTTCCTTTGGTTTAAATGGAAAACTTCAGACAATATGAGACAAGCTGCCCCACTGTCACCCATTCCAGCTGTATTACCGGTTATGACCTAAACTTCCCCTCAATCAGTAGTGAAGCAGGCGTAGACGAAGGGAAGCGTTGCCGAGGGTTCGCCGCCTCGGTAGTCAAGTTAGTAGAGTACCTACTGGGCTCCGTCCCGCTGCTAAAAATATCATGCTGGGCATATTGGAAGGCTTCGGATCGATTCCCCTGAGGCGCTCCAGCACTCAATATTCATCTGGTATATGTCAGCTGGCAACTGAACGGTCAGAGAATTAATTGAGCGTGGGAGGCAGCCCCTGTGTTTTTTGCAACTTTAAACGTTGTCTTCCAAATTCACCCTCCATTGTGCGGGAACTATTCATTACCATGGTGGGGACGGGTTCTCTAAGGCAGGTCCGCTGAGGCTTCAGACATACTTCGATCACCAGCCATCGAACTTGAAATAATATGGATAAAATTTATCAAAGAGAAAAAATTCTGAGCCAGGGTGATACTCACCAGAAATGTTGGGCCCTGAGCGAAGTTTTCTCCTTTTGCCCTACAATCAATAAAACATCACGCGTTTCCGCATTGGATACATGATCAGGTAAACTTAAGGTGTGCTCATTGTGCTCCCTTGGATGGTCATTAAATGATACTGTGTTGCCCATACCTTGTCATGTCCAGCTTTTAAAATCGGACTAGGATCCTTTCCTCTCCAATCAGCAGACATCTGCTGTGGAAGAGTGTGGGACTGCGCGCCGGCTATCGACCTAGGAGCGCGCTGCACATGTCCGAATTTGTACTCATGCAAGCCACGTTTTTTTACCGGGCCTTCCTGCTCTTTGCGCCCAAAATCAGCGTCCGTTTCAAGCTTTAGCCATCACTGGTGAATGCTTTGCTGATCTGAGGTACCGCTGCCCAGCTCAGCCCACTACGGGGTAACTATCTGCTCCCACCGGACGCACCGCTTGTTGGGACGTAAATGTGCTCGGATGGTGTCAGTTTCCGGGGCCCCCGTCCCGTTGTTCCGCTCCTGCCATCGTTTTACCACCCCTGTTTTCCGTGTTGTGTAATGAATACATGCTTACGGTTCCAACTCTGGGCCAGCGCTCCCGACTTCAGCGAACTCGACAGCCTTTGCCGGGAAGCAGTCTTGCATTTTGAAGCTGTTAACCATGCCGATAAATGAGAAATGGTTGTCATGAATTCTTAAAAACTGCATTCTAAGTTAGTTTCCATATGTCTACTTTACAACACCTCCATTAACATAGCACAATTTCTGCTGAGTTTCTCGCAAGGCAAGTGTACGCGCCTCCACCAATCAGCGGCCGCCGTTCACCATCCAGGCACCGCATGCCCGCGGGGCACAGAGGTGAGAAGGTCACCCTCGCACTGCGCTGGCGGACACTACCGTGGACTCGAAGCGTAGCGGGAGGGATAGCAGGGCGAGTTGTTAGCATCTAAGCATCTCTGTATAGTGGTGAGCAAAGTATTCAGCAGCCGCAGATGTAAGTTAAATTATTAACATAATGACACTGCATGGAAAATGGCTTTAAAATACCAGCAACCCCCCGTCATATTTTCTGACATTCTTACGCTTATGGTGGCGAGGAGATGTGATGGCGGTCTAAGGGTGTTAGAAGTTGGACTAAGGGAGAGAGGGACACTCTGTTAGGCATGTGTCAGCACTGGGAAAGTCCAGGAAACGCACTGGGGGCATTCCAAGACAGATCGACCAAGGCATGACACCACCATCTCTCAGATTTGTACCAAAATTAGTACCCGGCGTTATATGGTGCGAAGAAACAAGATTTGAAAGTTTTGGCTCAATCTATGGAACGGTTACGGAGTTATGGCCCGATACATTTTGAGAGGTCACCTATCAACCAATTGTTCTTTGGTTGATATAACAGGGTCAAAGTACAGCAAAATATACTTTGTATACATCATTGCGACTGCAATGACCAACAAATTCAATTTTTGACATTTACTTTTAATTTTGGGGCTATTTGTAAATTCTAACGTGATGACCTTAGGTCACGTGACCTGCCGTGACCCCGAGTACATTAAGAGTTGCAGTTTTTGTTATGCAAAATTTGATTTCAGTCAAATTTCTTTTATACAGAAAACAAAAAAGGTATTTCTCTACAGGTCTGCCAAATAGGCCCAGACGTTTTAGGTGTTTTGTAAAAACATGTGCTTCCTCTTTTCCAATACCGGTTTTGTCCGCCCAAAAACGCACCAATGGTCAGACTAATGTCATGCTTGCCGAAAAAACGCTAGTGTGGGTGGCTTTGACCTATTGAAAATATGACATGGGTTTCTGACCTTAGATGACCTTTAGTGACCCCGTCGACCTCACATAAATATGTCCGATACTATGACGAGAAAATGACACACCTTTTGGCCCAGTGCGTTGAAGTGAGCGCCTGGTAATTATATTTCTCCTTTTCTGGTGTATTATTTGCTCAATTTCAATAAAGATCATGGCCTAGGGTGGTCCATTATCATTAAACCTATTTCCAACAGGGGGGGGGGCGATTCTGCCCGCCCCCAGGTTTTTCCATAGTATGTCCAAAACGGTTTAAGATAAGCTCATGAAATTTTGTCACTTTCCCTAAAACTAAATAGCGCATGTTTCCTGAAAATTTTGAAAATATTTATGGGCCAGAAGCGGAGCTATGGCTCGCTAATTTGAGGGGTTTATCCAGAAGTTGAGGCATTGTCGCCTGCGTTGCGTTTGTCCTACAATAAAGCTGTCTGTTACAAATTGGCGGCAGTTGCAATGTTTGAATGTTATTACTGAGATCTAGGATGACATTTGATGTATATTTTGAAATAATTTTGGCCATAGGTGGTTCCAGAAGTTAAAAATGTGGGTTTACAGTGTTATCCATCCGAATTCTTTCAAAGTAAATAGATTGCGTACAAAATATTCGGGAAGGGTGAAGATAGCCATGCATTGATCCCATATATGTATTATATGACGATAAGAAGACATAGGCGTGCTCAGGTACCGTAATTAGGGGAATTCACACACACTCAAGCTCATATTAGTGTTGTGTGTGCATTGAATGGGACAAAGCATTGTAACTACGCATTTAGCTCTAACACCAAATGAGATTTGGGATGAGAGTTGAAGTGTATTTCTATATATTTTCGGCCATAGGCGGTTCCTGCAGCTCAAAATGGGGGTCTTCAATGTTATCCATTCGAACTCTTCCAAAGTGAATAAACGGCCTACAGAATGGACAGTAAGGGTAAAAATACGGATGTATTGATCTGACCTGTGTATTATATGATATGATATCATAGTAGTGCTCAGGTACCGTAATTAGGGGTTCACTAACTTTCAAGCGTATTTTAGTGTTGTATCTGCATTGAATGGGGCAAAGCATTGTAGATATGCATTTAATCCTGACACCAAATTGACACAATTTATTCATAGGCGGATCCAGGAGTGTTTCTTGGGTCGGGCAGGGGTGGATAAGGTAGGGTAATTTGAAAAGTAGTCATTCCAGAAAGGCGGGGTAGTTTGTCTTACATCACTATTTTGCATCCCTGAATCCACCTCTGACATGTTTTTGGCATTTGAGCACTTTGCTTGACATAAGAGATATCATACTTTACCTGGCGTGTGCATTTCTGCAAAAAGAAGACATGATAAAAATTCATATAATTCCCCCAACATTTCTGGACCTAGAACTGCCCTTGAATTTTGAATTTCGCCTGATTGAGAGATATGACCATTTTCAAGCAATTTCCTGTCAATCCATACCAGTTCCGTGAAAATCAAGCCAAAGAGACTAGAGTTACGGATAATCTAGAAAAGGCGGACATTTTTGTTTATTTTGAACCCCTACAGTCAATTTTCAAAATTTTGAATTATTATTTTTTCAAAATGGAGTTAAGCGCGAGAGAAATCGATTACAGTTTGAATTTTTAAAATAGGCCGGGTAGATTTCGAGATCTTAGGTGGGGAGGGGGCGGCAGAATCTGCCCCCTGTTGGGAATAAGGGGTAGCCGGGAGCCCGTTGGAATTAGGGTTAAGTCATGAAAATCATCGATAGTCAGGTACTACACTGCTAAACCTTTGATAGGTTGTAGGGAAAGTCATCAAAGTTTAGAGACCACATCAAAAAGTAAGCAGGGTCACTGATCTGAAATGACCTTCGCCAGTGTATGTCATATATATGGTACAATATAAAACGATACATACCTGGATTGTCATTTGTTTACAGGCTCATAACAGTCGACATTACATCGTAGGCTAAAATGACAGAAAGAAGCAAAACACATGTGTATAGGTGAAGTGAAATGTGTGTAGGTGCAATGCTTCCATCTTATTGCTTCATCCTAATGGTATCCAGACATTTCCGTCATTTTTTGTGGTACAGATACATACGGCATTAGACGATCTTCAGAATTGCGTTGTGTACTCCACTTCTCGTCTAAAAACCATGATCGAGGTGGGCATCGGTTTCTATAATGCATATCTTAATATTAACTTATTACCTAACTGTTCGTGTCTGCCTGTACCAAAATTTGACTGTTCTGTATATTTTTGTGGACATACGCGCTGGAGCAAGGGGGACAAGAGGCTGCCCCCTAAACTTTTGATATCCAAATTACCTTATAAAAAAGTGGGAGGAAATCGGACAATTCATTTGCAGCCAATGTGGAGGGCATTGGGTCCGAATTAATGTTTACTGCTTGGAGGGAAAGGTACTCGCTCTCTCGCTTTTTACCGGTGGTGACTATTACGTGTATTTTTATTTCAGATATTAGCATGATTGGTTTTTCACGTCCCTTGTTCATTCGCGTAAGTCTACGCCAGCTCCCTTTCTAAGCAGCGATTCACTGCCTGACAAAGAGGTGGACAGAGGAAATCAACCAACCCACTGCAGCCGAGTCAGAAAGAGAAGAGAAAGTAGGTCCCGCCGAGATTTGAACTCGGATCGCAGGATTCAAAGTCCTGAGTGCTAACCATTACACCACGGGACCGTTACGTGATAGCGTCACGCTGCAAGGCTCGAGCGCAAAGGGGTAAACTGTTCCTTTCCCGGAGTTTTATGGCACGTCAGCAGCTAAGGCTATGTCTCCTGTTTCCTTCCCGGTTGACGAGACACAAAATTAATAAAAATTCCCCTGAATTGGACTCATGCCTCCTAGTGGGAAAGACACGGCTTCTCTTATACGTTCCTAAGTGTGAAATTAGAAAGAAGTATGGACATAGGTATGGACATTGTGCTTGCCGTTCATGTTTTTCTGGAGCGCTTGTCATAAGCATATAGCGAAATGTATATAGATGGAATGCATCCATCTTATTGCTTCATCCTAATGGCATCCATACGCCTTTGTTTGTTTTCTTAGTGGTATAGGTACATACATCCGACATCAGGCGATATTCAGAGTTGTGTTTTATCCACCACTCTCGTTTTATACCGATGATCGCAGAGTGCCTTAGTTCCTATAAAGCAAAGCTTAATCTTAATTGAGGTTCTCTCGTGGATGTTTCAAAACCATTGCTTTCGTAGACCCGCACTTTTCCGTAGCCTTTAAATCTGGGTTTAATTCAGTGACCTTCGTTTTTTAAAAGACAATAGCCTTTCTAGAAAAGATTTTAGACCGCATAATCCTTTCAATTCTTTTTCATAATGATAGCACATAAGCGGGCATTGGTGAGAAATGAGAAAAGCGAAGAAACTGAGAAAGAATCACACATCGATTAAGAAGCGGAGAAGGAGAATAAGGAACTAATATTTAGAAGCAAAAGGAACAGATAAAGAATCAAAAGCCGATAATGGAATATGCGGCCGGCTAGAACAAATGACGGGGGCGCAGTTCTGTAGTGGTTAGCACGCTCACTTTCTACGCGGCCGACCCAGGTTCAAGGCCTGGTGCATTCACTGAAGAAGGAACAATCTGGCTCCCGAAATTCCCTTCCAGCACGGAAAATGTTGACCACGCAATATGACCATGGCATTTGGTGCGACGATAAGCTCTAAAAATTATCATTATAATTATTAGAGCAAATTATGTGACTAATGTGACTAGTCGATACAGGGGCGCAGCCAGAGCTTTCGTATGGGGGGCACACCAACTTTGAGGGGCACCCCGGAACGTAACCTAGAAAGCTTACTATATCTTTGTTTATATCATTTTTGGGCATCTTTGGTTCAATAAAAATACAAAGAAAATCATTGACGGAGAAGGAAAACTCGATTAAAACCGAAAAAAGGAACAAAATATCACCAAAATGCCATGGAAGTAGCCAAAACACTACTTTTTTGGGATAGATTTAAGGACAGCCAACTCATGCAAGTACTTAACATCAGCGGAGCATGTGATATCTGTTACTATGTGCAGGTTAAGGCATATTGGAGTCGAACATTTTTTTTGTTATGCCCACTGGTTTTGTCGTGACGAGTGAGCCCTGGCTGAACGTGGATTAAGTTACTGGCCTCCCACAATCGCCGTAAGACGAAGAGTGGCATAGTGTCTTTGGAAGAACATATTTTTGCTGCCGGAAAAATTTGGGAGATACCTTTTGAACTCGTTTATTAAGTTCCATATTCTCACGGATCGGTCCCAGTTAAGAGTAAATAAAAGGTGAACAGGCCGGTGGTTTAGATGAGGATGGTGTGACAGGGCTGAAAATTGTAACAACTAGTTCTTCATTTAAATTAATTAGTAGAAATCCTGGTTTAGGGGACTGTGCTCTGAGCTCAGGGGCACATGCCTTTTTATCATCCCTTCCCAGAATCCACCAGTATAATAAGCAACTTATGTAACCTGGGGTGCCTACGTATCACAAGCCGTTTTAGAGATTCCTCATTCCTCGTTAGCTCCGTTTTACAAGGGGAGTTTCCATTGTGTTCTTATTCCCCATCTATTCAAGACCAGCTCTGGGGCCCCCAAATGTGGATCAGAGGCCCCCAGAGCAGCTTCCCCCATCCCCCAGTTGTGCCTCCAGGGACTAGACTAGCTCAGTGACCCCCCCCGAAATGATGGGAGTTGGCCTTGTGTTATTATTATCTGTCTATTCAAGACCACCTCAGGGACCCCTGATGTAGATCAGGCCACAGAGCAGCTCATGCTTCACCCAGGGACTAGACTAGCTCATTGGTCCCAGAGATGTGGTCATCAAACTAGCTCAATGGGCCACAGATACGCTCATAGGGCCTTAAACCAGTTCAAGAAGCCCCAGAACAGTTTAAGGCGCCAGATCACCTCAGGGGGCCTCAAACCAACTTAAGGGGCTCTCACAAGCTCAGCGCCCAGACCAGCTCAGGGTACACTCAGAACCTAGACCCGCTCTTGGGCCCCAGATCAGCTCTTGGGGCCCCAGATCAGTTCAGGGGCCTCAAGTCAGGTCAGGGGGCAGGATCAAGTCAGGGCCACTAAATCAGCTCAGGAATCCCTCACCAGCTCGTGGCCCAAGCAGTTCAAAAGTCCCAGAGCTGCCCAGGGAACACCAGATCGGCCCATAGGGCACCAGATCAGCCTCGGGGACAAATAGTCAGATCAGTGGTCCCCGACCAGCTCGGGGCTCAGATCACCTCGGGAATACCAGATCAAGTCAGGGGCACCTAATTAGCTCAGGAGCCCCATACTATCTCAGGGGCCCTCACCAGCCCCCGTGGGCCCAGTTCAGCTCAGGGCCTGGGAGCTGCTCAGGAAATCACGTAATCAACCCAGGAGGCCCGGGTCAGCTTAGAGGGGACCATATTAGCCATGGGGCACCAGACTAGCTCAGAGGGAATAAAATGGGCTCAGGAGACACACTGATGACTCAGCAGGCACCAGATCGACTCAGGGGGCATTAGTTAAGTTCAGGAGGCAGTATATCTGCTCAGGGTGCACCAGATCGATCAGCACAGGGGGCATGTTCAAGTCAGGGGCACTAAATCAGCTCAGGAATCCCTCATAAGCTCGGGGCCCAATCACTTCAAAAGCCCCATAGCTGCTCAGGGCACACCAGATGCCCATAGGGCACCAGATCAGCTCCGGGGACAAACAATCAGATCAGAGGTCCCCGACCAGCTCGGGAATACCAGATCAAGCCAGGAGGCACTTAATCAGCTCAGGAGCCCCATACCATCTCAGGGGCCCTCATCAGCCTCTGTGGGCTCAGCTCAGCTCAGGGCTTTAGATCTGCTCATGAAATCACGTAAGGAGGCTCAGATCAGCTTAAAGGGCACCAGATTACTCAGGGGGCATCAGATGGGCTCAGGAGGCACCAGATCGACTAAGGGGCATGTAGTGCAGCTCAGGTGGCACCAGATCGATCCGCTCAGGGTCCAGATCAGCTCCCAGCCCCCCAGACTATGGCAGGAGCCTAAATCAGCTCAGGGAGCAACATAACAGCTCAGGGGACACAAGGTGGGCTCAGGGCTCACCAAACCAGCTCAGGGTGGGGGACCAGACCATCTAAGGAGACATCAATAATCAGTTAAGGGGGCACCTAATCAGCTGAAGAGGCACCATATTGACTTAGGAGACAGAATCAACTTGGGGAGGCATGAGATCAGTTCGGGGGCCCGAATCAGCTCAAGGGGCCTGAAATCAGCTATAGGGCACCAAACAAGCTCGGCAGCATTAGACTAACTCAGAGAGCATTATATAGGTTCAGGAGGCACAATTATTTGCTCAGTGGGGCACTCGATTGACTCAGGGGCACCAGATCAGCTTAGAGGGCAAGTAATCAGCTCAAGGGGCCAAGACCAGCTGAGAGGCCACGAGATGAGCTCAAGGAGCACCAGATTGGCTTTACCCGTACGATTATTAGCGACAATGAGGCATTAGATGGACACATACTAGGTGCCCATACTCTTCCCGGGCGCTTGGAAAGGCGATAGAATGCCCTAGCTGACCGAGAAAATCATTAAGCTGTCCAACAATAGTTTCAATCGCTACATGCGGTCCAGTTACATCTAGGTTCAACGGCTAGGGCACTAAATTTCGAGCGGCACGGCCCAAATTGGGTACACCACCTGGCAATCAAAAGGGCATCCCGGCAGTGATGGGGCCACGTGCCCCCTGTGCCTTCCTGGCTGCACCCCTGGACAGTAGATCAACTCCGGGAGGCATTAAATAAGCTCAGGGGGCCCGGATCAGCTCAAGGGGCACTAAAACAGCTAAAAGGTCTCCAGGCAAGCTCGGAGGCATCAAACTAACTCAGAGAGTATTTTATAGGCTCAGAAGGCACACTTATTTTCTCATGAGGGCACCAGATTGACTACGAGGGCACCAGATCAGCTCAGAGGGCACATGATCAGCTCCAGAGGGCACCAGATGAGCTCCGCCCGTACGATTATTGGCGACGAAGAGGCATTATCTGGAAACGAATTACGTGCCTGTGCTCTTCCCGAGTGCTTGGAAAGGCGACAGAATGCCCTAGCTGACCAAAAGGGCACTTAGTTGTCAAACAATAGTTAAAATCGCTAAATGCGGTCTAGTTACATCTAGGTTCAACGGCGCAGGGCACTAAATTCCGAGCGGCACGGCCCAAAGAGGGTACACCACCTGGCAATCAAAAGGGCACCCGGCACCGATGGGTGCACGTGCCCCTGTGCCCCCTGGACAGTTTATAAACTCCGGGAGGCATTAAATAAGTTCAGGGGGCCTGGATCAGCTCAAGGGGCACTAAAACAGCTAATAGGGCAGCAGGCAAGCTCGGAGGCATCAGACTAACTTAGAGAGCATGATATAGGTTCAGAAGGCACAATTATTTATTCAGTGGAGGGGGGCACCAGATTGACTACGAGGGCATCAGATCAGCTCAGAAGGCACATGATCACCTCCAGGGGGCACCAGATGAGCTCCACACGTACGATTATTGGCGACGATGAGGCATTATCTGGAAACGGATTACGTGCCTATACTATTCCCGGGTGCTTGGAAAGGCGACAGAATGTTTTAGGTGACCAAAAAGGCACTTAATTGTCAAACAATAGTTGAAATCGCTAAGTGCAGCCTAGTTCCATCTAGGTTCAACGGCGTAGGGCACTAAATTTCCTGCGGCACGGCCCAAAAGGGGGTACACCACCTGGCAATCAAAAGGGCACCCGGCACCGATGGGGGCACATGCCCCCTGTGTCCCCTGGCTGCGGCCCTGGACAGTAGATAAACTACGGGAGGCATTAAATAAGTTCAGGGGACCCGGATCAGTTCAAGGGGCACTAAAACAGCTAATAGGGCACCGGGCAAGCTCGGAGGCATCAGACTAACTCAGAGAACATTATATAGATTCAGAAGACACAATTATTTTCTCAGGGGGGGGCACCAGGTTGACTACGAGGGCATCAGATCAGCTCAGAGGGCACATGATCAGCTCCAGGGTTCAGGACCAGCGCTCAGGGGGCACAAGATGAGCTCAAGGGGCACCAGATTAGCTCTGCCCATATGATTATTGGCGACGATGAGGTATTATCTGGAAACGGATTACGTGCCTATACTCTTCCCGGGTGCTTGGAAAGGCGACAGAATGCCCCAACTGACCAAAAAAGGCACTTAATTGTCAAACAATAGCTTAAATCACTAAATGCAGTCTAGTTCCATCTAGGCTCAACGACGTAGTGTACTAAATTTCGAGCGGCACGGCCCAAAGAGGGCACACCACCTGACAATCAAAAGGGCACTCCGGCACCGATGCATCGGTGGGGGCACGTGCCCCCTGTGCCCCCCCTGGCTGCGCCCCTGAGTCGATAGGAGGAAACACAACTAGACAGCAAGCAAAGAAAACGAATAAAATGAAAAAAACGAAGGAACACCACAAAAATGCCCGAAAAGTAAATTCAACACGACAAACAACCAAATATTCCGCAAAACATACAGTCCAAACTATAAGGCCCACAAATGCATAACTTCAAGAAATTAGAGATAAGAAGCGCCTTCAGCAGTGGAATAAGAGTGCTGCAATACCAGCAGTGCAGTATTGCTTGTAGTAAAACTACCAACCAGGAGTGTCTTGGCTCATCTCAAATGTTGAGGATCGTCACTTTTAAAACCATACTTTTGATCGAATACTAATCAGATGATAACGTGCGGATCAGAGCCTTGTATCACGGCACTGCACCAAAGCGCGCGCCCCCACACTGCTGACGAACTCCAGTCTAAGTTGTAAGCGCTGCAGCTGGAAGCAGACTTGGTCGGCAACGATCTCTCCCCGCGGCCCCGCCGTGTAATCCGGCCGAGCAATCTGTCCGAGCTGTATGGAGGTGCCCTGTGATGAGCCGGCGCGCCACAGATGCCGCCTGCCAGCTCAGCAGTCGGAGCGGTGGGGGAAGAACGGCGCAACAGTCTCCAGCACTCGCTATGAAAGGCCGCCTCATCACGGCCGTCAGCGAGGTGACGGCATGTTTAAAAGAGAAATCAGAGCCTGGTGTGAACGGCTCATGGTAAGTTGAGGTACAGACAGTTCAAACTTATTATCCAACATCAAGCGATAATTCTTTATCCGAATGATTTCCTATGTTGATTGAATATTCTTTCTAGGCTTTGAGTGAGAAGATATGTAATATAATTCAATGGTATGTGCCTGATGGATAATATTTTTCTAACGTAATCAATATTGAATACGTTGGACAAATATTTTCCGTCAGGCACATGCCGTTGAATTCTGCAGCATTGCTTGCATTCGGTAGTTTATTCTGTAGTTTTTGTATCTTATTCATGGCTTCTTTAAGTTCAGTCGGAATCAGGTATAACAGCGCATTGACGGGGGTCTGAGCCACCTTCGCTTTGATGGGGGGTTGCGGGTACCCGCCCCCTAAGATATCGAGAACCACGCTAGGTAGCAAAAAACAGTAAACGGCGTTGGGTAGCCCATCCACTTCTCCATAAAAATATTTCAAATTTTTTCAGGTCACATATAAGGTCACTAGAGTAAATGAAGATTTTCGGTTATTACATCTGAACGAGTAAAGATAAATCAAAATAAATTAAACTCTATGAATCCTCTCATCAAGACGAATCGAATGATATCTAATATGACCTTGCTAGGTGAAATCAAGGATTTGACCTGATCTGAGGTCAGGTCAAGGTCAAATTAGACAAAATGCATATCAATAGAACTGCAAAGACAAGTTCGATCTAATGCAGTTAAAATGAACGCTTTATCACCTTCCGTTACTAAGTTATTCAGTTAAAACATTTTTTCCCATGCGTTTCCAATAGAGAGGTCATGGTTCGTGCCTGACCTTAGGTCATCGATATAAAAATACCGGAACATATTTCAGAGAACTTGGTGGGGCCATCATGAGATATGAGTTTCAATTGGATAAGCTTACCCTGTACCGACCTATGCTTTCCAAAACTTTTTTTGAGGTCAGGTCACTTGACCTGTTCTGGTGACCTGACCTGAGATGACCTAACCTTAAAATTTTGATAAAAGCTGTAAAAATGACGAGGGAAAAGGTATGCCGAGTACGGTGGCGCTACACGCCGCCGTTTTTATGTTATCTCTGAAAAACCGAGGGAGGGCGGGTACCCGTCCCCCGTCAATGCGCATATTAAAAGCTCAACAAAAGTCATATGGAGGTAAAATTCACTATATATCTACCTTTCGAATGTATTTTTCCATTCATTTTCAAGAATATCAATACACATGTTGTCAAATCGATTGGCTCCAAAATTCACATTTGGTTTGAAAAACAGAATGCGCTTATATGAGACAGGTGACTGTCGTTGATAACACTCACACTAAGAAGAGACTCGCATGATAGTTTGTTTAAGTATCAAACAAACAAAGTTTTACAAATTCAAACGCATGCAAGTTTTCAAGACATTTTCTGCTTCACTTATAGTAAATCTGGTGAGACACTCTGGGGATCACTAAATGCTATCTTCCAATAGTGACATGGATGTGTTGGATGGAAAAACAAATAAAACATGGTATCGAGCGGTCTGAGGACCTCTGTTTCAAATGATAATGCCCTTTTTTCTTCTACCCACCCTTGTTTAGATTAAAACGGCTCATACGTATACGTATATTATCCCAAATTCATTGGAAATACTTTCAGCGGGGCACACGTGGAGAAATGAGTATTTATGAAACAGCCGGAACGGTTGACACCACAGGTTGCCTCGTACGATTAGGAAAACTCTCGGACGTTGGCCTCCAAAATAGTCAGGAACCTCATAACCATGAGAATGGCAGTCTTTAGGTGCTGCAACTACTCTGGTCATTGACGTCCATACTGCTAGATGAGCCTTTCCACTAAACAAGAAGCTATAACTGGCTGGCGGGCACACCATTTCTTCACTGTTACTTATTCTACATTCTTCTACCAAAAATGGTATGCTTTAGGAGTATGTTTCCCAGGTATATGCTCACTGAGCATTGCTCAGTGTCCAGCTAAATGATGCCTTGAAATTACCTACAGGATTCAGCTGCGGATTTCTATCTCTGGGTGTGAGGTGCCCAGTCACCCAGTATCTTTTTTTCATATGAGGCAGTGCAGCACAGTTTGATGTGTTTAAGGGACTGTAGTGTTTTAAAATAGTCTTTATAATACAATGGTTTTCTTAATGCTGTCATATTTGACAGTCTTCGGATTTGGACGCCCCGAATGGTTTCCGAAAATCAACGTTAGTATGCTGGATTCATTAATAGTACATTTGTTAGACAAAAACCTTCCTTCGTCTGTGCCTTTTTATGACAGAGAGGAGAAAGGTTAGAGAAATCAACAATGTTTTGAGTTCCGAATGGAGTTTTGTTTCTTCCTTTTCACCATCCAACAAGGAGCAAGGCACTGGGACAAGTAGCATGACCCTAGATGTCGCAGCTCTCGAAAACAATATATGATGATGATGAAGGAACAAAGAAACACGTGTTTTCCTCTTCTGGTTCATTATCTGGTTCTACTTCGACAGCCTTCTCTATTAATCATCTCTTTATAACTGGTCCAACGGATGACTAGTTTTTTCTACGCCTCTCCCCTCCCTCTCTCAGTTACCGTCTGCCCGGGTCCTACTCCTCTCCACTTAGCAGAAACCCAATGGACGCTCCTGACTTCAGCGAACTTGACCGCCGGCTGGCCTGTGCTGACTCTGCCGCCGTCTTACCTGTACTGAAGAGCAACGTTGGTTGGTGGAGCAGGTATTGAAGCCAATAGAGAGCAAAGTATGGCGGGAAATGTTTGAAAAATATAATATCAATACATCTCCTGGTTCATGGTTTAAGCTACATCATTTTCATGGATAAGCTTCCACTACATTTCTCGCAATACAAGTGAACGCGCCTCCGCCAATCAGCGGCCGCCATCCGCTGACTGCCGCTTGCCTGCAGGCACAGAGGTTAGAGAGGTCACGCTGGGCAGAGCTGACGCCGAGTTTAAGCCTCGGTGGGGAGGGGTCACAAAGCGGATTATAAAACCTACACGCGTGGTGTTGAGAATGATGGTGGTTGTCCCTGCTGTTAGCCTGAGGAAGGAGGACAGGTGGACGTGGGAGACAGGGTGTGCACGTAGGTGAATATATGAGTTAGGCTTTTGTGTAGTCTGCGATGTCGATAGCGCTGGAAAAAATGAGTTCAATAAATGAGTTCGGCATGTGAATATGTTTGGTGGGGTAAATTGAAGGCACCGATTTCGAGTAATCAATATTTCTCGGCATCAGGATGCATAGTTTTTCAAGATTCTTCAATTGACACACACGGCAGTGCAACATGCACGGTACATGTGGCATACATGCCTTGCCGACATTTCAAGCGTATGCAACACCACAAGTTTAAGATCCTAAAATGATTATTTGAGGCGCAGGGATTAGTAGTTTTGACCCTATGAAGAGGGTAGATTAAAGGAAAATCGCAGGGTGCACGAGAAAGTTAACTGAGTAGGCAGTGACGGATCCAGGACTTCATTGGGGGGGGCGGGGCTAGGGGCTTGAGTCTCGGCCACTATTCTCACGGATCAGCCTCCACCTATGCATTAACACTCGCCTCAGGGGCCTCCGAGCCACCTTCATCCTGATGGAGATTGCTCAAACACCCCTCTCGAACTCGGCTCCTATGCGGGATAGGGCAAATGCGAACGCTGCTGGGTAGCTCGTAAAAATTCATTAAGAAACTACATAGGTCACTTTATTGCTCAGGTTATTATTAAGGTCATGACAGGTCAAAGAATGTTGTATGTTAGAGTAGAGTTTTTGGCTCTAGCGTCTGACAGAGTTGAGTTAGAATAATTTTTTTGGGCACCATTCGCTTGCTCTCCTCACGGCAAATCTAATGCTGCATATTATAACTATACCAGGGCAAAATACGCAAATAACCTGACCTCAGGTCGGTTCAAGGTCACTTTAAAACCTGCCATAGTCAATATGCATATCAATCGACTCGCAAAAGCAATCCAAACGTAATGGTATCAAAATAAAAGCTGAATCATTGTTTCCTGCGAAATTATTGACCCAAGCCTGAAAACCGTTTAAGTAGCCCCAGCTGACCTCTCAGAGGTCACAGGTCAAGAATTACAGCATGAACCTGGAAAGGGGCCCAGTATACTACAATTTTGA
This sequence comes from Lepas anatifera, assembly GCA_034440635.1. Taxonomy (NCBI): domain Eukaryota; kingdom Metazoa; phylum Arthropoda; class Thecostraca; family Lepadidae; genus Lepas; species Lepas anatifera. The sequence continues at coordinate 422,354 of JAOTON010000333.1, forward strand.
GAATGCAAAGGTATTATCACCTGTATCTACACAAATACAGTCAAATACTTATTTCTCCCATGCATTTCGAATGGAGAGGTCATGATCCGTATCTGACCCTAGGTCATCGATATGAAAAATCCTGGAATTTATTTTGTAGCGCTCTGTGGGCCTGTTATGTGGTACAACGTTCCATCCAATAGATTCAGCTATTTTTTCTTATGCCGCCTTAAACATTTTTGGAGATGAGGTCACTTGACCTGCACTGGTGACCTGACCTGAAAAGACCCAACCTTGAAATTTTTGGGAAAGTTGCGGAATTCATCAAAGATAAGGTGTGCCAAGAATGGCGGCCTCGAGCGTTTTTTTCCAGCCATCGGAAAAGCCCAAGATGTGGTTCAAACTCCCCCCACCGGGACAAAGGTTAAACTATATGCATTACAACATTGGGGGGGGCTTGAGCCCTCCTAGTCTCCCTTGTATCTGCCACTGTGAGTAGGTATGTATGGCATGAACATAATTGCATGTCTTTAGCATGGACCGTCCCTCTATCATATAATTTTGATACCACCGCCACCAGGCCTCTCGGTGTAACCAGAAGCCACTGTGCACGGCCGTTCAACCGCAATTGTCCGAAATCGTTAGGTCTAAACATTGGCTTGTATGCTACAATGTTCCGCTATTATTACCCGTACTGTAAACGGGTCCAGCATTAACGTGCACTGGCGTGGGAGGGCCTGGCAGGTGATCTACATTAAAACAAATTTTCATTAGCCCAGGTCAGTATATTTAAGGTCAAACGAGGTCATAAAGGTCACATATTGGCCGTACTGGCATCTATAGGAAAATGCCGTGATTGGTGCGGGAAGAAGTCGTAAATATGCTAAAGCCGGACCAGGGTCATGGAGGAAAGATTGCAAAGAATATTTATTAAAATTTTGGGGTCAAGGTTATTCAAGGTCATTGAACAAATGACGTCACAATATGGTATAATCCCTATAATGTACATACACTATAACTAGTAGGTACTATAGCAACTGTTGGGAGGGAAATGATAACACTGGTCAACAGCCAAAATGGATCCGGCACGTGAGCACGTGTTTCTACCTATTTCAATACCACTGATTTCAAATTTCGTAACGGTTTTGTGCCATCGGACCTGGTTTCTTCCCCAGAGCATACCCGGTATGTAGCCCCTACACTTTCCACACACAGACATGAGTCTAGCCTTTAAAATATATAGATCAAAAGATGAAAAATATAGATCAGAGATGTCGAGAATCCGGATTATCTGCACCCAGACAATGCAGCTTATCACTATACATGTGAATATATTGCAACGGAAGACTACCTCGTATTCAAGTGCATGGACATTGTACATACATTGAACAAGGCTTGCAGGCGGTCGCACAAGCTCGCCGGTATTGTAGACCTAGTGGTGACGTCCTAACATCATATGATGAGGACTTTATGTCAGAGTTACCTCTCTTGAAGGTTTAATCCAAGAAAAGTCACAGGTCAAGGTCATACCGCCATTTCAAGGTCATTGAACCTAGTGCCTTCGGTTGGATAACGTCGCCTAATATGACGTATATTATGTTATGACGTCATAGGCTAGGTCACACAATTTTGAGCTCAAGGTCGCAGGTTCAAGTCAAAGGTCATAGGTCAAGGTCACACCTGATTTCCCGCCCGACAGTTGCCATAGTGCTAGTCGCAGTATGCTTGATAGGCAAAATGTAATATTTTGACGTCAAAGGTCAATGGCCTTAAACGACCCTGACCTAAAAGTTTCAGAAAATATTGCTTCAGATCTTTCATCCGTTACTTAAGGTAACTTTCTCTCCATATCCGACTTCTCATCGCTTAATCACGGCATTTCCCAATGGTTACCCTGCACAGACAGAATTTGACCTATATGGCCTCGTTTTACCTTGAATATATTGACCTAGGTCTATGAAAATCGGGTTTAGGGTAGAATACCCTAGCCTCCACAAACACCCATAACGTCCATCCTCCTAGACCTCTCGGGTTTTGCACTGCCAATGTCATTGATGCCAAGTAGGCTTACACAAGGACGACACACAGACATACTGGATCTCAAAATTCTGATCTGATACGGCATTTCTGCTGCCAGATTCGTGTTCAGGGCCACAAATTACCCTAGAAACGGACGATTTTGTATTGGATCCATGGCAAGAGTTAAACTTTGTTAACCAGTGTAATTTACCTTTACCCATGTCCTTTGACCTTGAACTTTGACTTTGCCCTTGACCTTGACCTTTATATTGGGTCACCTTAACTATGACGTCATAGCATAATATACGTCAGATTGAGTCACAACATTTGACCGGAAGTACTGGGGCCAATGACCTTGAAAGGGCTGGTATACCCTTGACCTGTGGCCTTTGCACTTGACCTTGGCTCAACCTTACTCAAACTCGCCAATGCCATCCGAACCAATGTCTAGTATCGAAGAACGCAATCGGAAACAGAACAGACTGGCCACAGAAAGTGTGTGTCAAAATATAAAACATGGAAAAAAGCTAAATAAAATATTACACCTAGCCTTAGCAGCGCAGCTCCCCCAAAGGCTGACCTTAATACCTGCACTGGAGGGGATCTGGCACTAACGCGCAGTGTAGGGCCCATATTTCGTTAGTTTTCGAGATCTTCGGAGGGCCTGGTAGACCCCTAAGATCTCTAAAACTAAGAGATGTAGAAAAACACCGGTTGGGAGTGCGTGAAGGCTATGATGATCTAAATCATGGCTAATTTTCGTTGACCTAGGTCAATATCTTCAATATCAAACGAGGTCATAAATGTCAAATATTGGTCTTGCTGGAGACCTATTAGGAAATGCCGTGATTATGCGGAAAAACCGGGAATAAGGTAGGTAAAGGCAGACCAGGCTCATAGAGGTAAGGTCGCAAAAAAGCTTTCCTACAATTTTGGGGTCAATGTAGTTCAAGGTCATTGACCTGTGAGGTCACAACATGGTATCCTACCGACAATATGCACTTTGACAAACACTATAGCCACTGGTTGGCGGGGAATGAGGATTGGCTTTAACAATGACTTTTGACCTTGACCTTTACATTGAGGTACCTGAACTATGACGTCAAAACATAATACACGTTAGACCGGGTAGTACCATTTGACCGGAAGCAATGGGGTCAATGACTTTGAAAGTGCTGATATAATATTGACCGGTGACCTTTGACATTGACCTTCATGTGAGGTAACCCTGACATATCATTCCGGTTACATGGACATTATGACGCCACCACTCGGTTTCCGATGCAAGTAAACTGGTCCCGCTGCGCGATTGTGGTGATCTCAGAATGCAGGTCGGACTTTGGAAGCCTATAAGTGAAAAATTATCGACTGATTTGCAATTTTTTCATCAATCGACGCACCGTTAAATTCTCTCAAACGTGGCCAAGTATTGTTTTTCGGATATCAGCGGTTCTCCGGCCACCTCGGAAAAATAGGTGACGGGCCTCCGAGGCCCGTCCAGTGCTTGTGTCAAACATTGTAAAGAAACGGTCTCCACGGGGCCACCTAGTGATGTCCGATAAGCGTTTCAAAACTGGATTCGATGAAAATGAATGTCACCCGAATGAGGGGATCCGAGGCTCTCAAGAAAGTTTGTCGGGGCGTATAAGAGTTTTTCTCCCTTTCCCCCATGTGTTGGTCACGGGGGCCCCGAAAGCTCGTCTTGGAGCCGTTTCAGAATTCGCATCGGAAGCTCCAATCGTTGGCTCGAGGGGCCACAAAAGTTGACCTCAGGAGGCCCCAGTCGTTGGTCACGACCGTCAAAAATAGGAAGTTAAGATAGGAATGTAACCAACTTTTCCGTTTGCAAAGATTTCACGCTCATTAAATAAAAAAGTGGAGGCCCCCGGACCTAAAGCCTCACTCCCGGTTTTGCCATCCGCCCCCCCTCACCCTCTTGAGGAAATCCTGGATCCGTTCCCGACTCCTAAGTAAGTAGCGAATATCCTTTGGCAAAAACTTCAGTAAGGTATGTCTTACTGAAGCTGAAGTTAGTTAAGGGCTTTTTATAAGGCGTTCTGTGCAAAGCACCTTTGCCCGCCTCTAAAGTGTGGGGGAGAATTTTCCGGGAGGGGTGTTTACTTTAATGTCGCAGAACAAGGGGCGAATCTTATTTCAGGGAATAGATCGCGAAGTGCAGCAACACTTGCGAGGGAAGGGGATTACTATGGCAGAGATGCTGAGCCTGGGGCACAGGTAGGATTTAAAACTTACGTGAAGAGGCTTGCCAGCGTAAAGATTAGTTTTTTAATTTTGTTCCTTGTTATCGAATGACCGTTTCGCTTACGTTACTCGAGTTCCTCCATTGAAAAATAATAATTTTGGGTTATTAGAAACACCCGTAAGCACCATGACGTGATGCCGCGGGTCTTTTTCCTGCAACCAGGAGGTGAGGTTACAGCACCCTCTGGCTGGGTAGCCGCCGCAGAGAGGAAGAGAGAAGGGTAATAGAACAGATAGAGTGTTAGGGAGGGGTGTGAGTTGGTTAGTTGTGAGTCTTAGATATGGTTAGTAGTTAGTAGTCCTTATGTTAGGGTTAGTTGGTTAGCAAACATTAACGGAGGGTTAGTTAGGGTTAGTTGGTTAGTTGAACTTTTTCCCCTATGGTGGAGCTATTCTGAGTCTACCATACCTTAGGACCAGACAGTTAAAGCCTAGTTTGAACCACCTATTGTTGAAATTTGTCAGGGGAACGTCTTTAGTGTAATTTTTATTTCTAATATGAGGGGTGCTTTCGGATGCAGGTATTTTCATACCTGCCACCATAGACGTCAGATAAAGCTCTGAGCCTAGTAGCCTTCAGGAATGTAGGAGCTTGTCCAGCAGCTCAGGGTAATCATTGCCGAGAAGAGTGGAAAGGTTTACTGGGATATTTCTGATGCGGCAATAATCTAGCATGGGCTGATGGGCATCTGCTGGGGACAGTCGATGAGGATATGGTAGGGATTCTCCATGGCGAGCACGTACCACAGGTACCTACATGCCCATAGGCATTTAATTTGGTGTGTCCGAAGCTGAAGCTGAAGCTTCAACCGGTTATATATATGTACACATCTATGCATATAAAAACAAGGGGCCCCAGACCAAAATTTGGGGCGGCATGCATGGGCGTCAAAAGTGGGTGGGGGGGGAGTAGACTGGGGGAATGCTTCCCACCAGATCGCAAATTAGGAGATGGGACATTTCCCCAAAAGTTTTAGGACTCGGTGTAAGCTTGGACTGTATGCATGTATTGACAAAAAAGAATAAAACGGACAAAAGGCACAGTGAATAAACTATGCCAGTAGCAAAGCGACAGGAGGGGGGCCTTTGGAAACCAGCACTGGAAGAGCCACATTTGCGCCCGGTGGGAGCAGAGGGGTGTGTATAGGGGCTGAGCTGATCGCAGCACATCAGTTCAGCAGAGCCATCAACAGTAACGACCCAAGCTCGAGCCGGACGCTGCTTGGAGAAGCGAATTGCAGCAAGACAGCAGGCCCGGAAAAACGTGGTTGACGTGATTACAATCTCAGACATATGAGGCGCACTCGAAAGACCACAGCTAGGGCTCGGTCCCATACTCGTCCACAGCAGACACAGTACCTATACAGTTTGTTCCGTCGCTCAATCAGTCCGCTGATCCACTCCCAACTCCGCTGGGGAACAACTACTGCGCCAGGGCGCTCTGCCTCAATGGGCCTGATATGAATCGTTTACTATTTTTTCCGAGTTTTTTTATATTTCCGGATTAACATCAACACTATCTGTCCAGAACCCTAGTGTCACACATAGGCAGACTAGCCGCTTAGCTTGACTTAGCTAACCTAGGAGACACGCTACAAAACAACTACAATAGGACACTATAACCTGGCTGAGCATCCCCTGCCCTCCCATCCCACCCTACCCCACATACTGAAATATGAGTCGCGCTATAATCAAATTCGGCACCAAGCAGCGTCGCATCATGATTATTTTGACTCGTGTCGATGTCAGTTAGCGATGCACCTCGTTTTAATTCAGAAAAAGAAAAGTCGCATGAGAACAGATTTTAAGCCCATAATCTCTATAACATACGCTTAGAGACGGCCCACTTCGCATTGTGTTTTTCTATGTTATTATTTCTGATTGCAATGTTTCTTCTATACGGATGTGAAAGAACATGCTCGATTTCGCACCTTCGTATGTTGGCGTTGGTCTTTGCTCCGAGAGTCTGCATTTCAAAATTTACTGTTTTATAAGAAGAATGATAACGTTGTTTGCTGGTTCACCCCCTGTTATCCCGAAGAGTATTAATTTTAATGCATTTTCAGTATTCAAATCGATTCTATTAAATGAGGTATCCCAAATGAGTTTAACTGGGGCACACGTTTATAAAAAGTGAGTGTCTCTTCTTGGTTACAGTATGTGCTGCGGGGATATTTTTAACTTTTCTAATGAATATATAACGGTTGGTAGGCACAAAGCGATGAACTACTCGATAATGCAGGGATTGAAACCGAGTTGACTGAGTACACTGAAATGGAATATCAAATATTGCCCTCCAATCCAAGAAGGAGCCTTCGCGTTCCCACCTAGCTATTGCCGACGGAAACCTTTTTTCCATAAATGACCAACATAAATGTTTGCTCTTTACATCTGATATTTTAGTTTCTCTCTCGCCCATGCATATAGAAAAGACTGCATCTCTCTCATTTCTTTTAAGCTTGTGGCACCCACTAATAGCTATTCTGTCGCACCATAATTGTGGTACACTCTTTATAAGTCTTTGATACGTTAAAAAATATAATTTTGCCGGAGGGAATGTCCTTCTAAGCTCTACTAATGACATTTTCTTTCCTGACTCTGATACGATATTGTCAATTATTTTTATGCCCGCGTTATACAATTCGCTAATAAACCAAGTTTTTCCATCGCTGCGAATGCTTCTGTTATACCACAGTTTTTCTTTTTGTGCGTCTATGGCGTTTCTAATCACCATTCCTGTGTACCTTTGAAATTCAGCTAAAATGTCGCAATAAAACTTAGGAATCTTCAAATTCTTGATACCTATCATCTTTTCCCAATGGCGAGGCTTACATGTCTGCCAGGCTATATTTTCCAATCTTTTTATTTATTTATTTATTATTTATTTATTGCACTTCATCGAGCCGCTCCACAAAATATATGTGGCTATTCTTAGCCCGGAACACATTTGTTGAACACTGAGTTGTACAGAAAACATATTAAGAACACTAAGAAAATACCAGGTTTGATTTTGCTAAAGTTGATCGACAACAACTAACACCGCTGACAACACAATATCTACTGTTCACTTTCCGACGTGGTACTCTTTAACCAGCACATCAAGTGTTTTTTGAAGGCATCCTTCCGCATTTCTAGCATATTCGGTGGGAGTGTGTTATATAGAGTGGGGGCTCGGTATGCAAACTGCCGCCGACCAGCTTCTGTGCGAATCCTTGGTAGATGCATCTGTTGTACTTGTCTAGTTTGCCTTGAATGGATGTTTGAGTTGTGCTGGAGGAGTGTGGACAGTGCTGTTGGTTGCTTTCTTGTGATAATGTTGTGGGTGAGTGTGAGAGTGTGGTATTCTGCTATTTGTCTAGAATTGTACCAACCAGGACCTCTCAAAACGTGAGATATATGATCAAATTTACGGCGACCGGAAACAACTTTGGCACTGAAGTTTATTATTTTTTGGATTTTTCGATGGTTTTTGTCAGAACAGTTTCCGTACACTGAAATGCAGTATCGGACATGTGAGAGAACCAAGCTGTGGACAATTTTAAAGGAGATGTGTTTGGGGAGATGGTGCCTAATATGTATCAATGCTATTAATAGGCCAAAACACTTTTGAGTGAGGAAGGTTACATGCGCGTCCCAAGAGAGATGAGTGTCGAATATGACACCCAGATTGCGGACCGAAGGTACAGGGCTTATAGCTTGATCACGAAATTGGATCTGCAAGGGCGGTAGGTCTTTGAGGCTTTGGCGGCTGCCAATGACCATAAACTTAGTTTTTGCTGCATTAACCTTCATAGAGTTGGCACAGAACCAGGCGTCCAAGGATAAAAGTGTGCGCTCCATTCGGGCTATAAGTTCACTTACTTCATCCCTTCGGCCGGTAACAACAACCTGGGTATCGTCCGCATATTGGGTGATACGGGCATCGGTTGCAAAATAGCTCAGGTCATTGACAAAGACATTGAACAGGAGTGGGCCTAATGAAGATCCTTGAAACACACCGACTTTGTTTGGAAGTCTTTTTGAGAGGGTTTTGCGCCCGCTGCTGTGGTCTAAAACTGACACGCTCTGGGAGTGTCCGCTTAGATAGGAGCGGAACCAATCAGTATCAACTCCGTAGAGCTCTAATTTAGTTAACAACTTTGAGTGGTCAATGACATCGAACGCCTTACTTAAATCGAGCAAGCAAATGAGAGAGATTTCTCCTTGATCCATGGCATGAAAAAATTTGATCAGAAACACTAAGTAGCGCAGTTTCGGTAGAGTGGTAGGGTCTGAAACCATGCTGTGCGGGAGATATTAGATGGTTCCTGGACAGATATGAGTAGAGCTGTCGCTGCACAATTCGCTCAACTATTTTTGAGATAACTGGGACCAATGATATAGGTCTAAAGTTGGCGGGGTCACATGCCGGTCCGGATTTATGAATTGGGTGAACGATTGAGTGTTTCCACGCATTTGGGAAATCATTTCTCTCCAGGCAAGAGTTGATTATGTTCAAGAGTGGGATTCCGATTTCATTAAGGCAAAGTTTAAACACATTGATGCATAATCCATCCAGACCGCAGGCAGATGTGTTTTTCATGGATTGAATGGTACGTTTTAACACTGTAAAGTCTATGGCGGTAACTTTGAAGGAGCACGACCCGACTCTAGGAAGTCTAGTTGGTAGGTAATCGATATTTTGAGAGGTTTGAACGACTTCTTGTGCAACTCGAGGGCCCACACTGACGAAATATTCATTTAGTGCGTCTGCATTTACGTTAGGATTAATGGGAATCCCCTCTTTTCTTACCTATATAGGGTTGAAGAATACGATACATTGATTGGGGGCCGCTGTTATTAATCTGTCGCTCAATATCTAAGACGGTATCACGTCGTATGGATGACTTCACAGTCCGCTTGAGATCTCTGTATTCCTGGTCCCCACGATTTGTACGACGTAATGTCCTAAACTGACGCATCAGATCACGTGTGGCATCAGATACGGGAGGAGCAGTAGGGTTACGGATTTTTGTGCTCTTTATGGGTGCAAAATAGTTTAATATTGGAATGAAGAGAGCTAGAAAAACATCCCATTTGTCAGCTGTGCGCAGGGGGCGGTATACAGGTTGCCAGTCTACCGAGTTGAGTGCTGCGCGGAGTTCAGGCTTTTGGACGCGCTTGAGGTTTCTGCACTCAACGGTGATAGGTTTCGGGCGAGTTCTGGGCACGGTCAAAGCAGCTATTACATATTGATGCGGACTGAAATTACAGAACCTAGTGCGATGGAGCATAACAACACTGGGGTCATTGGTTATGATTACATCGAGCAAAGAGCCACTGGCAAAAGTAGGTACTTGGACATGTTGGGTAAGCGAATAGGCACTCAAAAAGGTATGTAACGCCCTCTTACAAACATCTGACTCATTAGCTAAGAGGTTGCAGTTCAAATCACCAGTAATAACTATCCTTTCTCTGGGGTACTTAACCATGACATGTTGTAGTTGTGTCTCCAGTAATCCCAGGTCAGCTTCGAGGGGCGGTAGAAGTTCGCCGAGGAGGGGCGGTATACTGTTGCGAGAATAAACTGTCGCCCAGGTTGGTCAGGCTTCACCCTTACCCAGAGTGACTCAAGTTTACAGTTAGGATCAGTCACTGGTGGTACACTGATGTTATCTGCATCAATGTTAGACCGAAATAAGGTCGCTACGCCACCATAGCCACTTTTGTCTGAGCGGTCCGACCTAAGTATTTTGAATCCCGGAAATGATATCAGTCGAGATGGGGTGGATGGTTTGAGCCAGCTTTCAGTAATTGCCACGATGTCGTATCTTCTCCGGTGAATTTCGTGATTAAGCTCAAGAATCTTCGGCTTGTGGACTGGATATTAATAGTACATAGCGTCGTTTTCTGGCGTGACTCTGAAGAGCGCCACCCCCGTGACCACGCTTGCGCAGGGGTCTATTTCCTCTTCTTGTTTTTCAGTTCTCTGGGGCTGTTATCTGATCAGGGTCAGCAAACATGTTAAAGTTGGAGCCTTGATAATTGTCCAAAATCACTAGACGGTTGGGTTCAGAAGTAGCCGGTCTGCGGGGTGTGAAACCTGGTGACAAATGTAGCAGATGTTGCTCTGTCTGGGAGTCGCGGTCTTGTGTGTTGTTCTGATCTATCAGAAGAAGACTTGAAATAAGAATCAGAAATCGTATTATGTTCATTGGAGCAAGTGTTGTCGAACTACGAAGCGTTATCAGAGGTGGAAATCAATCCTTCGGGTTGTCTGAAAGACCAGGAATAAACAGAGCCAACGCGAGCGGTCGCACATATGGGACCGCTCAGCGAAAGCTCTGTTATAAAACCTTATCCTTCTAGCATTGACGACGGTTGTAGTGTTTTTTCTGCCGCAATTCACGCCAGAGTGCAATCTGATCGAAATATATGCCTCTGAGCCATACCATTTTCAAGGACTTACAAAATAATTCAACGTCAACAGCATTCAAGCCACCATCTTGAACCTTGGCTGGGCGCTACTAGCGTCATCTATACAACGCCACCCAGCGGACAACGGCGCATCCCATCACTCACAGCATGGGAGTAGGAGCATGTTCCGTTCGAACCCGAACGTTATAACAGATAAGTAATGGAGAATCACATCTCCGATCACAATCACAAGAGGCTCAGTTCACAAAGCAAACCACGTTTGACGCTTTTCTAGCAGCACACGTCAGGCAGTTGGCGACAGCCGCCACACTCAGGCCATGAAGACAATGTTCCGAACACCAGTACGGGTACACGTCAGACCGATGGAAGTCTTGATAGCTGGCTGACAGAGACCGTGTAGTGGATCTAGAGGGGGCCAAAGGACCATGCCCCCACCAAAATTACGGAATTTTGGCTGATTTTCATCAAAAACGCTTTGTTTTTACGATTTTCCGAGTTGCCCCCAAAACCGCGCTGCTGCGTCCGCTAGTAGACCTATGTAAATGTATATTGATGAAGACATCATCGCTAGCGTTTTAACCCTCGCCCCACCGGGGGGCCATCGATGGCCCCCCTAAGGTTTTTCCGGGATAGCAGAAACACGACGAGGCGCAGCGCCGCGGTTGAGGGCTCTACCTCTCACTGCATCATTTTCCCATCATCCCTGAAATTTTTTACCCCGGGTCACCCAAGGTCAGGTCACCAGACGAGGTCAACCAAGGTCATCTCACTTCACCTTTAGAGCTCTGTAAGAGCTACATTTCAAAGTCGATCGATTTGAAACTTCCTACACTTCATAACCCCTCCAGGGCCTACAAGGTGTATATCCGGGATTTTTCGATTTCGTGCCCTGAGGTCAGGTCGCGAGGCGACCTCTCCCATTGGAAAAGCATGGGGAAAAGTTGTTTCATGATATAAAAGCCACAAAAATGATTGCAAATACTCAGACTGCTCAGAACAACGTTTTTGGACACTCTTTCACGGATCCCAGGGGTCATATTTGCCCTTTGACTTTTCCAAGGTCATCCAAGGTCACCAGAGGTCAAAAACAGTATTTTAACAATAACTTTTGACCTAATTGAGCTAGAGCGGTGAAACAAACACCATCGTGTTTGTCTTGTCACTGGCTTTCATTTGATATACGGCAAGGTCACTTTTTGACCTTTCGTGACCTCAGGTCATATTAGGTCACGAGGTGACCTCTGGCGGTCAAACCACTGGCGGGAGGTCTTTACGTTCCACATAGCGGAAAAAGTACTGGCAATTTGCTATCAAATGTACTTTACCAGGCCTCAATAGCTCTAATGACATAAGAGTTATGCCCAGTTTGCTTAATCATTGCATATTTGAGTGAAAATAGCCGATCTTGACCTAATTTGACCTCTGGAGGTCAAACCATTGACCTGAGCACTAAAACATGCCAAGTAATTTCTTACTGAATTCACGCGAGCTTTCTATTGCACTTTGCAGATTTGCGCTAACGCCCATATTTTCGGAGTTAGAGGGGGGCCATCGATGGCCCCCGGTGGGGCGAAGGTGGCGCCGCCCCCGGTGGGGCGCGGGTTAAAAGGCAGCAAATATGGGCAAGATTCGCCTCCCACTCCCCCACCCCTGTCATCACCAGTCTAAAGCTTTCTAACCCCTTCTCTCGCTGGAATGTGAAGGGCGAAAACACTCACAAAGAAATTATTGCGAGCTCCCTTCAAATATGGTAGCTGCGTATAGCCATTCATGACGCAGGTAAGACAACAACATCAAAACATGTACGGTGCAAATCAAAACAAAACAACAGTGCCGCCGCACACAGTCAGTCAGTCGATGGCGGTGTTGTAAAACGTAGTGAGTGCTGTGCAAGAACGAATAATTCATAAAAACAGGTAGTTAGGGTTGATAAATGACACTGAGGGCTGACGCGTGGATATTGGATTGTATGGCCTGTATTATTTGGGCATTTTGGTTTGCCACAGGGCTCCAATATCTTGACCGTGGATCAGTTAGGTGATTACATAACCCTAATACCTTGTGTGTTAATTATATAAATGTATCATGGCGTTTCAGTTAAAATGGATTGTTTTGAAAATAAACTCTCAAAAGATCTTTCATGACCCCATTCAAGGCCCAGGGTAATTTCTGTAAGGGCAAGTGGTGCTTAAGGAAAAGTCAGAGTGTTGGTGTAACCAACATAGGTATTGATGCAGTTGTTGATTGATTAATTGGACAGTTTCCAGTCCATCCTCTGAAATAGCAGAGAAGGGCTTAGGGAAGATTGGAATTGGTACGAAGATGTGTCCTCTGAAACAGCTGGGAAGAGATTTGAAGAGAGACCATTTTCGGTACAGAGGTGGTATGTGTTGGCATTTGCGATCTCGGGTGCCCTTAGACGATGGTGGAATTCACCTGGTGGAATTTAGGTGTGACACTTATAAAAATATGGTGATGTTTGAGGGCCTTTAAAAGCCCTATTACTATATGATTGAGATGATTGGGGTATGGTGCTGTTGTGGTATTGTTTTTGATGGTGGGATTTAGTGGCACTCTTTTAGAGGGTGGTACTGCAATTCCGTATATTGATATGCATCAAGGTGGTGGGCTCTCTCATACGATGCAAAAATGTGGAGCTGTTCTTCAGGTACCAGAATTCTTCAAGAAACTGTCCACCTAAATGAAATATTTTCTGCCAAAATGATCCCTACATCATAACAAATTCACCAATTAGGTACTGAAGAGTCAAAATTGAGTTAACACCTGCCACAATACATCATGGATTCAGCTAAAAAAGCTCTCAAAAAAACACATAGATCATGGTTGCAATTGGCTTACTTTTCTTGTAAAGCTTTTCTGGTTCATGAAATGAGTTTTTCACCAGAATTGGACCTCTCACCTCCTTCAGAAATACAAATCTTGTAGTTTTACAGTTACTTTTTACTGTTTTATTTACTCCAATCCCCTCCAATCACTTGCAGGAAGGAAATCAAAGAAGATTGGAGTGGTCTTTGAAACAGAAATATTAGTGACTAATTGATATTTGACTGTATGAATGGGTAGTCATATTCAAGATTGGGGTTATCTGACCTCTTGTCAGTTTGACATTGCTCTGATAGTTGAAAATGGATTATCATGCTGGGAGTGTTGGGGCCCACTTGTAGAAACTTCTGTTTTTATCCTTCCAAAGTCTTTCAGTATAGAGGGTAATATTTACTTCAGCAGAAGGCTTCACAACCTTATTATAAAGGATATTATGAGATTCTGACAAGCTTACAATAATGTGTTCAAACCTACTTGACAGCGGTATTATGGTAGTAGGCAGATCACATCTCGCGGTTCAAAAGGATCACATCAGAAGGTCCACTTCATATGTTCTACCGCTCAAAATGTCTAACTTAAAAAAGTCCAACATTCAAAAGGTCCAAAGAGGCGTGGTCAGATGCATGAGAGTGGGGTGCATGATAACGCAGAGGCGTGCTAAGGCACCTGATAATAGGAGGCTAGATTAGATTAGATTAGGTTAGGTTGGGTTAGTAGGTTGGGTTAGGTTAGGTTAGGTTAGGTTAGGTTAGGTTAGGTTAGGTTAGGTTAGGTTAGGTTAGGTTAGGTTAGGTTAGGTTGGGTTGGGTTGGGTTGGGTTGGGTTAGTTGGGTTGGGTTGGGTTGGGTTGGGTTGGGTTGGGTTAGAAATATCCCCACATTCTGCAAGAAAATCCCAAGAGGTGAAACAGACAGAAGGGAGAGTTAGAGGAGTAGCATAAAGTGTTACTCAGACCAGAGGCGCACTCAGATCCTGGAAAGAGGGGTGATATCCCCAGACTAGAAAATTGGGACCAAGGACATACACACCTGACCTGACCTGACCTGACCTAATTTAACCTAACCTAATCTAATCTAATCTAATCTAACCTAACCTAACCTAACCTAAAACCTAACCTAAAACCTAACCTAACCTAACCTAACGCCTTTGACCTGCAGTAGGTCACTGGCGAAGGTCTGCGTTTACAAGTGTGTGTCAGGGCAGTATGTCATAAAACACAATAATTCACACCAGGATGAAGCACCAATACGACGATCTTAAATGGCACACACACACAGTGAGAAGAGTCTAGTGGACAGCCACCGCATCTTTCTAATGCACTGAAGGCGGCAAGAGCAACCATGCCATTCACTGCTCAGCATCACATTGCTACTCAACCGACCAGCCCACGGGCGGCAGACGTCGCGCGGGCCACAACACGCCCCTCGGGGTAAACCATGGTTAATATTGTTGGTAGATCTCGAGCGTGTAAGTGTATATTCGCCTCTGTTCGTGTCTCCTGTCGCTTGTTTTACTACTACCCGTCTCCATTGCTACATTTCAATGTCGCCAATATACTTCACCACATAGCAATTACAGTAGGTTAAAGAGTAACGTTTACATAACGGGAATCAGTCGGACCTCTATTCTCGATCGGTGCGGCGAGGTGCCACGCGGCCGTAGTGTGACATCTATTATACGGCCAGAGTGACATCTATAAAACGTCGGAACGACATCTGTAGAACGACTGCCGCGACGCCTGTCATTTTTCTGGTGGATGCAGACTGCACCGAACCAGTCGGTGTTGATGACTAAAAGATCAGTGTTTTTTTTAATTAATTCTGTTGAATGGTTTACATCATTTACATCGATTTATCCAGCGTTGAGAGGCCAACACAATGCGAAAGAAGTACGTAGCCGTGATAGCTCTCAGCGGGGTGCATGCCCAGTTATTTCTTTGAGAATTACCCATGGCCTGAGAATACTATTTTCTGTCCTTTCTGGTATTCATTGATGACCTGAAATGACTTTTTGGCTGAGAACACAGCTTTTTGGATTCCACTAGGGAGTCAAGAGACGTCCTGCTCACAATGGTCGTAAATATGGGGTTCTATAGCCAAGCAAGGGCTAAAGCTGCCTTCACGACGATCGCTAAAGCAAATTGGAATAAAAAACGTTCTTGACTCTCGGGGCACTTTCAAACACTCAAACGCTCACTTCCCTTTTGAGCTCGTATACCTTATCTTTATAGCTCATGTATATAGACGTATAGGTATCTAAAAATTACACTGGAATTCAATTCTTATGAGTCAAGAACGTGTCTGACAGTGGCTCTTCCGTCGTTTTCAGAAGCTCCATCTGCCGAGGAACAGCATCAGCATGTCGTGTGTGTGGCTGCGGCCGGCGGCGGCGGCCGGCCGCCGCTGGGGACTGCGCCAGACCAGGTCACTCCACTCACCCGCCATTCCAACCGAGATGGCGGGCTGGCAGATCCACCGCTACGGCGGTACCGACGAACTCGAGGTGAGCCAGCGGTGATATTGGTAGTGCTGCCATCTAGGAACGAGGTGAACGTCCAGTGATGGTTTTGATGGTGCCGTCCGGTAACCGAGGTGAGCCAGCGGTTATATTATTGGTGCTGCCATCTGGGGATGAGGTGAGCGGGCAGTGATACTGGTAATGTTGCCGTCCGGTAACCGAGGTGGGCCAGCGGTGATACCGTTGATGGTGCCGTCCGGTGAGCCAGCGGTGATACTGGTGATGCTGCCGTCCGGTGACCGAGGTGAGCCAGCAATGATACCGTTGATGGTGCCGTCCGGTGACCGAGGTAAACCAGCAATGATACCGTTGATGGTGCCGTCCGGTGACCGAGGTGAGCCAGCAATGATACCGTTGATGGTGCCCTCCGGTGACCGAGGTGAGCCAGCAATGATACCGTTGATGGTGCCGTCCGGTGAGCCAGCAATGATACCGTTGATGGTGCCCTCCGGTGACCGAGGTGAGCCAGCAATGATACCGTTGATGGTGCCGTCCGGTGAGCCAGCAATGATACCGTTGATGGTGCCGTCCGGTGAGCCAGCAGTGATGCTGTTGATGCTGCCGTCCGGTAACCGAGGTGAGCCAGCGGTTATATTATTGGTGCTGCCATCTGGGGATGAGGTGAGCGGGCAGTGATACTGGTGATGCTGCCGTCCGGTAACCGAGGTGAGCCAGCGGTAATACCGTTGATGGTGCCGTCCGGTGAGCCAGCGGTGATACTGGTGGGGCTGCCGTCCGGTAATCGAGGTGACGAGGAAAAGGGGTGCGGCTCCCTAGCAGAGCGTTATTTTTATGGCTTACTGTTTTTGCTGCTCAACTGCCAGTGGGCTTAAATCAAAGGTGAGCGTCAAATAAAATATATTCTTGGCCTGTACATTTCTTTCGTGTGTATTGCCTGTGACCTGTTCCGCGTTCTTGGTATTTCCTGACGAAGTGGAGCTCGGTGCGATGCCGAGTACTAATTCTGTGCAGTGCGTTTGGTGCTTCAGAGGCACAGCGTGGGCGCGACGTTAACCTTGTGGCTGTGTGTACCGGCAGCTGAGCCGGTCGCTGCGTGTGCCACCGGTGACGTCTCCTCATGACGTTTTGATTCGTGTCCACGCCACCAGCGTCAACCCCATCGACACTGCCATGCTAGGTAAGCGCCAAATCGACTCTGTCCTGCTAGGTAAGTGCCCCGTCGACTCTGTCCTGCTAGGTAAGTGCCCCGTCGACTCTGTCCTGCTAGGTAAGCGCCCCATCAATACTTTCGTGCGAGGTAAGCGCCCCATCGACACTGCCAGGCAAGGTAAGCGCGCCATGGACTCTGTCGTGCTAGGTAATTGTCCCATCGGCACCCCCACGCTAGGTATTTGGCGAATCGACGTCGTCGTGGTGGGTAGCCACAACAACTATGTTTTTTTTGCAATAAAAGGGAATTGGTGAGTAAAGTTTGGATCTTAGTGTGGTGCTGTTGGGTATTAGAGCTGAGGGCAGGATTTCGGCTTGGTTTGCGGGTACTGCAGTGACCCTCTCACAGCTAAGGTGGGTACTTCAGTGACCCTCTGACCATGAGGCAGGCACGGCAGTGACCTTCTGACCCCAGGCGGGTACCGCAGTGACCTTCTGATCCTCAGGTGGGTACCGCAGTGATCACCCTCTCGCCCCTCAGGCGGGTACTGCAGAAACCATGTGGTCCCTCAAGCGGGTACTGCAGTGACACTCAGACCCTTCAGGCGGGTATTGCAGTGACCCTGTGATTCCCAGGCGGGTATATGAAAACCCTCTCCCTCCTCAGGCGGATACGGCAGCTCCACCATCAACATGCTGCGGCTGGCGGCGGGGTCGCTGGAGTTTCCGCTGACGCTGGGCCGGGACGTCTCCGGCGAGGTGGTGGCCGTCGGCGGCAGCGTCCACAGTCTCCGGCCCGGAGACCACGTCTGGGCAGCCGTGGTACCGCAGAGACAGGGCTGCCACGCCCAGTACGTCACCACCGCCGCCAGCAGCGTGGAGTGGCGCCGCTGGCGGCAGATGTGTGTACTAAAGCTTCCGGTTCCTGCAGTAGCGCCTAGTGTTCCAAGACAGAGATGTCGTTTTCGTAAGTTGAAAGACAGCCTTGCTTGATTCAGGATCTCAGTAGCCTTTTTATCACCATAAACGTGGGGAGCAGACTGATGTATTTGCAAAACTCCATGCGTTTAGCTGCTGCTTTCAAAAATATACAATGATTGGGTATTGACTTGGTTTAGGCCCTGTGCCAGGAGCTTCACGTCCACTTGAGCACGTGTTCACGTCCACTTGACACTCACAGCTAGCTCAGCAGTGTGTTCCTCTCATCACTGTGACCTCCCCAGTCCCGGCCGCACTGCCGGCCCTGACCTGAGATGATGCTGGTCGGCCCTGACCTCGCCCTCTCACCAGGTGTCACGCAAGCCGCGCTCGCTGTCGCACGCGGCGGCGGCGGCGCTGCCGTACGCGGCGGCCACCGCCTGGTCGGCGCTGGTGGTCACCGGCCACCTGTGGTCCGAGTCGGCCCGCCGCGGCGCCCGTGTGCTGGTGCTGGGCGCTTCCGGCGGCGTCGGCTCACTGGCCGTCCAACTTCTCACCGCCTGGGGCTGCGAGGTGACTGACTTCCGGCTAGGTTTGGTGCTAGGGGCGTGGGCGTTGTAGAATGGGAGGGTGACGCGTCCCTCCAACTAGTGAGTCAGCGCGGGATGTCTGCTGTAAGAGTTTTAGGACTTAACCTTGTTTTTGTTGTTGTATTTTCCACCTATTATCCGCGTGAAATTAGACAAATATACGTGTGAAATGCATCGTCGCTATCGCTCTCAGACAAACAGTGCCCAAAATTCGCCTCTCTCCCTTTGCCATCATCACCGGTCAGGGGTCTGTTCCCCAGTAAGGATTCCGTGGCGAGACCCCTGGCTAGAGGGCTCATTTTAAATTATTTTAATTGCGATTCTGCGTTCACAGAAAAGTCTGGCTTTCATTGCCCCTGGATAACGGCTGTGTTACTTGCTTACCTCTGAGTGTTTCTCACCCCAGAAAGCACGACGTCAGGCGACGAAACACGTTAGATGACGTGTACCGTTGCCTGAGGTGATGTGTACTTCTACATCAGGTGACGTGTACCGTTGCCTCAGGTGACGTGTAACGTTGCCTCAGGTGACGTTACCGTTACCTCAGGTGACTTGTACCGTTGCCTCAGGTGACGTGTAACAGTGCCTCAGGTGACGTTACCTCAGGTGACGTGTACCGTTTCCTCAGGTGACGTGTACCGTTGCCTCAGGTGACGTGTAACATTGCCTCAGGTGACGTTACCGTTACCTCAGGTGACGTTACCGTTAGCTCAGGTGACGTGTACCGTTGCCTCAGCTGACGTGTAACGTTGCCCTAGATGACGTGCAACGTTGCCTCAGGTGACGTGTACCGTTGCCTCAGCTGACGTGTACTTCTACATCAGGTGACGTGTACCGTTGCCTCGGGTGACGTGTACCGTTGCCTCAGGTGACGTGTAACGTTGCCCTAAATGACGTGCAACGTTGCTCAAGTGACGTGTACCGTTGCCTCAGCTGACGTGTACTTCTACATCAGGTGACGTGTACCGTTGCTCAGGTGACGTGTAACGTTGCCTCAGGTGACGTGTACCGTTGCCTCAGGTGACGTGTACCTTTGCTTCAGCTGACGTGTACTTCTACATCAGGTGACGTGTACCGTTGCCTCAGCTGACGTGTACTTCTACATCAGGTGACGGCGACGTGTGCGACTGACGCGGTGCCGCTGGTGGAGGGCCTGCACGAGGCAATAGCAGTGGTGGACTACACCTCTGAGACAGCTGACTCCACTCTACAGGGGCTGCGCGGGTAAGCCGGGAGTAGGGAACGCCCGACTCTGAGTCGGGAGTACGGGAACGTCCAACTCGGACTCGGGAGTACGGGAACACCCCGCTCCGTTTCGGGAGTATACGCCGCTTGCCGGGAGTACGGGAACGCCTGACTCTGAGTCGGGATTACGGGAACGCCCGACTCTGAGTTGGGAGTACGCGAACTTCCGACTCTGAGCCGGGAGTACGGGAACTTCCGACTCCGAGCCGGGAGTACGGGAACGCCCTGCTCTGAGCCGGGAGTACAGTAACGCCCTACTCTGCTCGACTCTGAGTCGGGAATACGGGAACGCCCGGCTCTGAGTCGGGAATACGGAGACGCCCGACCTGAGTCGGGCGTACGGGAACGCCCGACTCTGCTTGACTCTTAGTCGGGAGTCCGGGAACGCCCGTCTCTGAGCCGGGAGTGCAGTAACGGCCGGCTCTGCTCGGCCCTGACTCAGGGCCGAGCCGAGTCCGGGATCAGACTGCCTAATGTTGGTCAGTATGCAGTGTCCTACTGCGCTGACGCTGGCTCTCACGGCACTTGCCGCACCAGCTGTCTTATTTGGGACAATGTGATTGTGTCCGGGGTGGGATCGCTCATGAGGATTTCTCAAGTTCAAAATAGATCCGCTGCTCATTAAATTATGCACCCAATTTCAAAGAGTAGTTGCGCATCAGCCTGGGACATCGAGTCCAATGGATGACACCCGCGCTGTGACAGGTTTGACGTCATTCTGGACTGTTCGGGCGCCTGTTCGGAGCGGTACCTACCGCTGCTGAAGCCGTGGACGTACGCCAAGTACGTGACGCTGTCGCCGCCTCTGCTCCGGAACCTGGACTCGGACGGCCTGCTGTCCGGCTCCCTCAGGAACGCCGCCGAGCTGGTCAGCAGCAACATCACCAGTCACAGCCAGGGCCGCACCTTCAGGTGAGGGTGACCGAAGTCACGGTCGCACCTTCAGGCGAGGGTGACCGAAGTCAGGGTCGCACCTCCAGGTGAGGTGACCGAAGTCACGGTCGCACCTTCAGGCGAGGGTGACCGAAGTCAGGGTCGCACCTCCAGGTGAGAGTGATCACTATTAGGGCCGCCCTTTCAGGTGAGGGTAGCCACTGTTAGGGCCGCCCCTTCAGGAGAGGGTAGCCACTGTTAAGCCCGCCCCTTCAGGTGAGGGTAGCCGCTGTTAGGGCCGCCCCTTCAGGTGAGGGTAGCCACTGTTAGGGCCGCCCCTTCAGGTGAGGGTAGCCACTGTTAGGGCCGCCCCTTCAGGTGAGGGTAGACACTGTTAGGGCCGCCCCTTCAGGTGAGGGTAGCCACTGTTAGGGCCGCCCCTTCAGGTGAGGGTAGCCACTGTTAGGGCCGCCCCTTCAGGTGAGGGTAGCCACTGTTAGGGCCGCCCCTTCAGGTGAGGGTAGCCACTGTTAGGGCCGCCCCTTCAGGTGAGGGTAGCCACTGTTAGGGCCGCCCCTTTAGGTGAGGGTAGCCACTGTTAGGGCCGCCCCTTCAGGCGAGGGTAGCCACTGTTAGGCCGCCCTTCAGGTGAGGGTAGCCACTGTTAGGGCCGCACCTTCAGGTGAGGGTAGCCACTGTTAGGGCCGCACCTTCAGGTGAGAGTGGTAACTGTTAGGGCTGCACCCTCAGTGAGGGTAGCCACTGTTAGGGCCGCCCCTTCAGGTGAGGGTAGCCACTGTTAGGGCCGCTCCTTCAGGTGAGGGTAGCCACTGGTAGGACTGCACCCTCAGGTGTGAGCAACCTCTCTTTAACCTCTCCCATATTTGTGACCGGCTGGTCCATCGCATTTTCGTCACGAGCTCACTTCCCTTGCTTACGTCCGGCCGAGTTTGGGTATTTTTCTGCTGTTTTGATCGAGCGTCCATTCGTTTCTATGCTACACGGTACGGACTTCCTTATGTATCCTTATCCTTATGTATGCGGTTGTGCATGTATTCTGGGTAGTTCTTCTTGGAGAGGACTTACCTCGGATACATGAGTGGCCCCAGCACGGTACTGACCCCGGGAACGGTCCAATCGACTCATGTATCCAGGTGCCTGGTACGCTTCTGCCACTAGGTCCTGGTGCTTCCCTGGAAGAAGGGCCACGAGGGTGGGCCTTACCATGGGACAAAGTTTTGAGTCAAAATATAATATTCTTTCGATATGAGTAATTTGACTATAAATTGTTTTTCTTAGAAATCACTGAAAATGAGTTTTATGAGCTTACACGAATGTTTCATTAAAATGAAGCTGCTAGATTATCTGGGGTTGGAGGTCAGGTCCTCCTGGATTTTGGGTCTTCCATAGGCTTTGTAAAGGGCTTGTATTGCCGTGCCAACATTAGCCCACCCATGCCCTCCCGTTGTTTCTCGTCCCATCCCCCCTCACTGGATCGAGAAGAGATCCCCAGTCTTGATCTGGGGTGCATGCTACACGGTACGGATTTCTCCAGAGTCCTTCTCGGGGAGGACTGAGGCAGAGTGGTGTAAACATAACAGACACCCGATTTCTTGAGTTGGTGAGTCTGTTGGTGTGATCGGTGCGGTCGTTGTACGTACTTAACTGCTCATGTATCCGGGGTAAACTATCTTCACACAAACTATACGATGACGACGCTCACACAACTTACCCGATCAATGTGCCATAGTGTCATAGTATCACAGCCAGTTAAAACGAGAACATTGCTACCTGTTTAGCCATCAGAAAAGCCGTAGTCTGTGGTGACGTGACTCGTATGTTCTACTTCTGAGGCTGTTTCTCTCTCTGCCTCAGGTGGGCCTTCTTCATGCCCAACGGATGCGCGCTGAACCAAGTCAGAGAGCTGGTCGATGATGGAAAGGTAATGAATGGATGATGATGATGATTGGTTTGGTCTTTGGTACGAAAAGGTTAAATTTGTAATGGTGGAAAAGGCCTCTGAGCCGTGACCTGTACTGCCCCGATACTATCTAAATGTGGTCATGTAAAATTCAATTTTTCCTTTATCTGACCTGAATCAGTGATCGTCGACATATGGGACGTCCAACGGAATACTATCCGTCTTAGAAAAACCGCTAAGATGGGATTTGCAAATTTATAATAAAACTTCTGCTTGGAGGCATCCCAGGGATGTCAGATGTTGGCTCGTCCGTAATGCCTTGTCATGTTTCATTCCTTAGTCTGTTTTTTGTGAGATTCTCTCTTTTGTTTCTTGTCAGCTTCTTTCTTTTGTTTCTTGTCAGATTCCTTCTTCCTTATCGGTGTCGTGAACCATATTTCTCTCTGTAGATTCGGCCTGTGGTGCAGCACCAGCTCAGCTTTGAAGAGCTCCCCACCGCCTACTCGCTAGTTATGCAGGGCCACGCCCGCGGAAAAACGGTCGTCAGTGTGGTCCCAGACGACGCTAGCGACTCTCAGCGGCCGGATAACGAATCAAGCGACAACAGCGACAGCTAACGTGAGATGAGGGAAGTAAAAATGATAGAAATGGCAGAGTGAATTGTTGCTCCTATCGTATCTTTTATGACGTATATTTGTATGTTTTCTCTGTTGTTTTTAAGTGCTGGGGATATGTTGTGTTATTGTCTAGAATAACAGAGCTGGGACGTGCATATTACTGAATGTGCGTGATGCGAGTCGTTTGGAGGCAGGTTTGATCTGCTCACTGAGTGTATTTATTAATATGGTAATTTCTGAGTATTGTAGGTGAACTTTAAACCTGTGCAACCTTAAATGAGTTATTGACTTGTTTCTTGTTTGTCGTCTGATTGGTCCCACATTTGCGTTGTAGATTTTAGCCGGCCACCATCGTAGATCGTAGATTTTGGCTGACGTTCTTTCCGTGCTGACTGTTCGAAGCTGAGGACCTGCAGGGGAAGATGTCTCAAGGCAATGGTACTGAAGGTTTCCGGACCAATATAAGTTCTGAAACTTTTGCTTGTAGTGTGACAGTCGATTACCCAACCTGGCGATGCACCTGACAAGAAACGTAACGTTATGTGTGGAGCATTAAAGTTGCATTAACGTTGTATATGTAGGCATGAACTTCCCGGAGGTGTTTTGGCGTCTTCGCGGCTATCTGGCACTGAGATGCAATACATCTGTAATCGTGGTGATGTTTTTTATTTCGTTTTATCAGCATCAGAGATGATTTCAATATATATTCGAAATCTAGAGATAGAACAATATGTAACCAAAGACAAGACGAGTTAATACAAATGATATGCTTAAACGATGCAGAGAGGCTAAAATATGCGTTTGCCATGCAAGCGTTCATTTCTTTAACCAAGTTAGTGAAAGTATTGCACACAATACAATCTTTAAAAGGTGCTGATATCGCTACAAATATTCAAGGGTAAATGTTTCGGTGGTAAATATTAGTAAGACCGAGTAGTAAATGCTACGATTAAAACGCATATTGGGCGAAAGCCCAGTGGGAACCTGATATAAAAAGGTAAACCCAATGAATTAATCATTCGGGCACCGGATTCTCAAGAACATGCCACTTTTCATTCTCTGCATGGTTTCAAATATGCAGAAGCTGCCTCGCAGGTCCAAAAATCTATCTTGAAAACAGCACAGCAAAGAGTGTATGTACAATTCGACGTTGCACTCGTGGCGAGGGATTTATGTCGCTGCTATGCATAGTGCAGGAGCAATGTGCGAAACAATAAAGATTAGAATCATATCCCGTACCCCGAACAACCTGTTCGCGTAGATATGACTCAGAGGAAAGTTATGCCAACTTCATTTAAATATTAATAATTATTGAATAATCAGCTCAAGATTTACGAATATCTGCCTTAACCCTCGCCCCACCGGGGGCCATCGATGCCCCCTACGGTTTTTTCGAGATAGCAGAAAAAGGACGAAACGCAGCACCGCGGTTGAGGGCTCTATCTCATCATTTTACCACCATCCCTGAAAATTTTTACCCCGGTTCACCCAAGGTCAGGTCACCAGGTGAGGTCAGCCAAGGTCACCTGACTTCAACTTTGGAGCTCGATAAGAGCCACATTTCCTAGTCGATCGATTTGAAACTTGATACACTCCATTTATTGACCCCTCCAGGGTCTACCAAGTTTATATCCGGGATAATTCGATTTCGTGACCTGTGGTCAGGTCACGAGGCGAACTCTCCCATTGGAAAAGCATGGAGAAAAGCTATCTTACGATCTAAAAGCCACAAAAATGATCGCAAATGCTCAGACTGCTCAGAACAGCGTTTCTGGACACCCTTTCACGAATCCCAGGGGCCATATTTGCCCTTTGACTTTTCCAAGGTCATCCAAAGTCACCAGGGGTCAAAAACAGTATTTTGACAATGACTTGACCTAATTAAGCCAGAGCGCTGAAACAAACACCATCGTGTATGTCTCATCACTGGCTTTCATGTGATATACGACAAGGCCACTTTCGGACCTTTCGTGACCTCAGGTCATATTAGGTCACGAGGTGACCTATGGAGGTCAAACCACTGGTGGAAGGTCCTTACGTTCCAAATGGCGGAAAAATAACTGGCAATTTCCTATTTCAGTATATTTATATTTCTATTCCTATATCTCTATTCCATGATACTGTGACAATGTTAAAGCAATGTTGTGATGACAATATTGTTTAGACAATATATCCACGATCATTTTCACAATTTTGTGTGCTACTAGGGTTCTGACGAGCCTATGTAAGGAACACAATTTGAATTTGAATAGAAACATGCATTTCCGAACATTCAAACGTGTTTCGTTTTATATTTAGTCAACGCGTGCTACGATCATATCATTTAGACCTTTTATGATTTTGTCACAATATATAGCCGAATCTTTCGTTTTCATGATATAACACGAGTGTTTAGTGCGGTTAATCGAGAAGCCGGGTGCTCTGTTGGACTGAGTAATCACTGAGAGGTGCGTGTCGAGAATTCCAATTTGCCCAGAATAACGCCCGGTTAATGGCCGGGTCTAGGATTTCCGATCGAGGGAGATCGTAAGGAGGAGCCATCCAAATCAGGGGGTGCCAAAAAGTATCAGGTGGGCTGGGCGTTGAATCCTATGACGGAGACGCTGATACTCGCATCGTGGGGGTGGGGGGGAGGGTGAGAGGTGACCTTGCAGAGAACACCAAGTTCGATGAAGGGACGGGTGAGTGTCTCCTTGCCCACTAGATCGGCCTATGATCTGTATCACGAATTTCCATGATAAATTTGGGTATTTTCCCTTTACATCCACACAAGGACGCAGCTGAGCGCCATCGTCAACTGGTGGTATTTAGTCAGATTTGGGATGAGACCCCATCTGACGAACCCCGACTGTAAACATGACGACTGAGACGACGCTGCAGCAACAGTCCATCAGCTGGGGCGGCCATCTTGCGGTAAATTTTGACCTCGTCAGGGTATATCACATTGTTTCCAGTCAACTTCATGTGCTGGGTCATCAGTAAATATGGAACAAATTGGAGTGAAGCCACCAGGGAAACTTTCGCACTGTTCAACGCGGACGGTTCAAAACACTACCCATATCCAATTGGACGTATGTATATGTTACAGGGAAAGTGCGAAATCCGGGATTTCGCGAACTCCTAGGGATTTCGCGAAATCACTGACCAGCGGGGAGTTCGCGAAATCCCTAGGGAGTTCGCGAAATCACTGGCCGACCAGGGATTTCGCGAACTCCCTAGGATTTCGCGAACTCACTGAAACTTCAGTGATTTCGCGAACTACCTGAATGCTTTTCAGGGATTTCGCGAAATCCCTAACATGCCAATATGTCATATAGTTTAAATCCGAAGAATGATCTTTCAGTGATCTGGTTTTACACTCCCCGTCCATGTTTTTCTTTCTATGTTGTATTTTGCTTGATTTTATGTATGTCGGCCTGATATTTATTCTTTGAAAATTAATTTTACACCCTCAGCTCTACCTCACACCGGGTCCTTGTGCCCGGTGACGAACTATTCGAGTCACTAGCCTTCCTCGAGGTGCATGGTTTATGCAATATGAACCGTAGGTGTAGAGGGGGGCTCAAAACAAACTAGAGATGCCACTACTTTTTTCATTGTCATCGCAATGAATATCTTGATTTCTTAACAAAGCAGACTCCTGATGGGAAGTATTGTGCGGTAAGAAACGGACAAAGAACTGATATACTTTCACAAAGGTCTATTTTAGCTATGTCTATGTTGGAATGTACCTACTACGGACGTCCACAAATTTTCCAATAACAATACTTTGATACAAGAGGAAGTGTCGGCCTCGAAAAAGCTCTCGGTGTAAGAAGCGGCACGCCTGTCATCGTTTGACCATTGCCAAGGCTTTCAGAAATTTTATTGTCGATTCCAGCGGGCTAGCAAATGCACTTCAGCTTAGGTGCTCCAGCCACGGTCATGACAATAGGCAATGAGATAGCACATTGCAAATATGCGTAACAATTGTATTATTCCGTGTTTGCTTATGCCGACAACTATAGTTGTCGGCTTATGTTCAGCTGTAGCTGAAACTGTAAAACACTTCTGATATACTGATAAACTAAAAACAGATGTGGTCTAGTTAATTTGCAGAATAATTATTTCGTTGTTCCAGTTCTGAAAATTTATCTTAGTATAGTCGAACCGTACCTGTAAAGATTGGCCAAAGTTTTGGAATACATTAATGAACTTAATGCAAAAATAAGATAACATTATTGTATTTTCCTTCCAGAAAGTAATACGAAATGGCCATCAGATAAGCAGCATTTTCTTTGTGTAGTAATGAGGATTGTGATATGATAATGATCTCTCTGCAGATGCTGGATAAGTGAGTTGGAAAGAAGCGCTTCAGAATTTTGTCTCTAACGGTACTCCAGTTGGTGCCCTGACCGACCTCGTACCGAGTACTGCATGGCCGGGGCGGGGTTGGGTAACCATACCCCTTGGGTTTTTCGCAAGTCTTGAAAACGGCTACGCGCAGGCTGCTGTACCCAGTACGTTTTTTTCTGTAGCTTTTACAACTCCTGTCAACATTTTCGGTTTAGGTCATTTCGGTCAGGACATCAGTGCGGTCAGTGACATCATCTCCAAAAAAGAAGAAAACAACATAAGCAAGAAACAGCTTAATTTATCAATCTAAAATTCGTATTGAATACAGGGCCGACTGAGTACAGTTTTATTTTTAGGCATTCTGAAGTCGATGACCTAAGGTCAATTATGAGTCATGATGACACCGTTGGAAAAGTATCGGTAAAATGGTTTAAACATCATAATTTTGTTGGGAACGGAGCTAAATGGTATATTTTGGCATCATTGTGGTTGTCTTGTTTGTGCAGTTCTAATGATATGCATTCTGACCCAATTCGATGTTAACCTTATCCAAGGTCAGGTCAAATCTTAGCTTTGACCTAGAATAGTCACATTATTAAGCATTCGACGTCGCTTGCAGAAAGCTTCAGATAGTGAATCCTTATATATTGTATCTCTTCTACATCAGATGGTAGGACTGAAGAACTGTATTTCAGTTATATCACCATATCCATTTTGTGACATTGTTTGGCTTTCAATGCCCTCAGATTTTACCCGTCAAAGAATGCATAGAACACTTCCTTTAAATCTTAGGTTGTGCTACTTAACGCTATTTACTTTTTCGCTAACTAGCGTAGTTTTTAGATTTTAGGCGGGGGCGTAGCCACCCCTCGTCAGGTGAAGGTGGCTCAGACCCCTGGCATTGCACGTCTTAAAAATTGCATCCCGCGAAACTAGTTTGAGATTCATACCAAACGTTTTTGACCGTGATGATTTTAAGCTATCAAAAGGCATAGTCATAAGAGACTTCGCAATTGCTCTCGATGACCGGCACCTCATCGACACCACCAGCCAAAAGACACGTGATGAGTTTTCAAAATGTGAGCGTCGGGCACATCTTTTCGGATGGCGTGGTTTGCTCAAAGTAAGTGCGTTGCGCCATTGCCGAGCATTTATACCATTTTTCAGTAGCGCAAATATTTCTGCCATTTCTTGAACTGTGTTACACCCGATTTATTCTAGTGATCAAGCCATGGATTTCGTACCATTTTCTTTATCGTATCCGTAGATCAAATTCCATAATAATGCAACCTACATGAAATATCGTAACGCTATTCTGTGATGTAGATTTTACATAAAATAACCGTAGCGTCACATAATTATGAAGGTGGTGATAGCGTAGATTACTTTTTATTGAATACTTGGGTAGTTACCTGACTCCATGCACTGCATATGTATAATATTAAATATACAGATCTATCATAGGCGGATCCAAGATTGCCGATCGGGGAGGCATCTTCGGGGGAGAGGGCGGGCGCCATCCGGACCAGGGAGTGCCTTTTTTGACCAAAAACCTATCAGGTGGGCGCAAATCCTATCGATGGGCGCCGATTTTTACATCCTAGGGACGGGGGATGGAAAGCGACATTTTGAGTAGCGCCGTGACTATTTCAGGGGCGCCGAGGGTCGATCGGGGGGCACCTGCGGGCTAAAAAGCAGTTCGGTGGTCGCCGACCAAATACAAACATCGACTGCTGGTTGTCGAAACAAATATTCCAGATAATAATTGTTTACCGATTAACTGCACAGCCTGGAAAGTAAAACAAGCGCTGTGAAGCGGTCTCTATTGCACAAAAATCAAACATACATCATACATCAAACTTACAAAACAGACATCATGCAGCTTGCAAGTTAAAAGTCTGCAAATCTGTTCGACAAATTTGAATAATATGAAGCAGGCGAGCACTGGCTCATCAAGTACTGTCCAACCAAAACGTAGTCTTGTTCCAAACTGGCTCTTTGGGAAGATCCCAAGTACTGCTTTCCCAGGATGCCTGGTCGTGGAATGTTTGTAGGTGCTCATTCAGCCACAATGCCCAGACTGACACTATTTTCTCACCCACTTTAAAGGGCGCGAGCCGGAAAAATTTGCCTCCGGTATGCACTGCATCATTGCCCACCCGCTATATCGAAGAGCACCGTCCTCAATAAATGTCCAGCGTCTCCAGCCGTCAATATTTCACATTTGAATTCTGAAGAAATCGCCCTGGCGGCAGGGTTAGCACTTCATCCGTCTACGCCGCCGTCCGACAACCCGCCCGACAACCACCCAAGCTACTCAGACGCAGCATTTGACAATAACGAAACGGTTTTTTCTTCAACATATGATACTTTGTAAGACTGACATCACTGAACATATAGAACAAATATTTATGAACAAAATAACATCAATAACAGCAGTTCTGATCGTATTATAGCTCTCTTTTATTTATTCCGTTGAGCAATGTTACGTTATTTGTGTACGATTTGGTTGTCGACTGCAGATCTGCGCCGATGACTCCTGGACAACCAGCGTAGCCATAAACGGGGTATGGCAGCGTCCCACGGGCGGCAGAGCAGTATGGTGACGTATGTACCAGGGCTAAAGCTTGGTGCTTTTGGTACCCAAAACAGAGGCACAATAAATCAATAAATGAAAGATGGGTGCAACAGACGAGATCAAGAGGTAAAGGCCCATGTTTTTGAACCAATCTGTTCTGACAGGTGCCATCTGAGTATTCATCTTCCAGCAGAGCTTGATTTGGTCGCCCCGACAATTAACAAAAAGGTTTTGTGGGTCGCCGGTGAGGACGGTAGGACGGAGCTTTTTTAGCCCTGGGCACCTGCCCCTTTTGTCCCCTAAATCTGCGTATAAAATATATCATGAATATAAAATAACCAAGTACCAAATCACAGTGAAGGCGAAGGTGTATTCTGTGGGGGAGTGTGTGGGAACCAAATTTCAGGAGTGGACAGGGCGTTTTGACCGCCAGGGGCCAGTGTCTTTCTCTCCCGTGATCCACATTTGCAATCAGCAGCAACTGAACTTTTACATTGCAGTACAATATTGATAAGCGAAACTCGATAAATGTATCGCTACGACCTCAACAATACAATTATGACCTTCCTTATAATTAGCTTAAAACCTTCGTAATATTTAGCTCAAACCTCCCTTCCGGACATTTTTACGGAAAATGTCCGGTTACTGTTAGAAACAAATCATAAGAACAATAGTCCGCAATCCTAGCTAGTCTCCTTGAGCTGACTAAATGTCAGGAATTCGCGAACTCCCTGGTGTTTATCCGGGATTTCGCGAACTCCCTGACTTCTAAGTCCAGGGATTTCGCGAACTCCTGGCTGGTCAGTGATTTCCGAAATCCCTGGAGTTCGCGAACTCCCGATTTTGCACTTCCTGTAACATATATACCGTTCACGATGGTGCTCAAACTAGGTATGCTATATCATAAAGAGTATGATATCGTAGTTAGTTTTGTCAATACAACCTGTCAACGTCTGTGGTCAAAGCTTATGTGCCCGCCGCAGCTTTTGAGACGAATACTTGTGATTAACTCTCAATATATTGTTTTATCAAAAACTAAATGTATGTATGTATATACGATACGATGTGCAAAGCGCACATTCAGGTCACCAAAGGTAAAACAAATATGTTCAAGTACCGTAAGAGGTCAGCGTAGGTCAACTGAGGTCGAAGCATGCTTCGCCTTCAAGTGATTTAAGCTCCGTCTGGCGAAACGCAGCGTAAAATACAAAAGCACAAAATCTCCCTTCCATGCATGCCTCTGGAAAATAAGCCGTAGCTTGATGACCTGATATGACTCGGATATAACTTACTATATCCGAAATATACGTAATGGATTCTCCAAAGCCATGCAAAGGAACCCAGTCCCCTTGGCGGATTCAGAATAAACTTTTGGAGGGGTCAAGCCACCGCTTAGGGGAATCGATAGAAAATCGTGAAAACATAGTATTTTAAAGTAAAAAACTGCCAAAATTTGTAACTTTTGCGGGAGGAGGGAGGGCAAAATACTATTTTAGGCTTGGATGGAAGCCACGGCCCCTTTTGGTCCCCCTTGGATCCGCCAGTGTCATAGTCACTATTCATACAATAGTATTTTTTTGCCGTATCGAAAAAATATCATGGACATCAACCACGCTGTAAGGGCGAGGGTTAAGATCAAGGACGGGGAAAGTGTGGGGGGATAGGGTGCCATAACTCCGCAGCATGGGTTTTTTTCAGTCCAAAAAGTTAGGTTTTGCGTAATTAAGTTGCTGTTGTGGAGCTGAGTTCCATGAAAACGCAAGAATGCCGCGTGACTCACAATACTGGTGTTAGTGCTGGAGATTTAGTCACCAGGCTTCTACATGGATATTTCCTCTGGTATTTTTTGCATGCCCATTTCAGCCGTGTTGCCTTCATAGCATCACAAACCAGTTTTTCATGTTCTTATTGTATGAAAACTATAGGTTCCACGTTTCTGCATGGATATTTCCGCTGGTTTTTTCCGCATGCCCATATCAGCCGTGTTGCTGAGTCGGTAGCCTATCTGGTTGCGGAGTATGGGTTTTTCAGGAAAGTTCAATAGTCTTTCTTGCTTTCACTGATAGTTCGATACACAACCACAAACCACAGCATGAGCAGAACCAGACACTTCTCTCTTCGGTGCATGGATGGGGATATAGTGACCAACCTGGGCTGATTACCTGGGCCCAAGAGCAGTGGCGGATCCAGAAATGCATTTCGGGGGGGCTAGGGGGCTCGAGCCACACCCGTCAGTACCTCGGGCAGCCCCTCGCCTGTGTATCAACTACAGGGGCTCGGACATTTGGGGGATTGAGCCCCCGAGCCCCTCGCTTGGATCTGCCACTGCTTAAGATCGTGAAAAACATGTTTAAGAAAATCGACGAAAATCGAAGGGTAAATGCCCTCCCCCCACACCTGGATCCACCCCTGTATGAAAAAGTAAGGCTCCTCGAAACAATTCAATGCGGTTGAGTTAAAACTTGTAAACAGGCACATATCAAGAGACCTTAGAGCGAAAGAACTCAATGGTCTGGAAAGTTACAAACTACTGGAGGCTTAATGTAAATCACGACTGAGAAAAATGAGTCATCAAGCCTCAATATGCTGCCCAACGTCTTTTGATGCATGCATTTATTTGAATTTATTACTTATGAACCTGTATTTCCCGTTCCGACTATTCAGTGCATAATTCAATCTCCAATAAAACTCGTACCCTTATCTCGCTGTCCGCGAATATATTGAGTTCTTGGCGAGCCTATTGTGCGCATCTGGCTCTTATCCATCCCCACACTTCTGCGCGCCCGAGCATCCTGGCATCATCAGTTTTATTATTCAGTCAAGTGTGGAGCTGAGACGTAATCAACCAGAGCCTCCTCCTCGGCTCTCTGGCCTGATACCAATGTGTGGATCCGTCAAACCAATCAAACGGGATTTACCGCTGTAGCGCGGATCGCCACGCTTTCCTCTCTGTTTGCTTGTTTGTCGAGGGATCCGCGTCAGCACGTGATATCGATAGTGTTAAGACCGACCCCCAACATTATGAAGGCTCTTATGAAGCCGCTCTAGCGGGATGTGCATTTGATAGTTTGTGATTGAAATCAAGAAATGGTTGGAACACGTGAATAGATGTAGCTTCTGTAGGACGAAACAGCCACATTTTGGTGAAAAGATTATCTGTCAATACTGCCGAGAAAAAACATCGAATATCCGTCTCCATAAGAATTGTGGCGTTTTAGATTTCCCATTTGACAAATCAGTGAAACAATATACTACTTCTGAGAAATTGACCCAGTCAGCCGGTATACAGAGAGAATTCCTTTCCTCCTCAGAGCCACTGAGGTCAATATCATCAGCATCAGTGTGAAGCGACCGACATAATGACACATCCCCGGCTGTCGGCGGCCCGGCGGTCAGCTGATTAATTGGTGACGTCACCGTGTGATCGGTGGCAGCCGCCGGGACAGCCTGGGGCGGCGTCCGCCAATAATGCCTCCTGAGGAGAACTGCACACACGCCAGATTCAATAACCGGGCCAACAGAACAACCGCCCAGCCAGCAGCTCCACCACAGCATTCTTACCAATGGTTTCATTAAAACACGTAGGTTTGCACTTCAGGAATTTGGTTATTTAACTTGTGATTGGAGTCACCAGCAATACCTATAGACAGCGGAGGAGAGGAAGGGGCTCAAGAGGCTTTCGTCCGAAAATATTGTCTCTAGAGAGACAAAAAGTGATTTAAAATCTGTTGGCCATTAAATGTTTTTTTTGGGATACAAATCATAGAAATTTTCCATATTCTGTTATTATTAGTCAGTCATGCTACTTATTAAATAAACCCTTCGATTTGATGGTCGTAGGTATAACTTCTTCCTTCCTCTACCCTCCGTTCCGGAGGGCCAGTCTTTCAAGATATGCTCGTAGCAAAGCTAAAGCGTCAGGGGCTCTTAAGAAGGACCCTTCCTCTGAATGTGTTCATTTTATTTAAGTACTAAATTATAGGTTCATTGTGAATGTAATGGGAAAATTTATCACAGTAAATAATAAATGTGTGATGGTACCAAAGGTAGCTTTTCTAGGCGTATTAGCTTTGCTGCTGTCATAGATTAAACAGCACGCTTAGAGTTAAATTTGTATTTCATCGCAATTTGTGTATTTTCAATCATTGCAAAGCAGTTATGAAAATAACCATAATTACACGTTCTCAAACCCTACAGTGCAATTGAAGTGATTTGCCCAGAAAAAAAAAACACTCAGGGTTGGAAATAATGATATATTTAATAGATGCAGGAGCAGAGGAAACACTGGGAGCGGTGCACACCCCTTCATTCCTGTCTAAAGGGGTAGGTGCCTGAGCATCAAGCTATATGTAAATATTTCTTAGCCATTTTAAGTATAACGTAGGCATGGCTGGAGATCTCTTCTCGATCCAGGGGAGGGGAAGGGTCCTGGGTGGGTTAACGCTGGCACGGCAATGTAAACAAACCCTATACAAAGCCCATGGGAGACCCAAAATCCGGGAGGGTCCTGACCCTGCACCCCCGGGATTTCCACCCATGAACGTAGGGAACATTGTCAGAAATCTGACTAACAGTTCCAGGCGGTTTTGTGATGATTAACACGCGCATTGACGGGGGTCTGAGCCACCTTCGCATTGACGGGGGGCGGGTACCCGCCCCCCTAAGATCTCGAGAACCACGGTAGGTAGCGAAAAACGGTAAACGGCGTTGGGTTGCCCATCCACTTCTCCATCGAAAACATTTGAACCATTTTTTATCAGGTCACATTTAAGGTCACAGGAGGTCAAAACATGCCGTCATAGGGATAACATGTAAATTCAGTTTTTCGGCCATTACATCTGAACAAGTGAAGCTAGACCAAAACGACTTAAACCGTATGAATCCTCTCAGCAAGCCGAATCGAATGATATATAATTTGACCTTGCTAGGTCAAATCAAGGATTTGACATGACCTGAGGTCAGGTCAGGATCAAATTATATAAAAAGCATATCATTAGAACTGCAAAGCCCAGGCGAGTCTAATGCAGCTAAAATAAATGCTCTATCACCACCCGTTACTGAGTTATTCCGTAAAAACCATTTTTCCCATGTATTTCCAATGGAGAGGTCATGCCTCGTACCTGACCTTAGGTCATCGATATAAAAAATACCGGAACATATTTTAGAGAACTCGGTGGGGCCATTATGTGATATGAATTTCAATCGGATAAGTTCACCCTGCTCCGACTTATGCTATCTTAAACTTTGAGGTCGGGTCACTTGACCTGCACTGGTGACCTGACCTGACATGTCCTAACCTTAAAATTTTCACAGAAGTTGTAAAAATGATGAGGGAAAAGGTATACTAAGTACGGCCGTTTTTCTGCTATTTCCGAAAAACCCGAGGGGGGCGGGTAACCACCCCCCCCGTCAATGCGCGTGTTAATATAATGAGTGGAGGGGTCGGCTAAGTGTTGTGGTGTTGTTAACGTTGCTAAATATCTGGAGACAAAATTGCAGCAACTGATTTAGAATTTCACTACGATGGTAGGGAGGGGTACGAAGCCTCAGGGGATTGCGAGAAGCCTCCGGACAACGGAGGGACTTTCAGCATTGGTGTGAGTGAGACTGCAGCTGAAATGCCTGACTTGCTTTCCGACGTCTGTTTTTAGTGACCACCATCAATCATTTTCGACATTCCGCAGACGTTTTCCAGTCTATTTCCCGCACCTTCAGCCGCGAGAGTGTCATCGCTGTCTTCGGCATCCCAGGGACGTTCTCACTGTCCAAATAATGGACAGGGCAAGGGAAGCGCGGGGTTCGTCGGTGAATCTTCAGCTCTTTGCTGACAAAAATCTGCCGAGCCTAGAATGGGGAGCTTCTTAGAACTTGAGCTTATTTTTCCTTCCTGTCCTGCCGAAAGTTAAGTCCTAAGAAAGCTGATGCGTGAAACATGAGTGGGGAAAACAGTGTGCAAGTCGGAAACACCAAAAGAAAATATGGATAACCTGAAATATTACATTATTAGGTGATTTTGCGATATAAAGCCTGGCTTCACTCTCTTTTGTCCTCAAGAGCAGTAATAATACACAGCCATTTGCACCCTATCAGAGCGATAGCCGAGAAGTACTCCAATTGTTCGATAATCGATGCCAATTGTGGTGATTATTGTTGGCGGCATCATTGCCGGGAGCGACAGTGCGCCCCTTTTTCTCAATAGCCCGTGAGTGTAGCATAG
The DNA here is from genome assembly GCA_034440635.1 of Lepas anatifera. Lineage (NCBI taxonomy): Eukaryota > Metazoa > Arthropoda > Thecostraca > Lepadidae > Lepas > Lepas anatifera. Next base: position 458,796 of record JAOTON010000333.1, read on the forward strand.
GCGTAGCCAGAGTGCAAGTCAGTGGGGAGCGCAGCCCAAGCAGACTAAATGCTTAAAGTGATGGAGTAATGTAATTAGCACGACCAGACTCACAGTGATAATATCGCACGGAACTCGGGTCATCCATGTGAAATAGATTTCACCGTCACTTGAACGCGTCTAAGGCGATGCGTGGTGATTTTCCTGATTGATTACTCTCTTTGTGTTCTCTCAATAGCGGTAATCATTGCCCTATGCCATGGAATTTGTCCTTCCGATTGGCACTATGGTGTCTGAGCGTATATGTTGATTCAGTGCTTTCTGGTAGCAAATGGGACGATAATGTGCTCTCCAGGAGCGATCGAATTGATGGAATTGAGGAATTATCTATTTATCTATTTTTCTATCTATTCATTTATTCCATTACATGAGTAACAGGCTCTGGGCGCCCAGTTACTTCCCAGGTCCACAGCGTGCATAAAGCATGCTTAAAAGCACATCCTTCCATCTCGGTTGAGCCTCTTATACATACATCGATGACTGTGACTTAAATTCAGAATATTAAAAAGTAAAGTATGTAACAGGAAACGTAAAAATAAGACCTAAAAAGGGGCCTAATACAGGACCAATGTGTCAGTGAAAGTACATCGATGAAATAAAACAAAATATACAAATAGGATGCTGTTTTACATATCAAACAACACGTGCCTCAAGTCAAGGATGTGTAATGTTAAAAGCGTCGAAATCTGGGCTAATACCAAAATACTCGGTAAAAGAGCCTGCATCTCTACAGACAAAAAAACAGATTTTACTGTGTCTACTCTGCCATACGGAGCATGGAGCAGCTGCTGTTGTGCCCCCTGGTTCGGTGCCGAGGAACGTGAAAGGGGAAAATTCCCCAGCAGGTAGGCTGAGTCAACTCTACTATGGAAAATTATGGGTACGAAACAAATGTCATACTGTAGCCGCCTGTGTGCAAGGCTAGATACTCTGAAGAGTTTTAGTAGGTTCGGATAAACAAGTGAAGAAGATGGTCGAGTCGTGTGGCTGTTGGCAGCTAACCATATCAAAATTTTTTGTTGGATCATTTTGAGTCTTTCCAAGTGAGGTTTTGTGGCCCCTCCCCAAATAACACACCCGCATTCCAAAATGGATCTGATGTTGCCGAAATAAGCTGCAAGCATAGGCCCCGTCTGCAGTCCTCCCGCTGATCTCCCGGTCTGGAGACAGCGTGTCAAAACCCCAAGCATTCTATTTGCTTTGCGAACAGTGAGGTCTGTGTGACCGCCAAATGTCAACTTTGTATCGAGCCAAACTCCAAGACCCCGTACTTTATTTATGTGTTCCAACGTTGAATTTTGAATAGTGCAGGTGGCCGGGACCATATTATTTTCTTAGCATTATCCTAAAAGGCTGACATTTAGATGGGTTGAGGTTCAATTTCCAGGGCTTTGACCAGTTGTACAGGCGGTTCAAATCATTATTTAACACGCGCCCCGCTGGGGGGGCGAAATTCGCCCCCTCCTGGTTTTCTCCAGATAACGCATAAAGCGAAGAGACGCAGAACAACGAAACTGACAGTACCTTATCCCTGATCAATTTTGCGCATCTGGCCAAATGTTTTAGGTCAGGTTATGTCAGGTCACGGAACTATTCAAGGTCAAGTGATCTGATCTCAAAACCCAAAATCACGAGTTTGAAGCAGTGCCTAGGGAACATCTGTCAACCCATCAGTTTGAAATTTTCACAATGTGATAAAGTCATAAGGGTGTACAAATGTAATATCTCGGAATTTCGATATTGTTGACCTAAGGTGGGGTCAAATTTTTTGTCACCCATCATAAGTCTATGGTGAACAAATAGAATGGGCTCGTTTTCAGTAAATACTGGATAGATAAAGTTGAAAATCCTCAAACCGTCTATTCTTACTATCATCTTGACCATCAAGTTGAGTTTTTGACAATCTGACCTCTCAAAGGTCATGTCAGGTCACAGGAGCATAGAGTGATTGTTTTGCCAATAACTTCTCACTAAATTGAGATAAAGCTCCCATTCTGCTCGCATTGTGCTTATATTGTCACGGGGAGTCAATTAATATGCAACATGATCATACCAGGTAACTCTGTGACCCTGACCTAGTTCGAGGTTAGGTCATTTTCACCATTTGACCTAACAAGGTCATATTATACATCATTAGATTTGCCACGATGAGAGAAATCCAATGATGCATAAATATTTGCTGTAGCTCCCCTGAGAACAGATCTAGAGAGAGAAACGTACACTGCTCCGTTGTAAGCCTATGGAGGCTTCTTTGACCTGTGCTGACCTCAATATTGACCTGACAAAAATACTACGTATAATTTTTATGTTTCTTGTCAAGAGATTTCGAAAGCTGTCCGTAATTTTCCTTTAGCTGTGCTAGAAAATGAGATACGGAGGGGGGGCGAAATTCGCCCCCCCCAGCGGGGCTCGTCATGCCAGGGACCCCAGCGGGGCGAGTGTTAAGCATTAGATTATTACAGGTCCCCATATCGTGATCATATAACTTATCAGCAGTGTTTTGACAGCCGCACTGAGGAAGGATCTGACACTAAACACACACTGAAGGGGGGCGAGGAGCCCCCTTTGATATTTCAAATATGAAGAGGGCTAGGGAAACGGACACTTGGAATTTTGTACTGACTGTAGTGATATACATTACAGGCAAGTTGACAAGGTATATTCTGGCCTGTCTCTTCGAATCCTGGATATAAAATGCACTGAGATTATATATTTGGGCACAGCCCTTCGTCAGAGTCAGGTAGGTTAAATCTCAAATTATCATTTTATATCCAGAATTCGAGGAGACAGGCCAGTATATACCTTGTCAACCTATAATCATGGTCCTCGCCTCAACAGTCCAAAAACTACAGGTATGTTTAATTGACTTGGGTCAATGTCTTCAAGATAAAACATCGGTCATGCTAGGGACCTATTGAAAAAAATGCTTTGATCATGCGGGAATAGGTGGAAATCCACTAAAAATGAACCGGGACCGTGGAGCTAAGTTCCAATGGAGAGTTTCCGATATCTTGCGGTCAAAGTTTAGGTATTGCCTATGGCGTCACACTACATTTACCCCATAGTGCATATTTAGAATTTGCACCATAGAGGCTGTTGGATTGGATATGATAATATGACACTGGCACTGACTCATGACCTTTGAACTTGAGCTGTGACCTTGAAATCAGAGCTGTTTAACCTCAACCATGGCGTAATCGCATAATATACGTCACACTGGAGGACAATCGTATGACTGAAAGCACCGCAGTCAATATCCTTGAGAAGTGCAGCGTAGCCTGGAACCGTGGCCTTTGACCTTGACTTTTCAACGTGAAGTAGCATTGACACACCATTCCAATTACATGACATCATGACCTCAGCGCTTGCTCTACAAATCATGAGAATTGTCGCCACGGCGCTATTGCAGTTATAAACCAACATGCCCATAATTTCTATCAATTTCCAGCAAGTAGCGTGCTTCAGTTCTCTGACCACCTTGGGGAAACAGGAGGGCGTCTCTCCCTCCCCTTCCCTCCAGCTGTAGGTACAAGGCACGTGTTAAGTTAGCGACCAAACGGAAGGTGGAAAGGCGATAGCTGGTTACATAAAACAATTAATTTTTTAGGCAGCCTAAGCAAATTCAGTAATTTTGGACATCATGCAGCGGAGAAAAAGGAATGCTTCTGCAGGAAATTACTTTGCCTGATTGGGTTGAATATCTAGGTCGTGAGTGATTAGTCTGAATAAAAAGACGCTATGAAAACTATTTTTGGCATCACCTAAAAATGAGTAGAAGTGAGATCCCTATTCATGAAGTGAGAAAGACGTCCATACGGCCCGTCAGTTACCCAAATATTTTTCAGGACTTCTCTCTAGAGAATCGTGCCTGGCTAGAGACACAATTACTGCCCAGAACATAAAGAATGTTATAGCGCCGAGCAAACAGTAGCATTCGTAAGCAGGAGCGTCGCCACTGGGAAAAGCAGCGAAACTTAAACTCTTTGCTGAGGTAAAGCTATCCGCTCTTGATCCATGCCCTTCCATCCCCGTGGCAACATCTATACTTTTGTGATCAATGAATGAACCGTAAGTGTGTTGGGAGAAGAGTTCGAGAGGGCCTATTGAACGACAAAAATAATTCTTCCAAAAACGTTTTGATTGATAAAATATAATATCGGAAAAAGTTGCAAACAACGAGGCATGAACTGTCCAGACATGTCTAATAAGCAGGGTGTCAGATGACACATGTCTTTTGGTCTAGAGAAGGGGTGGATTTCCCTCACATTTCCCTCACGCTGGCAGAGGCAAAGATTCACGTGGTCAATTATCGCCTATGAAGTCTGTTATGTCTAAGCATGTTGTTATGTGTGATAAAGATACGTTTTCTGAATAACCGAACACCTAGACTGTATCACTGGCGATCAATATTCTGATCAATTTTCGCAAAAGTCTCTAACAATCCTGACAGCGCGAACGGCTCAGCTGCGTGCTCACAGATAATCCTTTACTGAGTGGCTGTGCATTAGTGTCTCCTTTTTTGGTGTGCATCATGTTAATTCTGTGCAGTTTTTAGTCAATCTCAGCAAAGTTGTCTCATACCTTCCATCGATCACCTGAAATTCTTAGCTCCACGGAACATTGTCATGTTCAAGTCCTATAGGTCGTAGTGTGTGTATGCGTCTACATAGGTACGTCAAACGGCGTCTGTGATAGGCGGCAACACCAGGGGCGGCGGCTGGCACATGGCAAGGCTTCTGATAACACAGGAGGAGAGGAAAAATACTGATCCTCTCCTAATTTGGCACGTACGTAGGCCTATAGATGACTTCGCCCACACCCTCATCCACAGCAAACCTAAGCGAGCTGCATTGCATCACATCTCATAAATCATCACTATCATCACACCTCACGAATACCTGTGTGGCGAAACTCCCAAAAACATAGGCAACGTATGTAGAGCGTACTCACAAAACAAATCTGGGACATACCTCTTTCCATAACGACAAGGCAATCGTGGCAGTAGGTAATGCGCATGTGAATGTCAAACTAGTTTATTACCAGGCGGGTGCGCAGCGCCCACGGGTCTCTCCCCTACATATGAAAACAATTAAATCCATAAATATATTCAGAAATACACATACACATGGATTACAAAACAAGCACATGAGGTAAAAAAAGAAGATGAGGTTAAGAAAACGCACATGGTGATACCGATGCCCCACAGCCCAACGTGCCAGGGGCAGGCGCAGGCGTGCCTGCCAGCTATCGATGGAGTGCGCCGGGCGGCCGATTTTCGCGCGCATGGTGTCACTCTTTGCCTGATTAGACATATATAAATTTAAGAACGCAAAATATAATTGATGTTATTAGAAAACACAGGCACCGGGAAATATTTTGGTAGTTTATATTGAGGTGAATCGCTGGCCAAACTTAGACAAAATTGTTTCAAAAATTGAATAAAATTTCCTAAATTTTATAAATAGTTACTTTTGAAAAAAAGAACGACAACCTCAAAGTTGGATAATATAATGTTAAATACAATCACGTTTTAAATGATCATCCATAACGAAGGACTGCACCAAAAATAATGATTGTATGCCACCATGGTTTGCAAAAACACATATTTGCAAGATTTTCAGCAAGCTGTAACTCCAAAACCCGTATTTTCAGAAATTGAATATTCTCAAACCTGAATTATACGCCATTGATAACCCTGTGCGAGGAGTTGGAACGAAATCTGAGGCGATGGTATGTAAATCCAGGTGGTGCCTGGTCGATTTGTCCTGGAACGCCCCATACACTAACCACTTACCTTTTGTGGGCTGAGTGACCAAATTTTTGAAACATTCATCTGGGCATATTCGGCTTGGAAATAACAAAGTCGGTAAATTGAACACCACGAAGTAGATTTCCCGGAAATTCAGCTTTGTTTATAAAACAAGAAAAAAGACATTGACTCCGTAAGTGAATCAAGTTACTATACATTTTCTGTCCCTGACGCAAAGGACAGAGTTGCAAGATATCTCAGCAGACCTTCCACAGTTCCTCCAAAGGTCACCTAGATCACACATCTATTTCTCGCTGCAGACATACGTTGACCGTCCCAAATTTGTAGTTAGGCGTCTAAAGAAAGGTAAAGTTTTGTGACAAGAAGATATATTCTGCAAGTCTGGGCGAGCATACACGTCGGAAACAGGGGGGGGCAGGGAAGTGTGGAAATTAAAATCAATGAAACCAATCTTAACCCTCGCCCCACTTGGGGCCATCGATGGCCCCCTAAGGTTTTTTTCGAGATAGCAGAAAACGATGAGACGCAGCACTGCGGTTGAGGGCTTTACCTCTTACCCCATCATTTTAACACCATCCCTGAATTTTTTACCCCGGGTCTCCCAAGGTCAGGTCACCAGGCGAGGTCAACCAAGGTCACCTCACTTCAACTTTTGAGCTCTACAAGAGCTATATTTCTAAGTCGATTGATTTGAAAATTCCTACACTTCATGACCCCTCCAGGGCCTACAATATGTATATCCGGGATTTTTCTATTCGTGACCTGAGGTCAGGTCACAAGATGACCTCTCCTATTGAAAAAAACATGGGAAAAGCTGTTTTATGATCTAAAAGTAAAACAAAAAGATTTCAAATGCTTGGCTTACTCAGAAAAGCGTTCTTGGACACCCTTTCACGGATCCCAGGGGCCATATTTTCCCTTTGATCTCTCCGAGGCCATCCAAGGTCACCAGTGTCAAAAACAGTATTTTGACAATAACTTTTGGCCTAATGAAGCTAGAGCGCTGAATCAAACATCATCGTGTATGTTTTGTCACTGGCTTTCATTTGATATACAACAATGTCACTTTCTGACCTTTGGTGACCTCAGTAGGTCATATTAGGCCATGAGGTGACCTCTGGAGGTCAAACCACTAGCGGGAGGTCATTACGTTTCACATAGCGGAAAAAGGTCTGGAATTTTCCTATCCAATGTAGGTTACCAGATTTTTTCTTTTTAGTGGCCTTCCTACGACCAGCCAACGGCCGGCCGCGTTTCCATCGCAGGCATCTACGGCGAACACTGCCAGCCGACATGTCCGAGATGGGCCAAGCTCGCTTGGTCCATTTCGGACAGGCAGCCACCAGAGCTCGCCGTGATGTCCGCGATGCAAACGCGGCCGTTATTCATTCAAACACCAGTGCCACGGAGGGTCATTTTCTCGAAAGAAGGTGATCCCCGCAGCAAGGAGGTTTGAATGGTAAACAGCTAAGGGCGAGGGGTCCGAAAGAAAACTCGCCCGCAAAGGCTGGCAGCCAAAGCCAGCGGCCACTAGTTTGGAATATATAAAGGCAAAAATAACTGGAAGGGGAAAACCCCAGATAGATACGTTCGGTGAGGGGACCAAAAGTATTTATGTGGGATGAAAAACCCTTCCTTACATTTACCTAAAATGGTGGAGCTATTCGTTTTTACACTGAACACACGCTGAACACATTCGCCAAAGAAGCACACATCTTTCAACGATAATCACTTCTCACCTGAGCCATATGTCCCCTTAGATGGTGCCGAAGATGGTGCCGGAGCCGGCATTGTTTGAGGCCCCCATCCAGCCCTGGGCAGCATTCAGGTGGAGTTTTGTAACCAGAGCCCTTGTCAGTCTTTGGTGTTTGGGGGACCGGTGGCCCCAAGGCTTGGCAAGGGAGGGGTGGAGGGGTGCAGATAGGAAGTGATTATCACCTGATTCAATTTCCATTCTCAGGTTACGGAGCGAGGAGATTAGGCGCCGTATCGAGGGAATTCTTAAGTCATTAGCGAGGGAATTAGCTTCCTTTTTTAATTTCACAAAACCGTATGACCGGACAGGGTTCGGAGATGTCCGTTTGTTGGATGAGGCCAAGTGGAGGCTTCAGTGAGGCCTCATCCTATCCATGTGCCTCGAGAACGGAGGGTGATCTCGTAGTCAGGATCCATCTTAGATCAGGGACGATCTAAGGCCAGGAGAATTTGAAACCAGGTCCGGTTATACTGTTTTGAGAACTGCCTACATCACGGGTCTGATATGGCCTTTTTTCTTTCTTTTTTTTAATACATAAAATCTTAGCACGCCACATAGAAGTGCTAACGAAATCAAGCACCAGCATATCTCTAATGGCATAAGAGTTATGCCCAGTTTGCTTGGGCATTGTATATTTGAGTGAAAATAGCCTATCTTGACCTAACTTGACCTCTGGAGGTCAAACCATTGACCTCAGCGCTTAAAAATGCAAAGTAATTTCTCACTGAATTCACGCGAGCTTTCTAATACATTTTGTAGATTTGCGCTAACACCTATATTTTTTTAGTTAGAGGGGCCAGCGATGTGCCCACGTTGGGGCAAGGGGGTTAATAGGAAAATGTTAAATTTTAGCCACATCTGAAAATTATTGAAACATTCTCTTACCAGCATAAGGGGCAGTTATCAAGAAGAAAAAAGTCGCCGAGATACTTTTTTCTTGGGGATAATGTTTCTTGTCAACAGGAGGTTGAAGATCAACTGAACCCCTCACTTTTTGTCGTTGGCGACGCTTATGCCGGGAGCAGGTAGCCAATAATCATAATGGTGGGTGAAAAGAGAGCGAAAGTCGCTGATGATCCGCTGGCCATTTCCTGATGGTATTTGAGCAGCCTGATTTAATTAAAGAATGGGGAAAATATTCACTGTCTACGGATTTCACCTGAAATTAGAATCGGACATATAGAATAACATATCAATAATATTTACAAATGAAACTGCTTTTCTTTTCAATTTCTTCACGACATAAGCCATAAACTAAACACGCCATCCAATCAATTTCAGATCCCTTGACCAAGTCAACACCCAGCCGACCCAATCTGTGCACAGCCTCAGAGTTTGTTCTCAAAACACGCCGATCGCTAGGGGGTGATATTGCCACATTTAGTGTCATCTAATTGCCAATCAAGGTGTGAGTCTATGACCACGGGCACGGTCTATTTCCTGCCCGGTGCCCTGAGGGAGTTCCGCGTGTCACCCACCACCGCCGGTGGCCACCGCAAGCCCCGCCCACCCCACCTTACCGGCCACGCTATTGGTCGGCACTGATGAGATCTGTCACCGTATAGGAGACCGGCCGTGAACAGCACGGCGCGGCGGGCAGATGTTGACAAATTACATCAGGATTCTATTCATTGCCCGTTAATTGCCGATGCTATTGGATAGAGATGAAACAGGGGTGGGAGAGGTCGCCCAGAAGGAGTCGGCCAGTGCACGAGGAAGCACGCCTGTGCCATTGAAGTCCGAGGTGTTGGAGGAGGAGAGCATGACCACCACCACATTCAAGAGGGAGCTGTACAGCATCGACAACATCCTGGGGCGATCCACCGGTCCAGAGTCACCCGGCCAGTCTTCACACACACCCAATAAAGGTGAGAGATTGCCTGATGAGACTTCAATAGTGAACAATTCATACAAATGACACAATAGGGGTAAAGCCAGGACATATGTTGCACTGAGGAAAATGAACTCAAGTACCAGCCTATGACTATATCCTGAGTTGTATCCTTAAATTGAAGCCGGTTAAGCTGAGGTCCCAGCATATCGTGATCATACTGTGATTTTGTCTGGTCTTTATCCCCTAGTATTTCCCATCAAAACTGTAGCTGAAAAGAAGGGGCATGTATTGGATCATGTTTCAGTGGGACGTATACAAAGTTCCAGCTCCTAAGCTTGGCATTAAAGCTTGCCGCAGGAGCCCGGAAGTCTGCTCGTGAGGTGCGGTGACAGTTTCAGTGCTGGTGTTATTTTTAAACTGTTAAATTCCCTCGTTGTCGTGCCCTCTTAACACGTGTGATGAAACTGGCCCAAAAGTGCCCCAGCCTATCTTTTCCACGGTGGCCGGAGAAGAGCTTGCAGCAGAAAGACGCTAATTTGTTACATCAGAGAGAATGGATGAGCGAGTCGATTGGTGAAAATGGTCGGTGATGTGGCTTTCAGATTTTCAAAGTCAAACCTATATTCTGGTATTGCAACAATCCCACGGCCCACCTAGTTTACGTACATTGTAGACAGAGCGGTGACTTCATAATCCCATATACTCAATGAGGCTGACATGTCAAGGGTACCTCATATGAAGGTCAATGTCTATGCCACAACCTACAGACTAAGCTCATTTTTGGGAGAGGTGACATTTTTCGGACATAAGCTTGAATGTTTTCGGCCATATGGCGTCACCTAGTATGAAATATATGACGTTATTGCGCCATGGCTAAAGTTACTCAACGCTGAGGTCAAGGCAAAGGGCAATGGATCGAGTTCAAACGCATATTTCCTGCCCAACGGCTTCTATAATGATTATTATAGTGGATATCATGGTCAACATATCATATTGAGACGTTATAAGTCACATTACGTTATATATTGAATGACTTTGACCCCAAAATTTCAGAGAAAGCTGTATGGGAGCTTCTCTCTCTATAACTGTGGCCCGATCTTAGTGAATTCGCTTTATAGTTCCACATAATTATGATATTTTCCATACGTCCTGACAATAATGATATTGGGGGCTGTCAATGCACAAACCGCCAGGGTAATCTGGTGCTGCCAACTCTTTCCATGCCCGAAGGCACTGCGCACCTTAATGAATATAACAATCTATTAAATATTCACTGGTGATAGAATTGGTTACATCTTCAGCTTTCTCTCTGGCTGGGCGGTGAAGGGTTTGAAATTCCACAAGTCTGGGTTTCGAGCATGTTGTTTCACGTCTGTTTTCTGCTCACACCAAGCACCTTTGGCTCTCCACAGCTGCCTGGACGCTACAGCCAGTGCATCTCATTGCCAAGGACCCTCCCTCTATGGCCTCGGTCCACTTTAACCCTCGCCCAGCGGGGCGGTGTTTGAACGTTCCCTCGGGTTTTGCCGACGGCGCTAGAGAACAGCAGCGCTTCGCACCGCCGAACTTCACACACTTTGCTTTTAATCGATTCTGCAGCTTTTCCTCGAAAATTGAAGGCTTGGGTCACCTTAGGTCAGGTGACCAGACCAAATCAAGTGGCCTCACCCCCAAAAATGTCTAAAGTGGCACCAGTGAAAGCAGGGCTAATACATAAATCTGATATTCATATCACATAGTGGGCCACTCAATTACCTCAGGTTGTAGTAATGGGATTCGTTATAACGATCATGTAGAGTCAATTTCTAATTATGACCTCTCTTTGGAAATGCATGGGAAAAACAGGAAATGGCCAAAATTGTTTTTTCCTTATATACTTCCTAGGATACCTTCTCATTTTCCTAATGGTAGTATTTTAGGCCACTCTCCAGAGTCACTTTATAAGTTTTGACCTGTGACCTCTCAGAGGATATCTGGGGAAACGTAAGCAGATCTTCAGACTTGGATTAATATCTGCACAGGGATATTAAGATATAGCTTTCATTTTGATACCATTACGGCGGGACTAGCATTGCGAGAAGATTGATGTGCGTATTGACTATGTTAGATGAGATGGTGACCCTGTGAGCATAGATGAGGTCACTTTATGCTTTGACCTGGTATGGTCGCATCATACATCATTCGATTTGTCTTTACGAGGCGAAGAAGGTGGTACCTACACATTTACAGCAGTTCAACCCAGTCAGACGCTAGGTCCAAGAAACCATTCTCCAGTCCGCTATCTTATTTGGCCTGTTATGACTTCAATATTGACCTGAACCAAAATGTGACCGTTACAGCTTATTCATTATTTATTATGGGCTATGCACCAGCCTTCCTTTTTGCTATCTTGCATAGGAGCAAAGTTCGTGAGGGTTGTTCGAAACCCCCCTCGCACTGGGGCGAAGGTTACTCGAAGGCCCACTAGGGTGGGTGTTAATTATATTCCTGTCTTGTTGCGCATAAATTCAGAATTCTCCAATAGGTCCCTAGCACGGCCCAAATTTGACCCTATGACCTCATTTGACCCTGAAAGTATAGATGTCAATGAAGGTCGTTCATGGTGGATCACCGGGGATGAGGTGGCTTAGTGGATAGCACCCTTGTCTTCTGAGCCGCATGTCCCGGGTTCAAGTTCCGGCGGAGCCTCTGAATAAGTTGAGCTGATCCCCAAAATCCCTTCCAACAGAGTGAGAGTTGGCGACGCCGTATGACCCAGGAAAACCAAAATGAACACAAGGAAAACCAAAATGACAGCTAAACAGCCCATATATGTAGCCCTATCGCTGGTTGTTTGTGTTTCTGGATTCCTCGTTTTTATTACGAGTGTTACTGACTCATCCTGTTATCATGTGCAGAGCACATATTCAATTTGCAGCTCTCGAACAATGAGATTCGACAATTTCGGTGTGTCATCTTTCGGTATTGTTTTTCAGTTTTCCAACCAAAATCCTTATGATCAGTAAACTATCTATCGGTCCAACATCAGTCCAACATCGCAGAAACTGCCACTCTTGCGATAACAAATAGTAGAAAGTTCAATGCAGAAATTACCGAGACTTTTCAATTTCCAACAGTCCATAAACCACTGGATCAAGCTGTCCATGGAACATGGAATTTCAAAATGCTTCAGCTGCTCAAGACCAAGGACCTGGACAAGATGAAAGATCCTCAACCTATGGATCAAGAGAAAGGCTGACCTTACCTGCGTGCAATACCGAGTTAGTTCTAAGCTAGGGAAGTTCCAAAAAGCCATCAAAGTGGACGGTTATCACAGGAGGTATATGCAAGGCGAATAGTTTTCTTGATCTAAAAATAATCAATTTTCAGGGACACAAATGTCAAAGTTTCCTCTGACCCACCTTAATTAAAATCGGGTGTAGTTCCCTTTTGGGTGACTACATGACTCAATGGTTGACTTGAGCTTCTTTCCCATCGTTTTAACATCATTTGGCATGAATTGATTCTTATATAGCCATGATTTCTCGGATAAACCGAAAATCTTAACACATATAATGAATATTTCCGCTTAGCCTGACACGATTCTACGACGTTGATTTTATGGTGACATTTTTATGGTGACATTTTTATCCTGACACTCCTGAAGTCAGGATAAATTCTAACAGAACGAGGGTAAAGTAAACGCTTTCCGTGCAAAAATTCCCTTATTCTGCAAAACGTGCACGTTCACTGTCGCGCCAGCTGACGATTGGGATGTTATAATTGCTATGGCAACGAGACTTTTTGCGGGAAATAAACAAAGCAACTTTGCCAAGTTCAGTTAGCAGCTTCCACTTCTGCCACTACAGCGACGCTAGCCCCGTAATGATAGTCCCATGCAAATCCCCAAGCAATGAGCAATTGCGCCAAAAATCATTTGTACAGAGAAAAGGTGGGCTACATCATTGTCAATGGGTGCAGCTTTCCACATCTTTGGTGGAATCCAAGCAAGCCCCGCCAACGTTCGGAAATATCCCACCAATCCAGAGTCGTGGCTTCCGGTGGTCACAACCAGGCTCCCCGATAATAGCATAACCCTGTTCCCTGGTCCAATAACATTTTTTCCATGATACCTATCATAGGCGTAGGAACAGGGGCCAGGGGGCCATGACACCCCTTCCCCCAAATAAGCAATATGTTTAGCATTAGCCCCATCGTGTTAAGTGGAAAAAATTACTTGAAAACACATGTTGCCCTCACCCTCAATATTCTGGACGCTCCTATGCCTGCGATGCCTATCAAGCACCATATAGTCACAAGCTGATCCCTTTACATAGTCCCACGCTCCTAAAGTCATAGAGGGTCACTTACCATAATCAAGTGTCCCTAGTCAAACCGGGTCCCCTGAAGAATGGGGTCGGATCCCCTACCACATCACGGGCGACTTTGCCCAACTGGGTCCCCTTGCGGAATACCGTAATAATGAGCCCAGCTCTGGCAGTGTCTCTGTGGCCGTCGCCGGGCCGCCATGCCTCGTAGTTGCGGGCCCTCTGTAAAGCAATCGTCACTTATCCTTCCCGAGCCCATATGCGTCGCGACCAAGCCCCTACCATTATCTCAAGACACTGCATTCACAACCGACCCCATATTATTTTTTAGGTATCCTGTGGTCACTACAGCGACAGATCCAGGGGGCAAAGGGCTGTCGTCCCCATTAGGACCCAAGGACTGACACAGCCGATTTCGGGCGCCGAAGGCGTCCGCAGTTGGCGACACTTTGGGTACAAAACACCAATGCTAGACCAAAACGCAAAGAAAATACCATTTTAAGTTGACTTTGTTCACTCTTAGCCACCCTTAATTTCGAACCAGCTTCCCCTGGCATACTATTGGGCGCGCCACGTGAACATGGACCGTCCTCATCGATTACTGACCGCCCTCTTCTTTGCGATTGGGTGCCTATATTTTATGATTAGCCACCGCCTTTCAGCCCTGGGGCGCCCAACTGCAACATGGACCACCCTCGTCTACTTCTGGTCGCCCTCTTCAGCATGATTGTTCGCCCCTTCTCCACTATTGGCATATTGGCCCATAGTGCCCGATTGGCCGCCTTTATGTACCCATAAAGGCGGCATTAACTATGAAGTGATAGCATATCATACGTTATACTGAGCAATGACATCTGTCCAGAACACTTGGGCCAATGACTTTAATATGTGACCTTGAACTTCAAGCGCGGGGACCCTAACATATAACCTGATTATATGACGTTATTACGTCACCGCTCGGTCTGCAGTGCAGGCAAACAGGTGCTACCGCGCGATTGCTACGGTCTCAAAATATAAGTCTGATTTTCAAAGATCATATGTTTGTAAATTATTGAACAGTTTTCCGAATTCGTTCACCAGTCGACGCACTTATGAATTCTCTCAAATGTGGCCGAGTAACGTATTCTGGTAAAGAACGGTTCTCCGGCCACCTTGGAAAAATACGTGGAGGCGCTTTAGGACCCTTCCACTGCGCGTGTTAAGACCCCTGAGTTGATTTGGCGCCCCTTGAGCTGATTCACGACCCCGGAGCTGAGCTGGACCACTAAATTGGCGTGTGGAACCCCCGCGTTGGTATTGCCCCCCCCAGTGGGCTCCTTTAGCAGTTTTGGAATCTCGTGAAGTTAAGCTAGTCTGTGGTACCTGAAATAGACTAGGCTCTGGGCTGGTGTGGGTCCCTGACCCTTGAACTGGGCTGGCTTTTGAACTGGTCTGGGTCCTTTACATGTTTGGGTCCCGTGCACTGATCTTGTGACCCCTGGGCTCAACTGGACCCCCTACGAGTTGGGAAATGGGCCTATACGCTCATTTTGAGCCCCTTATCTGGTCCGGGCCCCTGAACTCATATGGAGTCTGCCAGGTGATCTTCGGACCCCTGAGCTGGTCTGCACCTCTGAGTTAAATTTGCGCCTTTTGAGATCCGTGTTTCGGAGGGGCCCTTGGGTCGTTCTGGGGGCTGCTTATTAATACTCATGGGCTGAGCTGAGCCCCTGTGTTGGCACTGAGACCGGTGGGGTCTTTGGCGCCCTTTATCTTATCTGACCCTCCTGAATTGGTATGGGGCCTTCCTCAGATGGTTTGGGTACCCCTGAGCTGGCTTTTGGGCCCACTGAGATGGAGCTTCCCTAGGGGCCCCTGAGAAAATCTGAGGCCCGGGGGGGGCTTATCGACGCACCAACTGTCAGGGTCATGTGGCAAATCTGGGCCCATGAGAGACTTGCACAGAAGTTTCTAGACTTGGGCTTGGAGCCCCCAGCCAGTATCGTCCACTGAGTTTTTTTCTGGACCTTCTGAGCGGCTTTGGAGTCCATCAGTATGTCTGGGTCCCCGAGTTTTTTCTTGCGAGTCCTTTGAGTTTATATTGAGTCCCCACAGCCGATCTGGGGCACCTTTATATAACCAGGCCCCCAAACGGATTTCAAAACCCATGTGTTGGCACTGGGGCTCCCTGAGCTTGTCGCGGCCCGTTAACTGGTATCAGCTGATATCGGCCCTTGAGTTGGTTTTTCAGGTAGCCCCTGGGCTGTTCAGGGGGCCGTGAGCGGGTATTGTACTTAAACTTACTGGCTCGGCATTAGACCCACGCTGGTTTGAGACCCCTAAGCTGGAAAGAACCCTTTATATGGAATTAGTGAGGCGGCCATGAGCTGGTATAGGGCCCATAAGAGGATTTACGTAGGAGGTCCTTGGCTTGGTCGTTGAGCCCCTTGCTGGATTGATGTCCTTTGAGCTGGTAAGGACCCCTGAGCTAGAATGGAACCCTTTAAACTGGTATCGGCATTCTAGCTTGTCCGGACCCTATTGCGCTGATCTAGGTCCCTTGGGATCGTCGCGGGGCCAGCTGGTCTGTCCCCTGAGTTTTTTTCAGAGCCCGCTGAGCCGATTTGGACCCCCACAACAAGCCTGGTCCCTAAACTGATCTGACGTACTTTTAGATGGTCAGGGTCCTCTCGCTGATCTTGAAATATCGGTGTTGGACTGGCGCTCCGAGCCGTCAGGGGCCCCCTTATCTGGTCTGGAACCTCTTAACGGTATGAACCCTTTCAGCTGATCTTGGGCCCCCTGAGTTGGGTTTGGGCCTCCTAAATAGAGTTTTTCATGGGGCCCTAGGCTGATCCGGGATCCTGAAAGGGTATTTTACATGAATTTACTGACTTTGTCTTGCGGCACAAGCTGGTCTGGGGCCACCTCAACTGGTAAGGGCCCCTGAAATGAATTAAATAAGAGGTTTTTAACTTGGCCATATGACCCATATCTGGAATAGTGTCTCTTGAGCTTACAAGCGCCCCTGGGTTGGTATCGGGTCCGTTTAACGTATGGGCCCATTTAGCTTGTTTGCGGCCCTCTTGTGCTTATATGAAGGCTCCGTGAGTTCATCGAGGCATCCGCTGGTCTGGCCCTCTTACGTTTGTTTGGGCCTCCCAGGCTGCTCTTACGTTTGTTTGGGCCCCATCGGCGTGCTGGGCCCCCTGAGTTAAAGCTGCGACTCAGGGGCCCAAACACGCTAAGGTCAGGACCCAGCACAACAGCAACGTCCCAGCAGGGTGCGGTCTGGGGCCAGGCACAACGCCCGGCCAAATTGATCTCCTCGCAGCCGGGACCCGGCTAACGCCCTGCCGATGCCCAGCGAAGTCCTCTGCCGGGATTCCGCTATGCTCCCAATAAAAAAACGAATTAATACGCCCACTCGGCCCCACTGAGACATTCAGCTGACACCCCGCAAAATTGCCGGCTGGGCCCCAACGGAATCCCAGCGAAATTCCTGGCTGAGAGTTTGGCCCTCTGAGCTTATTTAGGACACGTGTCGATGGTTAAGCTCCCCATGCGGATCTTGTAACCCTTGTGTTGGCCTGGGCCCTGAATTGACGTTGGGTCTCCTGGAGAGGGAGTTTCGCAAAATTGATCTGAGATGTTCTGGGCCATGGAGAGGGTATTGCATAGGAGCTTTTTGGCTTGACCTTGGGGCTAAAGCTGCTTTGGGACTCCTGAGCTGAAAAGACCTCTGAGGTAGAATTTCAACGGAAGCCCTGAGCTAGTCTAGGCTCCCAGAGAGGGATTATGTAAGAGGCTCGTAACTTGGTTCTATGGCCCCTAGCTGGATCGGTGTCCCTTGAAATGGCAAGAGCCTTGAGTTAGCATTGGGCCCGTTTAACTGGAATGGATCTAATTAGCTTGTCTGGGCCCATTGTGCTGATCTTAGGCCCCCTGAGCTCCTCGGAGCCCTTGGCTCGTCGGGCACCCTGGATTGGTGCTGGGCCCATTTAGCTGGCCTGGGGCCAACTGAAATTTGATTTTGCAGAAGGCTTCTGACTTGATATCGGAGTCATTGTGCTAGCAAAGGGCCCCTGAGAGACTAAACTGGGCGTCTATATCCAAAGTCAGCTGTCGCACAAAAATTGTGGCTTTAATTGGTGTGTTTGCAGGAGGCCCGTTCATCGTTATTCGCTATCGTGATTTCAGTATTCGGAACAACGTGATGCAACCTGCGTGAAAGTGGGGGGGACAAAATACTCAGTCCTTCCCCACTCTCAAAAGTGGGCGGACGCGTCTCCCCTTCCCCCATGCGGAACTCATGATTTTATACAAGAAAAAGAATAAAGAAAGTGGCTAAGTGAAATGTATTCAATTTTTGAAACATTCAAGGAAGAAATTTTCGTGGTTTTATTGTTTAATTCACTTTCAAGTAAGATTAAGTGTTTTTTTCGTTTTTTTGGTCCTGGAATTTTAGGGGACAAAACCATTGAATGAAAGAGAAGTGAGAAGAAGAGCGTAGACATGTGTCAATTTTGTGGACACAGCATACTCAACCTAGCTATCGACATGTTGTAGCATGTCTTAGAAGCTTGTGGTGTTTCGTTTATAGCATCCAAATATGTATATTGTAATAATTGTTTTGGGCTACTGCTGGTGTCATAAGATATCTCAGAAGGAGGATACACCAGGCTTGAGCATTCAAAAGTAGTTTGATTGAAAGCACTGGTGTAATGTTGTCTGCTGCTAACACGTTTTCATGGAGGACCAGATTAAAAATCGTACGGCACGTTATAATCGCTTCCCCATTCAAAGACCAAGTCAACAGCAAAGGTTTGGAATTGTACCTCATTTCGAGTTGACGAAGAACAATCTAATTAAATGCTAGAAGTTTGTTGAAATGTGCATGTGGCCTTTACCTCCCGAGAAAGTTATGATAATATTAATAATAGTAATAATAATGCCATTTATGATCCAGTCCGTGTAAAAATGCTGACATCATATAGTTGCATACAGTATTTATAGGCATTGCCCGAACTTTAATATATATTTTTTAACCAAAAAATCCACTCCTGCAGCGCCGATCAGACCGGAACCATGAAGAGATTCCGGTTTGAAGGTTTCAATTCCGGAGGTTTGAAGAGATCTCCACCCCAGACTGGGCGTACCTTCTCCACCACTGGCCGCTCTTGAGCAGTCCCGCTTCAACGTGGACCGCCCTTATTCACCTCCGAATGCTCTCACCTCCGACTTTGTGGTTTTGCATCCCTATTTCATGATTGACTGCCCATTTGGCCATTTCATTTTTCAATTTGGCTTATTGTTGTCAGGTTTCGTGATTTCTTCCGTTCTATGGTCCAAGTGAAGTCGTTCGGTGCCAGTTATATCAAAATTGGACACTATTTTGGTCTCCCTCATGGGACCTAAAGACATCGAGTTACCGTTAAAATAACTATACTGGAGACAACTGCAGCTGACACTAATGGTGAGGATAATTTCAAACGTGTTCTTTTAACCCCGCTATTTGCAAAATGTTCATAAAGGCACGATAGAAGCCATAGAATGCCATTAACCAAGGGAACAAGGTCTCGGTAAGCTATGATAAAGAGGGCAATTCTCGTTTATGATGCCTTGACCAGCCCTTTTTAGCTCACTTCTGAAAGTGCTTTAGGTGGTAAAATGCATAAAGAACAGATCTTGGCTGGACGCCATTGTAATATTGCATTTGCATGTGCTGATCGTGTGTCACAACTTTTCGGAGTGTCACAACTGTTTTCATTCTGTGTGCATCCCGTCAGGTCACGCGCCTTATTGGTCGGGAAGTGCGGGCGCATGACGTTGTAGCCACTTAAGGAAGTGTACAATCTCTCCTAAACATGCTTTAAAGCTTCCTTGGAACCAAGGAGATTTAATTCTGTGATTTTCCACCTCCTGCAGAAGCCATTGAAACTGCTGTTCATATTTTTCTCTGCTGGTAAAATCTTTCATTATATCAATGCCTGTTCTACTATACCATTTACCACTTTAAAGTACTTGATAAGGGTGTGCAACATGTTGTACTGCTTGCCTGTGTCCCGTTCCTTAATCTCTTTTGCTAAGCATTTCATGATGCATTTGAAGATGCAGGTAACATTAGAGATCAGGTGGCGGATCTGGAAGACTTGGATGGATGAAAGCGCATCCCAAGCCTTTGCTCTAGGCGCCATTGAGCCAGCTCTTGTCTCCCCCGAAGGAACGCGATTGAGCTGGGTGGGGGGAGGGGGGCATACACACGTCAGGGCCTGTGAGACGGCAGATTGAGTGATGGATCGCCGAATGGTTGAGGAAGTTTGAGTTATCGTCACGAACTGAGTACAAATGTATCAGAACAAGTATAATGTCTTGTTACTTGGATCTCGACCGGGAAACTATTTGCGTCGCAACCACTCTTCGGCTGGGAGTCACTGTTTGTGAGCCGGCAAACGGCCGAAAGGGTTATACATTGTTCCCGGTCACCAGTGGGAAGTGTTTAACGTGGGACGCAACCTGCGTAGACACCTTCACTTTCACAGTTGTTCAGTCCGCCCTAGAACCGGGAACGGCTGCGCGTGCGGCAGGGGAGAGGAAATGGCATCGCTACGCCAGCTTGACCTCCAGGTGCCGTTTCCAGCCGCTGGCAGTCGAAGTAACGGATGTACTGGGGCCCGCCGCTTCAGCCCTGTTGAGAGAGATGGGACGGCTCATCACAGCTGTCAGCGGCGATCACCGAGAGACGGCCTGACTGCGACAAGGAGTTTCCATCTCTGTTGTTCGAGGAAACTCCGCAGCAGCCCTTGCTACGGCCAGTCCCCGTTGTACACAGAAACATCACCAGACGCCATCAGCCCGGACCTCGGCATCTCAGCGCAAGACAGGCGAGGCGGAGAATGCCCTGCTGCTGAACGGCGCTCAGGTGCAGGCACCGATCCTGGAGCTGGTGCTTGCAAGCAATCGCGACTAGCACAAGCACAGCCCGGCTCCGCTCTTTATCGGTCTGCCCAACTTAGGCAACTCGTGCTACCAGAACGCTACGCTGCAGTCGCTGCTGGGACTGTGGCCGTTCCTCAGCGAGATGGTGGCCCTGGGGCCGGCTCTGGACCCTGAACGATGTCGCACCCTGCGCGCCGTCACCTGCCTTATGGAGCTGCGCTAGAGCGCGTGCGGCACCTCCGTCTACAGCCAACTCAACTACCTGCGATGTGCGTTTGCTCGGATAGGCTCGGCGTTCCACAACACTGAGATGCAGGCTGCTCAGGCTACTGGATATCATCAAGGAGGAGGAGAACGGAAGTCAACCGGTCTCCCCCAAGCAGCCGGCCGACCACTGCCGCTAATCCAGTTAGAGATAAATTCCTGTACCAGACTATGGAATGATACACGTGCATGAAGTGCCAGGAGGCGGTGCTGAAGCAGCAGGAAAACATAGCTGATTCGTTAACGTGCCGCGGCGCCAAGGAAGCGGGGCAGCACCCACCTTGCAGGACGCGCTGCACCTCTCCATGTGGCCGATCGACGTGAGCTGCACTGCGAGAAGTGTCAGCACGACAAGTTCAACATCACCGCCCAGATCTCCAAATTACCCAGGACGCTGATTATACAGCTGAATCGTCACATGTTTGTTGGAAAGGAGTCGAAGAAGATCTGCGCCAACGTAAAGATCTCCAAGTTCGTGACGCTGCAGGATTGTGCGGTGGACGACGCCGTCCGTCCCCCAGCTTGGGACGCCACCAGGTACGGCTCGCAGTGCCCGCCTGAGGAGTCGAAGTGGAAGGACTCGGCTGAGCCGGAGCGATCGGCGGCGCCGTGGGCGTTCGATCCTCTGCAGGTGTCTGACGCCGGTCTGGAGGAATTGGCGGAGCAGGACGGAGCCAAGGAGTGGCCCACGCGCGCTGTTGAAAACGAGGGAATATCAGCTGCAGGAGGCCAACCGACGCCCGCTGCAGGAGGACGAGCCGGGCGACATCGCCGCCGATCCGGCACGGCGGT
Organism: Lepas anatifera; assembly: GCA_034440635.1. NCBI lineage: Eukaryota > Metazoa > Arthropoda > Thecostraca > Lepadidae > Lepas > Lepas anatifera. Next base: position 480,476 of record JAOTON010000333.1, read on the forward strand.
CCCAGCTCTGCGCGGAGGGCGACGACGACGACTTCGCCATCTGGGCATCGGATCGCTAACTGCTGTACTGCGCGGACCGCCTACGACCCTCACTCGACGAGATATCCAACTGGTGCGACCAGTGGAAGGTCCTGCCCTCCCTCGTAAAATGCTCAGTGACTACCTTCTCCCTATGCCCCAGCGAAGCGAGGGACAAAGTCAAGATCAGGCTCCATCTCAGGGGACAGGAGATTCCCCAGATAACCCACCCCACCTTCCTTGGCCTCACCTCGGACGGCACACTTTCATTCACAGAGCACATCAAGAGACTGAAGAAATCGATGGCCCAAAGAAGAAACTGTCTGGCGGCGCTGTCTGAACGCAATTACGGAGCATGCAAGCGAGTCCTCCGTACGGCCTACACGGCTTACATCCGCGCCAAGGCGGTCTACGGAGCGGCAGTTTATATGAATCACGCAGCCCCGCTCTTCAAGAGACCTACTAGAAGTCGAACAGCACGCTTGCACCCGCATTATCACTAGATGCACCCGAGAGACAAGAAAGAGACCCTAGAAGCTAAAGCAGACCTGGAAATATCAATATGTGGAAACTAGCGGGCAGAGAAGACCAAAGAATACGCCGCCTGCCAGATCCGACAGAAGAGTCCTAGACAACGACATCCCCAAGACTTACAGTACCAAGCAAGGGAAGCTTGGATTAAGAAGACAAGAGCATACGGTCATTCGGGGCGAGGGCAAGGGCACAGGAAGACAGACGAGGACATGGAAATGACCACCAAGCCAACCTTCCGCAAGAAAGGCATCTGGATGGAAGAGAAGAGCGACCCACGTGGTCTCCCCGCAGAGACGCAGAGCCTGGTCCCGCCAGTATTGCTGCCCGATCCACCAGCCGCCTCCTTCAACCTGCACCTCCAGGAACCCGTCGGAAGGAAAGACCCCCAGATAAACGCCGAGAAGCAGCTGAGAGGACCCTGGAAATATATCCATGTGGAGGCGTGGACTGACAGATCGGCCTCCTTAGGTATTACCAGGAGGAGCCGGGATACTTATCCACCGACCCGGGGGTCCCGCCACCAAAACCACCAGAGCGGCGGGGAGTTTGTGCAGTAGCACTCGAGTGGAGGAAGTGGCCCTGGAGGAGGCCTCTTCCTTTATATTATGCGACTCCAGGGCATCCATCCAACCCGTAGCAGACCAGACAAATTCCAAGACACTAAAAGTAGAAGCCCCCTGGCAACATATTAACTTGCTATCTTCTCTAGGACACAAAATTGTGTTTCAATGGATCCCGGGACACCCGGGCACTCCCGGGAACGAGGAGACAGACGAATTAGCCCACCGAGGAGCACGAGAGGATCAGCGGGATATCCCCATCGACAAAGAGTCGGCCCGAGCGGCGGTGGCGCGCGCCGCATCGTTTTTCAGGACCAGCAGAATCAGAGATGCCCAACAGCACACCCGAAGCCCACGCCGGGGACAGACTCACTATCTAGACGAGAGCAAACTATCCTGGCCCAACTGAGAGTGGGGTCCTCAATCGCCACATACGACACGCTTCACAGATTTGGTCGGGCGGATAGCGCCGCGTGTCCGGATTGCGGGGACCCGGACTCAGTAGAACACCTCCTCACAGACTGCCCACTCTACCAGGGCCCTCACCAGAGGAGGTGGGGCCCATTGCCCTCCCTACACACTATTTTCACACAAGAAGCCAAATGCATATGGTCGTTCCTTCTGGAGGTGGGGAGGGTCGTCCAGGACCCTCCCCGAAGAGCTGGCGGAAAAGAAGAATGGCAACAACTCAGCGGCTGAGGGTCAAACAGTGAATCCACCGGCGCCCATAGCTACCGGCTGGTGTCCTAGTCAGCCTAGTCTAGTCGGCCTCCACTACGGCGGCGCCACCCAGGCCGGACACTATGTGGCAGACGTCTACAGCCTGGGCATGCAGCGTCAGTTCCACTGTGACGACCGCAGCGTCACCTGCGTCTCAGAGCAGCATGTGCTGTGCAATGGGCCCCATCACGATGGCTAGATCTTTTACCTGCATACAGATATCTGCAGGCAGGTGGACAAAGTAGAGAATGGAATGACCTAAGAAAGTTTTATCATCCGGTGTGGACCCATTCCAACGCTATTGAAATGTTTTGTACGGCGTGTGCAATACGGGCACTTTCCAACTGCTTCTCCTAATGCCTATTTTGTAATAAGCAAATTGTCTTGAGTGTAGTGTCGTCTGTCTTCACGGAGAAGTATCGAGCACAATCCGGGCCACAGATGGTGACGGATGCTGTGGAAACGCCGCCCGCATTTAAATATTAATTTCTGCCCCCATCGAGCCATGATTTGTGTTGTCGGAAGGGTCTTAGTGTCTTCCATAAAGTACATACCTTCAGGCAGTGTACCAAATCCCAGGTTTATGGGTGGAGAGCAACACCTAAGTAACCTGAAAGCAACCACACTTACTTCTGTGCCGTTCTTCACAATCTTCCAGCCACTTTACTGTGGATTATTTCTCTTAAAACCAATTATCCCGATGAGTATGAAGTCTTTCAACCATGACAGGGCAAATATTTTGATGATATTTGTGTTAAGCTTAGAATAACGATCACAAGCGTTTGAGTAAGGATTTACTTTACTTTTGCAACGTTGTAACTAATGGCATTTCTACCTTTTTGCAGGGCGAATTTCACCCTATGCTTCCTAATGCAAAATCAGTTTTGGGATGCAATGCAAACCAGGTTGATGGACAATGTAAGCTTCAGCCTTATTGGATGCTAAGCATGTAAAAAAGTACAACCAACATTCAAATACATTGCATGGGGAGGAGTGCAAGAAATCTTAAGATTACAAAAATTAGAATCACCCCACGTTCCCTAGTGTAAAATCAGTTACATTATGCAACACAAACCTGGGTGATGTACAATGCAAGACTCAGCCTTACTGAACGTACAAATGTAAAAACGGACATTTAAAGACATTGCATGGAGGAGGAGAGTACAAAATCACAATATATGTGCTGCTACTTTATACACACCTCATCTTATTGAGAGCCCTGTCATATTCAGAACACTGACAATTGGCACTCACCTGGATATGTACTACACAAATATTTTAGGTCCACCTTGCAAGACAATGTGTTACTGTAGACATCATGTGCATAGGAACAGAGTGAACCAGGGAGTCCATTGCTCCCTAATCCTCAACGTTGGTAATATTAGCCCTACGATGTTACATGGAATAGACAACTTTGTTGTAATACTAAAAGGAACAATTTATGGACAAAATTCTTGAAAATCAGGAAAACAAATTTTTTATTCACCTCAATTTACTTAAAGCAAATATATGACCTATTGACTAACTATGCTGGGTTAACCCAAGCATCACATGTGATCATGAACCTGACAGCTTCTGGCAGCTTGCGACACATAGGGTTGCATGGCCACACTATTTGGTGGCAGCTTTCACATGACAAGCACTACCAGATAAAGTGTAGTTCATGCTAAAAAAAACAGGGTAGTCAGCTATTTTACTTTGAACTTTAAAATGATCGGCTTTAAAATGGCTTTATGATTGTGTTTTCACCCTTGCATTGACTATTTTAACCTTTCATTGACGTGCATTCATGACACCTCACATTGTTGAGGATGATGTGAATATATGGAACTGAGTTGAGCTTGCAGAATTGCATACAAAGAGCTTTGAGTGGAATTAAATATGCCAACTATGTTTTATCACCACGCTCTCCAAAGCTGCTATCTCAGTTAAAAACAACCCATTTTAAAAGTTGGAAAATCCCTTTAACTGGAAAGAAATCACTTCAAAATACAACTTGGCCCTCCACTATTCCAGATATTCTTGTACATTGGCAGAAAGTAGGTACGCATAGATATCTATGGCGGGTCAAGAGTTGAAAAAGATATAAGAAATATCATTAATTTTTGGTGACTAATAATTGGAGCCAAAAATTTTGTCAAGCTTAAGAGCATCCAACACCATACAATAAAGCAAAATTCAAGGAGTCAAAGCTAAACTCAATAATATATGAAGGCGACATGAGCATGGAATACATAGTAGTCGGCTAACTGATATTAAAACTGAGTAGAACGTTTCTGGCCATATTAATATTTTTAAGCAAAAATATATAGTTTGCCACACCACCATATTGAGGGGCATCTCCAGGCCAGTTTTCAGAAGGTTGCAGCTTTTAACAATATCTTGTTGGGGCAGCCTCAGGGAATACCTATTGGTTTGGGGCAGCTTTTGCCCATCATTGGGGCAAGAAAGGAAACCTTGGGCCAGAAAGTGACACTTAGGGCAGCACTAACACAGAGGCGGACATAGCAGCACCAAAAATAATACATTTATAAAGGAAATTGTTTTTTTAGTGGTCCTGCTACAGTATAAAGGCAAGATATATTCCCCAGCGGAAAGAAAAGCCTGCTCCCGCAACCAAATGTAGACCCTGATTGATACTTAACAATACCTTAGGTTACATTAGGTGTGCTGGTACAAGTCTTTATAAGGCAAGCCTTGTCGCCCATGTGCCTGCCTTGCTCACAAAAAAACCTATGGCAAAAAGTAGGTGTGCGTACACATTAATGGCAGCTCAAGAGTTGAAAAGATACAAGAATAACATTAATTGTTTATGGCTACCAATTGGAGCCAAGTATTTTCTTGCTTAAGCTTAAGAGCATACAGCAGCAAATAATAAAGCAAAATTAAAAAGTCAAAGCTATACCTACTCAATAATCTATGAAGCCGACATGAGCAAGGAATACGTTTTAGTCGCCTAACTGATATCAAAACTGAATAGAATGTTGCTGTCCATATTAATACCTTTAAGGAGAAATGTATAGAGTTTGCCACACCACCACATTTAAGGACATTTCCAGGCCAGTTTCCAGAAGGTGGTAGCTTTTACCAAGATCTTGTTGGGGCAGCCTCAGAGAAGACCTATTGGTTTGGGGCAGCTTTTGTACATCATTGGGGCAAGAAAGGAAACCTTGGGCAGAAAGTGACACTTAAGGCAGCACTGACACAGAGGCGGACATAGCAGCACCAAAAAGAACACATTTATAAAGAAATTATTATTAGTATTTTTAGTGGTCTTGCTACAGTATATAGGCAAAATATATGCCACAGTGGAAAGAAAAATCTGCCCCCGCAGCCAGATGCATGCTCTGATTGACACTTTACATTACCATAGGTTACCTTAGGTTGAGGTGTACTGGTACGGATCTTTATAAGGAAAGCCATGTCACCCATGTTCCTGCCTTGCACACAAAAACACCTGCTAACATGATTCTTAACATCGAAGCATGCCATTTTCATTCTGCTCCTACACCGCATCCAAAATTGCAGTAAACGCCTGAAAATAGATGTAATCATATATTGATAAAAACCAAGATACCTTTGATAAAACTGACTCTATGCGTGCGTTTAACCACGGCCCTAAAAATATCCAATGTAAGCGACTTGTACGAAAGTGGACATCCTCCAGGCGATCGAAAACCAACCAATCACTGATCAGGATAGCGAGAAAGCCGAATGCTGATTGGTCCATTTGGAGAAATGTCAAACGCAAGCTGCGAAAGAACCTTTAAAAGCAGGATGCTTGCTGACAAAATGTGGCATTATTCATGGAAGAAATTTGTGTACCAAGCACAATAATGCTGCGCCATGTTTGTAAAAAATGCGTCATGCCTGCTCCCAAAGGTATAAGCCACTAACTGCTGCCAAATCTTGTAAGAAATTCTCTATCAAAGAAGAAAACTCGGCTTGTTCGAAGGAGACCAATGGCGGGCAAAGGCGAATTTAAATCTCATTGCGAAAACGTAGAATTCGGCAAGTCAGGATAAAAGGGTTTATCCTGACATGCTCCGATGTCAGAATAAACTCGGATCTGGACTTTTCGCATCAAATAACATAGGGTTAAATTTATACTGATTTTTTGGTTATGATAAATTGAAATTCATTGAATTTGGCGCTTATCCTGACCAAATGTCAGGATAAGCGGAGAAACTAAAAGCACGGGCTCAGAAGGCAAATTGAGGGAGGGTGAGACACCTCGTAGTATAGTGTCTCCTACCCTTTTAACAGCCTTGCTTGCGGCAACACACATAGGGTTGTACAAAGCAGGGTGAAATCTCAGCAGGGCACCAGTAAATCTGCCGGCGGAGGGGGCACCGTCTGGGACTTCATGGAGAAGCCAACTTTCAGGCGCCGTTTACGCGCAGCTTTGGTGCTTTGGTGTTCATATACATACATTTGACTGTGTAATATACAGTACGCACACACACACACACACGCGCACACACACACGCACACGCACACACACACACACACGCACACACACACACACACACACACACACACACACACACACACACACACACACACACACACACACACACACACACACACAGACACACACACACACACACACACACACACACATATATATATATATATATATATATATATATATATATATATATATATATATATATATATATATATATATATATCGAAGGCTCGATGTAAGGCAGACGCCTGCTAAGCTCAGGGGAAACACGTCCTCGCATCTTGGAAAATACGTGTTCAGCCATGAGGGATAAGTATTTCCCACCACTCTGATTATTGTTTATTTTGCTGTGTGGTTTTTGCTCCTACTCTTCATTGTTTCTAAGAGTATTTGAAACATTTATAAATCTTCACGGGACTTATTGGGTGAGAAGCACAGCTCTGTTTCACCAGAGGGCGATAGTGGTGTTCGGTGGAGCTCTTCTCTCTACCAGAGGGCGTTTTTACCGTTGGGTGTCTGTGGCACGGAGCAGGCCCCCGCTGGTGATCGCGTTTTAACGCTCGCCTTCCAGTGTATGAACGCAGTCACCCTGGATGTTGAGGCGGCGCGGCAGGTGTCGCCCTCTCTCCCCTCCCTCGCTCTCTCCCGCTCAGAAGTGATGGCGTTCCCTCTAACGCGTTTCCATGGGTCACAGGAGTTTAAAGGTTAGCGGCTGGTTAGCGGCTTCTGGTAGGGAACACGTCGCATTTACCCGTATCTGTCAAAGCTGGGAAGCATGTTTATAAATAATCTTGCACGCATTATTCTGGTCAAATGCTATGTTTCATTTGGTCTGTTTGTACGCAGAACCTAGCTCTATGGCCATTTTTCACACGACTCCGACGAAATGAGTGAGAACGGCTAGGTGGCCTAGTAGGTTAAAGGGAATGTGGCACCTTGGTCGAATCCTGGAATATAGTGAAATTAGGCGTACTTTTAGCCAAAAATGATGAAACCACTCATGATTTCTCTGAAAATGTACAATAAGCTCAATATTTTGTTTTTAAAAATACTCCTCTAGAAAAAGAAACAAATATTAACGTGTGAATTATGTCACGATCTGGCAACCACCACCATACTTGAAACGCTTCAAGGGCTTCGATTGGCTGATGCTCATCGTGACGTCAGTATATGTCGTCACACCAGCAGCTCACAACAATAGCCGCCCGGCGACGGGCTGATGGGGGGCTGGTGTCAGGTAGGTTTTAGCTTTTTTTCTACGGAAATATCGAGTTCCAAGACAAATGAAATATGGAGTAACGAGTTTTCCGACTTGCTTTACAACTTGGCTATCTCAGTTAAAATCACGTCGTGAAGATGCCACATTCCCTTTAAGGGCAAACGTGAGAGCCTGTATCTGGCTGGGGCCCGAAGCAAAAGCCTTAGCCTGCCGTTACCACGTTACAGTCATCCACGCCGTCGCTGTCGGAGGGCTGTTGCCCTCCCCCTCCCCCTATCCCCGCTGCGAGCGGCCCAGCGCACATTCCTACCCCAACGCTTCCACCCGACCGCACCTGTTGAAGGCGCGCGACCACACGAAAAATCCAAAGCTGTGTCACTAATTGCGCCATTTGAGGTGTGATTTGCCCGGAAGGCGGGGTAATTAGACGGGATCAGAGGGGGAGGGATTGGTGCGGGGGGCGACGCTTCTATGTTACACTCCCTAGCGTGCCCTGCGAGGGAGCCTGTAGCGGCAGCCGTCGCGTCACTGGCAGCGCACTGCGCCATAGCACGCACCCTGGTGGGGAGGAGATACCCCCCGTCGCCCCAGACGCCACCTCAGATGGGGAGTGACAATAAAGCAGGACTCATATCACCACACAGTTCATAATCTAGCATATGTGGAGTGCGTGAGTGCCCCGTTGAGCTTTCGAGTGCCATCGACTTCGGAGGGAGCCGGATTATATGGCGTAATTGAGTTGACGACACTTCCAGTCTTATTTGCTAATGAAAGAAACAAGAGTGGAGAGGAATAAGGCTCTTTGAGAGCGAAACAAAAAGTGGAACAATGAGACACCCGTATCAGAGTGGTCTCGTGCTGCGAGCTGCCATTATTAGTTTCGCTGTCTGCTCAGGCGCACTGCTTCCCCGCATACAGTTCGGCACTAATTGTTCCACTTAAGAATTGTTCGCATAGAAAACCTATCTACTCAGGCCGTATTGGAAATAATTGATAACAATTGTTTGATTCTTCTTTCTTAGCCCACGCCCCGATGAGGGGGGGTTACTTGAACACCCCCTCGGGTTTTCCGGCAGCAACAAAAAGAGTGGCGCCAAGCGGCACTGTACTTGGCACACCTTATCCTTGATCAATTTTGAAAATTTTCCCAAACAATTATTGTCGGATAATCTGAGGTCATCTCCTTCTGGCCGTATTTGGCAGCCCCTCAGGTCTTGCCCCTGTTCCTTAATTCCCTGTCTGGCCATATCTGACTGTTTACAAGTGCTCTGCCCTCCCTCTTTCTCTTCTCAAATGTTCGAGGGAAATACGCATACTCCCTAATCAAACATATATGAGGCTCACCATAGTAAGTCACCGGAGACATGAGAAAACAATTTTCTCTATTTCAATTAAAGAACTCCATCACAAAAATTCAACTCTGCAACGAATGCCTATAAACTAAGCAGCAGCTTACGAATACCCAAAATGCCTGCTCAAGCAGACATTTCCTTATGATTGAAAGGAAAGTAAAACCAATATATTTGGCGTTAAATAGCCTTACTGGTCGAGGGGTTCTGAAGCCTTACTGGTCGAGGAGTTACTCACATACCATGTGCTGTTTTTGACAGAGTCCTCAGAGGAGCTGCGGGCTGGGGCGGCCGACAGCGCCAGCTGCTGCACCCAAGAGCAGTCGGAACAAGCACGTGAAGCCTCGCTCCGACCGGGGTGAGAACGAACCTACAGTCTCTCACACCAGGCTCTCCTGGTCAAATACAGACCCAGTAATGGGTTTTTGCGTATTACAGTGCTACCGGAGTGGACTCTCAGTCGTCATGTATCGCTTCCAGCATCCAAACAAAAAAACATAATATTCAATAAGCCATTACGATATATTTAGCTGCATATATTGACGCAAGAGGCTGGTTTTTGGGTTATTATCTCCACCGCGACGTTAAAATCACCCACACTATGTGACCTCTGGCCCCAGGTGAGGTTCGGTCACCCGGCCAGCGTGCGATAGTATCATCATCTGCAGGTGCATTTTGAGTTTTGGACTCATAGCGACTAAGACTATGACGCCCAGAATTAATTGTTCGTACTGAGCTTATGCAGAGGTGGACGACACTTCCAAAACTCTTGAAGCCATTGCCACTATTTCCGCTATCTTGGTGAGCTGAAACCGCTACCACCATTTCACCATTAACACTACTTTTCCAAAACCGGGAGGCCGCTACCCGCTACTCCGCTATCGCTGCTTATCATTATATAGGCCTACCAAACTTGCATCAACAAGTTTTTCTCTGTTCTCCTTAATGAGCTTCTACATATATATATATATATATATATATATATATATTAGTATAAGACGGAAGCAAGTTATTATTAATACAGTGCTGGTTGAACGTCACCGCAGCTTTGGCTTTGTGTAGTTTTTCTTTCTAGGGTTTCAATGTTCCTGATAAGTTTTCTGTTTTCTATGCTATGTTCGTGTAAAATTGTTCCGATATTCATGTCATATTAAAGAAAATTGAAGTAAAAACGCACCTAAAGTCGACCGGTTTCATTTATCTCACATAAACATTTTCAAGACTGAGGTACGTTGAATAGTAGTTACAAAATTTAAGGTTTGAATTTTGATGTCTCGCACAAGATCCCATGCATATGAGCACTAATCACTTCACATTGTGGCAAATAAACATGCAACACGATTAACACCACAGAGATTGATTAGATTGTCAAGATGAATAAATTGTCTAAAGCGAAAGCTTTACATTACGAGACAAGGACAAAATTCATAATACACTCTAAGCGTTACAATGAAAGTAAACGTGAGGGGGAGGGGCTACTCTATGATAGCCGAGGCCCCTGAAAAGTAGGAGAGTTCCCCTGGCGTTCTGTTGTTTATTGATCAGTGGGTCGCGCTCCCTGATGCACACGGCTTCTAGTGCCGCCAGGCGTCGGACGTCCCGAGCTCGTCCAATGATGGTGGTGTTCTCTACCAATTGCCGCCTGGTCAGTCGCCTGTGATGTTCTTCCAGGGTGTGGGAGGATGGTGCTCCACTCTGCAGGTGCATTGTGAGTCTTCTTGATAGCGTTGTTGTCGTGTACCCAATATAATTACTGTTTGGGAGGAGTGTACAGTCTCCTATCTGACAATTATATTGGTACACGACGTTTGTTTGTTTCAGTGCCGATTTGTCCTCCGCCATGTTGTTCTTCATTACCAGGGATGAAGTTGACGGGCTCTGGTAATAAACTTGCAGCTTGATGTTTGCCTCGGGATCGGTTGGCTTGCAGTTCTTTGCGATTATCCTTTTTAGCACCTTTTCTTCGGTCTCGTAGCCTGCTGTCATTTGGCTTCTATAGAAGATGTTGATGGTGTTTGTTTGGTCTTTTGCTGCTGTTGCTGTTAAGTATTTGTTCAGAGTGTTGTTGATTTGTTGGTCTATAAATGCGATGTCGTAGCTGTTGTCCGCTAGCGTTTGTTTTATTCGTCTTAATTCTTTGTGCACGAGAGGTCATGAAGAACAGTGGGTGAGCACCCGGTGAACGTATGCTCTCACCACACTGCTTTTGTAGCGTTGAGGGCACTGGCTCTTGTAATTTAGGCACCTTCCGGCGTCTGTCGTCTTGCGATGAACGCTGGTGACGAATGGTCCGTCAGCTGCGTCGATAGAAATGTCTAAGAAATTAATATTTTCTTCAACACTTTCTTCTACCGTGAAGGTAAGCCCCGACACTGCTTCTAGTCTCGACTTGAGGTGTTGCAAGTCATCTTGATCTCCAACTTCCAGAAGTATGTCATCAACATACCTGCAGTAGAGGGCTGGTTTTTCAGGCGTGTGTTCTAACACTTCGTCTTCGACTGCCGCCATAAAGGCTTGGGCGAAGAGCACACCCAGTGGCGAGCCCATGGCAACACCGTCAGTTTGGTAATACATATTCCCTTGCGGGCATCGAAATGGAGACTTGGTGGTGCACAGCCTGAGCATGTGTGCCATGCATGTGTGCCATCTACTGCAGGTATGTTGATGACATACTTCTGGAAGTTGGAGATCAAGATGACTTGCAACACCTCAAGTCGAGACTAGAAGCAGTGTCGGGGCTTACCTTCACGGTAGAAGAAAGTGTTGAAGAAAATATTAATTTCTTAGACATTTCTATCGACGCAGCTGACGGACCATTCGTCACCAGCGTTCATCGCAAGACGACAGACGCCGGAAGGTGCCTAAATTACAAGAGCCAGTGCCCTCAACGCTACAAAAGCAGTGTGGTGAGAGCATACGTTCACCGGGCGCTCACCCACTGTTCTTCATGGCCTCTCGTGCACAAAGAATTAAGACGAATAAAACAAACGCTAGCGGACAACAGCTACGACATCGCATTTATAGCCCAACAAATTAACAACACTCTGAACAAATACTTAACAGCAACAGCAGCAAAAGACCAAACAAACACCATCAACATCTTCTATAGAAGCCAAATGACAGCAGACTACGAGACCGAAGAAAAGGTGCTAAAAAGGATAATCGCAAAGAACTGCAAGCCAACCGATCCCGAGGCAAACATCAAGCTGCAAGTTTATTACCAGAGCCCGTCAACTTCATCCCTGGTAATGAAGAACAACATGGCGGAGGACAAATCGGCACTGAAACAAACAAACGTCGTGTACCAATATAATTGTCAGATAGGAGACTGTGCACTCCTCCCAAACAGTAATTATATTGGGTACACGACAACAACGCTATCAAGAAGACTCACAATGCACCTGCAGAGTGGAGCACCATCCTCCCACACCCTGGAAGAACATCACAGGCGACAGACCAGGCAGCAATTGGTAGAGAACACCACCATCATTGGACGAGCTCGGGACGTCCGACGCCTGGCGGCACTAGAAGCCGTGTGCATCAGGGAGCGCGACCCACTGATCAATAAATAACAGAACGCCAGGGGAACTCTCCTACTTTTTGAGGGGCCTCGGCTATCATAGAGCAGCCCCTCCCCTCACGTGTACTTTCATTGTAACGCTTAGAGTGTTTTATGAATTTTGTCCTTGTCTCGTAATGTAAAGCTTTCCTTTTAGACAATTTATTCATCTTGACAATCTAATCAATCTCTGTGGTGTTAATCGTGTTGCATGTTTATTTGCCGCAATGTGAAGTGATTAGTGCTCATATGCATGGGATCTTGTGCGAGACATCAAAAATTCAAACCTTAAATTTTGTAACTACTATTCAACGTACCTCAGTCTTGAAAATGTTTATGTGAGATAAATGAAACCGGTCGACTTTAGGAGCGTTTTTACTTCAATTTTCTTTAATATGACATGAATATCGGAACAATTTTACACGAACATAGCATAGAAAACCGAAAACTTATCAGGAACATTGAAAACCCTAGAAAGAAAACTACACAAAGCCAAAGCTGCGGTGACGTTCAACCAGCACTGTATTAATAATAACTTGCTTCCGTCTTATACTAATATATATATATATATATATATATACTTATGTATTTATAAAAATCAAAATATTCATTACCGATAAAAACAATTACAGCTTACCACACGGCCGCTGGGTCTATTGCCATGCGGCTCTGAAAACAGTTATAATATCCTATTCTTATGGATGCACTCCAGTCTCATACTGTGTGCATGAAAATCACTCATCTTTAGGGTATGGTCCCATTACAGAGCTGTTGGTAGCGATTGGGGACTACAATTTCTTAGTACGTTATTTTGTTGGTATATAAAACGCAACTGCTACTCCACTACCATTAAGAGTGTTTGCAAGCAGCAGAATTGCGGAGCAGCGGAGTAATGGACCGCCCAGCTCCGTATATATGACTGCAGGGGGTACCGCGCCCTTAAATAGAATGTGGTACCTTCATAATGGGATTTGAACTTAGTCATGTGGTAGAGCATGTCAAGAAGCCACTAGGTCGATATTTCGTTGGTTTCAGAACTTGCCGTTCGCGGAGAAAAAAGGTAAATTTACAAAGTACCGATCCCCTCCTCCCCGGTTAAGTTTACGTGCTATAATGCGATCTTAGGAAAGTGACGTCATTATCCATCATCTTTGCTTTGTTGTCAGGTTTGAAACGTGAAATATGTTAAGAGATATCACGAAAAGTAGAAGACATTATAAATTATAAGTATCACTTTACTTCCCAATGGTAAGCTCATTAAGCTAAAAATATCATTTGCATTTGTTTTCATTTTTATTGCAAATCAAACAGGTTCAGTCTGGCACAAATTATTACCAGCTCATATGCCGCTTTGACACCACGCTCATTTGGAGACGTTTTATTGTTTACAGAGGGAAAACGAAATATTAGGCTCGTTATCCATTTTTGGGCAGAAATATGGACAAACCCTCCAATTTAACATTTTAAAAATAAATTGTTCCTAAAACCAGTACAGTATACAATTGCAACGAGGTACCACATTCCCTTTAAGGTCAAACAGTCAATCAACGAAACGGCGGTGGTCAATACCAGGCACACCAGGCACACACCCCGTCCCGCGGCTTCCCATCGCCTTCCTCTGAGTATTCCCATCAGTAAGGTGACTGTGTCTGGTGCCGGCAGCAGGAAGATCAGGCGGTCCCGGACCACCTTCACCACCTACCAGCTCCACGCGCTGGAGAGCGCCTTCGAGAAGTCGCAGTACCCTGATGTCTTCACCAGGGAGGAGCTGGCCGTCCGGCTGGAGCTGACGGAGGCGCGGGTCCAGGTGAGCAGCAGGGACTGACGGGCGCACGTGGCGTGGGCGGATCCAGGGGGTTAAGGGGTCAGGTCCCCCCTCCTCCCCCAGTCAAGTATTCAGCTTCCTCACCCTGGGTCAAAGTACTTCCTAGAGCCGCACCGGAGCCCTCCTCAAACGTCACTTCCGACTTTCTCTCTAGTATGTAAGTATTGGCGCGCCCACGATGCAATTTGGTGCTCTCTTTTAGAGTAAACCTCAAGAGTTGGCAGCCCTAGCCTAGGCTGCGCTTTCTTAAGCACAACTGATGTCCCAGGCCGAAGTTCTGATTTCCTCTCTAATTGGAGATCCTGAACCCACCCATGGTGCGCGTCCTGAGGGTGACGCATTTATGTCTTTACCACCATTGTCTCCACGATCTAAGATAATTTTCAGTGGATGTAAGCAAAAGTGGTGATTGAATGACTATCACGATTTTGAGGAGAGGAAGAGTAGTGTCAGGGATGTTCAGTAGCTATCAGTACCGGGGTAACCACAAATGACGGTTTACAGGACCAGAATAGCATCCCCAAACGTTGTCGACTGCAAGTTCAAGGTGAATTGGTGGAGCTTAATGTGCTGAGATGGCCCGCGTTACGCTACGTTATGGAGCTTGGCTACACTATGCTCCGTTTTGGGCCGAAAAACACTACAGAATTACCTTGTTGTACTGTTTTGCGCTACAGTAATAAAGAAACTTAGCTGAGGCTATGGTAAAAAAGTATTGCATTACGATATTCAAGTCTTAATCATAAACATTAAACCTGAATCATGTGTACCTCAGGGGTGGATGGACATAATCGTGGAACTCTGATCTTTGTATCAATTAAATAACTGCTTGACAATGGCGCAATGAAATTTATTCCGAGTCAATCGCATCAGCCAAATAAGAGGTGCCCACACATTCTAGCATACTCAGGACCCGTCATCTCATCGGTGACGTCGCAGAGGCAACTCTTATTGCCATTATTTGCAGTGAACCAAATATCCTTGCTAGCTGCCGGTTTTACATGATTTAGTGTGCACTGCTATAAAAAACGTTTGGTAGGTACCGCAAATTCCCGTTCCCGTGATACAATTTGCAAACATCGGTACTGACATGGAAAGTTTACCAAGCTTTAATACCGTTGCACACCAAGCTCTGGGTCGTTTCATTCGACCACTATCGGCTACGTAGCTAGGAAGGTAGCTACCTGCATATGATACACAGCTAGAAAGGTAGCTACCTATGTAGGCTGCGTAGCTAGAAAGCTAGCTACCTATCTTCGGCCAGGCAATGATGAGGGTAAGATTTCTGCTGTACAAGAAAGGTACAGCAGTACCTATGTACCTACGTAGCTAAAAAGGCAGCTACTTATGTAAGCTATGTAGCTAGAAAGGTAGCTAACAACGTAGGCTGTGTAGCTAGAAAGGTAGCTGCCTACGTGCCTACGTAGGCACCTGATTATCCGACGACAATTTTGTGTATTAGAACCAAGGTTACGAACAGCATATTGTGTCAACAACCAACTTGATAATATTTTTTTGCGTTAGTTCACGTTGATGAGCGATATAAAAGGCTACAAATACTGGCCGACTGTCAAACTTTTCTGCGAATTTCAGCCCCTGATTCGCAAGCTGGCGGGGGACGTAATCCTCCGTCCTCACCCCTAGCTTTCGACACACATGGATGGAAATCTTACCTTTCCTTGTACAGCTTAACTTTTGTTGTTGAAAGAAACAAAGCTGAAACTAGTTTAGAACCACAATAGACCAAAACTCAGCGAGGGAATGACTTGATGGGTCTCTGATACGCGCTGATCAAAGCATGGCTAGTTTCTTGGGATTTGCAAACGAACCATGATTAACGAGCCTGACTAAAAATGTATGGTCGTGCAGACCAATCACCGAGCGGTAACCATTATACGAATGGGTTATGGAAGAACAGATGTGACACGAACATCTTAGAAAAACGGTGGAACTAATGTCTCACCTGAAAACCTAAATCCAGGCTTGGTCCTGATCTAATGACATAGCTGCGTCCGCCACGCGTTCCCGCCGACGCCCCTCTCGGAGCGTGGTGGGCTCACACAGCCGCCGCCGCCATTAGAGCCTCTTTAGCGCGCAGCTGCGGTGCGGCGGCGGCGGCCGGCGGATCGCTTACCTATTTAGGGGCGGCGAGACCGCCGGCCCCGAGACTGCTACAATAGAGCAACCGTGTTCAGATGCTCAGCAAAGGCGGTGATACTATCGCTGTTTGGTGCAGCTGGCTAATCCCCGGTCGGCTGACGGTGGCGCCGCTCTGCGGCAGTGGTGCTAAACAATGGCAGCGGCCCCGGTGGAGAACCGGATTACAGACGTGTTGGTTGTCACAGTTTATAACCACAATGGCCGCCAGGGTTTCTGTAAAGGAGAGTGGTTTCCGCTGCTGAAAGGACAGCAGCGTGTCCATTGATAGGCATAAATTGCTCATCAGCTGCTCAATAGGGAATGGAAACATTCGATAGCGATGTCCTCATGAGCTTAAGCCGACAAGCTTGTTTCCAAACTTGCGTGCAGAATTATAAACCTTTGAAGATATAAAGAGCTCGTATAACACACTGCTATAACATAAACAATGACTAGGAAACGAAAGTCACAAGCAAGGTATTATATTCGCAGAGGTCAAGAACATATCAGGTTGGCTACCCACATATCCTTGATGCGACCAACATGGCTACCTGAAGTGAAATAAACTTTTGTGTGAACTGAGGCTTTAAATTGCTCCCAGTTAATATGTCTTAATGAATAAAGTACATTATCAGTGGCTTGGAGACTAATGAATTACATATAGCATACACTTAGTACCAATCAGCAAAAGGTTAAGTATATGTGCAGTGATTACAAGTTGTGTGTGCTGTAATACAAGCATGTGTCCATTAGCTGTGCATATTAATCAGTCAAAACTGTTATCAAATACCCAATACAAAAAAGACATGAAAAATAATATGTGCTGTCAGAGTCTAGTACCCTTACAGCAACTGCTTGCTATGATCAATCATTGCTTAGATCATCATTGCTAAGATAACAGACAACCACCATTTGACTGTAGCAGTCAGCATGCTGAGACTTAGGCTACTTGAAGGATACATTTAATTTACTTTTTTTAAAGAATACATATAATTTAAATGTCTCCAATGCCTGCAAGCAAATATAGGTACACAGCCAGAGGAAGGCAACTCCCAATACCACAGCCATCATCCAGCAAATCCTAGAGAGATTGAAGCAGATCAATGAACATAACCACATGCACCTGCTCAATGGACACTTTTGTGGAATCATCACAATTTTGTTAAGCTTGATGTGATAAAATTGGCTTGGTAAGCACCAAAGAAAGCTACCTGCAGTTTACCTGACTTCATGGGCGCCAAACAGCATATATTTTTCTAGGTGCAAAGCCAGAACTTGCAATTCTCATCTCCACAGGTCTACGGTTTGGATATCTTGCATGCACTTGCTTGAAATGTGTGCTGTAATTGACACCCTCAAAGCCACACAACTCTCCTGAGCTTTTGACTTTTGAGATCTGGCAAACTTCAATTTATCCTACGTTTCTCTCGCTGTAGCATAATATATAAGAATTGGTAGTGGGTTTACCACTGGCAATGATTTAGGTCAAAATCTACAGCCTCATTTCATACCAACCACCTCGACATCCTCTCCAAATTCCCGCACCAATCCCACACCACATGGCAGCTTCAACACCAACACATATTTTTGTATTTCTGACTGTTTTCTTCTTGCTACTCGCGCGCCAGAAACGCAAAACTTTGTGGTTACCCAAGTGTCAACCTAGTGGTGCCTAATCGTAATTTTCGTTGCCGGACTGGCGACCAGACTACCCCTAATTCCGTGAAACGAGTCCTCAAGTACAACGTAACCAGTGGAGTTACTATCTTATGCGGGGTAGTTTCACTATTAATCCTAGTGTAGACTTTAAAGTTGCCTATTTTTGTTCAAAATAAATGCTAAAAACAAAATAAGAAATAAATATTTGTGTTCAAATTCATTTAGGAGAATGAATATTACCGCTCTCATGCCATCGCAATATAGAGTACCTTACTCTCATGACTTTACATGGGTCAATTTCGTTGCCGATGTGGTTACCTACCCATCTCCAACTTAGCTGTGAAAGTATACGCGCGTGAGTAAGGATAAATTATTTGTCACTAATTTGTATCGTCTATCACTAATTTTTAAAATGACACCTAAAATCAGTCAGGTTTTTACAGTCAGTCAGGTCATTAATCAGTCAGTCAATCAGTCAGGTCAAGACACCCATCACCATGTTATGGATAGTTCTTTTTACGTGGCGGTAAGATCGTGGACATACTTGTTTTGTGCTGGTGAGTGCAAATCTTGATCTCGGTCAATTCTCCGTGATTGGCTACCTAAGTTCTGGTCCTTGAATCTCATGTGGCTACCCACGAGCGTAGGTGAGTTGGCGATATTCTTGACCTCTGTATATTCGGAAAAATCGCAACAATCATGAACCAATACCTAACCATAGACTATATTATCAACACGAAGATAACCACTACATATTTTACATACCTAAAAAAATAGCTAGGAATTGATAATCGAGTGGTGTTCATACTGATGTTCTTATTTAGAAAACTATACTGAAACAGCTATAAGACACCAAATTAATTCACACATCAGTAATCAAATACTGATAGCTATCAAGAGCGTGGAAAGCCGGGGATCGCGAGGAACCCTCTCCAGCTTCAAAGGTGAGGGGCTCCTCCCAGCTTCGAGGTACATCTGACCAGTCTGGATTAAACAAGACAATATACTTTCACTATTTTGACATTTTCTTGCATCCTCAGATGGTCTAACCGCGATTTGGTTTGTTGCACATCATATTTTCTGAACCTTTCTCGAGTCCTTTACAAGTCGTTTACATTGATGATTAAACCAGCCCTGAAACGAGTTTTGATCCTCTGAACATTTCAGGTGGCAACCCGAAACTAGACATGGTTTCAATATCCGTCAAAATCAGATATAACAAGCTCACAAAAGCCGTACAAATTCCAATTCTTGACAAGCAAGTGTTGGAGAGATCTGTCCGGCTAAACAGCCCTAGTGACAACTAGGCATCATAGTAAATGCAGTACAAGCATATTTCTCACCATGTTGATGTCAAGATAGGTCTTATAAGAACCTTCAAAAATGGCTTGACATCGCCGAGCAAGAACAGATGGGGAAAGTTAAGGACTGGCCTGACACCCCAGCTAGAAAGTTTGCCGCCCCGGTAGCTCAGTTGGTAGAGCGTTGGGCTCCGGCCCGCTGCTCAGAAGCATGCAGTGGCAGTGCATGTCCAGGCTTGGGATCGATTCCCCTGAGACGCTCCGGCGCTCAATAGTTACCCGACGTACAGGTCGGCTGGCAACTGACTGGTGAGAGGGTGACCTGAGCGGGGCGGCCGTTCCTGTGTTTTGTGGGACATTAAACTTTGGCTTCTAAATCAACCCTTCATTGTGGGAGTTGCTCGTTCGGGTGGTGGGGCAATCAATGGACTCCGTGACAAGTCCATTGATGACTTTAGTGAGACTCCGACTCCAACAGTCGAACTGAGAATAACTTGGACAAAATTTATAAAATTAAAAAAAACGCTAGTGTACAGTGCCACCGCGCAGTGTAGTGAGAGTCGTCAGCGACGGAGGACGTCGCGGCTCCACTCCCGTACTCCCGCCGTCCCACCGTGCAGAGTAGTGAGAGTCATCACCGACGGGGGTCGTCGAGGCCCCACTCCCGCCATCCCACCGTGCAGAGTAGTGAGAGTCATCACCGACGGGGGTCGTCGAGGCCCCACTCCCGCCGTCCCACCGTGCAGAGTAGTGAGAGTCATCACCGACGGGGGTCGTCGAGGCCCCACTCCAGCCGTCCCTCCGTGCAGAGTAGTGAGAGTCATCACCGACGGGGGACGTCGAGGCCCCACTCCCGTCGTCCCTCCGTGCAGAGTAGTGAGTATCGTCACCGAAGGGGGACGTCGTGGCCCCACTCCCGCCGTCCTGGATCGATCTGCACTTCCGGCGCTCATTGCTGCTGCATTGAGGCAATCACAGCGTCGAATCGGCTCCCGATTAGTCGCCTTTCAGCCGTGCCGATCATCTGCTAATCACTTAATGCGCCGGGCGGACGAGAGGCAGTTGACAGCAGAAATTGCCCGGGTATTGCCCGTAAACGCCTGGGCGCGACACGGGTCTTCATCGCCGCGAACTGTAGTCATGCGGGCTGTTACAGATAAGGTGGCGTCGGGTGGCCCGAAGAGAGGGAGGACAGACGAAATTGTGGTAATTGCCATTATTATTTCTAATCAACCAGCTTAGTGCACAGGCTTGTCTATTTTGTTTGACAACATGTGCCAATAGTTCCCGAAACTCTACTCATAAGAATTCCAGTGGGTAAGCCTGTAAAAATGAGGGGACGTAAAGACCAGCAAGCTTTATGAAATATTGACCAATTCACTAGTCACAACCAGAAAAAAATTGGGTCGGTGCAAATGCACTGGAGATGACGATGAAGGGGGAATAGGAAACCATAATTGTTGTATTTTTGTACTGATTTCTGTACAGAAATCAGTACAGAATGTTCTGTATTTCTGTACGCGATGATAAATAGCTTCGGAGACAATCGGGAAGTTCTCGATAAGTTTTGAGTGCCCAATGTGTAAGTATGGTCGTTAAGGACACGTGTACCCAGCATACGGTACGAAGATTCAACTCTGCAATCAAAGCAGCTCAGGGCTTTGATTGAGTGCTGAAATCTTGATTCTGAACAAGCTTAGTAATCTGAGACACTCTAGCTTATCTTTTTTACAAAAATCTCATGTACGCACCTTCTCTCCTTTGAACCAAGTTGTTGACCAGACAGGCAACCGTGGCGCTCACGTCTAATTCTGAATAGGGTTATGTTCCCACTTCAATGAGTATAAAATGTGTTTAACAGCTTTTCACGAGATTCTCCATACATTTTTTCCTTCTGTGAGTGCAGGTATGGTTCCAGAACAGAAGAGCCAAGTGGCGGAAGCGTGAGAAGACTGCAGCCACCGAAAACCCGTCCACCCTGCTTATGAGCCGGCTAATGTCAGGTAAATATTAATTTTTAGCAGACTCACATCAGATAACCTCTGTCGATGAGTCGAATCACATCAGGTAACTTCTTCTGAGTCGGCTCACATCAGGTAACATCTTCTGATGAGTCGACTCACATCAGGTAAATTCTGCTGATGAGTCGACCCACATCAGGTAACTTCTGCTGATAAGTTGGCTCACATCAGGTAACATTTGCTTATGAGTTGGCTCACATCAGGTAACAACTGCTGATGAGCTGACTCTAGCAATCCCCGCTGATGAGATGACACATACCAGGTAACCTCTGTTGATGAGTCGAATTATGCAGATAATCTCCGCTGATGGGCCGACTCATCAGATAACTGCTGAGGAACTGACTCGTATCAAATAACCAGTGCTGATGAGGAGACTCGTATCAAATAACCAGTGCTGATGAGGAGACTCGTATCAAATAACCAGTGCTGATGAGGAGACTCGTATCAAATAACCAGTGCTGACGAGGAGACTCGTATCAGATAACCACTGCTGACGAGCTGACTCATATCATATAGCCACTACTGATGAACGACTCACTTCAGGTAACCTCTACCGATGAGCTGACTCATATCAGGTAACCCCTGCTGATAAGCTCACTTCTGGCATGTACCCGGGAGGAGGGGCAGACCCAGGGGGAATCTGTTACTTCCCTCTGAAATCAACTCCACGAAGTTCCTTCATCAATATACCTTCTCACGCAAAAAGAAATCTCAGCACTAGCAAAAATGTTCAGTTGCCACTGATGCATTACGCATTGTTACTCTGGTGACATTGGAAGCTGGATCAGGGTTCTAGAAGCCATTCCATTTATTGAAAAAACCTTTGGCAGCTAAAGTTTCTGGTGACCTAAGGTTTTTAAGAAGCTAAACCTATTTGAATTTAGCTTTAGCTCCATTTCCGTTCTATGCTTCTGAGCTGAATGTCGACAGAGACATTTGCACCTTAAGCAATAAGTTCTGTTACCCCCATCATCCCCATTAGGAGTGCGCGACCTTTACTAACCTCGCTGTCCAGTCAGCAGAACATTGGTGGTGTATTGATGTTGGCATGGGTGGAAATCCTGGGGGGGGATTGGGGGCTCAGGAACCCCCTGGAACTTTGAGTCTCCCATAGGCTTTGTATAGGGCTTGTATGGATGTGCCAGCCTGAACCCACCCAAGACCCCCCCTGGATCGAGAAGAGATTTCCAGCCATGGGTGTTGGTGTAGTGGTGTTGAACAGTGCATTGGTGATTTTTCAGCGGCTGGGCTGTATGTTTGTGAGCTCTGTTGACCCCATCTTCGCCTGCCAGGGTCGGTGCTGACTTCAGCTCGATACGCCGCGCTGCCGGTGGGGATCGAGCCGCTTTACCGGCCAATACCGCTCCTGCTGCCGTCCCTCTTCATGGGCTCCATTCATCTGCCAGCCCTCAGTGTGCCCTCACTGACCCACCCCGGCCTAACAGCAGATGAAAGTCATCTGCAATCAGCAGCCCACACCGGCTTCCAGGCGCTCACGGCAGCAAGCCTTCGCAAGCGAGAATCTTCACCCACGTGCTTACTAGACAAGTCAAACGCCTGTTTGCAAATGCGAAAATCGCTGTCTTTTGCTATGGAGGACGCGCCTGGAGCAGCTTCTTGCCTCCCGGTGTCATCGCACAGCGATACGGTGGATCCGAGGAGCACCACCTGCCGTCTTCGAGGGTTTCCTGAAGTGGAAACATTCCATATTTCCCCTTCGAACAGGAAAGCAGTCTCTTCCCTTCGCAGAGACTCCACGGATGAACAACCCTCGCCCTCAGAGCCAGCAACGTATGCTGCAGCAGAAGATCATGCAGAAGCCAAGGACTTGGGGAGAGGAACCTGCAGTACGGCGCAATAGATTTTGACACAGTGAAACATCGGTTAACATGCCTGTAAAGTGTTTAGTCCTCAATATTGTCAGGAAATATGTGCAGGCTTTTGTTTCCTATTACCAATTATCGCAAGAGCGCGATGCTAAGTTTTGACATCTGGAAAGACCAGGGTTCTGGAACAATGAGCGTAAACACTTACCGTGTTCACGATCAACTGAATCAAATAAATAGGTTGTCTTTCCGAGTGCTTACGTTGTTTAAGACTTATCTTATTCAATGACCTTACATGGAATGTATGGATTCTGATTAGTGAGGTGTATGTCTAGCGCAGCAGGCAACGGTGCAATTTTGTGGTCTAAGTAGGCGGAGCAGTGTTGGCAGCAGCATTATTATTATGAGTTTTAAAGTAGTGTTGAAAATGACCATTATCTGCCGAGTTATTTTTAAGGTCTAAAATAAAAAAATAACTTAGCAGATCATTGTCATTTTCAACACCACTTTAAAGCTCACTTTGTGGTCTAACCCTGTTTTCAATTTCTTCTAGAACCGCTTAGCAAAGCTGATGCAACGCAGGCATAATGCTGGAATAATCAAAAGTTCAAATATATCTCGATCGGTGATACTTTAGTGCAATGCCTAGCCCCACGGTTGTTGACACAATGCTGCCAGTTTCGGCTATAGTGTGAAACCAGTCAACGTTTTTCATATTGATCCCCTGCTTTTGATTTTCAAATGTTTCAAGACTGCGTCAGCGTTAGAAGCCCTGCAGAGCGAGGATTTAGTCTGAAATGTATGGAGAGGGCCAGAAATGAGTCCATCTACAAATGGGTCCAAAGAGCTCTGAAGTCGAGGGCTGGGCATGGCTGGCGATACACTGCTGTTCAATTCAGTCCCTTGGTCTGGACAGCAGAGGAGGGCTGCCATGAGCTGCAGATCACGTAGTCTGACTGACCAGATGGTGTGTTGATAAAGGTGGTCATTTTCGAACTCCAGAACCATTATCTTAGGAGATGGATGGGTTAGTGGATAACATCCTTGTTTTCTAAGCCACCGGTCCCGGGTTCCAGTCCCGGCGGAACCTCTGAATAAGTTCATCTTATCCCCCAAATCCCTCCCAACAGCGTTGGCGACGCCGTATGACCCTGGCAGTTGGTGCGTTGTTAAACCCCAGCAATTATAACCATTATCTTAGGTTGAGGTCAACGGGTGAAGGGAGTGATATCCAATAGATGCAAGAAACGCCTCGGGTTTGATCGTTGCCGAAGCTTCCTTTAAAATAAAGAAGTCAGATGGGTAAAGAGGATCATGGTGGCACGTTGACAACTTATGAAACGACTTTTAACCCTCAACCAAGTGCTAGGGTTTTCAAATACCTAAGAAAGCATTTAAAAACCAAGTGCTAGGGCTAGGGTTTTTTAAATACCTCCCTCGGTTTTTTCCAAGGTGGTGGGGAAGTAGATGTCATGGGGCGCTGTCGTATTTGGCATAACATATCGTTGATCAGTTTCGTAATTTTTTAAAAAGTTTCCGATCCGGATCATATTAGGTGACGTCACCAGAACATGTCAAGTGAATTCACGTCTAATAATGTTCCTAGAGGCAGCAGTGAGAGTATGTTTCATCTATCGATCTGAAATTAAAATCACAGTAACACCACCGAATATCTACTATCTGTTGAATGGGGAGTTTTACACCGGTGGCTCAAGATAATGTTCAGGTGAGATGATACCTCTCTTCGAAACTGGGGAAAATGTAAAAAGACCAGGAAACGTAGAAAGGTTTCCATTTTCAGAGACAGGACGTGCAGTAACTTCTTCTCTCCGAAATCGTGGTATCTTAGACCTCTCCTCAGAATCATGCTGAAACGCAATCTCTCTGGGGATGCGTAGCTCAGTAGTAGAGCGACTGCCTCACTGAGCCACAAATCCCAGGTTCAAGGCCCAGTAGGTTCTCTGAATAAGTGCAAGCGGGTCCATCTCGCCCCAAAAATCCCCCAGCAGGGTAGAGTTGGATATGCTGTATAGCATTGATAGTTGAGGCGTCGTTAGGCCCCAACAAATGTTCCCTGCGATCTCTGAGAGTCCACTTGCGGCCACTTGTGCGTTTAGGTTTCAGATTCTGATCAATAACTTTGAAAAATTTATGATGGAGGTTTTATCCTTACACAGCTGTGTTTACATTGTTATTGCGAATGGAATGATGTGCACCATGGCCATATAAGGCTACAAGTTGGCTTTGACTTGACTTTGGGTCAGCTTATTTTCACATGTTATCCGAGAATGTTCATATTGTACACCATTCAATGCCCATGACAATTAAATTATAATGATACTAAGAATCTAGCTATATTGTAGTGGAGCAGAAGCGTAAATACCAAAAAATGTCAGAAACTTGTCAATGTTTTTACGTGCCATGGCCTCCATTTCCACCTGAGCAAATAAGTGACTGATTCTAACTGGCTATAATTTTTTCAGGCCATCTAACATCTCAACAACCTTCACGTGTTTTCGTTGTCTCCCATAAGAGCCGAAATAGAGGGGGAGGGATTTGAAAACTACTTCACACCAGGACAAAGGTGGGTAGGATACCCACCGGGGCGTGGTTGTTGCACTTTTCAAATTGTCCCCTCGTATATGGCCTAGACTTGAAACAGTATAATGTCATTAATCACCCGCGATTGATTAAAGGTCCTTTGTTGATACCAAGTAAGAAGGAAACAATTCCGAAACGTTAGAAAATAAACAAATAAATTGTAATATACAATACTTCCAAATGTCTGCTCATGGTAAGTTCTTACGGTACAAAAAAGCTGAAGCTTGAAATTCGAAACTTCCCCATGCACTGGCAAATATTTCAGAAAAATGGCGGTATTCTACAGTCATTGAACAATACTTCTAACGAGGCCCAAAAAAACACCGGGGTCTTCGGCAGCAAACGCGCCGCGTTTTGAATATAAATCCGCCAACTTTTAGCTTTTGCTAATACTTTTCATCCATGAAGGCCCTCCAATGGGACCAAAGATGTCTTTCCGCCATCAGACGACATGTCAAAAATGTCCTGTACTATTGGTATCAAACTTTTTGTTGGATTTCACAAAAAAGTTCCCTTTCTATAATTTTCCGTGAATAATATTGGAATTATCACACAAGGGAAAATTTGCACCGCCGGCGCTCTTTCAAAAACCCGTTGCGGGTGTAAGCCCACATTCAGCCAGAGAAATCAATTGCAAAAATAAATGAAACAACTCCACTTTCAGATACAGCTCTCAACGACAATCACGAATTTTGTAACCAGTCTACTGCTGACCACCAGCACTGTGGTCTATGACCAAGCTCGCTGATTAACCCAGGTCTGACGGATTCCTCGACCCGTTTTATCCGGGTTTCCGGCTGATCCGCCGGTCGCGGCTGATCCGCCCCACAGGGGTCCGACAGTTTAGGAGACAGCCCGCCTGCGCGACAGTTGCGGCGCCAATGATGCCATTATGGCGCAGACGCGGCGACGATGGCGCACCGGATCGGCGCATTCTCTGCGCCTGTGTTTGCCACGATTCACAGGCTGTGGCAGGCCCGATGCCTATACAGAACGCACAAATGAACTCAATTTTGAACCACTTTGTGTGTAGTGAAAGAGGGTGGCAGGGTGGTGGGTGGTATTTACCACGTGGTGGGATCGTTCGTGGGTGGTATCATGAGGGGATTGGGGGGGATGAGCGTACACGAGAGCAGAACTCCCAGTAAACCCATCAATTCCAACCGCAGACGAACCAGAAAGGTGACCGTTTAGAACTTGAAAATTTACTGCGCTACATGCTGGGCTCACGCTGCGTTCGTTTAGTGTTTATTAGGTAGATAGAATTGCCCTCAATCAGCTCGCAATAAATATCCCAGTGTAAATCGGGAATATGTTGGGTGCAAAGCGGCTGCTTGTTTCGCTTGGCCTGGCAAAGCGGGCTTGTTTAGCGTGAAGGAGCAGGCTGTACTTGGATCGCGCTGTGGTTTTGTTTAGGAAAACCGCCATTGAACGTTGAACATCTGAGGTCAGAATTCAGCACAGCAGAACGACAGCAGCAGCGTTCGTTTACCGTGAGGAGCGTGCGTGGAGGATGGTATTATTAAATAAATATTGCTGGTATCGCAAGACAATTTGGTCTTGCTGAAAATATTTGAACAAATACAACAGACTAACTAAGAGTTTCTCTTGCTTTCTACGTGGTCTGGAAAGTAGAGAAAATGTAGGGGCAAAAGAATGTGTCAGCATTATCTTGTCCGAATTAATATATGGGTCGAAAGAAACATCATGCAATTTCAGCATGGAAATGAAAAATAAGAAAGAAACCCTAAGAAAGAATCCCCCAGTACCTCGCTTAAGTGATACTTATATGCTCAGTCAACGCATCGAGCGAGAGAGAACATATAAATTCTGAAAAGAGCAGCAGATCCGACACTGCAAGGCACTTAGTACAACCAGACATTACTCGAAGAACTCGTCATTCGTATTTGATGGATATCACAGCAGCAAATACACATCTACAGTACACTGCAGAAATGATAAACATGTATTTTCCGCTCTGAAAATCATGTTATTTTCCGGATCTTCAAGGACCACGAAGTAGTTTAGTCAGTGCTATGGCGCGCACTAGAGACAGAAGTGTTAAAGCGCCACCATATCTTTCCAAAGCGACCGGAAAAGAGTACGAGACTGAGAAGTCACTACATGTTTACATTTAAGAGAATGGATGAAGACCTCGAAAAATTTCGTGTGGAAAACTGTCAATGATTTACTCACTTATAGACTTCTGAATGCATGAGTGCCTGTATTTTGAGACTGAAACTGTAACTTTGTTGCGGACCACTTAACCTACATCGTAGAGCAGATAATGACATAAGTATATAGATTTGAAAATTTATTACCTGCTTTTTGTCATATGCCGTCCTCCAATATCATATCACTTTAAGGTCAGTTATGTCACCATATACAGGGTCATGCGGTAACGCCAATATTAGATAGGATAACACTACGGTAAAGTTAGGGCAACCAGTGGCGGTCCAGGGGGAAATGCATTTGCCCTCCCCCAAACGGAAAAGCTCGGGGCAAAACTATGTTTTTGCCCCCCCCAGAGCAATTGACCCCCTTTTTCCCGACTCCTTTTTAGTTTAAAAAGCAGGATTTTGGTGCTTCAGCTCTCAACTTCAAACAGAACCAGCTAAGTTCAGTGGAAATATGGGGCCCTTGGATAGGAAAAAAGTATATTGAGCCCACATTTTTCAGCCCGTGACTTTTTTCTGCTTTCGCTTCAAATATCCAAAATTCTACCGGCAAATCATGTTGTAGCATGATTTTGCACTGCGTGATGTTTTTTTGTTGTTTTTTGCTTTTCAACTTTGGTTTGTTCCTCCCAAACCGACCTGCTAGATCCGCCACTGAGGGAAACCCAGTGCTACGGTCAGTATCATGTTTAACACGCGCTGGTACATGGGGCCCATATTCATCCTCTCCCTAAGGCAGGGCCGGAATTTCACGCACGGAAGTGACAGCCATGGCTTCGCTAACCAGAAAAAAATCAAACCCCATGTTTGGCGTGATGCTTACATTCTAGAAAACTGTTTACGAGTAGGCTCCCATGCTAGAAGGTAAATACAATATTGTGTCCCTAACACGCGCACTGGAGGGGCTTAACCCTCGCCCCACCGGGGGCCATCGATGGCCCCCTAAGGTTTTTCCGGGATAGCAGAAAAACGAAGAGGCGCAGCACCGCGGTTGAGGACTCTACCTCTCACTGCATCATTTTCCCACCATCCCTGAAATTTTTTACCCCGGATCACCCAAGGGCAGGTCACCAGACGAGGTCAACCAAGGTCACCTCACTTCAACTTTAGAGCTCTGTAAGAGCTACATTTCGAATTCGATCAATTTGAAACTTCCTACACTTTATGGCCTCTCCAGGATCTACAAGGTGTATATCCGGGATTTTTTGATTTCGTGCCCTGAGGTCAGTTCACGAGGTGACCTCTCCCATTGAAAAAGCATGGAAAAAGCTGCCTTATGATCTAAAAGTCACAAAAGCGATTGCAAATGCTCAGCTTGATCAGAAAAGCGTTCTTGGACACCCTTTCACGGATTTCAGGGGCCATATTTCCCCTTTGACCTTTCCAAGGTCATCCAAGGTCACCAGGGGTCAAAAACAGTATTTTGATAATAACTTTTGACCTAATTAGGCTAGAGCAATGAAACAAACACCAACGTGTTTGTTTTGTCACGGGCTTTCTTTTGATATACGGCAAGGTCACTTTCCGACCTTTCGTGACCTCAGGTCATCTTAGGTCACGAGGTGACCTCTGGAGGTCAAACCAATGGTGGGAGGTCTTAACGTTTCACATAGCAGAAAAAGGACTGACAATTTCCTATCAAATGTACTTTACCAGACTTCAATAGCTCTAATGGCCTGAGAGTTATGCCCAGTTTGCTTAAGCATTGCATATTTGCGTGAAAATAGCCGATCTTGACCTAATTTGACCTCTGGAGGTCAAACCATTGACCTGAGCACTAAAACATGCGAAGTAATTTCTTACTGAATTCACGCGAGCTTTCTATTGCACTTTGCAGATTTGCGCTAACGCCCATATTTTCGGAGTTAGAGGGGGGTCATCGATGTCACCCGGTGGGGCGAAGGTGGCGCTGGACCCCCGGTGGGGCGCGGGTTAAGGGGCATCCCCTCTCAACCTATGTTTCCAAGGTTGCCGGAGAACCACTCAAAGCCGACACACAATGCTTAGCTACACTTGAGAGAATTCAATTGCGCGTTGATTTGTGATATAATTGTGAAAATAGGTTATTTGTTTTTAGACTTATAGATTTCAAAATCATACCAATACTCCATATACGAGGTCATATATCGGACATTCTATTTCACGGTCACCTCATATGAACGTCAAGATGAATGTCAAAGGTCACAGTTCAAGGTCATTGAACCCATTGCTTCCCGTCAAATGACGTCCCCCAATATGACGTACCTATATTATGCTATGGCATCATTGTACGGTACATAAATATTAAGGTTCCAGGTTAAATGCCAACTTCAAAGGCCATAACTCAACATCGACCCTCATGTGCCACCCAATGGATGTCATATAGTGCTAGTTATATCATCATCATCATCATCATATATTTTCTGTCCTCCATACAAAATGGCTCTTCCGTCATAAATTACAAACCATACACTCTTCAGCTCCACACTAGTTAGCTCCTATTCTCTACCTGACGTCTATCATTAATCCAGCGGTTAGCTGCCTACGACATTTTGCCGGTTTGCGCTCGTTCCTAACTTCAGCAGGAGCGAGGTTCCACAGTGATGTGGCCCGATATCTGAAAAATCGCCGGGCGTGCTCGGTTCGCACACGCGGTAGGTGAAGGTCACCCGCGTGCGTGGCTCTGGTCTGCCTACTCGAGACTTCCTCGCGGTGTGTGAACCGATCCGCGGCTGGATGGGGCATTTTTGAGTACAGAACATAACACATGGTAGTCGGTCATGCTCCTGTAAGAATTCATCGAATCTAGGCCATTTTAAGTCTTTTAGTATGGGAGTCACATGGTCATGCTTTTGGCTCCTTTCCGACTCGCGCGCAATGATTAATGACTTTTTGAATGCGGTTGTGCTGACTTTTGTTGCATCCTGACCAGATTGACAAACAATAGGTAATATGTGGGAATATAAGAGTTTCTACTATCATCTTCTTTACCGCTTCTGGAAGTCTGTACGAAAATTTTGCTAAGCCACCTGAGTAGAGTAGCACCGTTTGATCACTGTTGTTACATGAGCATCAAAATGTAATCCATCATCGACAGTGAGACCCAAAATCTTGGCAGTTGACGACGGTTTAACATTAACATCTCCAAACTGCACGAGAACTGCAGTGATGACCGCCTATGGCGTGGTCTAACAAGCATAAGATCAGTTTTTGTTGGGTTGATTTTTAAACTATTCTGGGTAAACCATGTGTGGGCTTGCTTGAATGTAGCTTCTACTTTTCCTGAAGTTCAAGCGGGTTTTGACTAAGGCCTCGATGTAAGAATTGTGCGTCATCGGCGTACATGACAATTTTGGATTCTACGTGAGACATCAAATCATTTGTGAAGAGTAAAACAAGACTGGGCCGAGAAGTGAACCCTGAACCACACCATGTGTAATAGGAAGCATTTTATCCCTCCCTTGACTTTTTGTCTACGCTCACTTAACCAGCGCTCAAACCAATGGCTATCTATACCATACCATCCTAATTTTTCTATCAGTCGGGAGTGTTCCACGGAATCGAAGGCTTTGGACGTGTCCGCGGTTGTGACGGACCCTAAAAGCCTTGGTCCATGCCTTCCATCAGCCATCCAACTGCGTCTAGCATAGCTGATTCTGTGGATCGTCCTGTTCTGAATCCATGCTGGATATCACTGAGAATTGCATGCGACTCCTGTAGTTAACCAGCTGCACGCACACAACGCTCTCTGCTACTTTTGCGACTGTGCTGATAATAGACACGGGACGGTAGTTACCAGGCTCTTACACTTCCCGATTTATGGAGGGGACAACTGTAGCCAGCTTCCATTCCGTTGGTAGCTCTCCGGAGATCAGCGAAGAGTTGATAACTTCGAGCAGATGAGGACCGATGACCGGGAAAGTCATTCGCAGCATGCTGATGGTGATGCCTCTTCTCCGCTAGATTTGGACGTTGACATACGATTGATGGCATATGATAGTTCAGGTAGTGTTGCTGGGCGCACGCGAAGGCCCCACTGACCACAACTGGGGACGGGGAGGCGGCTCTGTTCCCTCGGGCCTCCTCCTTAGCTACAATATAGGAACAAAATAGGAAATATATCATGCTGTGAGATCATAGGTCAACGACCTTGAACAGCCCTAGCTCCAACATTTTGGAACAATTCTTTGGGGGGTTGAAAAAATTTCAGAAAACATTTGGACCTTCCTTCTGTGAACATGGTCTGTTTTCAGTATATTCCCGACCTTGTTCCGCTAATTACGTTATTTCCCAATAGGCCCGCAGCACGGAAAATATTCGAACTTTATGAGCTCGTCGAACCTTGAAGATCACCATAGCGCACACACCACCCTTTTTTTGAACGGGCGTTTTTTTAAGCGTCTTAAGAAGCTTAAACCAAATTGGTTTTTTTAGATCTCAGGGGGCCTGCCAGGCCCCCTCCAATGCGCGTTAGTGCAAGATCCGTCTCCAGTGTAGGTTTATGGCATTCCTCAAGGCAAAAGTTTTGAGCACAAAAGGTTCAGCTGAAGGGTAAAATCTGTTTTCATTAGAAAATAAACAGAAAAGGACTATCGTTGACACTGAAAAAACAACACCTCGAGCGTAGAATTTCAATCTGCCTATGTCCTGAAAGTAAAGTAGAGTACTAGTCCTAAAAGTACCCCATTTTTAAGCATTTGTTTAGAATTCTTAGTAAATCTATTCTGACAACTAGCCTAATTTCAGAATTAAAAGTGTAAAATTACAAGCGTGTGGTATTTTAATATCTATGTTATTTTAGCACAGGGCAGTTCTATTCGTGCTGAAAATGCAAAGGGGTAGATTTATCAGTATATGTACTCTGGAGAGTATTTCTATGGAACTCGCAAACTGCCACAAAACACCCCTGAATAATAATAATAATCTTACTCTCCTGTGGTGAAAAAATTCTGCCAATAGATTAAAACGAGATATTTGCTGATTTAACTACGCTAAATTAATGTTTTCGTTCTTCTGCTTTTCCTTTGAGTGTGTTTCTATGATATAAGAAGGTATTTTTTGCTCCAGGTGCCACGTGGGTGGAATAGCGCCATTTTTTGCTATAGTTCTGAGCTTGAACCACCGCATTGCAGTTCTGCATTCCACAGAGTATTGATCTTGACGCGTGGAGGTTCGTCTAGTCGTGGAGAAGAAACGAAGACAAAATCATTCTAGCTAAGTGCAACAAATAGCAATGAGTTCTTCAGTTTGCCTCAATGGGCCTCAATGAATCGTTTAAACCTATCTTTGTCCGGCATCCAGGGCGTCGTCAAGGATTTTCTACAAGAGGCCCGGATCCACAGTGGTGAGCTAGTGATAACCTATATTTTCACTTGAACTAAGCATATCCAATAATATTCCAGCACAGATATCGAATGTACCCGTTTCCGAACAGTAGAGGAATTTCAACCCCCCCGCCCCCACCCCATAATCATGCTTTTGTTAGCCACTCTCGGGACATAGATGAGTCATTCTAGGACAAATCGTCCAGGTAGGCACGAAAAAAGTTCAACATAACCCACTCCTCAGATTTCCACCAAACTTTTGCCCAAGGCTCTCTATACAAAAGAAAAATTTGGGTCCATTTTCAGGTCCAAAGGTCAAAGAAGTCACCAGATAGAGGTCATGAAATTTTCAAGGCTAACACGAGCATTGAATCAGAAATAATTTTATATCTTATAATTGGCTGATCTAAATTATTTTTTCATGAATATCGCTGGATAGAAGATACAATGGTTCAGATAAGGAAAAATAAGAAACTTCGACTTCAGGTCAGGTTTTGACTTCGCGACCTTGTGAACTCCTCTTTAAATCTAAAATTTAAAAAATCATATTCCGATTTCTCACTGGGTGCTCCTCAGGGTATAAGCTAACTTATGGTGGGTGACCTTTGCTTAAATCAGATTTAGTAACAGGTCACAGAGGCCATTACCTAGGTAAAGTTATCGTTTTTGGCCATGAACGGTTGGTTCTCCGGCCACCTCGGAAAAATAGGTGGGGGCTGGCCTCCGAGACCCCCTCCAGTGCACGTGTTAATAAAGCTGTGCAGCGCCTCAAAGAGGTGATTTGCGATGA
Organism: Lepas anatifera; assembly: GCA_034440635.1. NCBI lineage: Eukaryota > Metazoa > Arthropoda > Thecostraca > Lepadidae > Lepas > Lepas anatifera. The sequence continues at coordinate 514,548 of JAOTON010000333.1, forward strand.
TGAGTGGAAATGATGCAGTGGTAAGCGGATATAGAAGAGGAAAATTTGGGAAGTGTAAAACGAAGAAGTCTAAGGCCAAAACCATAAACCTAGTGATGTTTGTGAAAAGAGGAACTAAATAATTGTAGGGATTGAAGGTCGATTTAAATACTGTTCCAGATTACAGTGCAAATTAGAGGTATTTAGATTATTAGAAGTGAGTATGAAAAAAAGTGATTTAAACTCTCCGTTGCAGTGTATGTTTATCAGAGTGTATACTAATCAGCCTAATCAGAGTAAACTGACCTCAAACGCTCGATGAGAATAAACTGGGCCGTTTTTTTAATCGGTATTTCTTCTCAGCAGCAATGTAATATTGAACGCGGGTTCATTTTGCACCTTGCAAAGATTTTTATACGCCAGGAATTTCACATTGTAATCTATTTTTACTCCCTCACTTCCAGTTTACACTGTTCCGGTTTAGCTGACAATCTTTTTACTCCAGTGGTATAATAATATTCTCTCAAAACACATGCATTTTTGCATTACACCGGTGTAAAATGGGTTGTGGAATAATGCTGGAAAGAGGAGTTGATTTTGGCACCGTAGAAAAAATCCTAAAAGTGGTGTACTTTTTGGTAGTTGATATTTTCACACCCCACGGGTTGGAGTTTTATTATTCCAGTTTTATGGCATTTTACGCTTCTCAATCTAAAAATATCGGGTGTAAAATATTCACGGAGGGAAGAGTGGATTTTGGCACCGTCAAAAATCTAATTTCTGGCGTATTTTTTTTCAGTGGACAAATGGAACCCGACACCTTTACCAATGGTTTTGAAGTGATATAGCCATGCGATGCCGAACTAAAAGTCATTGAATGGATGTTTTAATTGTCCCAGAATTCTCCGTTTGAGGTGAAATAGGTAGTGTGTATTCAGAACAGAATCCGGCCCTGGCCAGACTGCCGATACCATCGCCTCTCTCTCTCCTCTCTCTCTCCTCTCCTCTCTCCCCCTCTCTCACTCTCTTTCCACCTTGTCTTGTCCGAGCCTGCTCAGAACTCGACGGTGCTACAGCTTGTCGTCGTATTGGCGAACCCTTAGTTTTATCGTCCGTCGCTAGGCTGCGCAGGTGGAGGGACCCGTGCTGCCTTGAGGTTCAGGGAGTCGGAAGCAGCCAAATGTGTCCCTGATAACTTTTTCTGATGATATGAATGTATACACAAACCTATAACCCATAACAGCTACGGATCACATTTCTGCATGGGTCTGCGGATTTTAAAACAAATTTACCTGTGGATAAGAACAAAACAAACGAGTGTGGATCGAAAAATCCTAAACGGTCCTTTTCTCAATCCTAAAAAAATCTACATAAGTGCAGAGGCGGACGGTCGGGTACTTGAGTCAACAACTTAGCCCGCGCCCCACCGGGGGTCCGGCGCCATCTTCGCCCCAGCGGGGGCATCGATGGCCCCCTCTAACTCCGAAAATATGAGGGTTAGCGCAAATCTGCTAAGGTGCATTAGAAAGTTCGCGTGAATTCAGTAAGAAATTACTTGGCATGTTTAAGCGCTCAGGTCAATGGTTTGACCTCCAGAGGTCAAGAAATGTCACGATAGGCTATTTTCACTCAAATATGCAATGCTTAAGAAAACTGGGTATAACTCCTATGCTATTAGAGCTATTGAAATCTGGTTAAAAACATTTGATAGCAAATTTCCAGACCTTTGTTCCACTATATGTAACGTTAAGACCTCCCACCAGTGGTTTGACCTCCAGAGGTCACCTTGTGACCTAATATGACCTGAGGTCACGAAAGGTCAGAAAGTGACCTTGCTGTATACGACATGAAAGCCAGTGACAAGACAAACACGATGGTGTTTGTTTCAGCGTTCTAGCTTAATTAGGTCAAAAGTTATTGCTAAAATACTGTTTTTGACCCCTGGTGACCTTGGATGACCTTGGAAAAGTCAAAGGGAAAATATGACCCCTGAGATCCGTGAAAGGGTGTCTAAAAACGCTGTTCTGAATAGTCTGAGTATTTGCAATCATTTTTGTGGCTTTTAAATCATGAGACAGACTTTTCCTATGCTTTTCCAACGGAAGAGGTCACCTCGTGACCTGACCTCAGGTCACGAAATCGAAAAATCCCAGATATACACATTGTAGACCCTGGAAGTGTCATGAAGTGTAGCAAGTTTCAAATCGATCGACTAAGAAATGTAGCTCTTATGGAGCTTCAAATTTGAAGTGAGGTGACCTTGGTTGACCTCGCCTGGTGACCTGACCTTGGGTGACCCGGGGTAAAAATTTTCAGGGAATGGTGGGAAAATGATGAGATGAGAGATAGAGCCCTCAACCGCGGTGCTGCGTTTCGTCGTTTTTCTGCTATCTTGAAAAAAACCTTAGGGGGCCATCGATGGCCCCCGGTGGGGTGAGGGTTAAGTGCTGCACTACTTGCAGACACTCAAAATGGTAGCGGAGTATCAATAGTGTTCTCTATTGCTTAATAGTACCGGAGTGGCGGATTGCAGCAGTAGTAGTAGTTCATTTTGTCTGAGATCCATTCAGCATGCTTAGGTTACGTTCGACACGTCAAGCTGTTTAAAATGAAATATCAAAGTGGGTACAAGACACATCGTACGGTCATTCACGCATTCGTAAGAAAGTATAGGAACAAGATCAGATATATAAAAACAATAAATGTTCCTACAAATACCTTTAAAATATCGTTTCAGATCCAAGCCATTAACAATGGTACGAACCTGTGGTAGGTAAGTGATCAGCTTTTATTTGACATCCACTATTAGCCATATTGTAGCGTATCCGCATCAAAGATACTTCCCATGAACGTTTTGCCATAGTTGATGAAATCTTTGACCTGGTAATAAATCTGCGTTACAAAAAGACACCCACCACTGGTTAGCTTATGCCCTGAAACCCACCCAATAAAAAAGAACAAAAATTGGAAAGAGGACTTCCACAAAAATTCTTTATTTAAAGAAAAAGTCACAAGGTCATGAGTTCAAAACCGGAACTGAAGTCCACGTTTTATTTTTCGTCTATCCCAATACGTCCATTTTAATTAATTTCGATCACCCACTTTTAATATGCAAAATGATTTTTGCTTCAATGTCTTCGCTGACCTCGAATCTTCGATGACTTCTATCTGGTGACCTCTTTGATCTTGGGACCTGAAAATGGGCACACTTCTTTTGCATTGGGAGCCTTGGGTAAAACATGTTGCGGAAATCTAAGGGATGATGGTGAATTCACCTGGATGATTTGTCCTGGAAAGACCCAGAGGATTAATGGAGTACCGGGTATCAGCTTCATAGTTTTGAAAAACTAGTGCTAGTAGCGGCAACGGTTCCAGTTAACCAAGGTAGTGGACGTTTTGGAAGCGGTTTAAGGAATTGGGTAGCGCTAGCACTAATGCTACTGCTGGATACCACTAATGCCCCTAGGCAGTGGTGGATGCCAGGGAGGGGATAGAAGGTTCAAACCCTCCCGAAATGTCAGAGTGCATATAGTTAATGCATAGCCGGAGGCTATTCCGTGGCAATGGCGGAGAGGCTCGAGCCCACATAATGTTGTCTTGGCCCACCCCCATAATGTTGTCTTGGCCCACCCCCATGATGTTGTCTTGGCCCACCCCATAATGTTGTCTTTACCCACCCCATAATGTTGTCTTGGCCCACCCCCATAATGTTGTCTTGGCCCACCCCCATAATGTTGTCTTGGCCCACCCCCATAATGTTGTCTTTACCCACCCCCATAATGTTGTCTTGGCCCACCCCCATAATGTTGTCTTGGCCCACCCCCATAATGTTGTCTTGGCCCACCCCCATAATGTTGTCTTGGCCCACCCCCATGATGTTGTCTTGGCCCACCCCATAATGTTGTTTTAACCCCCCCATAATGTTGTTTGGCCCCCCATAATGTTGTCTTGGCCCACCCCCATAATGTTGTCTTGGCCCACCCCATGATGTTGTTTGGCCACCCCCATAATGTTGTCTTTCCCACCCCATAATGTTGTCTTGGCCCCCCTAATGTTGTCTTGGCCACCCCTGATGTTGTCTTGGCCACCCCATAATGTTGTCTTGCCCACCCCCATGATGTTGTCTTGGCCCACCCCCATAATGTTGTCTTTGCCCACCCCCATAATGTTGTCTTTGCCCACCCCCCATAATGTTGTCTTGGATCCGCCACTGCCCCTAGATATACAGTTCCTCGTGAATATTTTAATATCTTTGTTTACCAGCGTTCCGGCTTTTATGTACCAAAATTTGACACTGGAACCATGAAAGCCCCTGGTTCTGGGCATGTAACTGCGAGATGATATGAACCTTCTAGCGTGCTTGTTTCTTTGAAAAATTGAACTTTTATTTTATTTAAATTTAAAGAGAATGTGGTACCTTGGTGCAGTTCAAGACTGTGGTAGTTTTAGGAGCAATCTATGTTGAAAATAATGAACTTGGTTTAATATCAGCTGAGAAATGGCTAATTAGTCTAAGATTGCACTTTATTCAATTTTCTTCTGTTGACAATGAAAAATTCTTAACTAGCGTGACTTCAAATCAGCCTATGAGCTGATAATTCCTTGTGCCAGATTGATCCTGTTTGATTTGCGCCAAAAATGAATAGAAATACAAGGGAAGCATGTTTAACTAAAAGAGGTTACCATTAGGAACCAAAGTGACGTTTATAAATCTATGTTTTTCGTGATGTATCAAAGCATATTTCATGCTTCGAACTAGTCCATAAAGCAAGTTATAACTATCTATAATTGCCAGTACCAAAGTTAAGTTAAGCACGTGAGTTTTAAAAGATGAAATATCGATCCACTGGTTTCTTGGTGTGCATGACTATCGGCAGTGGCGGATACAAGGGGGAGGGGCTAGGGGTCAACCCCCTCCCGAAATTCCAGAGTGTCTATAGTTAATGCTAGCCGGGCCGTTCCGTGGCAGTGGCAGGGGAGGCTCGAGCCCCTAGCCCCCTCCCCCACCGAAATTGAGTTTTGGACCCACCACTGACTATCCGCGTGGCTCACCCTCACATGAATATCTCAGTTCAAATCCCATCATGAGGGTGCCACGTTCCCTTTAAATTTGAGAACACAGAAAAGCCCCTCCCGGTGTTTTACTCTTTACTTCTGCGGTCTGGAGCTAAAAGTTAAGATGCGCTATAATGCTTCAACATAATACGACACATTTATTTTTTTACAGTTGAATACTTTGTACAGTAACTGACATACTAGATGACTGGCCAACAAACAGAAACTGGAAACTTTGCGGATAGATAATGTATGCATCAAACATCAGTAAGGTTTTAACTTGATGACACAAGATCGAAATCAATCTCACGTCTGTCACATGCTATCGTTTCAAGGCAACAGCCGCGAACCTTAAACTAACGCTGGCATTTAAAATCAGCAGTCGTAGTTCAGCCAACCGATAACATTATTGAAACCGCAGGGTTCGCGTGCAACTGTTAATGAAGTTTGAGGATGGCGTCGTTTTAATTAGCCGCATGAAAAATTAATCATAACACTGGGACAACAAACAGCTGATGCCAAGTGGGTATGAAACAGGGCTGGCTGTTCCTACCGTTGACTTCGCTTTTGCGGATTTTTGCAGTCTGTTACACGGTTACATCAAAAACAGTTCGTATCAGTTTTTACCACCTAGATTCTGCTTATAAGTGTTTTGTTTTGTTGTTGCTTGGCACTTTGTATCTATATGAAGCAATAGAATTGCAGGGTTTTATCACGAGACCACGTACTTCCCCTGGCATCGCAGCCAAGGTTACATTTCTGAGATTATAAATGGTGCTCAGAGTCAAGCTTTACTATTTCGACCCTAAGTCGTCACTGACACGAGGCTGGAAAAGTCGTTTCTGTCTTGATATTTGATATTGAGCTGAAACACTTCACTGTTCGCCAGACATACTTGCACTTTTCGCTACTTGGGATGTCATGAATTTTTCACTCCTTAGCATGTGCAATAGCTCACTTTGCTTCATGACCAAATGCAATAACTCATTTTTAATTTTAGACCGTTGGCACAAAAAAGACCAAGGCAAACACATTTTCACCGCAATACATGCATTAGAGGTGGCGTAAGTCTCGTTGACAAGCAGTTCTGACATCAATTGAATTCCACTCACTTTGATCTTTATCATTGGTGTTCCTACCAGGGAGGGGGAGAAGAGGGGGCTGAATGGGGGTGGACAGAGGCAAAGAACAAAGAGACTACATTAGCCAGACCGTCCAAGCCATTTCCGTTCCTGCACCCAGCACGGAAATCAGACGATCCCGAGAAATGCATGGGAGTGTCCTGTTTTTGTTTTATTATTAACATTTGTTTACTGTCAGTCAGGGCCGTAGCCAGGATTTCGCTCAGGGGGGAGGGGGCAGTGCCCCGAAAAGGGCCCGTGCGACAGCGCTAAAAGGGCCCTGATGGGTAAAAAGGGGCCCTGCTTGTTACATAATAGAGTGCTGAAGAGGGCTTAAGAGGGCCCTGTCTGGTATGAAATTTCAAATTTGGTCACAAAGCATAGTGCGGGTGAGCCGCGCTTCGCGCGGTCCGTGTCCCCAGGGGGGGACCATCGGGCCCTCAGGGGGGGGGGGCGGCTGTCCCTGCCGCCCCCCCTTGGCTACGCCCTTGCTTACTTGCATACTTGTCGTCATGCGGGGCTGGGGAAGCCTAGATCCCACTTTTCATTTTTAGAATTTCCGATTTTAGCCAGAATGAGGAGAAATCGGAACATTGTGTAACCAGCCAGTTCGGAAGACAACAATGAGCTCGAATATGATAAGATTTGGGTTTCAGAGTGAAACAGTTTTGTCAGCACCAGGTTGAAATTTGTCTGACACCTCACTCTTTGCCAGTGCCCAAGCTTATGTTATATAAAGCATATATTACATTGAAATATACAAACAAAATGTCTAGAATCGGTGGATAAGATAAGTAACAGATACACTCTTGCCAATTATTGTCAAAATACGGAATTGTGAATTTCAGAAACAAAATAAAACCCCTCCCCTAAAGTTCACGCTGTTTCAGCTGGCCACTATTTCGTACCTCATTTCCCGTTTTCTCTACTTCCTCAATTTTGCAGCGTGCCGTTTTTTCCATCTAGTAGTCTTTTAATCCTATACGCATTTTCCAAGTTGTCATTTTAGTTTTCCGATTGGAGGTGAAAATACAGATGTAAATAATCCGCCAGCCAGTATTGAATGGTCAGAACACTCAGCCACAAGCTATAATTTGGAGACAAGGAACTGTAAAATCGTAGATCCTTTACAAGTGTAAGGAATCATTATTGCTGTATAAAACTGACAATGTAGATAACATTAAAAGCATTCGAAGAGACGGTGACGCATGAACAACTGACAAATAATCCAACCGTCAAGATCGAGGCACAAACTAGGTGCATCTTCTGAAAAACATGCGCGTCAAAACTTCCAAGAACCCCAAACATCTTCTGATTTCCGAAAGACCATAAACCCAATGCTCCTCATCGTCAAATTCTCTCAGGGTACAGCCACTAGTAAAAACATTCTGGCTACTAGATATAGTCATATGCCTGCTCCTTCAGTTCATTTCAGCACCCCTAAGAAACACAGAAAACTGCCTTCGTCGTTTGAAGGGTAAGTATCCTACTGCCAGCTCGCGAACGATTCCGTAATCTTCAGCGTTGACGCCGTTAACCTATATGGCAATATCCCACTAGATGATACAGTGGCAGCGTTGACATGTCTTCTGCAAGAGCATCAATATGATGTAGAACTATCAGGACTCTTGATTGGTGACGTCATCAGCCTTCTCAAACATCGTTTGAAAAACAATAGCTCTAAATTTCACGAGAACTTCTAAGAACAGGAATATCACACTGTCATGGGCAGAAAAGTTGTCCATCAGCAGCAATCATCTCCATTCATCCAGGAGCGTCTGCCTTGAAAAATGTACTAATAAGATCAAACCTGTACGCAATATACATCCATTGATGAAACCATCGGAATTTAGACAGGATCTTACCAAAAACTCCGAAAGCTCCTGGACTTTCTGAGCTCACAGCACTGAAACGTGAAATTTGCTATGGAGGACACCAAGGGCGCCACCACGGAATTTTTACACGGGGAGGGACCCGGGCTAGTGCTGACCGGGGGTAGGCAAATTTTGAGCATTTTCGGTACCTGACAGCATTATTGATGATGGACTCAACAAATTTGGGGGGACGTCCCCCTGGTTGGTCAACAGGGGAGGGGGGTGACACGTCCCCCCGTCCCCCGCTTTCAGCGCCCATGGAGGACACCCGCACATCACTCATCATCCCCAGTCATCATCCCCCCATAATTTTTGGACACCATATCAATCGATGCCGATGGAAAAGACTCGACCAAACTCTAGATCAAACCCAACTACTTGGACATTTTCATTCATTATACATCGGCCCAGTCAATTTAGACAGAAGGTCGCAATTTAACGAGAATTTCGACGAGCCATCAAGCACTCCTCCAACCGAAATAGAGACTCCACTTCGATCAAGAAAATACAGAAGGAACTGCAAGGAAAGGGATACCTGAAGAGGCTCAAGAATACACTTATTCATATATCTCCAAATTATATTCTTTTTGGGTCACTTGGGCAGTTCCATTCATTATATATCGGTCCAGCCAATGTCGACAAAGAAGGCCGCAATTCGGGGAGAGTTTCGACGGGTCATCAAGCCGTCCTCCAACGAGAAGACAGACTTCAACTCTATAAAAATACAGAAGAAACTTCAAGGAAGCATCAACGCCGCAGCATCTCAATGGACGGATATTCAGTGCTTCCCTACGTATAGATGAATCTCTGCATGTAAAGGTCAACTGCCTATATGTAAGGATGAAAACTGATTTGCTTTGATACACGCCCTCGATCTGCAGAATGAGAGATATTGAGTTGCATGGAACCCAAGTATTGACATAAAAGTTGTAGTTCAGTGGGATCTGAGAGTCATGGGTTGAGCCGCACCAATCCACATAGAGGTGATTGGGGGCTGATTTGATGGAAGTATTTACCCAAACAAGTAAGGAAGCATTTTACTGCGCCCCACTGGGGTCCCTCGCATGACGCGCACCGCTGGGGGTGGCGTCTTTCGCTACCCCCTCCGCATCTCATTTCCCAGAAAAGCTTAAGAAAAATTACGAAGGGCGTTCGAAAGAACGAGACGAAGAGAAGTTATACGAATTATTTTTATGTCAGGTCAATATTAATGTCATCATAGGTCAAAGAAGGTTCCATAGGCTTACAACAGGGCAGAGTACGTTTCCCCCTCTAGATTTTTGCTCAGCGGAGCTATCATTGGATTTCTCTCGTCATGACAAATAAAATGATATATAATATGACCTTGCTATGTAAAATTGTGAAAATGAACTGACCTCGAGCTAGGTCAGGGTCACATGGTGACCTGGTATGGTCATGTTGAATATCAATCGACTTCCCGTGACAATATAAGCACAATGGAAGCAAAATAGGAGCTTTATCTCAATTCAGTGAGAAGTTAGTGGCACAACAATCACTATATGCTCCTGTAACCTGACATGACCTTTGAGAGGTCAGATGGTCAAAAACTCAAGTTTATGGTCAAGATCGTGGTAAGAATACACGGTTTGAGGATTGTCGGCTTTATCTATCCAGTGTTTACTGAAAATAAGCCCTTTCTATTTTGCGCCAAATACTTATAATGGGGTGACCAAAAATTGGCCCCCCTTAGTCAACAATATCAAAATTCCGAGAAAGCAGATTTGTGGAACCTAATGACCTCATCATATTACCAAAGTTTCAAACTGATCGGTTGGCTGATGTTCCTAAGGCGCCGCTCCAAACTCGTGATTTTAGGTTTTGAGGTCCGGTCGCTTGACCTTGGATAGCTCCTTGACCTGACATGACCTGACCTAAGAAACTGCTTCAGATGCGTAAAATTGATCAGGGATAAAGTGCTGTAAGTTTCATTGCTCTGCGTTCCTCTGTTTTGGTGTTATCTCGGAAAAACCAGGAGGGGCGAATTTCGCCCCCCAGCGGGGCGCGTGTTAATGAAAGCATTTACCTGAACATGCTTGGGCAGCATGTGTTGTTATCCCAAATTCAGGCACCTGTCACGATAAATCAGCACTGGCTTCAGTAGGACGGGCCCACAGACCAGGGGCGGACGCAGACCCGAGTTTTTTTTAAGGGGGGGCAAACCTATGTTTGCTTCTCCTCCTGGGGATGTGCGATTTGGGTGCTCGAAAGAGCTAATATAAGCCAGCTCTCCAAGCACATGGTCGCTCTCCTGGGGTGGGAGGGGGGTGGGAGCGAAAATTTCATTGCTCGACAGGCCTAGTGTGTACATCTTTTTTTCAAAAATGTATGCGGCCTTTGGGGGAAAATACAGTTTGGCCCCCTTCCATTGCTTTGGGGGAGAACATGGCCGGAATAGTCCCCCCCTGCGTCCGCCAATGACACAGACCACACATTATCTCAAACAAGAGTCTGTCTCAGCCCATCCTTCGGCTGCCGCGGCATCTGTTGCCTTACGCCAGAACCTTGCCCGCCAGCAGCCTTGGCCCCAGCCCGTTGGAGCACTGATTTTGGAGCGTGGCCCCGCGGAGGTCCAGAGACAGCTCACTTCACGCTCAGGCATTAAGGAACAGTGGAGGCATATGCGGGGTCACTGGAGAAGGAGGAGAAGGTTCAGGCGGTGAAGCACATCTGCACTCGGCCCGTGCTTGCCTGAGCGGGAGAGGCGGGGCTTTTGCGAGTGAACTGTGTGAGGCAGAGTGTGTTGGATGATATGTGTAGACTCTCGCCCCGATGGAGGGGGGGCGGGGATGTTTGAACACCCGCTCTCGGGTTTTTCCGGTGGCACGAGATGTGTAGCAGGGGCATTCCACGACAAATCGACAAATCTATAACACCCTCATGTCGCATATTTCGGTGTATTTTTTAGTCAGGGGGCTATTGGTGGAGCTGATGACGATTTTCGTATTCATTTTCCTCCCTGACTTACGGTTTGAAAATTATAGCCTCAGGCATTTTGACCATACCCACTTGCATGTCTTTTTTAAGACGAAATTTTACCTGTATGCTTCTACAAATGTAATAAAAATTTGATCTGTGTATCTTAAGGACGAATTACGAATTCTAGCTAATAAAAATAAATTTCAAAAAATTAAATTTTAAGCATGCTATACATTCTTCAATTTTTCAAAATCTATAAAAAACTATTTTTCTATGAATTATTTTAAACTTTTTGAGGCTCACATTTTTCTTCATACTATTCTCTATAAGATTCAGAAATAAAAAGAATGGAGACTTGAACAGAAAGCGAGATCTGAGCTCCCAAACGTCCCGATCCTCATTTTTGTGAGGTTCGTGCGCCAGCGCGGCCCGGCGTCGCTGAAACTATCAAACGTCTCTGGTCACGAAAAAGGTGTCAATGGTGGAATTGGCCGGCAATGAGGGTAAGAATGTATTTAAAACAATAAATTGTAATCAATGTCACATTCCTTAACACCCGCACTGGAGAGCCGCCCGACACTTACGGGCACTAGAGGGGGTGGACTGGTATGACCCCTGAGCTCTCGGAAACTAGGAGGTTTAGAAAAACTCCGGTTGGGGACTGGGTGGGAACTATTGAAATCTATATCATGACCGATCTTAATTGACCTAGGTCAGTATCGTCAATTTCGAACGAGGTCATAAAGGTCAAGTATTAGCCGTGCTGGGTATTCATCCGGAAATGCCGTGATTAAGCTCATAGAAGTCCAGAATGCACTAAAAACGGAGCAAGGGCACAGTGATAACGTCCCAAGAATTGTAAAACTAATTTTTGGGGTTAAGGTCATTCAAGGTCATTGACCTAAGACGTTACAATATGACATATTCCCCTTATTTACACCATGACTAGCACCATAGCAACCGTTGGACGGGAAATGAGCATTGACCTTTACCCATGACATTTTAATTTGACCTGTGACCTTGACCCTTACATTGATTTATCTTAACTATGACGTCGTATCATAATATACGTATACTGGGTAACGCCATGCAACCGGAAGCGCCGGACCAATGACTTTGGAATGCTGGTTTGACCTTGAAATGTGACCTTGACCTTCATGACGGGTGAAATTGACATATAATCTCGTTTTATATGGCACTATAACGCTGCCAGTTGGTTTTTGATGCACACGAACTGGTGCAACCACGCGATTGCAGCGATCTCAAAATAAAGGGTTTAACTTTGAAAGCCTATAATAACAAAATTGGGGTCAATTTTTAAGGCTATTTGACCAATCGACGTGCCATTGAATATTCTCAAAAGTAGTGAAATAGCGTTTTTTGGCCACAAAGGGTTCTCCGGCCTCCTAGAAAAAAGTAGGTGGGGGCCTCCGAAGCTCCGCTCCAGTGTGTTTTTTAACACGCGCTGGTATGAGGCGCCGGGCCACCTTTACTGGCAGGGGTTACCCATCCCCTTACGATCTCAGCAAATATGCTTGGAAGGGGACACGGAAATCAGAGTTCTATGGCTTGCCTCGATCTCTACCAAAATGCTTCAAAAAAAGTACTGAAGTTAGCTACTGAGTTCAGAAAACGCTTCAGTAAAGCAGTCGCGAGAAAAGGAACATTAAATATACACAAGCTCGTACCGGTTAATTCGAAGATCGTTATTTTTCATAAGCTCTCGAATGATGAGGGACAGAAGGTTCGAGTTTCAAATTGAATCTGTGAGGTTCAATGGTGCCATGTGATGGAGTCGTTCTTCCGATCCCTGGGTCAGATCTTAAATAAAGCATCATGTCTTAATTTTATATGTTCGAAAAGCAGTTGTCGGCGTGGACGCTATGTGGCTTTTTGTTTGTGATGTGTGCTTTCTGATATAAATTGAACTGGGATACATGCAAATTATTAGGGTATGGGTAAAACAACTATCCAAAACAAACCTAAGACAACAGTAATAATCGGCTTCTGACGCATAATCCTCCCACTACATTTTCCACCAAATGCACCTGGGTGTCGGAATTGTTCCGACTGATTTGTTCCGGTAATGCGTTCAGTCTTTTTTCGGAACGGCTCAAGTTTTTATGTTAGCAATAGTAGGCTCCACACCACACGTAGTTCATTCGCAATGTCACCGAAGCGCAGTCTTGCTCTGTTCTCCCCTCCCCGTTACCCCACTTCCAACCGGACGCGTCTAGGCGGCGTGCCGACCGCAGGCTGAGCGGCCGGCGACGGTGTTGGGCTTGGTCTGCGATGCTCGTTACTGATTTTTCTCTGTAGTCTCCATTCTTTTTATCAGCGTTATATTTAGTTTAAACAATGCTCTTTCACATGAAGTTGTTTTCAAGTCAATAAAAACATAGGAAATATGCATGCTCATTTTTACAAAAGTTTGGAATTAGATTTTATACATATTCGTGCCAATTAATATAATAAATTTACGTATTTTTATTGTTCAGACTTTTGAAATTCTTTTCATGTAACCTCTTCAAGGAACACCTTTAATTTAGATGGCTAAAAACTCAAGCGAAAAGTCCGATGCACGCGTCCGATGCTGGATTGCCCGAGGCTATAACTCCGAAACGATAATCCGGACGAGACTAAAACTACCACAGTCGTTTCCAGCGCCACTGAGAACCCTAGTCCCAAATTTTCATGAAAATCTGAGATATGAGGGTGTTATTTCAACCCATCGATTTTTCGATTTGTCGTGGAATGCCCCAGCATTGAGAGATTATGTTTTTTTAACTGTAATACCCATCACGCTATACGCATTGATTTTTCGGAAATGTTCCATAAATTCACAATACCCAGAATCTTTCTATCTGATCTAGATATCCTTAGCAAGTAAAAACGGAAAATGAATGTCAAAATATGAATATTTCAAATATGAAACCTTGTTTTCGGCTTACGCAATACACATGATCCATACCAAAAAACCTTATTATGCTCAATAAAAAATATTCTGCCAGAAAGAAAGTGTAGATATGTCATATCCGCAACCTATCGGAAGTGCCACACGCTGTGCCCTCTTGAAAAACTTCTGACCACACTGGGCTTAACACATGTCTATACGCATGCATTTGGTTTAAGATACGTACACACATTTTGCCTTATATCAATACGTTCCTTCCATCAGTTATGCAAATGCCTGAATTGCTTGTGGCAGCCGCATGAATTACCTTGAAGGCTACGAAAATGTAAAGCTCCCTTTAGTAGTAACATTTAGCTTAAAAACCACGTCTGATTCGGCACAGTTTTTGGCACGCTATTCATGACGGTGATTGCCATATTGGCCGAATTCGCTCACTGTCTCTTAACACCCGCCCCAGTGGATCTCCAAGCCACCTTCGCCCGATGGGGGGTGTTCAGACACCCCATTCCCCTTCGATGTTGATCCCCTCGATCTCAATCCTATGCGGGATAGCGAAAAAAACGCGACGCTGGTGGAAAGCTCGTAAAAATTAATGATAAAACTACACCTGTCACTTCTTGGCTCTAGTCAAGATTGAGGTCATGGCAGGTCAAAGAAGTTGACAGGTTGAATTCTGGGCTCTAGCGTATGACAGAGTTGAGTTAGAATCAATGTTTAGGTACCATTCGCTTCCTCTCTTAATGACAAATCGAATGATGTATGATATGACTATGCTAGGTCCAAACATAAAAATGACGTGATCTAAGGTAAAGTCAAGGTCACCATATGACCTAGCGTAGTCAACATGAATATTAGTCGACTCGAAATCATAGTGTAAAATGTAACGACATCAAAGTAAAAGTTATATCATCATTATCTTTGACGTTATTGACCAAAATCTGAAAACCTGCTCAAGTAGTCCCAGATGACCTCTCAGAGATCACAGGTCCAAACTTACAACATTAACCTGGAGCGGGGCTTAGGATACTAGGATTTGGAGAATGGGAAGATATTTTAACCTTCGCCCGGGTGGGAATCTTAGACCCCCTGTTTTTAGTGACAAAACGGCGGCGCGCGCCAACGGTCTAGTGTTCCTTCATTATTTTTACATCTTTCCTGAAATTTTGGCTCAAGGTCATATCGGTCAGGTCACCAGGCCAGGTGAAGTGACCTCACCTCAAAATACTTAGGACCGCATAACTATAGAAGGGTTAATCGATCGTTGAAACTCATACCACATATTGGGCCCACCGGAGCTACAACATTTGTTCCGGATTTTTGATATTGGTGACCTAGGTCTGTGCAGAGACCTAAGGTCCTAGGTCATGCACCTCCCATTGACATGCATGGGGAAAATCACGAAATGAGCTTTTCTCAGTAAGTATGGATGGAATCAACTTCAAACATCGGTTGCGACTTGCTCTTAGCCCATTTCTGAAGTTGATCCAAGTTTTGACTTGTGACCTTTAAAGGTCACCTTAGGTCAAATAAGCATTTTTGGTGTTTTTCTCTATAAATTTTGAATAAACTAGATAGAGCTTTTATTTTGTCACCAAGTGTTTGTATAGTCACTGGAAGTCAATGATATACATCATGACTATACCAGGTCAGTTGGGTCAGACCGTTGACCTGGGTCAGGTCAAATTCTTAAATTTGACCTGGCATAGCAATATCATATATCATTCGATTCGTATTGACAAGAGGATTGCAATGGTGCATACACTATGGCTGTATCTTGTTTGGTTTGGAAGCTATTAGCGAAAAAGTAAACGCCCTTATGCATGGTTGCTTGGACTTCAATTGCCCTATTTAGTACCTGGCTCCTGGTTTGACCTGACACAAATGAATGACACTGTAATGAAAGCGCATCTAGAGCTTTCGAATGGTGTTAAAAATGTTTCTAGCTATCATAGTTTCTGAGATATATGAGGTTTCTTGTAACCTCATATTTACCTTTTTGACCTCTGGTGACCTTGATATTCCTGACAGAAAATAACAAGTATTTTCATATCTTTAAGAGCTTTAGATTGCTTTGGTTTTTCTAGTCTCTTAGTTTTTAGATCGTGGGGTCTCCCACCGGTAGGTGGTCGTACCGCGGGTGTTAAACCTTATCTACACAAATAGAGCCACTTTTCTCCCAATTCCGGTTTTGTTCCTGTATTTCCAATGGAGAGGCCATGATCTGTATCTGACCCTAAGTCATCGATAAGAAAAATCCAGGAATACATTTTGTAGTGCTCGGTGGGCCATTATGTGATACGAGTTTAAATTGGATAAATTCACTCTGTTCTTACTTATGTTACTATACATTTTTTGGAAGTGAGGTCACTGGACCAGCACTGGTGACCTGACCTAAGATGACCCAAACTTAGCGTTTTGGATGAGTTGCAAAATTGGAAACGCCGTCGTGTTTTGGTGCCACCGAAAAAAACCCGACAGGGTTTTTTACAACCCCCTCCCCACCGGGGCGAGGGTTCGCCCTATTCCTGTCAGGGAGAGGGGATTCCGCCACCCTTCATCTTTTTCCGGGATATATAAAAACAGTCTGCGATAGATTTTTGAACCTTTCTGACTTTTCCTCAAAATAAATTGGGCAGATTCCCTGAAAATGTTGACATCATATCTCTAATAAGGCGGAGCTCTGCCACGGTATTTAGGGAGGATTTATTCGCAAACCAAGTATCATCGTGCACGGTGCGTTCTTTGTACAACACAGCTATCTGACCAGAAGTCAAAAGTGGCACGACGCTAAAATTCCTCCATGCACACGGTGTGGGATAAAATCATATATTTTTTCCAGGAATATGCTTTCCACGTCACGGAACAAAATACGGTATCTAAAGCACACATCCTCTAAGTATCCAAGTTTATTGTAATAGTTATGAGATGAAAAATATTTTCAAGTCCCCACCCTTCGCTAATGTTTCCATTGTAACATGGTTGAACGGAAAATGTGATAGTGATGGTGAAACCAAGCATCACCATGTGACGATTCGTCTATATCCAGAGAATCACACGGTTGTTTTGTCACAGCGGCAGACCTTTCTCCTGTGTTCAGCGCATCCCTCTCTGCCCCCCCTCCTAGCGCGCGCAGAGCCGTGACCCCCGTTCGAGCGACAGGCGACAGTCTGCCGCTGGGCCATTATTCGGCGGGTGGGTTTGATCCTTTCATCATTAGGGTCCAATCAATCTGTGATATACAGCGGGGCGAGTGGGCCAGCCGCCGCTGAAAGACCGCCCGCTGATGGGCAAATAGCGGGCAGCGTCGCACCTCTCCGAATTAGTTCATCAGTTGGGATCATGCCGGCGCGCCATTCTCATGGAAATGCGCGCCCAAAGAGGATTATCGATTGAAAAACAAACTGCGCCGGGCTGAAGAGCTTGTAAGCGCTGGACACTGTTGCCAATTACCCAGCTCGGCCATTGAGGCGACGCGGTGTTAAACCGCAGGGCAGCGCGGCGCTCTGCGGGAAGCGGTCTCGAACGCTGGAGATGAGGGGGCGGACATCTGAGATGGACGGACGCAGCCCGGACGCCCGCCGACCCAGAGACTCAATCCACATCCAGCGCTGAACACCCCAGCAGGCCGGAAACTGGCTCTGAGACGCCGGCTGTGGAAGCGAAATCCACAGAGCTACTACAGCTGAAGCTTCACCGATTCCTGAGCATTCGGATGACGATAGCGTGCCGTTCGGATGCCTGTTATATAGCTTGGTGTCGGTTTGGCTGAGCGGAGATAAACTATCAGGTTAGCGCATCTGTGTAATCAGGATGTAGCTAGTACCAAACACAGCAGCTGGCACTGCCTCGTCTCACTTTTCCCTTCCCAAAACCATTGATTTCGGCCTATTGAGCCACTGTGCTGCGGATTTAGGATCAGTCTGGGCCTCGAGCTCATCCTTTCTTGTCAAGCGCTTCCAGAGGGGTCATAATCTCTTCCACTCGAGCGCGCTCGACACCCAGACAATTTGTTCACTTTTATGACACAACAGTGAGCGCTCCCCACCACAATGGCTACTTGAGCGCCAGAAAACCGCACGCTGGCGACAGATCGTTCCGCCGCGTTAGCCTCGTCAGCTGATAACGATCAGGCCGCAACCTCATCAGATGGGGAGCCTGAACATCTTAGCCAGAGGCATCTGTGCGGATAATTTTTCTGTTTAATTGTTTGAAGAACGTACTGACGCGACTGCTGATCAGGCTTTGGGTTCTATGCTATACCCATTAGAAATAACCAGACAGCAGAGTTGTGTGGCAAAGACAAAGATGAAATATGCTCCAAAGCTAGGCCGTTAAATTCAACTAATAAGCACAACATGCCTACAGTGCTATCTGATGCATGGAATCTGAGCAAGAGCGACAGGGGGGTGGTGATAGCACGCGCTGCCTGCCCAGTCTCAGAAGTAGCCGCATCCTGATAACTACTGGCGGAGATCCCATCAGCGACCCGGACGACGCCCGCGCCGGTCCGTGCTGGCAGCTGCACCAACACGCCGCCCCTGTCTCACATCACCTGGAGCTAATCGTGGCGCACGGGAACGGCGGCCATTGGCGCGGCGGCGGCAGAAGAGAGCGATTATGGCGCGCGACCTCTGTCAAAGCTGTATCATCCGCGTCTCAGTGCTGAAAAACAATCACACCGAGCTCTCCGGAGTTTTGAAAGGACGCCGGGTGTCGGTGTACTCATAGAAAAAGAGAAAACATGGTGGCGGATGAAAACTTTGTCTTGACTAGGTTTAGAGCCGGTAAATGAAAAGCCAGATATAGAGAAAATCAAGCCGTTTTGAAATGGATGACACGCTTAAAAAGTTTTGGTTACTCATTCAATTTTGTAAACTGTTCCACCGTACCCAGTTATCTGGTGACTGCTACGTAGGGATGGATGGCTACACTTTACACACACATGCCTCCAGGGATATGGAATTACATCTCTTAGGGAGTGCCCGGTCACCCAGAATGAAACATCAAAATAATATCAAGATATCCTTTAAATTAAACTTTTTTATTTCAAGGACTTGAAATTGGTTCAATGTTGATAAACAGGTCCTTGAATATGATAAAATACGCTTAATATTGTAGTATCAGCTGCTTCTGAAATGGTTATCATCGACCTAATGTCAAATTTGGGCGCTCCCATTAATTAAAAATACACCTCTCCCCCTGCATGTCTCCTAGCGACACATTAGATACAACTGAGCCAAGTAGGTATACTTCCCTCTCCTTTCCATGAGTTTGCCTTTATGGACTGTTCACATATGACGTCCGCGACCGAAGAGGGAGGGTATCTGACATTTGCTAACTTTCGCTGGTGAAGGGGGATCTGGCTTTGGCTGACGATTGCTTACGGGGTGGGAGGAGCGTAATATCGGTGGAGCATCATTAAAACATGCCCCTTTTCCTCAAATGACTCAATATTTCCTTGTTCCAATTTTTGCCACTAGATGGCACAATATGCCATAGGAGGATAAAATAGCAAAGCAAGAGTGCTAAAATGAAAGTAAAAGAACAAAGTGAACGATTGAGTGGTATTTCCCGAGCGGAGGACAAACCATTGGCTGAACTCGATTTTTTAATAAGGGAGAACTATGCAGGCCTGACAAAGACCCAGGGAGATGAGTGGATCCCTTCAATATGCTA
Organism: Lepas anatifera; assembly: GCA_034440635.1. Classification (NCBI taxonomy): domain Eukaryota; kingdom Metazoa; phylum Arthropoda; class Thecostraca; family Lepadidae; genus Lepas; species Lepas anatifera. Next base: position 534,104 of record JAOTON010000333.1, read on the forward strand.
GTTTGTAAAAAGGGCTATCTATTTTTCATATTAAAGAAAATCATAATCATTATTCTTTCTATTCGCGTAGAAGGTAACTGTATTTCTATTCTTCCCGTCCACACACATAGATCAATCAGTACTCATTATTGTAGTAATGTATACAGTGCCTGATCTAGGCCACAAGGTTTCGGGGATAACAACTATAAATCGTGAAAAACCTACATCGTTTTTTAAGAAACTCGGAAAAATGGGGAGATGAATCTGTGACCTGTGAGAGGTTATTCTTAAAGAGAATAGGCCACTGTGTCGAAATTTTAAAAATGACAATTTACGGAGAAAATGTATCTGAAAATCAGGAAACCACACTTTTTTTAGCCTCCAGTCGCTCAAAACAAAAATATTACCTCTCTTCTTACTTTGCTGGATTGACCTAAACATTTCGTGTAATTAGGTGGCTGGCAGCTTGCGGTGGTTCGCGAATTTCATAAATCACTTGTAACAGAGGATTTGCACCTTGTGTTTGGCCCTCGATAGAGAGCTAAACACCACCAGCTTCATTTATGGCATCATTTCCAATCCCATGGGTTTGGAAATGATGTCATAACTCGTTGACCTGACTTGACCTGATGTAAATTTTTAATCATCAAATGTCAAATTGATCACCTTAGAAACCTGCGAAATCACGCGCGTCTCATTTCAAAAATCTATTCACGAAAATCCAAGCGAGGGGGTCCGATCAGATCCCAGGCGGTGAAGGTTTAATCAGCAGAAACGCAACAGAAGAGGGGCTTCTTATCAATATTTCACAGCAGGTAATGTGTCAATGAATACAAGTGTTAACATTTTTGTACACACTTTTTAAAACACCATAGCGCCACAAACCAAAGGTCCCCATTACGCTACGTCTTTTATTGAGTTCAAATACTTTCTTCAATGTGCTGGCCTCTGTACAAACGAATCGCTTAGTGGAAAATATGTTCTGAATTCAACTATTGTGCATAACTTTTGATTTGCTGTATCTTATGGACATATCTTATGGACACTGTCTGTGGTCACTGCTTAAGTATGGAGCATACAATAAGTTATCTTGCAGGTATGTATATACATTTCGGATTGTCCATTATGTCTGAGAATTTCTTTACTTGCAAAAATATTAAGTTGTGGGTAAGATCAGAATCCCATTATAACACTGTAGAACGCGTATTTGCTCGTCATTTCCCCTTTTTTACGAACTTCATTTGGACTTCATGCTTCATCTTTGGTTCGGGTGCCAAAATCACTGTTGAGGGTGCCCAGCACATAATTTTGGGGGAGGGGCACCCCCAATTTTATGCGGAGAGCTTTGGCTGAAATACAATGTGTCAATAGTGGTTTCTCGACACGCTCTACAAAACTGCTATCTCAGTTCAAAACCCACTATAAAAGTGAACACTCCCTTTAAGCAAGTTTTCAGACTTGAATCAACAACTGTGGAGGAAATGGTAAACAAACTTTCATTTTGATACCTAATGTGCCTACCGTATGAAGAGAAGCATGCATACAGTAGCGTATTTGCGAGACCATCTTAGCGAGCAGCGACAGGTAACCAGATCTTCACCCTCTCTATCGAGGACCAAACACAAGGTGCAAATCCTCTTTTACAACACCAGCGAACACCAAAAGACGGGAATCTGCTCCCGTTTGTCTTCGCACCGTCTGATCTGTTTACTCTCCGTCGGGCGAATCTCTCCACTCTCGGTCTGTCCCGGTTCTCATGATCGAGTTACCGTCGACGACAACAATGCCTCCAACAATGTGTCGGCCTATGCTCTTCTGTGCCAGAGCGCACTCTAAAATAAACAGACAGCTTCCCGCAGTGCCACCGCAGAGAAGGCTCAGGCGGCATGTGCTCCAGATTATCTCCTGGCGTTCGCTCCCGCTGTTGTCGCGGCTAATCGCTTGTTTTGCCCGCGCCTCGTGGTGTCAGTGGCGTCAGGCGTCGGCAATCGGCTCACTGGCCACGCCTCGGCTCCACCTGTGGCCGATAATTCGCGCATAAGTTTCCCTCACACTCCGAATCCGTCAGCTCTGATTGCATGTACGCGGGAGTAGGCATCTCTCATAGGGCTGAAGCATCAGCTTGCTAGCGCTCCAGCTGAGGAAAATGCTCGAAATTAGAGCTAGACTTACAGCATCGATAGGGGGGGAGGCAGTGGTTATACACGTTATACCTGGGCACATTGAACTTAGATGCGTATAAAACTACTAACTCGAGACAACACCTGAAAGTTTCTAGGTGTGGTGCACAGTGCTGTGTTTTATTTCATCACTTATTCTTTTTTACCTCGGGTACTTTATTACCATACCCTTTGAACAGAACTGTATTTTTAAGCTTCTTAAAGAAAAGACATAAAACAATTGCAACGAGTAGTAAACTATTTCACTAGCTGGCAAAAGCATCCTGACGTGTTGAAAGGGAGAGGGAGTGGAAACGGTTTGGTTCATCCCTTCTCTGAGACAATAAAGGCTTGTTTTCTTAGTGCGTAATTTTAAAATATTTGAATCCTGATCAAAGCACACACTGTCCTGAGGTGACTGAAGATTCACTGTTTGTTACTGTCTGTTAGGCATGGTTCGATGCCCAAACATAACAAATCCACCACGTCTTTACGCCGGAATGGCCAGACACTTTCGACACTCTAGCACCTAAAAGCATTGTGGACCGAGCTAACGAAGAAAGCAAAACTAGTTCAGAGTAGTCCAAATAATATGTGTGCAATCTGCTTGCGTTAGGAAGCTTTTTGTCCGTCTAACGGACAAAAAAATATGTCTATTTCACCGATGTTTACCATAAGCCACCTATGTTTAACATACAATTTCCTAGCCTTTTCAAGTATATGTCTTAATGAGAGAGGCCAATGCAGAGGAACACATGAGAAATTATTCTATTCGAGGGTTCAAAATGTTTTTCATTTATCTTTCTCTTAATCAAGGATATAAGCAAGCCTGCAAGCGTATAAGCAGGCTAGGCTTACAAGGAGAAAAACAAACCCGAAAGCAAGAAACTCTTGCAGGGCCACGTGCAAGAGTTTCAACCAAGGGCAGGTGCCTCTAGTGCAATCCTGTAACACTACTGAACCATGGACACGTGTCCTTAGTGCACTCACCTAACACTACCAACCCATTGTCACATGTTCCAAGTGCACTTACGTAACACTACCAAATCAAGGGCACATGTTTCTAGTGCACTCACGTAACACTATCTAACCAGGGAAACGTGTTCCTAGTACACTAACGTAACACTACCAAACCAAGACCACGTATCCCTAGTGCAGTTACGTAACACTACCAAACCAAGGGCACGTGATCCTAGTGCACTCACGTAACACTACCTAACAATTAAATAGTTCCAAACCAGCTCCAGGTTCTCTGATATGTCTCAACAATCATCACCAGAGAGTTATCACATCAACCTCACACTTAAATTCTGTAATTTGGAAGAAGGTTTTACGGGACATATCTGGACATAATACTGATATTTCTCGGACTGCCGTCCTCGTCATGCGTGTAAGTCTGCATACAAAATTCTGGCAGGTCAACAGACTCCCACAGAAGGCCCCTCTGATAACCAACAGACAAATGACGAGGCCTGGGGAAGTCACTGGCCGAAACATTGCCTTCAAACCAACACAAATGACGAGGAGGGCGGTGGGAACTATACTAACAATAGGTATATCATATATTCTCTGCAGACGATATATCCTAAAACCACCCGAGGCAGAGCACCAGGTATGTTTGTCATTGCCTGTCGGCGCTGGAGAGCTTCCGGCTAGTGTGTGGGATTGGACTGACGCGTCGGTCCAGACCGACCTTCTCCAGTGCGTGTGGGTCGACGGCCGTCGGCCTCGGCGCCACTGCCGACACGCAATTAAAGGCCGGCGCCGCCCACCCCAGCCCGCAACTTATGGCAATTACCACACATTACAAACAAATTAATCTAACTGAACCTAATTAAGGAGGGAATGCTGCCCGTGCAAATAAAGAGACTCTATTAACTGTTATCCTGGCCGACTTAATTAAGGAATAGTCGGCGGCTGAGCGAGGGCAGGGATGCGACGCCTCAGGGGGCACGTGCCGTGCCTCGGGGCTCCGCGTCCCCTTTATGTGGTCGCGATACGTTGATACATATTTAAAGAGCAGCTCGGCATCGTTTGATTGTGATACTCAGTCGCGGTTCCAGGGTACATGGCTTGATATATGTAGCGATGGTTCAAAACTGTATGATCTGCAATGGCATTGGGGCTTTGCAAAACACCAACTGCTGATGTGGTATGGCGTAGTCAGCCATTAACCTGCTGAGAGGGTATAATGGGGGCCAGAACGTCCTTATCCAGTACTCCCGCCCAGGATTTGAACCCGGGTCACTGACGTGGAAACCCAACGCGCTATCATTGCGCTACTGCATCCCTATGATTTAACATTTCTAGTGGTATCAATGATACGATAATACCATTGCTGGTGATCAGAAGGCACTGACACTCACGTATAGCCTCCGAAGCTGCAGTGCCTTAAAACTTCAATCAAAGGTACTGGCACTTTTTGTTGATGTATTACTACTTTTGTCTGAAAACAAGTCATCACTACCTTGTTTCTGTCTTGAACAAACTTTAACACCTTTGTGTCCCCTTCAGTGTAATTTGTTGAAGGTTGATGAAGGTTCTGTCTGCGGCGCACCCAGAAATTCGAAAAAGGGGTTATACCATCTCAGGGGAAAACAGGAGCACAAAAGCACGCTATATATAAAAATACTGCAGATGTGAAGGATGGCGGGATCAAACTGGTAAAGTGAACCCATTTCTCACCTTAGCCTCACCTGAATGTGGTAAAACTTCTTGGAAATATAATCTATAACCTGACTCCACCTGGGCTCTTTTCGTACCCCCACCGCCTGGGGGGGTTTCGATCGGGACACCTTACAATCTCGGAAGTCAGAAGTGGAAAAAGATCAACGGCGCTGGAAGCGCCTTTCCATCTTTATACTTTGGATCCGAGTTTGAACCATATTCGTTGACCCATGACGTTACGGAGGGCCAAAACAGGTCAAATTTAGACCCAATTAGGAAATCCCTCATAACCCGGAACCCATTTGACATAGAACAAAGCCAAAGGCATCAATGTGTTTGTCGTGAACCAATTATTCAAATTATCTGCGACGTAGCCTTTTAAGGTCACATTTTGCTCTTGACATGACTTAAATCACGGTAAAATAATGACCATGTGAGACCATGTTGCACAACATTGGAATCATGGGATCATCTTCCTGACCACGATAAAAAATTTATTGTTGTTTCCTTCAAAGGGTATAGACAAAAATAATTTCAAAACTGTGACCTTAGTACCTTCTTATGACCTTGTAATTGGCGACCTAAAAATTCATGGTAGCATGCAGATGTGTATTTCTAAGAGTTTTTGCACGATACCTAGTAACTTAATGTAGCTATTCTAGAAGCCAAGTTACACCCTGGTATTCTAACTTCATTTAAAAAAACAGAAGTGCCTTACATGGGTTTAGAAATGACATCAAAACTCGTTCACCTGACTTGACCTGATACCAATTTGCGGTCATACGATTTGAAATTGATCACCATAGAAGTATGTAAAGCAGCACACTTGAATAAAAATGTAAATAATTATTATGTAGAAGTAGTGCGTATAGGAAAGCCCAAGCCCAGTATTTGTCCTTTTCTTCTACTTTTCGGAACACTTCAAAATACGTAGCAGAATCATCTCCAGCCAGGCAGAAAAAAAGATTCCTTAGATAGCTTATATATGTACCTCCAGTGCCAGGAGGCATCTCAGCATGGTCAAAAACATTTAATTTGATTTATCTCATCGAGCAGGAAACGTAAGACTTCATTTATCTTAAAACACAAAAAACACACTGGAGACCCAAATAGGATCCATTAGAGATCAGGAGGACCGATTTCAGGGGTGTCACAGAATTTCTTTCCTATTCGATTTTTATTGGTGCTCTTAGGATTTCATTTCAAAATGTAACAGGACGCTTTACTCTTCTTCACAAATGCTTTGCTGAGAAGAAACAAGGTATCGTTATTTATCTCACGTTTTTAATTTGTGATAGAGGCGAAGAATTTCGGTACATGTAGCGAAATTAATTCGGTATATGAGCAGATTCGTACCCAAATACATTCAATTACAGCTGATTCAACTTCTCTCGTGTCTCTTGACTCGTAACCCTTCATATAGATAAATAGAGCCTCCTGACGTATCTTGCAAGGTGTTCAGTAGAGACACGGTTGGAAATCGAAGGAAAGGGTTCGGGAATGGGGTGCTTATTAACCCTCGCCCCACCGGGGGCCATCGATGGCCCCCTAAGGTTTTTGGGATAACAGAAAAACGACGAGGCGCAGCACTGCAGTTGAGGGTTCTATCTCTGACACCATCATTTTCCCATCATCCCTGAATTTTTTCTCGGGTCACTCAAGGTCAGGTCACCAGGCGGGGTCAACCAAGGTCACCTCACTTCAATTTTGAGCAGAAAACTCTGGCGTCAAACAACTGGCGGGAGGTCTTTACGTTCCACATAGCGGAAAAAGGACTGGCAATTTACTATAAAATGTACTTAACCAGATCTCAATAGATCTAATGGCATAGGAGTTATGCCCAGTTTGCTTAACCATTGCATATTTGAGTGAAAATAGCCTACCGTGACCTAACTTGACCTCTGGAGTTCAAACCATTGACCTGAGCGCTTAAACATGCAAAGTAATTTCTTACTGAATTCACGCGAGCTTTCTAATGTACCTTGCAGATTTTTGCTAACCCCCATATTTTCGGAGTTAGACGGGGGCCATCGATGGCCCCCGGTGGGGCGCGGGTTAAGCTTCCAGTAGGACCTCCTAAACAAAACAAAACTGACATGATTTTTTGATCTGAAGATGTTGCGCTGCAAAGAAATCACAGGGCATTAGTAAGGCATTCCGCTGGGTGTCCGGTAGATATACTTTTGGACAAATAGAAAATTATTCGAAATTTGTGACACCTTTCCAGCTTCCTGGTGTGCATTGGCACATTTACATGTACATTGGCAGAATTTTCTCTTTGCACGAGACCCTGCATTCCAAAGAAATCAATGGACGCCCTGACGCATTTTCCAGGGTGTTAGATAGGAGTACTCTTGATTTTGAAAGAAAAATGTCTTTGATTTTGACACACATTTAAAGTTTGTTTTTGTGATGGGGAGACACCACTGAGATATAATCGTTCTCTTAACTCCCGCCCCAATAGGCCTCCGATTCATCTTCACCCGCCCCAGTAAAGGGGGGTTCAAACGCCCCCCTCCATATCAGATCCCCTGCGGGATAGTGAAAAAACGCAAACCTCGTGTAGGCAACATGCATATCAATCGACTCGCAATGGCAATCTAAGCGTAATGTTATCCAATTAAAAGATGCATCATTTCCTGCAAGGTCATTGACCCAAGCCTGAAAACTGCTTAAGTGGCCCCAGATGACCTCTCAGAGGTCACAGGTCAAAATTGCACCATAAACCTGGAAATGGGGCCAGAATAATTCGATTTGGAGAATATGAAGGTATTCTCAGCTGAATCTACACAAATACAGCCCAATTCCTGTCTTCCTCATGCATTTCCAATGGATAGGTCATGGTGCATACCTGATCCTAGGTGACCGATATGAAAAGTCCCGGCTCGGTGGGCCCATTATGTGGTATAAGTTTCAATCCTATAGATTCATCAATTTCTTACTTATGCCACCTTAAACATTTTTGGAGGTAAGGTCACTTGACCTGCACTGCTGACCTGATCTGAGATGACCCAACCTTAAATTAAAAAAAATTGCGGAACTGATCAAGGATAATGTGTGTCGCCGGAAAAAAACCTGCGGGGGGTGTTCAAACACCCTCACCGAGACGAGGGCTAATTATGAGGTCATAACAGGTCAGAAATTGTGGCAGATTATATAATTATGCTTTGGATGTAGCTTCTGCCTAGGTTGAGGTACAGTCAATTATATGTCGTTAATCAATTTATCTTGCTACGGTGAATCGAATACTAGATGTGTTTATACTTTGGTCAAAACTAAGAATAAGCTGACCAGGATCCATATATGACCTGTCACAATTCACACATTCTGACATTGTCAGCATAGTATAAATGACGGACTTACCCCACTAAGTAAAAATCGTTTTCGCAGCGCCTTCGATATATTTTATAGATCTTCGTCAGCGAGTTGGTACAGGTCATGAATGGTGATATAAAAAGGTATGACGATGAGTGAAACTAAAAAGACATGGCACAAGAGAAAACACATGATTGGATAAAGATACAATCCTGCGTGATAAAGAAGTGGAAAGGGAAGGTAAGTGTAAAAGGGGGATATATAAAAACAGGTAACAGGTAACAGAAACAGAGGAAGTATATGGTAAAGGTTATTAGCAACGCAAAGGTTATTTCCAAGAAAGGGAGCATTTTTTCTAACAGTATGATAAAAAATTATACAATACAAGGTAGACATAAATAAATCGTTAACATTTCACAAGTTACAATGATGGAATAGTCAATTTAGCTTGCAGTTGTCACGAACGAGGTGGAGCCAGCGTTCTGGAAGTTTGTAGCTGGTGTTATGGTTTAATCTGGTATCCTTGTGTTACCTGTTTTTTATATATCCCCTTTTATACTTACCTTTCCTTTCCACTTCTTTATCACGCAGGATCGTATGTTTATATAATCATGTGTTTTCCCTCGTGCCATGCCTTTTTAGTTTCACTCATCGTCATACCTTTTTATATCACCACTCGTGACCTGTACCAAATCACTGGCGAAGATATATAAAACATATTGATAGCACCCCGAGAACGATTTTTACCTAGTGGAGTAAGTCCCTCATTTATACTATTTCATCCTCCACTCATCATGCCATTTCGCATATTGTCAGAATACATATTCATTGCCTCGCAATGATAATCTAAGCCCATCGGTATAAAAATGAAAGCTCTTTCGCCATTCAAGTGCCGCCGGGAAAACCTAAGGGGGTGTTCAAACACCTAACCGGGGCGAGGGGTTAAGAAACTAGTTAAGTAACTCAATATGGCATCAATACTCAGTGGTTCTCTTCTTATCTTTCTGGTCACACACAACAGGTGAAAATACGAACACAGAACGGGCAAGCCATCACATATGGATTGAAAAATAACTCACCTGTCATGTCAATTTTCCAGGCCGGAAGCCTCGCTTAGTCCTCTATCTCCTGTTCTCCAATAATGTATGCCTCTTCATGGACAAAAACCCTACTATCGTATGCTATTCAGACGACTGTCGGGCATTTAATTTTGGACGCAAGGAAAATTTGCAAACTCTCATAAAATGCATGGTGTACGCGCTGGACTCACTGTTTCAATGGTTTTGCCATACCCAGCTGAAACTAAACCCCGAAAAACTCAGCTGCTGGTCCTAGATGCTCCCAAATGCTGAGTTCACTGCCAGCCCTCAAGTTTATTTACCTTATTTTATTTCATTAGGGCCACTCCCAACGGGCACACTTGCCCACTTACAAGGAGCATTGACGTGGGTGTTTAAATCGAATCATCCGGCTCTATATTCACCGATTCACGAATGATGAGAAACATCGCTTTGGTCATCGATAGGCATCTCAGTTTTGAAGCCCTGAAGCTGCAATAGAAAACACTGACTGCTGCCGTCGAATTAATGAAATACACGACGTATCCTGTGTAACGGTGATCATATATTTTAACGAAAGGGAAGCGTATGGCTACCAAGCTGGTGACGTTAGAAACCAATCACTTATTTTCCATCTGGCTACCTGACCAGGATATACATAGTCCCAATATTTGTGATTTCTAGTTAACCTCGTCTGCATTGAGGGATATGTTTCTGGCACGTCGAAAATAAGGAGATTATGTTAAATCTAAATACTTTCATGTAATTTTCTGGTTAATTCAGAATACGAAACGCGATTGACACCTCCTTGCTTAGTTACCTTACATTTCTTCTGAGACACAAAGTTCATCTAGCATTTCAAACATTTCCAAATGGTTTGAGAGTATAGAATAATTAATGACAACTCTCAGCTGAGCAGTCTGCTCGGTCAACACCGTCACGTGTTGGGCGTAACTGCCCACACCCTTGAAGTTTATCACTGATAGAGCCGTTCAAACCTCAATAGCCTTGGTCAAATTCATCAAGTCGCACGTCCCAGCAAACTGCCATTAGCTCGCACAGGACACTTGGCACGTTCCCGTGCTCCGACAAATTCATTTCATTATGAATCGTTTATCCAATTCAACAGAAGTTCATTAAAGCGTACTTCGGCGGCGACGAAATCACTTTGAACGTCAGCAAACGTCCTGTGATTGGTTAATTGGCTGACGGCCTCAGTCGCCCTCCAAGTAATGGTGTAATAATTGATGCGCTGGCCAATCAGCGGGCGCCGGCAGCCGGTGGGCGGGGCTTCGGAGAGGGTCGCCGTGGCGGTGGTTTGAGGCCGCAGAAGCCACTTGGCGCCGCGGCCAATCGTCCAAACACTCCACTCATTTTTGACGGTAGTAGCTCACACGGTGCCGAAAACTGAGCATGTACAGCAGACGATCGCCAGTTTTTTCTCAGCTCTCACTTTATGCTGATTGAGTGAGCCAAACAAGCTAGACCAGCAGTGACCTCCTAGTGGTTAAGGCCCAGTGAACCCTTCTTGGCAAACGCATAACTAATTTCCATACAAGAAGAGAACCAGGTTTGGTCTTCGTCCAAAGTGGTTTCCCCTAGGGTGCTGGTAGCTGTATCAGCTGCTGAACTGTGCAGTGGACACACACAATGGAGCTGGTCTGTGAAACGGGTCAGGAGGCTGCTGTCAGACTCGGTGCCTCTCTGCACCACATCAGACACTCTCCTCCGCACGGCAGCACCTCTCCGCAGCAGGGCAGCCGCTCTCCGCAGCACCTCAGACACTCTCCGCAGCGGCGCGGCGACTCTCCGCAGGATCTCCGCAGCTCTCCGCGCAGCTCTCCCCAGCGGATCACCAGCTCTCCCACCGGCGTCAGCCTCTCACCTCGCGGATCAGCTGACGTCAGTCGGAACCGGCACAGCATAGACGCAATTCTCGGCCTGAGTCAACGGCTGACCGACTCAGGTGGGTGACTCAGGTCATAGGCGACTCAGGCAGGTATGTCATCCTAGCTACAGGCTGGCCGACTCTGTGAGTCGCTCAGGTCACAGGCGACTCAGGTAGGCATAACACCCTAGCTAGAGGCTGACTGACTCAGGTGAGTCACTCAGGTCATAGGCGACTGAGGTAGGTATGATATACTAGCTACGGGCTGACCGACTCAGGAGAAATTTGGAGTCATTGACTAACCGACACAAGTAAGTCATCAGTGTCAAAGGCTGACTAACCCAGATGGGCCATTCGAGTCATTGCCTCTAGAGGGTTACCGAATAGGTGAGTCAACCGCGTCGTAGGCTGGTTGAGTCAAATGAGTCAATAAATATTTGTTATATTTTTATGCGAAAATCTGTCTTTGTAACATCTCGAGCATGTGATTGAGCTGTCCCGTGTGCATCATTGACGACTCTGTTCCTACAGTCGTGCTGATATCATTCCTCAACATTAAGGTCTTCTCTAACAGAAGTATAAGCTATTGCAACTCTTTACCTGAGCATGTGATAAGTGTGCCATCTCACAATGCATTCAAAACAAGGCTGGACAAACATATCCTGTCTTGACCCACGTCCTAGCCATGAAGTGGGCATTCAAATACATCCTGTTTCGACTCAGCCCATATTACCTTAACATCAAACTTAACACAAGTTGCTGAAGCGTTGGTACTTCTATCAGAGTTATTTCTTTATATGCTTTCTACTTGACTGTAGAAATGGAACTGTAAACATGCAGAAAGTTTACCAATCTCCCTTCAGTTTGAATCGCTCGCACAAGCTGCGCCTGGTGTCCAGTCAATCTGCCGCACTGCCTTACACTTCCCTTCTCACGTTAAAGAGGTGGGATTTTAATCTTTAAGATTATTATATTGGTTGTTATATCGACAATTGCTTCTGAAAAGGTCCCAAGAAATTATTTGATAGATGCCGGATAGTTTCAATTCACACAATCATCAATATTTCAGAGGCGTTCGAAATTGAATTATTGTGTTAGAAATACCATAGGTTGTAACAAATATGTGGTCTTTGGCATAATCATCGATATGGGTGGTAAAACCATGGTAACCCCAATTTTTGGTTGTCTTCCTTTTTAGGATGTCAGACGTGCCCTGGTCGTCTTAGGTGTCGGAATGGGGGATCTAGGAGCCTACCCCCTTATTTTCCAAAAATCTATAACTTTCACCTATTGTGGGGAAATGGAATTGGAGATTGGGAGCAATGTGATGTGCTACCCTGATATATTTTGCAGTGCTGAGCCGAGGAGCCTGATTATAAGTTATTTAATGGCCGGTCTCCTCGAATCCTGGATGCGAAATGAAGCTAATACACTAAGATTACATATTCGGTAGCAGACTTTCATCTAAATCCTCATAATACATCAGGTGAAAACATACAATTCTGGTGGTAGTGTGAGCTGAAAACTCGAATTGAGTTCCATTCAAATGCTTTTTAGCATGAATTCCTTTAAAACAAGCAAAATGTCGTGATCATAGTACTCTGGCGCGTCCTTCTTGGGATTGGCTACTAAGGAAAACATGTATCAACTTTGGAGAATTGTCTAAGGACGATATTGTACCTCTAACCAGCATCTATGATAGTTAAACCATTAATAATAATTTAATTCCAGCAAATCATATCCGATAAAAGATATCATCAGGCTCAAATAAATAGAAAAATGTAAAATAGCTGAAACGGTCTAGCTTTGCATCTTCTAGTAACAGAAAAGTGGTGATTGTTTGCGCTTTAGCAAAAGCCAGCACATTATGATTAGAAATTCGCCAATCAAAGTAATTCAGCAAAGTATTGTTCCTAAACATATCGTGGCTGGCTGAAATGAATTAAAAGCTGCCAGCAATCTACTAGTTTAGTATTGCCGCATTGTGGATACAATCCATGCGTTAAAATATGCAGCTAGAGTATCATTGCCACGACACGACATCCTTTACAGAATTCACACTAAAAGGCATTGGTGTGGGAGTGAATTCGAGGTCTCAGCTCACACAACGACCAAGAGCCTATGTTTTCAACTAGTGTTTTATGAGGAATCTGATGAAGAGGGTGCCCGAATAATCAGTGTATTTGCTTTATTGTGCATCAAGGATTCGAGGAGGCAGGTCATTAAACCTATTATCAACTTGCAATGTACTAGTCCCTTAGGCAGAGAAAGCTAAAAAATATTGGGTACATTATACAAACTTGTTTGCTCTAAGTTTGTAAATATGTATATATCAAAAATGTTAACTAGTTGTCAGTTAATATTATCTAGCCTTTTCACTTTTTTGCCAGGGAGAAGCTTGTTCTGATCCTATTTTATTTTAAAATGGAAACCAGGGAACAAGGGACAAAATCCTAATGTGATTTTCACTGAGGTGAAGTTGCATTTATATTGATGACTCACAATGGCGGATCCAGGACTTCATTGCGGGGGGGCTAGGGGCCTCGAGACCCCCACTGTTGCCTTGGAACAGCCTCCAGCTATGCATTTACTAAGACGCTCTGACATTTCGAGGGGGCTGGATCCCCCTAGCCCCTCCTTTGTGTCTACCACTGATGACTGATTTAAGTTGGCTACCCCACCGATGAGGACGTTTGAAGTTGTTACACACGGGTATGTTATCCAACCGAAGCTTCAGCATGTGACGCTGCTTAAACTTCTCTTGGTTTTCAACAATGCCGAAAGTCATTTGGAAAATATTGTTCAGCGTGCGTCCTATTCCATTCCTGCCGTAATGCATTTTGCCTGGCGGCCGCCCGGTGCATACTTCTGAACTAGGAAGTCTCTTAATCCTCACTTCAAGCTGCCGACCACGAACTTCAACATTAACACCCGCACTGGAGGGGGTCTGGCACTAACGCGCACTGGAGGGGGCCTGGTAGGCCCCTAAGATCTCGGAAACTAAGAGGGTTAGAAAACGCCACTTGGTAGGTGGGTGGGGGCTATGGTGATCTACATGATGACCAATTTTTATTGACCTAGGTCAATATTTTCAAGGTCAAACGAGGTCGTAAAGGTCAAATATTGGCCATGCTGGTATCGATTGATAAATGCTGTGATTATGCAGGAAAATGGCGGGAATAAGCTAAAGGCGGACAAGGTTCATAGAGAAGAGGTCTCAAAGAGGCTTCCCAACAACTTTTGGGTAAGGTCATTCAAGGTCATTGACCTTTAAGGTCACCATATGGTATACTACTTATTATTTACACTTTGACTAACACTGTAGCCACTGTTTGGCGGGAAATCAGAATTGACCTTTCCCAATGACCTTTGACCTTGACCTTGACCTTGACCTTTGTATTGGGGTACCCTACCGATGATGTCATAGCATAATATATGTCCGACGGGGTAACTCATTTGGCCGGACGCGCAGTGGTCAGTGACCTTGAAAGTGCAGATATGACCTTGACCTGTGACCTTTGACCTTGACCTTGACTTTCATGTGAAGTGACCTTGACATATAATCCCGCTTATATGACGTTATGACGTCACCACTCGGTCTTCAATGCAAGCTAACTGGTCCGACCGCGCGTTTACGGCGATCTCAAAATGCAGGTCTGACTTTGAAAGCCTATAAGTCAAAAATTTTCGGCCGATTTTCAAAAGTCTTCACCAATCGACGCGCTATTAAATTCTGTTAAATGTGGCCAGTTTCGTTTTTCCGCTGAAGCCGTTCTCCGGCCACCTGGAAAACAGGTGGGGGGCCTGAGGCCCCCTCCTCGTGTTAATATCCAAAGAGGAGCACTGGAGCAGCTAAAAGGGAAAATGAGTCATAGGGAAATTGGGAAATTAATAATACAATTTTACCCTTCATGAACAGGGAGGCGCAGTCTTGAGCAGAAGTGATCTGCCTTGCAATAAACCATTCTTATTATACTCGTATGCCTTAGCTTTAATGGTAGACATTTTCTTTTGCGCAATGTGCCTTCAAACAACACGGTCCCGAATACAATGCGCTTTAATTTTCTCCGAAGTACTTACCTTTTGGAATTTGCGTTGTTTTCGTCGCGTGAAAAAACTTCTAGGGCAATTTCAACTTGTCACACGATTGCGATTGTCTTATCAGCACGTCATCAGCCTTCTACTGAAAACACTGGCCGAGGTGCTGCATCAGCTAATTCGCTAACAGGCTAATGCATGACCAGGCGTTGCTGCATGTTCGTGGCCGTACTTAAATGCTGTTGCCGGTCCACGTGATAAGCGGGTCCCAGGGTGCTGTCAGCAGTTACCGTGCTGAAGCTTATCTATAATTAATCACCAGAGGGGCTCTGAAGACACGTTGCCGCATGTGCATCCAAACGACACGGCTGTGGCAGTAAAGCATTAGGTACACGGAAGTTTAAAATGTGGTGAGGCACTGCGGGCTGTAAAGCTATGTTTAAATTACACTCAAGAACTGACAGCACCACATTTAGGTTACGTTTAACATCACTGTGTTGTTTATGTGTGTGGAATCTGTTCGGGGGGGGAATGGTGAATTAGCTCCTTACCGCCTGGAGAGGACGCTTTATCATTCATTAATAGACTTAACACTTTGGATTGGCCTTCAACCCAAGATCCACTTTCTTTCCGACGGGTGGGGTTGTACGGAAATCAATGAGTCACTTTTCCTTCGTCAATACTGACCCTTGAAAAGTCTGGGAAGATGACTGGGTTGGACAAGCTTTTTGGATCTAGCTTCCGACTTGTTGGAGCTAGAGCGCATTTTCAGGCCCCGGTGAATTCTTCCGCCAAAGTAAATACAATTGTGTATAATATGGCCATGCTAGTTTAACACGTAACAAATACCAAACAAACGGTCAGGTGAAGGCTACCTCTGATCTAATGGCGTTATTATGCATATCAATAGAGTGTCAATAATAATACAATCACAATGATATCAAAATAAATGATCCATCACAATTTCTCGCAAGTTAGTGACCCGCGTCTGAAAATCTGTTAGTAGTTTCCGTTGGCCTTGCAGAGACCACAGGTTAAAACTTCCAGCTTGACCCTGGAGACTGAGCTGAGACACCACGATTTTGAGAAGCAGAACCACTTGAATATTTTTTGGAAGTGAAGTTGCTTAAACTGAGTTGTTGACTTGACTTTAGCGGACGGAGAACCGAAATTTGAGGACACGTTGCACAAATGGCCAAGCATAAGTTGTATGGAAAATGTTTGCGCGAAGCACCGTCGCGTTTTGGCTGCCTCGGAAAAAAACCCTTGGGGGATATTCCAAAACCTCCCCTTATGTGACCAGGATAATATGCATGTCAACCTGAGACCCACGAGTCTCAGTGCATGTGGCACCTTTTATCCTATTATTCAAGTGTACCCTCTCAGCGGCTCGTTACGGCGCATATATTTTTCAGTCATTTGCTTTGTCATTCTTTTATCATGGCGCTGCGAGACATCATGGTGAAGTTGGTTTCCCAAGTTTTGAGGTCGCTCGATTTTTCCTACGTTGGCGGGTGAAAACAAAAATAAGCATATCCACAGAAATCATGATCGGACAATATTGGGCACATAATCGCTAATTGGATACCGTCTGCAAATTATTACAGCAGATTTGTGTAACTTTTTACCTCCCCTTTTCACAGGAAAACTTTATGACGCCAATGTGTAACGTTTGATAACGCCTCGGCCGACTCCCTAACCTCGCCTGCGTTACGTAATTTATGGACGCCATCTTGGCAGCATCATGCATGGGGGCGCACTTGACGTGAAGTGACGTTTTGGAATGTGAAAGACAAATCTGCGGACATAGTTTTAATGAAGAACTTAATTCTTAGGAAGTACAACCATCTCAATAAGGTTACACGGAATGTTGTAGGTTTACAACAAAAACAAATATCTGAAGCTACACATGAAACATGCTTAGGTGCATAGTTCAATTGAGTAAACATGCTCTCTATGGAAGATTAGTATCTAGTCCACGTGCTGTCCAAGCCTGCTATAAATTTGTTTTTGACGCTAGAATGTCTTTATGTCAATTAATATGTTAACGGGTATTTTCCTTACCATACATCCCTATATTTATATCAGCTTGCAATATTGGTCTAGTATCTATAAAACAATCCTGGTGAAGACACCAAAGTAAATAACTGACGCATTGAGCCCGGCGGAAACCCGTACGTCAGAAACAAACATTCCACATGTGAAGTCTACCGCCTCACACTTGTAATGAAAACACTTTCTAGAAATAATTATGCAATAATATGGAAATGCTAATGGAATAATAATAATGGAAACGCTGTCGAGAACTAATTTAGAGACGCACGTCCTGCCAGTGTACTTCCAATGAAATTATAGAAATGGAACAAGGCGTTCGACCAGAAGACTTTCAAGTTTTCCTTTTTCGCTTTTCCCTTGCCTTTGTCCAGGAGCACAGTATATTGGGGTACCAAACTACGTGACCCCCAAGGAGAGCTTGATGGGTATGATCTCAAGCTTTCAATTTTTTTATTTATTGAGGACAATTTCTGTAAGCCCCCTTTCGTAAATAGGACTCCTCCGATGGCAAAAGGGAAAATTTTGCTTTTGAGACGCGGAACGGAAGGGTTACGCAACATCGACCTGCCAACACCTGGGAACTTTCAGCACCCAACACCTCCGAGATGGGTCATTTCTGACCCCCACCCTTGCAGTCACAAGAATCGATGTTAATGGAAACAAACCCGATCGGCACTGAAAACAGTCGGTCAAATTCAGGACGCTTCAGGAAATCCTTTTTAACTCGGGAGCCATTAGACCTATGATAATTTGTTCTGCACTGATAGATCAGCACAGTTCCTAGCTCAGGTAATCCACCGGGCCTTGAACCCGGGTGGTCCACGTGGAAAGCAATCTTGCTAACGATTACACCACCGTGCCCCCACCAATGCGTTCGCCTTAAACCAAGGAGTTGAATGATATCCACGGCTACCTTGTTAGATCAGGAATCAGTTCAAAGGAATGAGACTTTCCTCAGGGTAATGACAAATAAAACGTTACCAATGTAATTTTGCATATCATTTAAACCCTTGGATCATGCCAGTTACAACAACAACATATAGCTAAGTCTTGGCTTGTGCAAAAGTTACGGACACAAGCGCATTCAAAAGCGTGAACTTTTGTGACCTCTCGTGTCCTTGCTAATTATCTGAACTCAAAATGTTTGGCAGCTTGCCGATTTTTCTTTCCAAAAGCTTTTGAATTAAGTTGAAAAACTCGATCTAACTCTTCTTCCTCATTTCAGAAGAGCAAAATCGCCCTGCACGGGTTTAGAAATGACGTCATAAAGCGCTCACTTGACTTGACCTGGTATCGATTTTCGGCCACACGTTGTCGAAAAGCTTACTTGAAAGGTGCACCAGGCGACGCATCTGTTATTCAAATCGGCTTGAAATTGTTTATTGAAACCGAAAGGGTTGATCATAAAAAGTCCCCCATGGGCGTTGATGGATTAACACGTGCAGTAGATCGGGTCCTACAGCGCTCTCCCCACTTATTTTTCCGAGGTGGCCGGAGAACCGTTCACAAAAACACTAGTAAGCTACCTTTGAGAAAAGTTAATTGCTGCAAGAACTTTCCAAATCAGTCTAATTTTTTGTACTTGTAGACTTTCAAAGTCATAACTGGATTTTGAGACCGTGGCAATCTCGGTCGCACTAGTCTACCTGCACCGTCGACCGGATGGTAAGGTTATAACGCCACATAACCGGGATCGTATGTCCAGGTCACATCACATTAAAGTCAAGCCCAAGGTCAAAGTCACGCCACCACCGTTAAGGTCATAAACCCCAGTGCTTTCAGTCGGATGCCATTACGCAGTATGACGTATATCATGCAATGACGTCACCATTAAGGCTGCTCAATATTAACACGCGCATTGACGGAGGGGGCGGGTACCCGCCCCCTCGGGTTTTTCGGAGACAGAAGAAAAACGGCCGCGCGTAGCGCCGCCGTACTTGGCATAACTTTTCCCTCATCATTTTACAACTTTTGTGAAAACTTTAAAGTTAGGTCAGCTCAGGTCAGGCCACCAGTACAGGTCAAGTGACCCAACCTCAAAAAAATTTAAGATAGCATAAGTCGGAGCAGGATGAACTTATCCGATTGAAACTCATATCAAATAATGGGCCTACCGAGTTCTCTACAATATGTTCCGGTATTTTTGATATCGATGACCTAAGGTCAGGTACGAGGCATGACCTCTCCTCTGGAAATACATGGGAAAATTGTTTGTACTGAATAACTCAATAACGGATGGAGATAGAGCGTTTATTTTAGCTGCATTAGAATCGTCTTGTATTTGCAGTTCTAATGATATGCATTTTATATAATTTGACCTTGACCTGACCTCAGGTCAGGTCAAATCCTTGATTTGACCTAGCTAGGTCAAATTATATATCATTCGATTAGGCTTGCTGCGAGGATTCATATAGTTCAAGTCGTTTTTTCTCTATCTTTACTTGTTCTGATGTAATGGGCAAAAAACTTAATTTACATGTTATCCCTATTACGGTATGTGTTTTTTGACCTCTCATGACCTTAAATGTGACCTGACAAAAAATGGTTCAAATATTTTCTATGTAGAAGTGGGTGGGCTACCCAACGCTGTTTACCGTTTTTCGCTACCTACCGTGGTTTTTGAGATCTTAGGGGGGGGCGGGTAACCACCCCCCTCGTCAAATCGAAGGTGGCTCAGACCCCCGTCAATGCGCGTGTTAAGATCAATTAAACAGATCAAGGTCAAACCCTATTTACCGTCCAATGGCTGCTTTAGTGCTAGCCGTAGTGTACGTTATGAGGAATATATAATAATGCGACGTTATAGGGCAATGATCTTAAAAGACCTTGAACCCAAAATTTCAGGAAAAATTGTGTGAGACCTTGCCTTGCCTATCTTAGTCAGCTGTCGGCGTATTCTAGTCTCTTCCCTGCATAATTACGCCGCTTTCTAATTTAGGTTTCCAGCATGGCTTAGACTTGACATTTTTGACTTCGGTTGATCTTGAAGATGAAACAAGGTCATCCTAGGACAGTGAAGCTTGCCTATAATATAGGTAACCAAAACCGCTACATATCTACGCATGATCGTTTTTCTGATCTCTTCGTTCCTGAGATATCGAGGGAGGGGCACTTTAGTAGCCTCAGAGGTGCAAAAAGTATGCTGGCTGTCACAAACTTAATGTGATGTATGCCTCTTCTGTCACTGGGAGCTAGAAATGGTAGTTGTATGCTTGTATACTATTTCCAATATGCTTAATGTCCTTCACCTGTCTCTTCCTTCTCGCGGCAAACATGGTTCAAATACCAAAGCATAAAAGTATCAACACGTGTCTTTCCATTTTTGGAAGGTGTTTTGATTCTTAGAAGGAGCGTTTCCAATTAGGTATGGGTCATTGCTCTCAGTATGCGGATCAAAACTATTATTGCTAACTCTGACCAAAGTTTTCCCCACTGACATGTTTTTCCTTTTTTGAATAAGTTACCATTTCTTTAGCTCTATTAGCTCGGCTGTACCACAAACCCCAGTAAGAAAAGTCGCCGGCTCCACTCAGGCTCTGACGGGCCGAGCACGTGCACCGTATTCTGCCCTGGTTCAGACGGTCAAGACCTAGTATCTCCACCACCCAACAGCATCAACTCACGAGTCACAGACGAAATCTTCCTGAACCAATCGCTCAAATCACCACGAAAAATGATACGAAGAAGGTAGTATAATGAAGTCTACTTTGATAATCATGCAAAAGCTCAGGAAGAAACCACTGCGATTGCCTGTTCTTCAAGCGTACGGTTCCAGTATTTTGTTTTGGAAAAAACAGCGACCAGCTGCAGCGTTTTGTGGTTTAACCCTTGCCCCGGTGGCGGGTACGAGCCACCTTCGCCCTGGTGGGGGGGGCTAAAAAAGACCCCCACGATCTCAAAAACTACGAGAGCTAGAAAAAAGCGCAAAACGGCAATAGAAAGCTCTTCGAAAATTATATCGAAAATACTTCAGTCATTTTTCTTTTCAGGTTAATATCAAGGTCACCAGAGGTCAAAACATGCAAAATCGCTAATATGAGGTGTACTAAGAAAACCTCATATATCTCAGAAACTATGATAGCTAGAAACATTTTTCTAACACCATTCGAAAGCTCTTGATATGCGCTTTCATTCAAGTGGCATTCATTTTCGTGTCAGGTCAAAGCCTAGGGAGCTACAGGTCACTGAATATTGGGCATATTCTTGGGAATGTCCATAGCCACCCATGGATAAGTGCGTTTACTTTTTGCTAATAGCTTCCAAACCAAACAAGATACAGCCATAGTTTATGCACCATTGCAATCCTCTTGCCAATACGAATCGAATGATATTGCTATGCCAGGTCAAATTTAAGAATTTGACCTGACCCAGGTCAATGGTCTGACCCAACTTGACCTGGTATAGTCATGATGTATATCATTTGACTTCCAGTGACTATACAAACACTTCGGTGACAAAATAAATGCTCTATCTTAGTTAATTTAAAATTTATGGAGAAAAACACCAAAAAATGCTTATTTGACCTAAGGTGACCTTTTAAAGGTCACAAGTCAAAAATTTTGGCATCAGCTTCAGAAATGGGCTAAGAGCAAGTCGCAACCGATGTTTGAAGTTGATTCCATCCATACTTACTGAGAAAAGCTCATTTCGTGATTTTCCCCATGTATTGACAATGGGGAGGCCATGCTCTGCACACAGGGGCGGATCCAGGAATTTTCGCTAGGGGGCCGCAGCGCTGGGGGCGCCACTTCATGGCCAGGGGGCGCCATTTTTAGGCCGGCTGGGGGCGCAAAATTTATGTTCTTTACCCATTTAAAGTATTTTTGTAAACTGAATCAGTTAACCTGCGCCCCGGTGGGCCTCCGAGTCACCTTCGCCCTGGTGGGGGTGTTTGAACAACCCCTCTCGAACTCGTCCCCTATGCAGGATAGCGAAAAAACGCGAACCCTGGTGGATAGCTCATACAAATTCATGAAGACACTACATCAGTCACTTTTTGGCTCAGGTCAACATTGAGGTCATGGCAGGTCAAAGAAGTTGGCATTTTGAGCAAAGTCTGGCGTCTGACAGCGTTGAGTTAGAATAATTTTGTAGACACTGTTCGCTCTCTCTCGTCACGGCGAATCGAATGATGTATAATATGAGCATGCTAGGTCAAAACACAAATCACCTGACCTCAGGTCAGGTCAAGGTCACATTTTGACTTAGCATAGTCCATATGCCTATCAATCGACTGGCAATAACAATCCAAACGCAATGTTATAAACATAAAAGCTGTCTCATCATTTCATGCAAAGTTATTGACCTAAGTATGAAAACTGCTTAAGTAGCTTCGGATGATCTCCCAGAGGTCATAGGTAAAAAATTGCAACATGAACCTAAAAAGGGGCCTAAGATACTTCGATTTGGAGAATATGAAGGTATTATCACCTTTATCTACACAGATACAAACCATTTTATGTTTTCCTCTGTATTTCCAATGGAGAAGTCATGGTCCGTATTTGACCTTATGTCATCGATATGAAAAATCCCGGAACTTTTTGGAGAACTCGGTGGGGCCATTATGTGCTATAAGTTTCAATCCGATAGATTTACCCATTTCCTACTTATGCCACCTTCAACATTTTTTGAGGTAAGGTCACTTGGCCTGCACTGATGACCTGACCTGAGATGACCCAAGCAAAAATTTTTGGGGGATTCTTGCGGAATCGATCAAGAATAAGGTGTGCTAAGTACGCCGGCGCTCCGCGTCGCCGTTTTTTTTCTTGCCGCCCGAAAAACCGGAGGGGGTGTTCAAACAGCCCCCACTGGGCGAGGGTCAAAGAGGTAATTAGTTTCATATTTTCTTTTTAAAAAATGATGAAAGATCATGGCTTTGAATGTATCTAAAATACATCTCAAGAGTGGTAAAAAGTGAATGTATCTCTTTGGCATTTGTTTTATTGTGCACTGGAACCCACGGTTAGTAAAGACACTTTGGGACCCGGGGAGACTGCATGGGGACTATTTTCTCCCCAATCAGTGATCAAAATTTTCTTCAGAAGCCTTAAACAGTTTGCAGAAGACCAACGAATATTTAGAATAGGCCCGTCTCGTTCAATGAGCCTATGTTTGTCATTGGGGATTAGGTTTCTACAGGACATGTCAGATCAAATCCCGATACACTTTGCTTATATGATGATGATTAGCACACAGGGCCTTAACTAGCCATAAGGGTCTAATAAACCACTAGGTCAGAGCAGTAATCCCAGTTCCCTTCAATCTGAGCTAGCCAGCCACGAAGGATCTATTACTTAAGTTCATGGACCTTGGCTTACTTCAAGACCCCAGTTATTTTAAACCTTTCTAAGGCTATATTCTAATATAATGCCTCCTAAGACTTGACTGAGACAAGCAACTTGCCGTATTCCAATGTGGTATTTTGACCTTCCATGCGTAGCCAAGCTCGACGTAGGACAAGCGTACCCGGGATGCACAGCGACCAGTACCGACCTCGTCTACGCAGAATATCAGCATACCGATCTAATGTGCGCACTACGATCACAATGCTGATTTGACCCCACCTGCGCAGTGTGGGCGCAGGCTGGAAATCAGAATAAAATATCGACGTGCGTGCGCCCATTCTTATGTACTTTCTGCATCAGAATACGGCCCCCAGCAAAGGCCCAGTTTAGGGATACTCCACATCAGCGATCAACTCGGAAAAATGTGTTTGTGTCTCCCTCAACGGCATCTACCTGAATTTTTGGAGGAACTATAACTAGCCATAACTAGAGTTTGGCCGTTGGCCTGTCTTCGCTGTGCTATGGCAGCCACATAGGACCCTCGACTGACCAAAGTGAACTCAAAGTCGTTCACAGTGTACACTTGTACACTTCCCGGCTTTTCCCGGGGGTTCGCTAACTGGCAGATTTAGATCCTAATGGATTTAAGGGTCCCACCAGTCCCACTCACAGCAGTCAAAGACCGTCATGGATGGTTACCCGCCTGGATGCAGGGGGCCCAGCGACTTCCCGATTAGACCTCGGGTCACCTCATGACCTTCCACAAGAATATGGCAGGCCTTACTGGGCAAGGAAAGACCTGTTGGTCCCGGAGTACCCCTTTTATAGACTGTGCGTTCAGTTCCAAATATATATTTACGATACAGAGTCCTCTTATGGTTACCGGGGTATCGCCCTGTCCGACAAAAAAACATGCTGGCAAGACATGGCCCTGACTGCGACCGAAAGATCTGTTGGTTACAGAGATCCCTGTTGACCTAAGATTGCCCTATTGATAACGAGGAGACTCCTGGTCCCAAAGGACCTGCTGACCGTAGAGGGCCCTACTTGTCACAGCATCCCCCGCTGGCACAGAGGGCATTCTCAGTGGCAGACAGAAGACCCTTCTGACTGCATTCGGCCCTGTGTGTGTATTGGGTTTTTTGGGCGTTTTTAGCATCTTGGCCATATCACGCCCATTCGGCCCTGCCGACCACGGAATGATGTACTGGTCATGCTTGTCACAGAGGGCCCTGTTGAAAACAGGCGACCCACCTGATTAAAGAGTGTTCTTCTGCCCCTAGGGGACCCTGACGGTCACATATAGGGTGTCGCTTGCCGCAGAGGGTCACGCTTGTAACAGCAAGTCATGCTGGTCCCCGAGGTTTACGGTTGGTCATAGATTGGCGTAGCCCGGCTGCCCTTTGCGCGATCTTTTCCCTTCTGGTGCCTCTCATGCGACTGTGCTAGCCGCCCCACCTCTTTACTACGTTTCTGTTCCTCCCTACTATAGTTTCATCACCCAATCAACTCTCCTTCCCCGATCACCTAGGTATTTTCCAGCTCTATCAACCGGCCGCAAACTCAGCCTATCCAAGGTGATGATGTTAGAGATTGCACCTGACCAACACTGACCGAGCTTATCTATCACTGATCAACAACCGAGAGGGCTGGGTACATGGACGATCCAGGATTTCGATAAGAGGGAAGCGAAGTCTCCAGGGGCGGTCAGACTACCATTTGGGGGTCAACCTTTGGTATCATGGATCTTTGTGATGCTAATTTTGCGTATTTGTGATGCCATTTGAAAAAGTGCCGATTAAAAAAGCACGTTGCCAAGAAAAGGAAGGATTTCTCAAAGTGCCTCTAGTTAAATAAGCAACAATAAAACAGGGCAACTTCTACCTGGATTACGTTTTGAAGCAGAATTTACGCAGAGACGGCCTTTGGAGATTTTGCGAACCAGTCGTTGCAGTTTACCCTGTCTGCGCAGAGTGGATAGTGATAAATCCATAATATTCTACACAAGGCGAAACTTTTTGCTGTTTACAAACATGTGGGAGAGGACGCAACCAAAATTATGCAGGTGCCTCCTGCCGAGCTCTTAATGTTTTTCTTACACAGATGACGTGGGAATTTCGCATTACTGTCTGGACACAGCCTTTCATTAGTGGCACTGCGAAGAAAACACCTCGGCAAAATAAGTAAATGATCAAAGTCAACAGCTTATAGGGTTATCAATAGATCCGGAATGTTTTTTAAACACATTTAAGGGATATTGGTATATGTGCTCAAAATTTGTTTACAAGAAACATTACTTTTACCAGTCCCCTTTATTCCATCGTAGCATGCTCTTGTTGCAAAAGACAACACAACCACATATCGGACGGGCACACGACCACACATCGGATGGGCATGAATGCACCCTGGGGGATCCTGCGTGGTAACGGAGCAAAATGACACCAATCGATACCCAACGCATACATTTAAAGAACTCGGGGCAATTGTTACCACTCAAAGCTGAGAGCTGTCCATGTGCCATGGTAGTGCCATGTTGCAGTGGGATGCCCTAAGGCTGAAAAAGAGCGGTTAATAGTGAAATTGGAGCACCCGAACACAAAGTAGAAGACATCCGAAGTTGAAGGCGGTACACGTAAAAGTGGGGCGCCCCAAGGCTAAGAAAGAACAGACAATTGTGGAAAATGGGCGCGCAATCGTGCACTAGCGGGCAGTCAAAAGTGGATCAGAGCGATCAATTTTACGGTGGGCCGCTTTAGAGCTAAAAGGGACAGTCAATCATGATATAGGGGTTCTGATCCACAAAGCGGATGGAGGCCAGAGGTGAATGAGGGCAGTCCACGGTGAAGTGGGGTGCTCTAAAGCTGCTCAAGAGCGGCCAGCAGTGGAGAAGGTGTGCGCAATCATACAGAAGAGAGCGGCTAAAAATGGATGAGGGCAGTCCACGTTGCAGTGGGGCACCCTAGGGCTGAAAAGCGGGTCAATTGTGAAAACGGGGAGCCCAGTCACAAAGTTAAGGGCGCCTGTAGGTAAATTACGGTGGTCCACGTCACAGAGGTCCGCCAAGCGCTGAAAAAGGGTGGCCAAACGTGAAATATGGGGTTCCCAACCATAAAATAGAGGGCGTCCGGAGGTGAATGAGGAGTCCACATTGAAGTGAGGCGCCCTAGATCTGCAAAGGAGCGGTCAATAGTGGAGAACAGGAGAACAATCATGCAGAAGAGGGCGGCCAGAGGTAGGCACGGGTGGTCCATGTTGCAGTGGGGTGCTCTAGAGCTGAAAAGGGCGACCAATCGTGAAATATGGGCGCCTAACCACAAAGAAGAGGGCGTCACAAAATCGATGAGGGTTGTCCACGTTGAAGTGTGACGCCTATTAGTGACCCAGGGGCATGATATATGCGGGAATGCTTTGGTATATAAATGAGTCCAGCGGTGATACAGCATGGCGGCGGCTACCCAGCCACAGAGGGTGCTGTAACCTCACCTCCTGGTTGCGGGATAAAGACCCGCGGCATCACGTCATGGTGCTTGCGGGTGTTTCTAATAACCCAAAATTATTATTTTTCAATGGAGGAACGCGAGTAACGTAAGCAAAACGGTCATTCGATAACAAGGAACAAAATTTAAAAAAACTAATCTTTACGCTGGCAAGCCTCTTCCCGTACCCTTTTAAATCCAACCTGTGCCCCAGGCTCGGCTTCTCTGCCGTAGCAATCCCCTTCCCTCGCAAGTGTTGCTACACTTCGCAACCCATTCCTTGAAATAAGATTCGCCCCTTTGTTCTGCGACATTAAAGTAAACACCCCTCCCGGAAAACTCTCCCCCACACTTTTGAGGCGGGCAAAGGTGCTTTTGCACAGAACGCCTTATAAAAGCCCTTAACTAACTAACTAACTGATGCAGCATGGGAGTGCCAAAAGGCCGGTGGTCTATACCCGGGGAAGTGTGGTAAGTTAGTCAGTTAGTTTTTTGGGCTTTCGGGCGAGGGATGGTAATGGTGATAGTGCATCGGGGGGACGCTGATACTTCACCGAGGCGATACCGAGACTGGAGTTATGGATACCGGTGGTGCAGGCAAGGGGCGCCTGCAGCACATAGGCATGGAACCGTCCGTGGAGCGTCCGTGGGGGTAAATAATCCATCATAGGAACACTGGTAGGGTAACATCAGGGTAGAAGGGGGTACACGAACAGGGCACTGGTTGGGCAACAGGGAGGAGAAGACAGTGCATGGGAAGAGCGCTGACGGCGCAATTTGGTAATCAAGGAGACACCGAAGCTGAAGTTTGGAGCTTCCGGTGATACAGCTTGGGGGTACTCGCATTCAGTGAAATTTGTGGGAGCTGTCAAGGGGAGGCGTTGGTAAGACAACGGGCCACGTTTGGGATGCAAGAAATTCAAAGTAAAGAGAAGCTGCATGGGGTTTCTGGCAGGGATGTGTTGGTGCGTTCATGGAGCTAACGATAGGCACCCATCATGCACCATGGAGGCACAGGGCATGCTGTCAAAAGTTGGGGCGCCCATAGTGGCACGTGGTGGGGGGATGTGGTTGGGCGCCGATAGAGCAAAAGTAAGATACCAATGATTCATCAAGCACTCAGCAGAAATATGTGGGCGCCTATAGTGAAGTGTGGGGGCACCAATGGAGCGAAAGAAAAGCACCAATGTGTACCATGGGTGCCGCCAGACAGAGAGGTTTGTCGAAATGTGGGGGCGCTCCCGATGAGCCCACGGCTGGAAATGAAGGCGCCGGTGGAGCAAAGAACAGGCACCAATGATTCATTATGGGGGCGCCAGTGATACAGAACGATGTGTCAAAAGATAGTGGAAAGAGGCGGGGGAAGGCGCCCATAAAGCTAAAAGCAGACAACAATAATTCATCATAAGAGTGGGGCTCGGGTGGTATAGGAGGGGCTGTTGAAAGGTGAAGACCCCCTCAATGGGGCATGGGGGCGCCGTTTGATATTAAGAAAGAAACGCACCAATTATGCACCATGGGGGCGCCAGAGGTAAAGAGCTGGTCCAAAAGGCAGGGGGTGCCCACAGTGAAGTGTGGGGGCGCCGCGCCGGTGGAGTGCACAGAAGACACCAATGATGCCCAATGGGGATGCCGGTGGTACATGCAGGGTTTCAGCACATGGGGCGCCCACAGTGACGCGTGGCGGCGCCGTTGAAGTAAAAACGAGACATCAATGCTGCACCATGGAGGCGACAGTGGTATAGAGCGGATTTTCCGAAGGTGGGGGTGCCCGTAGTGAGGATTGTATAGCGGGATGCCAAGACGTGGGAGAGCCCACGATGAGGCTTGGGGGCGCCGGTGGAGTGAAACGAAAGCACCAATGATGCACCATGGGGGAGCCAGTGGCATAGAGCGGATTGTTAGAAGGTGGGGGCGCCCGTAGTGGGGAGTGGGGATCCAGTAGTACATAGCGGGGAGAGCGAGTGGGGGCTCACTGGTATAAAACGGGCTGGTAAAAGGTGAAGATCCCCTCAGTGAGGCATGGGGGGCGCCATTTGAGCAATAAGGCACCAATGATGTACCACGGGGGCGCCAATGGTGAAGATTGGCTCTAAAAAGCAAAGGCGCCCACGGTGAAGTGTGGGGCACCGGTAAAGTACACATAAGACACCAATGATGCCCAATGGGGCGCCGGTGGTACATGAGGGTTCAAAAGGTAGGGCGCCCACAGTGACGCGTGGGGGGCGCCGTTGGAGCAAAAACGAGACATCAATGCTGCACCATGGAGGCGGCAGTGTTATAGAGCGGATTTTCCGAAGGTGGGGGCGTCCGTGGTGAGGATTGGGGCGCCAATAGTTTATAGCGGGATGCCAAGAAGTGGGAGAGCCCACGATGAGGCTTGGGGGCGCCGGTAGAGTGAAACGAAGGCACCAATGCTGCCCAATGGGGGCGCCGGTGGTACATGCGTGGTTCCAAAAGATGGGGCGCCCACAGTGATGCGTGGGGGCGCCGCTGGAGCAGAAACGAGACATCAATACTGCACCATTGAGGCGCCAGTGATATAGAGCGGATTTCTAGAAGATGTGGGCGCCCGTAGTGAAGAGTGGGGCGCCGGTAGTATATAGCGGGATGTCAAGAGGTGGAAAATGCTTGGGGGCACCAGTGGAGTGAAACGAAGGTACCAATTATGCACCATAGGGGCGCCGGTGGTACATGCAGGGTTTCAAAAGATGGGGCGCTTACAGTGACGCGTGGGGGCGGCGTTGGAGATCAATGCTGCACCAT
Source organism: Lepas anatifera (assembly GCA_034440635.1). Taxonomy (NCBI): domain Eukaryota; kingdom Metazoa; phylum Arthropoda; class Thecostraca; family Lepadidae; genus Lepas; species Lepas anatifera. The sequence continues at coordinate 563,789 of JAOTON010000333.1, forward strand.
GGAGGCGCCAGTGGTATAGAGCGGATGGTTAGAAGGTGGGGGCGCCCGTAGTGGGGAGTGGGGATCCAGTAGTACGTAGCGGGGAGACAGAGTGGGAGCTCACTGGTATAAAACGGGCTGGTAAAGGGTGAAGGCCCCCTCAAAGAGGCATGGGGGCGCCATTTGAGCAAAAAGGCACCACTGATGTACCACGGGGGCGTCAATGGTAAAGAGCGGCTCTAAAAAACAGAGGCGCCCATGGTGAAGCGTGGGGGCGCCGATGGAGTGCAGAGAAGACATCAATGCTGCACCATGGAGGCGCCAGTGATATAGAACGGATTTTTAGAAGATGGGGGCGCCCGTAGTGAAGAGAAGGGCGCCGGTAGTATATAGCGGAATGTCAAGGGGTGGAAGAGGCTTGGAGGCGCCGTTGGAGTTAAACGAAGGCACCATTGATGTCCAATGGGGGCGCCGGTGGTACATGAGGGTTCCAAAATGTGGGGCGCCCACAGTGACGCGTGGGGGCGCCGTTGGAGCAAAAACGATACATCAATGCTGCATCATGGAGGTGCCAGTGATATAGACCGGATTTTCCGAAGGTGGGGGCGCCCGTGGTGAGGATTGGGGCGCCAATAGTTTATAGCGGGATGCCAAGAAGTGGGAGAGCCCACGATGAGGCTTGGGGGCGCCGGTGGAGTGAAACGAAGGCACCAATGATGCCCAATGGGGGCGCCGGTGGTACATTCGGGGTTCCAAAAGATGGGGCACCCACAGTGATGCGTGAGGGCGCCGCTGGAGCAAAAACGAGACATCAATGCTGCATCATGGAGGCGCCAGTGATATAGAGCGGAATTCTAGAAGATAGGGGCGCCCGTAGGGAAGAGTGGGGCGCCGGTAATATATAGCGGGATTTCAAGAGGTGGAATAGGCTTGGGGGCGTCGGTGGAGTGAAATAAGGGCACCAATGATGCACCATGGGGGCGCCAGTGATGCAGGGCAGGTTGTCAAAATGTGGCATTTGCATGCAGCGGAATTACCAGGGGGCGCCAGTATTTCCGTTTGGCATGCAAATGTGGAGCAAATGGAGGCGGCCCCCGGGGGCGCCTTAGTGCCGAGGGGGCGCCTTACCGGCGAGGGGGGCCGCGGCCCCCGCGGCCCCCCCTGGATCCGCCCCTGTCTGCACATGACCTTAGGTCACCAATATCAAAAATCCCAGAACAAGTGTTGTAGCTCCTAGTGGGCCCAATATGTGGTATGAGTTTCAACTTGATCCATTAACCCTTCTTTTATATATGCGGTCCTAAGTATTTTTTGAGGTGAGGTCACTTCACCTGGCCTGGTGACCTGACCTGATATGACCTTGAGCCCAAATTTTCAGGAAAGATGTAAAAATGATGAAGAAACAGCTAGACCAAGTTTGGCGGCGCTGCGCGCCGCCGTTTTTGGTCACTTCGGAAAAACCCGAGGGGGGTCTAAGAAGACCCCCACCCAGGCGAAGGTTAACATTACAGGAAAATACTTGGCTAGCTCAATTTCTAGCACATTCTTAGCATATCCAACTAAAACTGATATGACACCATAAATATAGTACGCTTGAGTTCGAAATATTGAAGTACCAGAAATCATCAGAAAATGTCGGGCCCCTCCCCGTTTCTCACAAAAAGAGTAAAAACCCAACCCTTCCCCTTTGATCACTGATGTCATATGTGAAGAACCCCTAAAACATAGGGCTTCCATCATAATTTTTGGAGTAGGAAGGTACGCTACGGCTTATCATTATATGCGTATGTCAATTTATGCCATGTTTTCCCAACATATGTAAAATAATTCATTAGTGAAGCCTTTTCCTTTTAATCTATGATTTCTATTTTCCATCCACCTATTGTATGTGTGAGACACATGCGAATATCTTCAATATCTTATACCAATCGTAGCAAAGGCTTTAATTACGCATATGTCCTTCATAACCTACGCTAGGGGCTGCAAGAATAATCAAATTTTAAAGTGCAGTTTCCTGTTATAGCGGGGGTCATGGGGTTCACAGGCGGATCAATGGGGGAGGGGGGGGCGATGGGATGAGGGCATATGCCCAACAGTAAACTTCGGCACCCCGCGATTTGACGCCCCCAGAAAAAATCACTTCACGAAATGTAGCACCAATTTTGCCCGTATGGAGCCACTGACTAAATATCCTCCCTCCTCAAAAGGAAATTCTGGATCCGTTTATGAAGGGATTCACAGAATAAAAAAACAAGTGGTAATCCAGATTGGCCCTAAGCCGAAACGGCAATGGCCACGAGCTCAATTCCCTCCAAATAGTCAGGGGCGTTGGAAGTGCATTCAACGAGGACAGTCAATCCGTGAAAACGAAGGCAGGGTACAAGAACCTTGCTTTTAGGCTGATTACATAAGCATTTGAAAATGTAAATAACGGCTTGAAAAAGACTGAAGCATACTTCAGATCTGTGGACGTATGTCTGGGTGGGGTGAAAACAAAACTATTTGAATCCACGAAACGGACATAGTCGGGAAAACATGCGACTTTTTATATAAGCTTATCCAAGTCATTGCAAGTTTGGCTTTAGGGATCCAAGGCTCGCTAAAATCTTCTAGATGGACTAGTCTTAAATAACCCGACCCTACCATCCGAACAAGCAATTCCCGTATTAGCGGGTGAATTTAGAAGCCAGCGTTTAACGTCTCACAAAGCGCAGGGCCGGCCGGTCCGCCCAGGTCACCCTCTCACCAGTCCCCTGACATACATATTGAGCGCCGGAACGTTCCAGGTGAATCGATCTTAAGCATTTACACATACACTTCCACTGCGTGCTTCGGATCAGCGGACCGGGATCCGACGATCTGCCAACTGAACTACCGGGCCAGAAAGGCAAGGATCTTTTGAAGAATATCAGTAGTTTGGGTGACAAGATTGAAAGGTGGAGATCACCGCAAGTCCCCCAGTTCAAAGGCTGCGAGCTTCTGCCTGGTCCTACGTGGACTAGCATATTGTGAATCCACTTCTGTAATGATTCTGGAATTGAGAACACATTTTCCATGCCTTTTTAGTTTAATGTACATCATATTAATTTGTGTCTTGTCGGCATATCAGTGTAGTGTTTAACCAATCAAGCAAAGATTGTGTGAATCTTGGCAACATCACACAGAGGAGCCGGCTGACCTGGCGGCTTCATTGCCCGTCTTCAGCTTGGATAGCATGGACTAACAAAGGTTCAATCCCCACGGCGGGAAACCGCCTTCCATGTCCCATCTGACCCGGTGGAGAGGATCCTTAAACACCCACGCCAATACTCCCTGTCATTGGGCGAGTGTATCTGTTGGGAGCGGGCCTAATAAAAGAAACCAGTACCTATTATACATCCAGTCGCTTAGACCTCAGCTCAGATCCTTGCCTGTGTAATAGACACCAATATCCGACCAGCAACCACAATGACCAGGGTGCCGGCGTCAGTGACAGCTGACGGTGTCTGGCACACCACCGCTGCTCCTGCACCGCTGCTCTGGGTAATGCACGCCCACAATGCCGAAACGCCGCCGAAGCTGCTTAACAAATTATCGCTCATTAGCGGCGAGGCACGGGGTCACAGCCCGGCCTGGAGGGAGGGGCGGGGGGCGCACCTCGTTACTAGAGATGGTATCGCCCACGGCATTGTTCGGTCCTAGCCGGGGGAAGAGGGGTGGTAGGTGCACTGTGAACGAGACTCTATGGCTTAGCCTGTCTAGGCTGTTGGCGAGCCTTGAGAGAGACTCTTACCTACGGCTGTGTGAAAAGTGTGACAGCTGATGACTTGATGGACGTATCTTTGCAAAACATGCATATATTTCATGCTCAGTCTATGGATATGTGCTGCACAAATCCAATCACATTTTAACTTCGAAAAAGGGAAGCTGCTGAATAGGAGCTATCGCTGAACTAAGAAACTATTTTTATTTCGTCTGATGAGCGGGCCTGCAGCATACGAACGATAATGTTTGTCATTGATAGTCACCGTCATGGTATAAGAAGTGTTGGCCACGTGTGAATATTTCTCTTGGAGCTCATTTTTGGCACTCAATACGCTACATTAGGTCAATATCTTTTTTGACAAAGCTTGCCTTTAGAATCTCAAGTAAAATTTAAGATCTATATCCACTAATTTTTACACAAATTTATATAATTATTGCCGGGCGCTGGAATTCATAGCACTAGTTCATGTACATATTTGTGACGAGAAAAGATTATATTAGAACAACAATACCCTTTTTACGGTTTCTCTGCCCCGTCTGCGGGGAGGCGGATAACTGTATCTTTACACTACGCATACAGATAAAGTGCTGATACTTATCTTTCATGCCCAAACATTTCTTCAGCCATATTTTCAGTGTGTGCTTTAAATGACATAACGACCATCTTCGGACGATATGGGGAAGGGAGGGGCGATTGAATATGAATAAATATTTTCATTTATCAGTAGTTTGAACATATTTTTTGGATATATATATATATATATATATATATATATATGAGTGTGTTATAATTCCAACGAAGAAAGATGTATTCAACCCCCAGCCAACGCGATTAAAAACCATACCAATTATGACCGAGTTTTACGCCTGGTGTGAGGATGATTGAAGCACCACGATCCTCTTATCGTCCAAATCCTGTTATGTCTCTGGACCCAAGGGGATGACAATTACAATGTTTCCTCGTCGACTTATCGATAACAGCGGCAGAGGGTAGGGGGCAATGTGGCACAAGGCTGAAAAATGTATACAGTTTGGCTGAAAACAGAATAGAGCCATCAGAGGAGTGACTTCACGACTTTTTGCATCAATGTTGCAAAATTCTGCGAAATTTCAAACTACAAGGTGTATCCGCCTCTGAACAAAGTAAATTTTGAGGATTCGAAAACTTTTTGAGGTTTTCAGTAATTATGCAGGCGGTTAGATGCTGATACAAGTCATGTATTCTGGAGAATTACGTGTGTTCAGTTTTCCATCCGTTTAGCTGGAAACAGTAGTCAGGATAATGCGCGTGGCTGACTCTGACTGTGTTCTTAGTTTGCGCAGGGTAAGTTTGCTGACTGTGGTCTTAGTATAAAATTCCCCCACGCAGAAGAATGGATATGTTTTTTCCAACATCCTCACCAGGATGCAAATGTGAGAAATGACCAGCCGTTTTCACACTGTTGCATTGGCAATGGTGCCCCCAGAAAGGCGGTCATGATAAAAAAGACCGACTTATTACAATTTGGACTACATAAAGCTTCACGTGAAATTTCGACGAAATGGGAATTTGAAAATACTGAGAACAGAAGGCAACAAGGAGCCCAAGTTTCTTTTATAAATTTGTGCTGGCACTTATTCGCAGTAACGGCGGGACGTTCGAATTTAAGGGGGGCGCACCATGGTTTTTCAGCCCATTTGTTTCCGGTCAACGCCAAAATGCAAGTGGAGCTAAAATTTCGGATTTCAGGGGACATCGTGCCCCAGTGCCCCCCCCCAGTTCCGCTACTAATGTCCACTCGTCAAGGTGGAAGGCACCTGATTCCATGGCTAAGACCGGATGGGAAGGGGATGAGGAGGTAAAGGGTAAGGACACACGTGGATGTATTCCTATTATCATTGGCGATTGCTATTATTAGAGAGACTATTATTAGAGACTGCTGAGCGCCACGGCCGTGCCAATACTGTCGCCTCCAGTCTACTATGCCGGATACTGCAAATACTAACTGGTTTTTGGCAGCATCAGGACCAGATCTTTTTAATGACACCATAGGTACCTTGAAAAACATGTTTTAACATATGTGAGGAACCTGAATACGGTGAATAGCCTCTGAAATGTATTTGGGTTACTTCTCTATGTGTTGGATTTTAACATTTTGTCTGTATATTTGGCTTGTTCCTAAAGCAGCAGTGTGATGCAAATATGTGATGTGCGTGTTCTGCTTTATTTTATTACTTCACTTATAAATCACTCTTTAACTGTTAGTGATTGGAACCTAATAAGCAAATAAACAAATTATGCGAAACTTTCTGACAATTTTTGTGCAGATAATCAATAATTTTCATTCCCTGGTCTGATAAATAGTGGTCAGAACCAGTTCAAGAAACACTAAGCAAAGTGAACGGCTCCAAATAACTTTGGGTTAGGGTTAGCGACGCTCCTACTGCCAAGGTATATGGCGCTCCAGCCAATGCATTCCACTTTGAGAGACTTCAATAAAATCTGCCTTCAATGCCTGGCGTTGGAAAAATATGATGAAAAAAGCAAATACAGTTTTCCCTTGCCCAGCTATCGCACATATCATTTGTTTCTCACACATCCTGCTGGGAGAGGGGGGGCGGGAAGTTAAATTTCTGGGAGGCGCCATCAACTTTTCAGGGAGCGCTGTGACCGGTTCAGGGGGCACCGAGGGTCGGTCTGGGAGAGGCAAGTGCCCCCTTGACCCCTAGATCTACCTATGAAAGCATGTGGATTGGCCTGTATGGCTATGACATAAATGTGTATATGCCTATGACTAAAATGTGCAATATATTTTTTACAAAGACCTCTGAGATTCCAGAATATTATCCTATTTTCAGTTTGAAATATATCGCATTTGATGCTGGCAGCATGTGGACACTTTTCGTCTATATCAATAGCACACATTGTACCAGCACTCAGCAAATACAAGAGGCTGAATGCTGGGTATCTCAGAGCTATTTTACTCCTCCAAGGGAGGCGCTGGCGGTATCTGGGTGGATTGAGGGGACGTAACCCCATCGGCCGAGACGCCGTAACTCTAGCCGCCGCGGCGCAGAATGGTGAAGGTGTTTATGCTCGACCCGCCGAGTCCCACCACCCGTCAATGGAGGAATACCGGAGAGCTAATGGAGTTAATAAAGATTTCCGCCCGAGATACCATTGGTGGGACGGCCCGGCAAAGGGGACCCGGTCGCCGATTAAAACGTGCTCACAATGGAGTGAAGAGAGACGGCAGACTCGGCGGAGGCTGACGGTGGAGAGCGCTGTATTCTCCAGGAATCCACCTGATCCTATTGTTTCCGTAAAAACAAACGAGGTCCGACAGTTTTGGACCAGGTGGCTTACGTGGTTAGCCTGTTACAAGGGAAAACACGCATAGATCCGACAATCAGTCGGCTAATTACCGGAAACTGCCCAAATGATCTATCTCGCCGTGTGATGCAGACGACGTTGATGATGACTACTGATATAAAATCGCACTACGAACTCTTATTTTGTTGATACATAAACGAATGCGTTGTTTCAAACCTATGCTCTGGACTGTTGTCTATAAGCTAAAGGGTGGAGTAAAAATCCGGTGTGTAAAGCGATCCTAGGGTGGTTAAATTGACCATGAGGGGCCAGGGTAGCGATAACCACCCTAGGGTCGTGTAAACACGCTAGGGTCGTTACAACCACTCCTAACCAGTCAGGGTCGTGTCAAACTCCTAACCACTCTAGGGTGGTTATAAACACGTTAAGGTCGTTACATCCACCCAGACAAGCCAGGTTCGTTTTTAACACCCTAGGGTGGCCAAAAGTATCCTGTTGATTTTAGAACTCTCTTGATTTATACTTGAATACAATCATTTGTACACAAACAAAATTGCGAATCCGGACGAAAATATCAACAAGGCTTAAAACGGGAAAATCCGTAGGTGTAGGTTGAGCATCTGACTAAGTAAGAGGGCAGTAGATAGGTTCAGGAAGCCCAATGATTTGCTCAGGGGTACCAGATCAACTCAGCGGGCACATGATCAACTCAAGGGGTCAAGACCAGCTCAGGGAGCACCGGGAGATCTCAAGGAGCAACAGACTAGCTTCGCCCGAACGATGATTGGCGACGATGAGGCATTAACTGGACGCGGATTAGGTGTCCATATTCTTCCCGGGTATACTTTGAAACGCGACAGAATGGTCTCGCTGACCAAAAAAGTACTAAATTGCCAAACAATAGTTTCAATCGCACATGCGATCTGGTTGCATCTAGGCTCAACAGCGTAGGGCACTAGATTTAGAGCGGCACAGCCCAAATGGGGTACACCGCATAACGATCAAAGGGACACTCTGGCACCGAGGGGAGGGGCAGCTGCCCCCTGTGCTCCTCTTGGCTGTGCCCCTGAGCGCAACCCATTGATGAGCAAGCAGCAGAACGCCAGGGAAACTCTCCTACTTTTCGAGAGGCCTCGTCTGTCGTAGAGAAGCCTCCCCCTCCACCTCACAAGTGCTTTTACAGTAGCGTTTCGTAAATATTATGCATGCATCCTTGTCTTGTATTGTATAGTTATTTTCTTATTCTAGAATGTTTGATAAACTTGAATCTTTTAACTGATGTTGCTTGTTTTGCGTCTTTAATGTTTGCCGCAATGTGAAGTAATTTGCGCTGATATCCATGAGTTCTTGACTAAAAATCCAAACATCTCATTTTGTGACTACTGTTCAACGTGCATGGACCTTGAAAATATTCATGTGATATAAATGAAACCAACCGACTGTAGTTCCATTTTAAGGTCAATTTCTTCAATATGATATAAACATTGGTACGATTTTACACGAACACAAGGTAGAAAACCGGAAACTTATCAGAAATATCGAAAACTTGGAAAGAAAGCTGCAAAAAGGCAAAGCTGAGGTAACGTTCGATCAATACTGCATAAATGATAACTTCCTGCCGTCTTATACTAATGCATATATAGGTATATATATATATATATATATACACCTGTGTGTGTGTGTGCGTGCGTGCGTGCGTGCGTGCGTGCGTGCGTGCGTGCATGTGTGTGTGTGTGTGTGTGTGTGTGTGTGTGTGTGTGTGTGTGTGTGTGTGTGTGTGTGTGTGTGTGTGTGTGTGTGTGTGTGTGTGTGTGTGTGTGTGTGTGTGTGTGTGTGTGTGTGTGTGTGTGTGTGTGTGTGTGTGTGTGTGTGTGTGTGTGTGTGTGTGTGTGTGTGTGTGTGTGTGTGTGTGTGTGTGTGTGTGTGTGTGTGTGTGTGTGTGTGTGTGTGTGTGTGTGTGTGTGTGTGTGTGTGTGTGTGTGTGTGTGTGTGTGTGTGCGTGTGTGTGTGTGTGTGTGTGTATGCTGGTGCTAGAGTTATGGGACCCACCATCTACATTTTACCGATGCTATTTTCATCACCTCATTTTAACATAGGGGAAACATAGTACTGACTCTTTCTCTGCCGATACTTTTTCGATATTTCCCATTTTCTCTGCGTATTTCCACTGGAGAGGTATCTGAACCTCGGCCATCAACTTCGATAGTCCCGTTTGTCAAAAGTTACGCAGATGATCAAGGGCACAGTGTGCCAAGTATAGCGGCGCTCCTTTTCACCGTTGCATGGCACCGTCGGCAAAAACCCGGGGGGGTGTCCAAGTACTCCTCCAACTCACCGGGGCAATGGATGGGATACTGAGGGCTATTGCATGAAAAAAGCTGTTCCAGCAATTAGAGCTGGGCCCAGGGGGTAGCCAGGATTTCGCTCAGGGGGGAGGGGCGGCGCCCCGAAAAAGGCCCCTGCGACAGCGCCAAAAGAGCCCTGATGGGTAAAAAGGCCCTGCTTGTTACAGAATCGTGTCCTCAGGGGTGCCTTCGGGCCCTCAGGGGGAAGGCTGTCCCTGCCGCCCCCCTTGGCTACGCCCCTGGCTTGGCCGCAGCCCTGGCCTCATCTATGGAATGGTATACTGAACTGACGAGCTTTGCCTCCTTTCCTGGCGTAAAACCGTGGCGCCATCCCCGGAATGGACAGGGTGCTGCCACTGGTGCCCCACATCTACCTAACGTCATTATCCGTATGATTAAGCACTGGCCGCAGCCGACGGTAATCTCCTGCTTGCATGACCATCGTTATTGGTCTATTAATAACAATTACCGGGGGCGGCATGCACCCTATTGCCTGTTAATTGGCGCCGGTCTCTTCTGCGTGTGTGTTTGACCAGCGGTAGGTATGCGGCACAGCATGAGACCAATCCCGGACTGAGCGAATTGACTCAGTCTGTTCCACGTCCCAATAACTGGTGTTTGCAAGGTGCTGTCGTGAATATATGGATACGATTAAAGAACACTAAGGAAGTTTGAGACACGTTTGAGACCGTTTGAGATGACATAAACTCAAGTGCGGTTATGTATGTACCCGTACTCACGTCGCTTTGTACAGAATGCACACAATACAGAACCGATATTGGTGTAACATCCGATCTCAGAAGAAACTCAAACAAAGAAAATCTTCAGATACACATATCATGACTATCACCTACGAGGGATAACAACATGCCATCAAGTCCTCCTTTCGATGCAACATCAAAGCCGCTGACTAAAATATCTCACAGATAAGAGAAAATATAATCGAAGCCACGGGGCCGGGGTGGCCTAGTGGCTTCGTTGCCAGTCTTCGGATCGGATAGCAGTGATTAACGTGGGTTAAATCCCCACGGTGGGAAACCGCCTTCCGTGTCCGATTTGACCCGATGGAAAGAATCCTTAAACAGCCACGCCAATACTCCCAGTAATTGGACAAGTGTGCCTGTTGGGAATGGCTCTAATAAAGTAAATAAATAAGCTCCGAAATTGAAGCCATGATGGTTAAAATGATCATGATGTACACTACAAGGATGTCAAGCTCGGAGTTATTTCGGAATCCCAGATTATCCCAGGATTGCAGGATTAAGCTATTGTAATGCATGGATTAACCTTCGCCCGGGTGGGGGTCTTTTAGACCCCCTCGGGTTTTTCGAAGTGACCAAAAACGGCGGTGCGCAGCGCCGCTAAACTTGGTCTAGCTGTTCCTTCATCATTTTTACATCTTTCCTGAAAATTTTGGCTCAAGGTCATATCAGGTCAGGTCACCAGGTCAGGTGAAGTGACCTCACCTAAAAAAACTTCGGACCGCATATATAAAAGAAGGGTTAATCGATCAAGTTGAAACTCATACCACATATTGGGCCCACCAGGAGCTACAACATTTGTTCCGGGATTTTTGATATTGGTGACCTAAGGTCATGTGCAGAGCATGACCTCCCCATTGACAATGCATGGGGAAAATCACGAAATGAGCTTTTCTCAGTAAATATGGATGGAATCAACTTCAAACATCGGTTGCGACTTGCTCTTAGCCCATTTCTGAAGCTGATGGCAAAATTTTTGACTTGTGACCTTTAAAAGGTCACCTTAGGTCGAAGCATTTTTTGGTGTTTTTCTCTATAAATTTTGAATAAACTAAGATAGAGCTTTTATTTTGTCACCAAAGTGTTTGTATAGTCACTGGAAGTCAAATGATATACATCATGACTATACCAGGTCAAGTTGGGTCAGACCGTTGACCTGGGTCAGGTCAAATTCTTAAATTTGACCTGGCATAGCAATATCATATATCATTCGATTTGTATTGACGAGAGGATTGCAATGGTGCATAAACTATGGCTGTATCTTGTTTGGTTTGGAAGCTATTAGCGAAAAGTAAACGCCCCTATGCATGGGTGGCTATGGACATTCCCAAGAATATGCCCAATATTTAGTGACCTGTAGCTCTCTAGGCTTTGACCTGACACGAAAATGAATGCCACTGCAATGAAAGCGCATCTCAAGAGCTTTCGAATGGTGTTAAAAAATGTTTCTAGCTATCATAGTATCTGAGATATAGGAGGTTTTCTTAGTACACCTCATATTAGCGATTTTGACCTATTTTGACCTCTGGTGACCTTGATATTGACCTGACAAGAAAAATGACCGAAGTATTTTCGATATCATTTTCGAAGAGCTTTCGATTGCCGTTTTGCGCTTTTTTCTAGCTCTCTTAGTTTTGAGATCGTGGGGGTCTTTTTTGCCCCCACCAGGGCGAAGGTGGCTCGTACCCGCCACCGGGGCAAGGGTTAATCACCCATTCATATCAAGCTGAAGCTTACCGTACACATCTCATGCACATTATTTGAATTGGCTATAGCGGAGGTTTGCCTGCATCAAAACAGCGTTGAAAATCCAACAAAGAATACAGAGGTGGACGCAGACCCGAGTTTGGGGGGGCAGACCCATGTCTCTGCCTCTCCTCCTGGGGGAGGGAGGAGGGGTGGGACGTGCCATTTGGGTGCTCGACGGACCTAGTGTAAGCTACGTCTCCAAGTACATGATCGCTCTCCTGGGGGGGGGGCTGGAGTGAATATTTCATTGCTCGACAGACCTAGTGTTAACTTTTTTAATTTATCCGGCCTTTGGGGGCCCAAAGATAGTTTGGCCCCCTCCAGCGCTTTGGGGGGGGCATGGCCGGAATGCTCCCCAGCGTCCGTCAATGAAAGAACACAAGACGCCAACACATACACTGCGGTTTGGCTAAAAAGAACATGAATAGAAACGACAGATTTTCATCTATACATGGATCTATATTCAGCGAATGGCATCGACACAGGGCTAGGCTATCAAGAGCATTCTCCGAAAATCCGCGGAAGTTACACCCGAATTATCTTGCACTGGACAAACAGACCCTTTCAGATTCGTCACTGGTTTATAAAGTGTTTTTTTGGGAAACCGCACGCCTGCAATACAGTTATACCAAATCTCAGAAGAAACTCAAAGAAAGTCTTCCGATACACATATCTTAGACTATCACCTATGATGGATAACAACATGTCATTAGGTCATCCTTTTCATGCAACATCAAGGTCAACGACTAAATTACCCCACGGGTAAGAGAACCACCCTTCATCCCCCACATGCAGTCAAAAATGATTTCCGACGCCTCCCAGGAATGGAGGAGTCCGAGTCCGACCCTACCCGCACCGTAGCGTCACTAGACTTGAGAACTACTATCACTATGGAACCGTCTAAGGTCTGCAGTAGCATTTGCCCCGGATACATGAGCAGTTTAAGTACGCTGTTTTTACATACCACCTGTAGGAACACACTTATCGACTGATGTAACCAGGAGCCTCAATTCGGGTCTACCGGTTACATGAGTCAGTAAGTCAATTATCGCGGTCGATACATAAATAGAACATGCTCAAGCTGCTCATATATCTGGAGTAACTAACTCCAGCGATTGGTCATCCGTAGGGACAACATCATCAGTTATTTCATATTTCGCTGGAGTTGGCTCCTAATCCCCTAGTCTCTTTAAAGATATATCACCAAATTCTTGCACATCAAGGCAGGAGGCGTTGGAAGAAATTTGCTTTCCTCGGTCATCTTAAAAAAAAACTTGTCGTGCAGTGCCAGTAGCACTTTGGCTGCTTAAAACCTACACCGACAAGGCTTGCTTGTCTGCTCTCATACCACTTTCTTGTCCTACCTTTTTCCTTCTGACACAGGGTCTGTACCCCAAATCCGACGACATGCGGAGGTCAGCGGTCCACCGGGCGGCGGTGGACCGCATGTGAAGACACCTGGATTGTATCCAATACAAAAAACAAAATACAAAGAAGGCCTACCAATAAGTGTGCTTGAACCAGCATTGCCCCAGTTCCAAACCACCCGGTAGCTCAGTAAATAGAGCGTTGGACTCCGGCCCGCTGCTCAGGAACATGCAATGGCAGTGTGTGTGCAGGCTTGAGATCAATTCCCCTGAGACGCTCCCGCGCTCAATAGTGATCCGACGTAGGTCCGCTGACCACTGACTGGTGGGAGGGTGACCTGAGAGGAACGGCCGCCCCTGCGCTTTGTGGGACGTTAAACTTTGCCTTCTAAATTAACCTTTCGTTGCGGGAGTTGCTCGTTCGAGTGGTGGGGTCGGGGTCTCCGCAACAAGTCCATTGATGACTTAACACGCGCCCCACTGGGGTGGGGCGAAATTCGCCCCCTCTTTTCCCAAATAGCTTAAAAACGAAGCGACGCAGAACAACGTAACTTACGGTACCTTATCCCCAATAAATTTTACACATATGACCAATTTTTTAAAGTTAAAATCATGTCAAGTCAAGGAGCTATTCAGGGTCAAGTGACCCGACCTCAAAACCTAAAATTACGAGTTTGAAGCAGCGCCCAGGGAACATAAGCGAACCGATCAGTTTGAAACTTCCACAATATGATAAGGTTATTAGGGTCTACAAATCTGCTACCTCTGAATTTCGATATTGGTGACCTAAGGTGGGGTCAATTTTTTGGTCACCTCTTTATAAGTCCATGGTGAAAAATATAATGTACTCGTTGTCAGTAAATACTGGATAGATAAGGCTGAAAATCCTGAAACTATCTATTCTTACCACGATCTTGACCATAAAGTTGAGTTTTTGAGCATCTGACCTCTCAAAGGTCATATCAGGTCACGGGAGCAGAGAGTGATTGTTTTGCCAATAACTTCTCACTGAATTGAGATAAAGCTGCCATTTGGCTTGCATTGTGTTTATATTGTCATGGGGAGTCGATTGATAGGCATTATGACCATACCAGGTCACTCTGTGACCCTGACCTAGATCAAGGTAAGGTAATTGAGGTCATGTTATACATCATTCCATTCGCCGCGATGAGAAGAATCCAATGATGCATAACTATTTGCTCTAGCTCCTCCAAGGGCAGATCTAAAGAGGGAAACGTACACTGCTCTGTTGTAAGCCTATGGAGCATTCTTTGACCTATGCTGACCTCAATATTGACCTGACATAACAATTTTCCTATAAATTTTCTTCGTCTTGTCAAGAGCTTTCGAGGGTCGCCCGTAATTTTCATTTAGCTTTCGTGGGGAACGAGATACGGAGGGGTGCGAAAAACGCCCCCCCAGCGGGGCGCGTCATGCAAGGGACCCCAGCGGGGCGCGTGTTAAGTGAGGCTCCGACTGCAAAAATGAGCGTCGCAACACCTTGGACAAAATAAAAAAGTGGAGGCAGTAGGGCTGTCGTATATTAACATCAGAACCATCCCGTTTATCCACTGAAATTTACATACCCTGCTGCATCAGTGAGGATATTTCTTCGCTCTATGTACTAACGAACAGGGGTGTTCATTGGGGGTGGCCGGGTATGGTCATTTGGCATATCAATCGACTTCCCGTGAAAAGATACTCACTACACAAGCAAGATGGAAGCTTTATCTCAACCGAAGTTATTGGCAAAATAGTCACGGTATGCTCACGTGGTTCCAGAGACCTTTTAGAGGTCAGATGGTCAAAATGCAATTGTTTGTCAATATTGCCGTAATAATACATGGTTTAGGGATTTTCAAGTTGATCTGTCCAATATTTACTAAAAATAAGCCTTTTCTTGTTTCACAATATAATTTTAATGGGGTGACCAAATATTTGAACCCATCTTACGTCAACTAAACGAAAATTCTGAGATAGCAGATTTGTAGGTCCTAATGACCTTATCATACTTTGAGAGTTTGAAAGTGATCGATTGACAGATGTTCTTTAGACACCTCTTCAAACTCGTGATTTTGGGTTTTGAGGTTGGGTCGCTTGGCTTTGAATAGCTTCTTGACTTGACATGACCTGACCTTTAAACCTACTCAGATGCATGAAATCGATAAGGGATAAGGTACTGCAAGTTGCGTTGTTCTGCGTCTCTTCGCTTCTGCGTTCTGGGGAACTAACTAGGAGGGGGAAAATTTCGCCCCCGGCAGGGCACGTGTTAAGAAGGCGGGTGGTAAAAGTTAATAGCTTATACTCACCTATCCAGGGAACTACATTTCAAAACTAGATGGCAACGTTTTTTCAATGCTCTAAACGAAAGATGCAGCCTTTTCCTTGTCAGGTTTAGGCAGGGGCGGACGCAGACCCGAGTTATTATTTTTGGGGGCGGGGAGGGGGACAAATCCATGTTTGCCTCTCCTCCTGGAGGGTAGGGGGGGTGGTACGTGCAATTTGGGTGCTCAACAGACCTAGTATAAGCTACCTTCCAAGTACATGATCGCTCTCCTGGGGGAGGGGGTGGGACGGAAGATTTAATTGCTAGGCAGACTTAATTTAACACCTTAAAAATATCCAGCCATTGAGGGGCCAAAAGTTAGTTTGGCCCCGCTTCCAGTACTTTAGGGGAGGCATGACCGGAATGCCCCTCCCCTGCATCCGACAATGGATTTAGGAAGACCATACCTTTGCTTGCATTCCGATCTTAGGGCGGAGTTAGCCCCTCCTGTCCCCTTCCTCCGGTGGCGCCGCCCACGACCCCGGCTCCAATGCAGGGTCACAGGCACCGCCGGACGTCGAGGGAAATTATACAGGCTCCTAGAGTAGTTACAGTGGAAAGCATGTCATGAATGCTTCTCCAAAATTAAGCCTGAAAGAAAACCGAGAGTGGCAGTAGTGTAGCCTGTGCACCTTCTTAGCCTGCTTCCCAGAGTAAATTAAAAACAGCAACAACACAGAGTAGCCCATTAACTAAGCTGGAACGGTCAATAGTATTTGCCTCCATGAATTAACTATTTTCTGATGTTGTCAAGGAGGTTCGCACGATATCAAGTGAATTTACATCGTTCAATACCTGCTTACGACAAAAGATATGCTATGACCCCCCTATCATCAATAGTATAAAACCATTTCCTGCAGGTTCGGTGGAGGACACGCGCGCCGTCGACGTGGAAGAACCTGATGCTCTGAAGTCTCTGGAGGATGCCAAGTCGAAGAAGCACCGCCGCAACCGAACCACCTTCACCACGTACCAGCTGCACGAGCTGGAGCGGGCCTTCGAGAAGTCCCACTACCCCGACGTCTACAGCCGGGAGGAGCTGGCCATCAAGGTCAACCTGCCGGAGGTCAGAGTGCAGGTGAGTTGCCTGGCGTCGGGGTCTCAGATTAGGGCACAGGGCAACGGCCTGAGGGGAGGTAGAGGTCGAGGAAAGATGATATTTTTGGGTCGCTAACACTGCTTAACGCTAGAGGCATGATAGGAAGAGCGTATTTTTCGAACTTTGTATTTGCATTGGCTGCAGCATTTCTTAACAGCGTATATGTATTACATCTTTGTTCGGGAATACTAACCCTTAAATGCGTATTCCCTTAAAACTGAGTTTTTCATAGGCATGCCACAATAAGCAGTGCTTTAAATGGAAAATTGGTAAAAATCATTTTGTTTAGCGAGTAATAATGATTATTTCCGGGGCTTAATAAGCAATAACTTCTAATGTCATATATAATTGCCAACTCTTTTCCTGTTGGTAGGCTTTCTGGGGGATCAAATCACACATTCCTCAAAAACTCACCGGCATAAACTCGCGGCAGGCCAGGGTGCAGGCCACTGCATCATCAAACCCTCTTTATTAAGCGAGGAATATAAAATCGGCCGCCCTTCTCCTCACCGCTCATCGCTCCTCGCCGCACAAGCCTTGACGCACGGCGTACTTTGAACGTCCATGGACCCTGCCATATCATGTTAAAACGCGATTATTTAAGCCTTTAAGCCAACTAGGCGGCCGCCTAGTACGCCTCGGTGGTTATCAATAAACGACACTATGTTAGCACTTTTGCAAAGTCTGCACGGGGTGCTGCTGGTGAGGCGTCTGCTATCGACACGCACGCCCCGGCCGGCGGAAACTTGCCAATTAGTGCTGGCTTAACCTCGTTTCACCACTAATTACCTCAGCCTATTAGTGGTAAATTTGAATTGATCTCGGCGGCGGCGCCTTCTGCAGGGTTCCCAGCGCGGCGCCGTCACCGTTTCTAATGACATCGATTCCCCCGGCAAATGCAAACTAGATAGTGTCTGGCGACGACAGCCCGCAGCCGCGCCACCGACGTTTAACGCAGCCCTCGCCGCTCGATAGAGGAGACATGCTCCGGCCGCTGCCGTCCTCTTTGTTATAACGCTCGCCGATACTTTTGTGAATACAACAGGCTATAATTAGGGTGGGGCTTGATTAAAATTGAGGATCAACGGGCCATGTTTGGTGCTGGTCATGTTTTGTTCGATATTTAGAGAATGGTCTGGGTGGTGCAGTTGCTTAGCGCTCGCTTTTGGCTTGGACGTGCTGTGCTTCATATCTTTCCGCGCAAGGTCGCGGGTTTAAAACCAACCGGAGGCAGACTTTGGCGTCCTCCCCCGACCCAAGTCCCAAGCAAACTTACACCCTAACCCACTCCAGCACTGAATAGCTTTGCAGTCGATGCGTCATCCAACCCCAAGTAAAAAGTAAGGAACACCCCCAACGCGATACCAGAATGTGTACACGCGTTGCAGCAAAGAAGCCGTAGCATAGATTTTGAAATATATTTCGTGTCTAGGCTGCCTGTGTCGCAAACTAGAATGCAAAATAAAACAACGACTTTCGCACCCGCCCCGTATGCTTCCACACGAAAGCAAGCATTGAGATATTCTCGTCGTTCCTCTCAATCTTCTTCAAGCACTAAATATGCCGGGGCCTATGACTGAACAACAATCCTCGGCAGCACGTCCTCTTATCCCCGACGGCTCGTAAGTCCATGGGCCTTGTCGTAAGTTTTATCTTGCTTTAAAACTAGTATCATAACTTGAAATTCCAAACACGTACCATCAAACGTTTTTCAATCCTTTGGACGCCGACTTTCATGCGCCGGCACGCCACCTGTCTGGCAGAAAATGATCTCCAGCATTGCCTGGCAGCAGAGGTCGAAAAACCTACCATTTTGGCATTCTAAATGGTGACAACCCAAGGCGGGCAAGGTGACAAAAATTTACCGACATGTTTCCTCCAGACCAATAGCGGAACAAACCGCCGAAATTGGCACCTGTAATTCAAACTCGTAATGTTTTCAACAACTGAGATGGTCCAGGAGTATCCATTGGTACCATACTAACGTAAAACGTGCCACATTTTGCATCCTGGGCTGGTGACACATTTGTGGTTTGAAATTTTTAATGGTGACACACTGAACAATTCTTTGGCCCCTGCCTGGCAGAACTCATCAGTTACCATTCTTTCAACGTCACATAAATATAGGACAAGACTTTGCAGCTACGGACCAGCTGAAGTTTGTAACTGTGTGCCTTCGTATTGTGGTTGCACCTTCGTATAGAAGTTAATTAATTAATTGTTGAGGTTTAACGACGCACCAACTACCAGGGGCATACGGCGTCGCCAACTCTCACCCTGTTGGAAGGGATTTTGGGGATCAGACGTATAGAAGTTGCACCTCAATATTGCCAAAACAATTAAAGTAAGCACTGTACTGAGGATCATTGGTACTGAGCTCTTGCGGCTTCAACAGAGTCATACAAAAGATCAGCACAGACAAGAAGACATTTGAACACCGTACTGCCGATAATGGTTTGAGCGTTTAGTGATATTTTATGTGAATGTTGAAGCATGAAAGATAAGATGATATTCATTTCGAGAAATGCAATTATCCTAATTATTTTGATAACGCTGGGGATTATTAATGTTTAAACCAAGCCCTTTGTCCGCTATGGCGTTGTAAGTGAATTAGTCGCACCTAAAAATATTAAGGTTGGAAACTCTGTACTTCGGCAATGAAGCATCGCTTTCAAAGTGCATAAGCAAGTAACACCATAAATGACAAAATGTGACATCTGATAGTAGTGTAATGGTATTCTAACGACACGCGGCACACAGGGGTCCTTAAGTCAAGCAGGGATGTTCAAAGACTTGTAGTTTTATCCGACCATGTGACACATACTGTCGGAAAGGTTCCTCTTTGAAGCTATTGCATGAGACAACACGAATATCAAAAAACAAAGCATACCCTAGGAACATTTACCAAACCAAAGATAACACTATGACATTTCACGACTAGGGCACTACATTGTGGAAAACAAAGAGTACAATAGTAATTGTGGGTTCTTCTAGATAGACCAGAAATGAGGGAACATTACATAAGCGTCGCCACCGGCAAAAAAGTGAGGGGCCAGCCAAACCTCAACCTGATGCTGACAACAGACTTTACACGTTAGGACCAAAAACTCTTCGAATTTGGACTTCTCGTTGCCTTCCGCAGCCACTGGTTATAAACAATCTCCGCATTTCTCCTATTTTGGCTGAGATCTGGAAATTTCCGGCCAAAAAGTGGGGGCCAGGCACCCTGCCTCCCCCTTTTCGACGCTTATGGGACATTATTCCTGTGCGTTCATTAAAAGCAAAGAGATATCCCAGCATTCGAGCAGGAACAATAATAAAAGCTTTGGGGTTTGCAACACACCAGCCGCTGAGGTCAAATTTAGTTGCCAACTATCACCCCGTTGGGAAAATATATTGGGGATGAGGAATTCCCAATTCATTATTCCCGACCGGGATTTGAACGCGGGTTAGTGACGGAAGGTACCAACGCACTACCATCGCGGCACTGCTTCGCCTGAGCAAGGGCAATGCTTCAGCTCGATTTCAGATAACTCTTGAATATTTCAATCAATATGGGCTCAAACCTGTGGTAAACGTTAACAGAAAACGCGTTTGGTCGGAGTTTCACGAGTGGGTGATGTCTCAATTCCTAAAGTTTTCCATTTCCGAGAGACCCAGACTCAGCTCATTGAAAACGTGCGATCTAGATAGCTAGCTGCGGTGACCTGGGCAGCTTCCTGGGTTCAACATCGAAATCGTCGCTTCCGGTCTAAAATGGGGAGTATCGTCAGCGAGTATCCAACATACTGCTGCCAGGATGATATTTCAGCTAAAACCAATAATTTGTCCGCTGTATGTGCATTACCTCCTGCCTATGCTCCCGTTCAAATACTCATCTTGAACCCATTTCGCTAAAATCTTAATTTTTCTTAAACACAAAATGAGGACACTGAGTTCCCGGGCCCCTTCCTTTCCGTGACGGCAGCCGCACTGAGCCCCCCACACTCATCAAAAAATATATGACAGACGGTCAGGAGGCCTGGAAACTGAAATTTCACTTTTGACAAAACAGTCCGTTGCGTTACTTGCTAAAAAATACGGGCTTAATTACCAAAAGTATGTTGCTATATTGTATTGAGTCCTTGGAAAAATAAGCACATGCTCCGCTGGGGGAGGGTGGTACTCGACGCGTATTTTCAGAAATTACACGCAATGATCGAATCGAGCATTTGGATTTTTGGTCTCTCAAAGGTCATCCGGAGTCACCTGAATAACTTCTTTTAATTTTTTTCAATTAGCATCACTATTAATTCAGATAAAACTCTCATTTGTACGCTATTAGTGACTCTAGCAACAAATTGATATGATTACACCAGACTAAGTTAACAAGTAACCTTGACCTACATTGAAGACACTAGATTTTATCATTTCACAGGCTAACATAGTCAAATCATACATCATTCGACGAGCCATGCTTTGAGAATTCCAGTGAGGTACAGATATTTGCTACATCTTCAGTCAGCAACAAATCACAAGGGCAAAGACACAGAACTTCGAATAAATTATATGAAACTTCCTTTGACCTCTAGTGACCTCAGTTTTTAGCTGGCCTAAGAATTGCTCTAGCTTTTGACTAAGTCATAGACATTTTTCCTCAACATGCAAAGCAGCCTGAAACGAAACTCCGATCCAGGGACCTGTACATACCATACCGATCCATCCGGAGGGCGCCCGCCGATGGGAGCCGGATCGTCAGCGATCGTCGAGGGCGACGATCCGCCGCCGGCCATCGTCGCCAGTAATGCCGGCCGTCGGCGGCGCTGATGGTTTGATCCGGCCGTCCGCCGCCGCAGAAGTCCAGCGTGAGAGCGAGCCACCTGGCCGCGGCTAGCTGTATCATTGTTTGATTGCCGCCTTGGGAGCGGCGTTATCTGTTTCACGCTCCATCTCGCGCGTAGCGGCCACCGTGAAACGACGCGGCGCCGGAGCGCGGCCAGCGAAGGGCAGACTGAACGCGCTGTGTCAGAAAACTATTAGTGGTCTGATTGCGTAAACCATCAGTATGGCTGAAAGATATCAGGACCTACAGTGGCTGTTTTTTCAATGGTTCTCCTCCCGATGAGTGTAAAGTAATAATACTTGTTGGGGTTTATCGACGCGCCAATTGCAAGGGTCATATGGCGTCGCCAACTATTTCCCTGTAGGAAGGGTTTTTCGGGAGCCAGCTTGCTCCTTGTTCAAGGAAGCCGCCGGGCCTTGAACCCGGGTCTGCTGGGTGGAATCCAGCTACGCTGACCACTCTACTACCGCACCTCCTGAGTGTAAGGTTTTC
This sequence comes from Lepas anatifera, assembly GCA_034440635.1. Lineage (NCBI taxonomy): Eukaryota > Metazoa > Arthropoda > Thecostraca > Lepadidae > Lepas > Lepas anatifera. The sequence goes on from JAOTON010000333.1 coordinate 585,786, forward strand.
GTGTTTTTCTAAATGAGCCAAAAAATGACAATTGTGATGATGCCATAATGTTGTCAGTCACCTTTGAGAAGTCTTGGCAAGTACAATAATGGTAAGCCTTTTTATAATAAAGACGAACAAAGTCATTACTTCTATTCTAGCATGGGTGGAAATCCCGGGGTTGGGGTCAGGATCCCCCTGGACTTTGGGTCTCCCATAGGCTTTGTATAGGGCTTGTATTGCTGTGCCAGCGTTAACACACCCAGGACCCCCTGGATCGGGAAGAGATTTCCAGCCATGTATTCCAGTATAAATCTAACAGATTCAGTGGCATGTCCATACTTCCGACTGGTTTCAATGCGATTTGACTCTCCTTACAGGGGGCGGGTTGCTGCAACCCCTAGAGTTTACGGATCCGGCCCACAAACGGATGCAGCTCAGCTCGCGCTGCATTTTATAGATTATGGGACATTCATTCGGCACCTTTAAAAGGTGTTAGTGCTGAGTGGCACGGTTTACAGAGTAATGACGTCATTTTTGGAAGCATGTATTGCAGAAGCTTGGCCCTTCAGGCTTTGTGCAGCATTCCCTTGAACTTGGTCTGCATTTAGGGTATGATCTGCCCTTATTCGACCTTCTGTGGTATTTTTCATCCGGTTTGACCCTGCTTGACCTTTGGCGAGCCCTATTGGGGCCTTGCTCGATGTGTCCCAATTTTTAGCTTTTTGGGGAGGAATACGAACCAATTTTAGGATAAAACTATTCTAAGGTGTATTTTATGGTTTAAATAGAACTCAGCGTTAAAATATACTTTCCAGAAGTAAAAGCTCTTTATTTTTTGAAAAATTTGACTTATGGCCATTTGCGACCATTGCTTTTCAACTCTGCCTTACGCATTGCCTAGATAGGTCACACAGTTTTATGGTGTATTATCGAGGCGCAAATGTCTTCTAGTCATTGTGACTTTTGTGAAGTCTATACCTAGTCACATTAAAAAGCAAATCATTGCATATTGCTCTATATGTGACTATTTATCTCATCTTCGTGTAAGTTATCATTTAAAGAGGCAAAACTGGCCACGAGAGACAAGTGTCCGGTCTTTGACTTGACTGAACCGGTGGTCTGATGACCTAACGTCATACAAACTGGCATTAATTGCGACAACTAACTTCTCCTGACGAGTAACACGCTGGCTTTGCCACGATACTCTGCGCCAGTTACTGCAAATCCCGGGGATGGATCCTACCAGACCCTCCCCTATTGATGAAGATGGCGAAAGCCAGAATAAGTGCAAGATTTAAAGATAGTATTTTATGTTTCATGAATATATATTAATATTTTTATAGACAAAAGAAATCTGAAAATAAACTTTCCTAGCCTTAAATCACTAGGGAAAATACTGTAGCTTTATTTCGAATTATGACGCCATCACGGCAGCATATTTCGACGTCTACAAAATCATAGCTTTAATATCAGGTATTTGAGCCGACCTGAATCCTTGGGATTCGACCCAGTAAAGTTATATGATAAATCATTCAATTTAGCTTGGATAGAACATTTCAACAATTATTGTTGGATATTTTTAGCTTTGCTCGTATCACTATGGTAACATATTTTTACCTCCAATGACCTTTTAAGCGACCTGACCCAGAAACTGTATCAACATTTTTGGTGAATAGCAAGACGGACTATCTGAAGTTACTTTCCGTTTTTCGCTATCTACCGTTTACATTGAAGTCTTAGGGGACCCCCAACCGGACCGGTGGATGTGGCTCATACCTCCGGATGCATGCGGGTTAACTATATTTTAAGTGGCTGATAACTGCTGGGGACAATTCAAATTTGTCAGTAGGCACATCTCTGGACAGGATATGCCTGGAGTCATTTACAAGTTCTGTCATCGTGCAGCCGACTCAGTTGCATGTCGCGTACGGCCGGGCTGCCGCCGCCGGCGGCCCGTCGGTGTCGACGGGGCTTTCGTGTCGCACCGGCTGCCGCCGCCCGCTAAAGCTGATTATCACAAATGAGGTCCCCCAGGCCCCATTAACCGCACAGGTAAATGCTGGCATTAAATTAATTGGTTAATATGGCCGCGGAAACCGCTGCTTCATTATTTACACGCACCCGACTGCCTGAGGTCCGCCGCGACACGAACGACCGGCCAGGCGGCACGTACAAGGTACATACACTCCTCGTATCGGCGTCGGGGGTTTCAAAGGAACACACGCACTGCAGCTGGGGGGCAAACATTGCAAGTTGTATCAGATAGCCCTATATAGAGCTAAATATATCAAAGGGCTGAATGACAAGCATATACGGAGCGTAAATAACACAGATATGCGTGTATCTAACGACGAAATTCTTAACATAATTGGCTTACAGTACCACCTCAGTCACTCACAAAGTGAATTTTGGTCAGGAGCTTACAAAAATATGTCCCCCGCATGAAGTCAAATCCCTGGGTACTTCCGATTTCAAGTTTCATGTTCGACTGGCTGCGCTATCAGGGCCACTAAATTGTATACATTTGATGCAATGAACTGCGTTAAAATCATGAAAATGAGACTAGTGACTGCATAAATTTTCAAAGAACTTAATTTGCATTGTATTGTTTTAGCTGCACACACTTCCACACAGGTGGTGGTTTTTCAAGTGCTGTCGTACTGAACATGAAACAATGGAAACTTCGGAAGGAGACGGGAAGGATTAAGATGGATGAGGGTAAAGGAAGGTGGACTATTACCTGGAGGGGTCGCTGCTGCCCAAGGTGCATGCGCTCGCTACCTCCAGGTAGTTTAAGGATGAAGAGGAAAATAGGATAAGGATTTCCGGCTGCTGCACACACAAACACAGACACACATAGGCACACACATGAACTTAAAACACAAAACAAACTGAAGAAGATGAAGCCGAAAGAGGCGATGCTCGGCTTCGTGTTTGTTTCATTTTCGTATGGATGGTCCAGAATAAGTAACTTCGTATGTATTACGTAACTTCGTATCGTATGCATAGCTTTGTTCCTCATTGCTTTCCAACGAAGGACTACGAGAATTGCAGCAAATCTCTTGAATAAATACTAAATCAAATATGTGAGGCAGGCATAAAAGGGGACTGCTTTGCAGGGATTCCGTTAATTCTTATATCAAAGCTAAGAACATGATATTGCATCGATTTTTCCCTCCAAATCCCGACCAGTCCATTTACGCATCACAAATAGCAATAAAAATGCAACCCGAATCCGAAACATGTGGCTAAGCGGACGACCATGGGAATCCAAATCCATAAATACATATCAAGAGCTACCCGAACTCTCTGGCCAATTCAACCAAATCGGATCCATTGGATTGGATCGAATTTATTCAGATGTGCATGCCACAATACTCTCTAACTGTACGTATACAAGCGTTCATCTCCAGAAGCAACTAAGAGACAAGTAACCCATGGAGAGGACAAATTACCACTAAGGATAAGCTGGTTTTGTACGCTGGTGCGCCCAGGGCCGTCCGCCGGTCCCGGGCCGCGCGCGCCCTGAGGAGACGCCCGGGGCGGCAGCGGTGTCCGCCGGACCGACGCTCCACTCCGGACCCGCGCGCGTGCCTGATGGACAGCCAGGGGGCGTGGGCCCCGACTCCTCCGTTAATTGATTCGCCGCAGCTCCCGCATTGTGGCAGCGCGGCGGCGGCCAAAGCGGCGCGGCGCCGCGCTCTGATCGCCGCAGATTGGCGCCGAACAGCAATCGTGGCGCGCTGGCGCGCGATCCACTTCATAAAGTGAATTAAGATAGAGACGATTGCGGCGCATTAGTTGGTCGATCGGCGTGGCCGTTAAGTGAGTCAATTACCAGGTGTCCGTGCCTGAGTGGTCGCTTCACTGCTGATCGCCGATTACGGCGCACGGAGGCAAATTAGTCAGCTGAGGTCGTCTGACGCCTGATGGAGGTCAGCTGATGCGTGACGTCACAGGAAATTAGCAGGATTTCATGTCTCTTAGTTTGAATAGCTTAGCACTTGGACTAAGTCAAATACGTGAGCTTCTTATGCTGAAGGGGATTAATATGAAACAGCCACAAAGCTGTCCATCTCTTAATAGCTTTATTAAAAATAGCAAAGTTTGGGTAGATGTATGATATGTAGGTAAACTGGGCCAGGTTTCTCCCGTGAGGTGTTTTCAACCTAACTTCGAGCGCACATATACGTACCACTAAGATAGAACACTGATGTCTTAAAGATCATGCGAGGTCACCAGGGGCTATTTCTGCGGGAATGCGGTGGCGTGGGGCAGAACGCTCAGTTTCTACGCCGCTAACCCGGGTTCAAATCTCCGGGTATTCTGTATGTGCATTTTCGATCCCCATAATACCCTCCCAACAGGGTTAGAGTTTTCCACCTTATGGCCTGAACAGTCGCTGTGTCGTTCAGCCTCAAAGTTGTTTTTCGGCTATTTTTACAGCTCTTAGTTTCAGTGCGGATGATATTCCAAGCATAAGTATTCTTTTCAGGCTTATTTACCCACGGTGGAGGATCCTGGACTTCGTTTGGTAGGGGGGCTAGGGGGCTCGAGTCCCCCACATCATAGCCTCGGAAGAACCTCCGGCTCTGCAGTTACTATAGGCATTCGAAAATTTCGGGGGCAGGGGGTTGAGCCTCCTAGACCCCCTCGTTGTATCCGTCACTTTTCACATAGCCAAAACAAACGCTATGGTTATCGGATCTGGAAGAGCTTGTGGCCTGCAGTTAAAGGCCAGACTAAGACAGCACTCGAATAGGCTATCTCTTTTTAAATCATACTGGTTACTGCCTTTGTGTCGATGAGAGTTGAAATCGTGAAGTTTTCTCACCCTGCCGGGCAAAAAGAATGAGGTTCAACACGGAAAAGTTACTTAAGCAGACACTGTCAATATTTTGAACATTCGCGGGATTATTTTCCCAAAGGCTTACTTGTGTAGGTCGATAAAACAACTCCGACTGGTGCATCCCCGCATATAGTCTAGGTTTTATGGGCTGAAAAGTCCACGGTGCCTCCCCCTTAAATCCGCCGTCACTGCGCATGTTTCAAAACCCCATTATCGCGTGTAAAGTGTAATGAGAATGCAGGCCAACCAGCCTTGGTTCCAAATCTGAATAGATCACAGCTCTAAGATTTACTACAGCCTCCTCTTCATACCCGAGAAGGGTCCAGGTGGAAAGGCAGCGATATATAATATGGCTGAACTAATTTTGATCTCATGCTCTTCTATCTGACTCCCTATCCGAACTCAGGCGCCATAGCCCCGCCCCTGCCGAGGCCCCTTTGTCACGCCCCCTGGCGATTTGACGAGCGTCGCAGCTCCTCTGCGTGACGCGTCCATTCACACCGGCTCAAAGGGTTGAAAGCGGCCGGCGCGCCACCAGAGCTTGTCTTTATTAGATTACCGACATGATGAGAGAGCTAATTCAGTCGGCCAGTCGGTGGCGGAGGCCGTTCCAGGCGCTCGGACCCGCCCCGGTACCCTTTCATGGCGTCTCCGGTTACCTCCGCCGCTGCTGAGGACGCTGTCGGCCGCTCCAGCCGTGATCCACAAGCGTACTCCTCGCCGGGACGGCAACCAGCCTGGAAAACTCCGCCCGGGCGAGCCGGACGCGCCTCCAAAGATTAGCTGGCTGGAAATAGTGGTAGCGAGTGTTATTCCAGGAAAGTAGGCGGAGTCGCATTGATGCGGTGATCGTCCGGTATCACAGTCCTAAGCAATGGGAGTTCTCCCCAACTTCAGACGACAGGAAAAGACAATGCAGAAGTTGAATGTCAGTGCATGTCCTCCAGTGGGCGGCGTATTCACTCCATCGGCTTTTCTCTGATCGCCATCTGACATCCACTTCTGTACTCGGCAGGTGTGGTTCCAGAACAGGCGGGCCAAGTGGCGGCGTCAGGAGAAGATGGAGGCGAGTCAGCTGCGGCTGCAGCAGGACTTCCCGCTGACGCCGCCTCTGCCGTCACTCTCCGGCCCTCTGGACCCTTGGCTGGCCTCCTCCATGCTGGGCTCCTCCCTTCTGCAGACCCTGCCGGGGTTCCTCTCACAGCCGCAGACGCCCTACCCCAGCTATCTCACCCCTGCCGGCACTCTGACGCCGCCTCAGCGCCCCGGCGTCACAGCCGGCCGCCAACTCGGCGCACAGCAGCCCGAACAGCACGTGTCGCAGCACAGCGCGCAGTCAGCACCGCAGTACGGCGCACAGCACAGCCCGTCGCCGTAGCTGCTCCGGAGACCGGCCGCCGCCGGATGACCGGAACGCTGTCTGAGGCTGTACGGCGATCGCGCTGCGCTAGAGGATTAAACAGGTGCGGAAACGACGGGCTCACGTGGCGTGACAGCGCAAAGGCGGTCGTGTCGCCGGCAGTGTTTACGACAGGGCTGAGCGGGCGATGGTCGATAGGTATTCATATTACATGAGGCTTAATATGGTGGCGATGTTATAACGTCACATGTGGTTTCCCTGCAAAACTGTGCGGTGTTCTCGTCGACATACGCCGCTTTAGGACATTACGCGGGAGTGGGGGCATTCAGGGCCATTCACTGCATCCCATGATACCAGCTTGGAACTGTGGAAGGGAATTTGATCCCTCATTTCAGACTTTATTGGCGTGTTAAACAATTTCCTGTCTGATCTCCCTAAGGGCTCAACAAGGCTCAACAATTGCAAAAAGAAGTGAGGAAGCCGGAGAATATTTGACACCATGCTGCCTAGTAAATACCACGACTAACCTTTTGGCTTTGGGCTCTTTCTTGCCTTCTGCGCATACTAGTTGCAAAACATTAATTTTTCACATTACGGCTAATATTGGTATTTTTACGAGAATGAGAGGTCGGGCCCCCAGGCCTCTTAATTCCTTCTCAGATATCCCATGCCTTTGCCCAGATTAGTTAACTTGCAGAAGTAGGCCAGATAATATTAATGCTTACTTCTGAATGCAATTTGTCATTTAAAACTTGTAATTTGCAATTTGTGGTGCTGAGAAATCTCCAGAACTTCATTATGCACTTTCGGGATGAGATTAACCATCTTCTGTTTTGTTCCAAGACAAACAGTTTAATTTAGAACAAAACGTCTTTGGTCATAGATACTCTTCTGATGTACTATGATATGCCGCTAAATAACTTCAGCACAGCTATAAAGGATAAATATTGTTGCCTGATGATGCGCAATGTTTCTAGCGTTACCAGTAGCATCATAATTTAGAAATAATTCAGCTAGAAAACATTAACCAAAATATCCAGCTTAATATCATTTTTAGAACCCGCACTCTACTTTTAACAAATTATTTGCCAGGAAATCCTTGAGAATTGCCATTTTTACCAAAAAATAAACAATAGGAACTAATTATTGGCGTGCCCTTAAGCCCACAAAATTAGCATGGATGTCATGTTCAGTGCTCAGCCAGCGTTCTTCAGTGCAAAAAGGCGTTATCGAATGGTCACTATGCCACAGCCAATAAACGCGTTATAACATCACGGGATGAAACGGAAGAACTCTTGCCAGTGAATGTGTTTTAAGTGTGATGTTTTACTTTGACCCCGATGTGATATGGATGTATGTTTGTTGCTATTGTGTTGCCTCTGGGAGCGGAACGAGTGGGATCATTGGCAAACGTGTCATTTTGCCATTTTAAATGCTGACAGATGACAGCTAACCAGGAGCTGCCCAGGAAAATGGACCATATTACCAGAACCGTTGGGTTATGTTACGATCAACAGATTTCCGTCTAGCACCGCTTACGCATGCACCTTTGGAGAAGGTATATCTGCTGTGTGCTGTGGGCTGTGTGCAGATAATGGAGGCAATCCCTCTGAAGTGGTAAAATTGAAGGTGCAACACCAAGAGATATGCCGACCATGGATGATCCAGCGGTAGCCGTGGCAGAGGCCTTTGTTGACCCAGTAGTGTGATCGTTAGCCTCTCAAGCTGTTTTTGCCGTGCATAGCAAGATCTGTAGAATCGATTCAGTTTCGTAAGATGTCCACACCCCTTTGAATGTTATTTGGACCGTGAGATGGCGTGTTTTACCTTGTGCTTACTGTTGAAAATCCTTCTTCATTTTTTCGGGGAGGGATGTTTGCCCGAGAACTCATCCCGTATATTATATCTTCCCTGCTTTGTCCGTTGATGTCATGCCAATATACGTTGAAAACTTGTCAGGTCTTCATCAAACATATTGTTTATTTTTCAACTGCTGCTTGGATCTGCCATGCGTGCGCTTTTTACATCCCAAACCGATCTTCCCAAGCCACCTTTAGATGCTGAGAGAGAGAGAGAGAGAGAGAGAGAGAGAGAGAGGGAGAGGAGAGGGAGAGGGAGAGGGAGAGAGAGCGAGAGCGAGAGCGAGAGCGAGAGCGAGAGAGGAGAGAGAGAGAGAGAGACACAAACGTGGTTTATTCTACTACTTATTCTGAGACTCTGCTTTTCATCAATTTCTGACAATATTATTCGGATGTTGTCCATTAAAAACTGCTATCTTATCCGAGGCTGTTTTCAGGTTAGATAGCGCAGATAGCTACATACATTTAAAAACAATAATTTGTTCCAAAATTAAAACAACTGCCCCTTACACAACATATTTCGCGTATAGTTCAAACACATCGAATTCATCCCCCCTCCTATAATCTGATCTCCGTCTATTCCCCTTCAATGAATTCATTCTCCAGATAAAGATACCGCCACCAATGATGCCTATTCATTGCAAAATGAGACGATGCTAAAGCCTCTGAGGGTCGTCATCCCGCCAGATTGCATTATGCCCGGTCCGGGGCCGGGCGCGGATCCGGCATCTGACGTTACGAGTGGTTCGGTTCAATCAGACGCCACGCTCCCGCCCAATAATATGGTAATCGTATTTGCACAGACTAACCGAGCAAAAAGAGCGCGGCAAATTGGATCCAATAAAATTTTCCGAACAACCACGAGTTGGGCGGGTGGCGCGCGCTCAGTCGTTAGCTCGCTATTTGGCGCGCCATTGGCGGCGCGGCTCCGCCGGCGCTGCCGCTGGCCACACATTAGCGCTGACAACTTTTCCGTATCCACCAATGATGATGTGCCGTGAACGGCAGCGGTCGGCGAGGTTTTAGCTTTGACCGAAATTGCGTTAGCAGATGACGTCGAATTCAATTATTAGATCGGAAAAGTTCTGTGCGGCAAACATATGAGATGTTTTGGCCACCATTGAATAAAGTCGTAATGTGTTTTCAAAGCGACGAAATTCTTACAAAGCTGCCCCATTCAGCTGACTGCGAGGGGACGCCCTATCGGAAAATAGATTGGCCCGGCTTGTAATTGCCGGTTAGTTGAGGTGAATACAGAAACACGCGACAAACGTTTCGGCGTGGGACGTGTTCAATGTTATCTGATGAATGTGCACCACCCTCCGTAACATTGTGGGAGACAAAAGAGAAAACTGAGACGGCGGCATGGTCCTTGTTTGTGTCAGTTATTCATACGATGACAAATGTCATACAATTACTCGCTTTATGGCGATAGTAAGAAGACTGTAATACGTGGGTGGCAGGACAATTTCATTGATGGGAGCGAATATCGGGCACGTTCGTGTCAGCAAACACATGCCGGCTAATTTTGATGGCCAAAAATACAATGACGTCATCAAATTGGTACACTAGTCATCACCAAATTTCCCACAGAGTTATATTGTATGTAGCTCTGTGCAATTTCCCATCAAATTTGCAATAAGCAGTATTTATTTTATGACGCCACTCTTGTTAATATTTCATCAAATACAAAGTGAAAATATTGTTGTCAATTGCTTCTCATGCCAGGCCATTAAAAGTGGAATCCGGCCTCAAATATTCCCAAGTATTTGAACAGGGTAGAATAAACCAAAGATTACAATTTTCATATGTTTACAAGGATTATGACGCCAATAATGATTTTAAACAATTAGGAATTATATTTTTGGGTCGTTTCGGATGGAGCTATCTATATCAATGTATATATATAGAAAATCAGTTGGGTAGTTCTCAAGTTGCGATGGAAGGGGAGGGGGGGACTAAAAAGACTACCTGTGAATAGAGCTCGGCATCTGATTTGAATTTTTGAGGTCTGATATTATATCAAATGACGAAAAAATCATGAAACATCACGAGGAAGCATGTGCTTTTTGTTATAAAAAGGCCGCTTGTATGCTGACAATGGTACAAGCGTGATCAATTAAGGAGAACAAGCATGGCACAAAAAGACACCACAGACTTATACCTGTGCATGTGCAACACCCATACAACTATTTGGCGGTCAGTTTCCGCAGCCCCCATGCCTCGAGTGAATATAAAAAATAATGAAATACAGACTGACCATCACTAAAAATTACCAGTTCTCAGTCTGAACTGCTATTTCATATAAGTATAGTAAAACAGTCCCTAGTTTTTTTTAATCTCCGTTTCGCGAAAAAAGGCGGGTGTTAGTTATCTATGTACATACATACAATTTACATTATTATGTACATTATTCTTATGTACATTATTCCACCTCCCCCTGTCCCCTCCAGTGGATAGCGTGTCCTAGCATACTGAATGATGCCAGAATGGGGTCGAAAAATACAATCAACCCGTAAACGAATAGTGAGCTATTTCCTACAGATCCAACAGGTCAAAAGCCTGACTGCAGCGGGTGTGGATCTGCTGTTCAAGAAGCCTTTCCTAAGGCCTCCACCGGGCCAACAGGGATACTAACACACAGTCCGCGGTGGGTTGTAAACCCGCGTACCGTGCAGTGCCGACCTGCCTAAATCGTCAGTGCCGACCTGAAGCCCGTGATGTTAACCACTAGAATACACCGGCTGCACATTGAAAACTTTAAGCCATGAATTTCTGGTATACACTATCAGTTAGAATCCAATTATACAGGTGCCGCATTATCTAAAATTAAAGCAGACAATACGATGAGGATATTGTGACTTACTAAAAGGATAACAAAAACGCGCATTCGAAGTGTGTCGATTTCTCAATCACTCTGAAATCTGAATTGAAAAAAGAAAATATTTTCATACCGCACTTTTAGTAACAGATCCTGACTTTCATTCATGGGGAGGGGGAAAGGGAAGCAGGAGGCTCAAGTTGAGCGTTTAATCGCGTAAGGAATATTCACGAGAATTATTTTCATTCTGAGGCCTTTTGGCCCCATAATCTTTGGAAGGTGGTTATACGGGCACTAACCTGTACTATCGCATCACTGTATAATACATTTTCACGTGAATAAATTGTTTGTGCTATCTTCGTAGGGAGCACTAGATAAATATAAATTACGTTTATACGAGTATATGTTAAGGCCGTAACACAAACACACATACATATTACATGGCAATTGAATATCTGGCTGTCTCAGAGTAGAGGTCCCCAAAAGCTACGAGGCCCACCTCAGGACCAGGGATAGGAGGCCCTCTTCGATCCTGGTCTTCATGGAAAGAAATCCCTGAGGACGTCCGTGGGCTCAACCCAATCGCACATTTACCTGGAATAAACCTCCTACTATGTGATAACTATGGGCACATACAAATTTTGGGCGAGGGGCGATTGAGACCCTAGGCCCCACGTATCTGCCAATATCCACTTTCACTCTTCGCAGAATTCCGGCACTGAAACCAAACCAAAACTGTGTCTACGCCTAACATCGATATCAAATGAATATCCAGCATTAAAAACGGAACATGAGGCGACAATTTGGCCACTTCACAGAAACCATTGGACGCTCTGTGTGAAAGCGCTGAAACATGCGTTTTTATGAAAATTGAATATGTCTTGACTCCAGAACAAACACTGATTTCTAAAGAAAATATACATACCATAAGTAAAAACATAGAATTTAGGACCACACCGAAAAACGCGGATTCACGTCAGCTAACAGTGGAAAACGGACATGCGGTCCGGGGTACCGCGGTTACCGTGATACGGCGCGGTTACCTTTGCGGTTCTTTGTAGTCAGTGCATTGCGGTACATTTTAGGCGCTATAGGCTCACCATGCTATGCGGCGCGGTATACCAACAGTAGATGTTTGACGGTACAGTATACTACCTCGGGCCGGAAAAATGTCCGTTTAACCTATTTCCGTCGGCTCCCGGCTACCCCTATTTCCGGCAGGGGCAATATCGCCCCCTAAGATCTCGTAATCTAACCGGCCGATTTTGAAAATTCAAAGTGCTATAGATTCCCCTGACGCTAAACTTTATTTTGAAAAAGAAAATTTCAAAATTTTGATTTTTAAGGAGAAAGTCGTGCAAATATACAATTTTTGTGTATTTTTAGATTTTCCATAACCCTTGTCTCTGTTGTACGATTTTCACAAACTAGTTCAGATTTACAAATAATTGACCCAAAATTGTCATATACTCGAGTTACGCAAAAATTCGAAATTCAATGGCAGTTCCAGGACCAGGACTATGAGGGGAAATATATACAACCTAAAAGTTTTGTTACGCGGATTAGAAGCCGTGATATACTGCTTGGCATCTTTGACACATAAATAAATGAAAAACTCATCAGGGGCAGATGCAGTGGGATCAAATACATCCCAACAATATGCGAGTGGTATGCATGAGTATATTAGTCCCTCGACTAGTTGAAATTTATTTCTGATAATTTTTACCCTCCCATGGCAGCTCTGGGAAAGGGGGTGACATAGGCGGATCAAGGACTCTCGTCGTGGGGGCGGGTGGGGGTGATTGGAAACACATTTTTAATATACAACGATATTGAGTCGAGGCGGTGATACTGGCTGGGAATATGCATTTTGAAAATGTGTAGTGACTGGACACGCCTCTGGTAATCTAGAATTTGGTTATAACTATTTTGAATTTTCATATACCCAATTGTATTCGCCCTGGCACGGCTGTAAGCAGTCTTCTCACTTACTAACGTTTAGTCCTTCTTGATAACATTCCCCCATTTTGAACTGCTGTAACCGCCCCTGATGAACACAAATAGTGACAATTGTGAATGCACTATCATCTCACATAAAAATGATATAATAAAACCATATAACTGGTATCAGGATCAGCAGAGACGGCTTCCTTTTACAAAGAACCCATCGCATACGATAATACTTGGTTTGTGGATAGAACCTCCCAAAACCCAGCCATAGCTCCGCCCTGGTAAATATATAATATTGACAATTTCAGAAAACCTGCCTGTACTAGTTTTAGGAAAAGTCGAAGTTTCAAAGTTCTATCGCAAGCCGTTTCGAGATATTTTGAAAAACCTTAGGGGCAATATTACCCCTGCCGAAATAGGGTTAAGTTTAGCACATCAGCGTCCTTTTTGCGAAAATAAAACCCCCTGGTAGCAGCCAAAACCATGCAGCATAGTTTTTTTCAGAGCAGTATACCTTCTGCATTGTCTGCACTTTGCACTGAGCTGCGGTGCAATTTAGCCCGAGGCGCAAAAGGGTTCGTCCCCAACAGCTGGTTGCAAATCAAGCACTCTCAACCATTTCAACCTACTCTGACATAGGTGAATACTTGAAAGTGATTTTCTGGGCTTGGCGATACACCAACTGCGCAGTTCATCGTCAACTGTTTCTCTGTCGAAAGGGATACCGGGGGATCAGGTAACAATCTGCTCAGAGAACTCTCCTGAACTTATTTTATTTTATTTTTTTATTAGGGCCACTCCCAACAGGCACACTTGCCCAATTGCAGGCAGTATTGGCGTGGGTGTTTAAGGATCCTCTCCACCGGGTCAGATCGGATACGGAAGGCGGTTTCCCGCCGTGGGGATTGAACCCACGTTGATACATGCTATCCGATCCGTACACTGGCAACGAAGCCACTAGGCCACCCTAGCCTCGTGGTTAACTTCAACCCAACGCGCGGTAACCGAGAGCGCTGCCGTTACACGGCCTCACATCACACTGTGAAAATGGTCCCATTTGCTTATGGTCCGATTTGCTCGTGTGCTTACACCCTCGACCAAGTGTCTCTGGACAAATCTTATGTCGACTTCACAAAGAAACGGCCTCTGTTCACTTTTAGGACCAATTTCTGCCCCAATTTCTTCTCCTGCTGGGAGAGGATTGTGATAAATACATAATATTCTACATGGGGGAGGCACACGTTTAGGGAATAAGATATTTGCGGGTACCAGAAGCAAAGTTTTACAGGTGCTTCCTACCAAGCTTTCTTTCACCAAGATGACATAGGAATTGCTATTTGTGGTTTGGACTCAACCTTGCTTTAGTGCACAATCTAGAAGAACCTTGAGAGGATGAATAATTTGTTTTAGTCTTAACATGCGCATTGACGGGGGTCTGACCCACCTTCGCTTTGACGGGGGGGCGGGTACCCGCCCCTCCCCTAAGATCTCGAGAACCACGGTAGGTAGCGAAAAACGGTAAACAGCGTTGGGTTTCCCATCCACTTCTTCATCGAAAATATTTGAACCATTTTTTGTCAGGTCACATTTAAGGTCACGAGAGGTCGAAACATGCCGTCAAAGGGATAACCTGTAAATTAAGTTTTTTCGGCCATAACATCTGAACAAAAAGATAGAGCAAAACGACTTAAACTATATGAATCCTCGCGGCAAGCCGAATCGAATGATACATAATTTGACCTTGCTAGGTCAAATCAAGGATTTGACCTGAGCTGAGGTCAGATCAAGGTCAAATTATATAAAATGCATATCATTAGAACTGCAAAGACAAGGCAAGTCTAATGCAGCTAAAATAAACACTCTATCACCATCCGTTACTGATTTATTCAATAAAAACCGTTTTCCTATGTATTTCAAATGGAGAGGTCATGCCTTGTACCTGACCTTAGGTCATCGATATAAAAAATACCAGAATATATTTTAGAGAATTCGGTGAGCTCATTATGTGATATGAGTTTCAATCCGGTAAGTTCACCCTGTTCCGACTTATGCTACCTTAAACTTTTTTTGGGGCAGGTCACTTGACCTGTACTGGTGACCTGACCTGAGATAACCTAACCTTAAAATTTTCACAGAAGTTGTAAAAATGATGAGGAAGAGGTATAACAAGTACGGCGGCGCTACGCGCTGCCGTTTTTCTCCTCTCTCCGAAAAACCCGCGGGGGGCGGGTACCCGCCCCCTTCAATGCGCGTGTTAAAATAAATTTTAAAGTTGGTTCAAGTACAAACATCCTGTCTTTTTATGACGGCTTCCCAAGACCAGGTGTGTTCCCAGTGCTGCAGGCCTGAATACAGTAGGCCTTGGCAGTGTCGTAGACACTGGCAGTCGCCTAGTCCAATCAGGGTTGCAGACTCCTCTTCGACTATTTGACCGCCCTCTCCAGAAAGTGGTGCCTCTCTGGCAAAATGCCACATTAGCTTGCTCCCTTTGACCAGGGGCGTCCCCATCGAAATTTTACTGGGAAGGGGGAGTCGGACTGACAATGACGCGGGATGGGGGTGAAGTGGCAAAATCTGATAATTTTGGCTGTATATGAAACACTAACGAAGACGGACTTCACTGACACATTTATGCAGATTCATGAAGGTAATAGGGAGAAAATACAAACAATTCAGTCGATGTTCCATATTTTTAGGGGACATTCCCCTTATTCGTGAGTAGAGGGGAACGCGCCCCTCCCCCGCTTTCAACGCCCATTTCTATAACATTTTCAAATACACACTCTCTGAACAAAAAATTGCCATTGGAAAGACACTCCGCTAAAAGTTTGGACGACACATTTTACTGAAATGCTTTATGCCTAGACAAGTACCTTCAACATATATGTGTGTGTCTTAGTGTCTTATATATATATATATATATATATATATATATATATATATATATATATATATATATATATACAAGGGGCGTAGGGACGGTTTGAAAAGTGGGGGCCAGCTTTAGAAGGGGCCCACCTCAAGGGGGCCCCAGTCCACGGGGGCCTATAATTTTAAAAATTTTAGATAGCTCGTTTAGTGTAATAAGGCATGCATGCACACAAGGATGTCAATATATGGAAAATCGAGAATTTAAATTTTTCCCTATGATTTCGGGTTGTACCTATTATGATGTAATAAATCATAGTAAAACGCAAAAAAAACATTTTTTGGTTTTTTACATAGACTCTTTTCAAATACGAAATACATTTTTAAGCTTTTATGGAGGATTTCAATCATTTTTTACCACGAGCGCGTTTTTATTATATTTACAGATGTTTAGGCCCTTTTCATTACATTTACAAAATTAAGAACTGCTTAGAAAACCACAGACAATGCTTTGATACCAAATAGCCTCACTTCGCTATGCCTAATCAACTTGTATTTGCTTATTTAATGACGAAAATGGGAACATTTATGTAGGTTATTACGGATCTATTCTTTCCATCATTAGAGATTGATTTAGGTAAAGGCTGATCACAATAAATACGCCTAGCTATATTTCGATGCCTAAAATGCAGAGTTCCAGCATGACTGCAGGTGCAATGTTGGTACTTGATGGTCAGCTTTGTGATGCCGAGGAGGTGTGGGCATGGTGTTATAGTGGTTAGCAACCCTGCTTTCCACGCGACCAACTCGGGTTTAAGGCACGGCAGATTCCTTGTGCAAGGAGCAATTTGGCTCCCAAGAAACCCCTCCAACGGGGAAAGAGTTGGCGACGCCATATAACCCTGGCATTGAAAGACGTCGCGCCTTTCGATGGCTCAGGAACGAGTGTTGCTCGGCATTTAGTGCAGGGACCGTGTCCGATTCATATTTTGTGTTCGGATTGATATGGAATGGAGTTTGATTGGGCCCAGTTCTCGGAACTCATTTGGAAACACTCGGGTAGTAGGTTCCTTGGCTTTGTTTCGAAACGCTCCTCCTCCAGGGGCTTGCAGGCAGCGAACTACCGAACTTGAACGTTCCCAGACAAGCTATCGGGGCCGTTTGGGTTTCTTGCTCTATATTACAGATGCTGATATTTGTATATTCGTTGCGGGGGCCCACCTCAAAAGGGGGGCAGTATCTCCCTGACCCCCGGTCGCTATGCCTATGCCACCCAGGGGCCGCCAAATTATCTCGGAGGGCCCCAAAGTCCAGACCATGGCTCAGGAACCCAGATCAGTCAGCTCAAGGGCCCAGACCAGTGCATTAGCTTCGGGACCAGCTTACCAAGGGACCCTACATAAGCACAGCACCCCTAGAAGCTCATCACAGGGTAGCTCCAGATTCGCACAGGGTGCCAGACTAGCTTAGGGGCCCGGTTCAGCTCGGAGGTCCCCAGGTCGACATATGTAGGGTCTCAAAACAGCTCAAGGGACTTGTTCAAGCCCACGGATCCCAGCTTAGCTCAATGATGCTAGAACAGTTCAGAGGCCCCAGACCAGCTCAGGGCTCTTGTTCAGTACATGCCAGCTCAGCTCAGGGGCCCAGATCGGCTGATATAGCGTCCCCTCTCATACCAGCTCAGGGGCTCCATTCAAGCTCACGGCCCCAGCTTAGCCCAGGGACCCTAGAAGAGTTCAGTGCCCCCCATACCGGATCAGAGGCCCCAGTTAAGCACAGCTGTACCCAGATTAGCTCAGGGCCCCAGCTAGGCTTAGGGGGTCCCAGGGTGGCTGATGTAGAGTCTCAGAACACAGTGGCGTAGCCAGGATTCGGCCAAGGAGGGGTCCGACTACCGTCGGGGAGCCCCAGGCCGGGGTCCCTTAGTAACTGGGCCCATCTCCTATATTTTTTGTATAGTATTTTAATATTATAGCATTCACACTAAGGAAATTTTGTTATGACCTTTTAAGCATTCATTCTTATTTTGTTTATAGCTTGGTTTTTCGATCCGACCAAGTGTTGGTAAACTAGGGTCACCAAATATTAAGGATGGCCCATAACTGATATGGCAGCGTGGCTATAATAACAGCTTTGAGCCATATTTCGGGAAGTTCAATGTTGATGCGCGCATGATGTTAAACCTGAGTCTACCTCAATTCACTCGGGTAATCAGACATGAAGTTATTGGAGGTCAGTCGTTTTGAGTACGAAGAAATGATCTACGGGAAATGATTAGCGATTATTTCCCGGTGTCGAATCCATGAACTCTTTAATCAGGAAATTTTCAAAGAAACGAAAAAAACGAATAAAGATACAAGGGATGTGGGAGTGTGTCCTGAACGTTACATAACCTCTATTCCGTCGACAGATCCTGTTGAGATCCAGTTACTTTCTTACCCTTGCTATCTTGTAAACGAGCAAATTACCAAGACAAAAGGCGCCCAAGATATCTCTCGCTTTGGCTCACTCTGTTATTGTTATTTTCAACCTTTCATATCTATTTTTCTTTTTAGGATTATGCTCATCAATTTCTGTCATTACCCTAGTTTGTCTGGTTTCCTACGAAAATATTGGAAAGTTGCTTATTTCAGAATATTTAGTAATGTATTTATTGGTATTAAGCTACTAGATTAAAATTTACTGTTCGATTTGCTCTTATGGTAAAATTAGATTAATTTTTGCCTTTCCTTCGATAATGGTACCTGATCGACATGTTTCAATTTGTCCTTTTTTAGTACGCAATAGCGGTAGGTACATTTTTTCCGAGGCATATGATTGTAAAAATTCTTATTTGAGCTCTGGAGCCACCTAAGACCAACACTTGGCGGCACTCACAAACCTAATTTTCGGCCGCTCTCCCGATTATATCTCAAGGGGTCTTTGAGACTGATTCACGGCGCCTCTTGATCAAAACTGGGGGCCCCTGAGAATCTCTCGGGGCTCCTGAGATTAGTTATCGGCAGCACCTCTGAGACTAATTATTGGGCCCCCCAGATTTGCTCTGGAGGGGGGGCTGAGACTGACTATCGTGGCCATCCAGATTAGCTATTGGGGTCCCCTGAGGCTGTCTTTGGGGTGGGGAAGGGGGCTGGGAATGACTTCCAACAGCCCTCTGAGACTTACTCTAGGGCGCCCCTGAGACAAACACCCGGGGGGGGGGGTGGAATCACCTCTGAGACTGAGTCTTTGGCGTTCCTGAGACTGAATCTCGGAGGCTCCAGATTAGCTCTCGCGGGCCTAAGGCTAACTCCGGGCCCGTGAGACCAAAAATCGGGAGCACCTCTGGAAATTACTCTCAGAACCCTGAGATTAACTCTCGGATGTCTCTGAGACTGACAACCGGGAGCCCTCTGAGACTAACTCTTGGGTGCTCAACTCGGGGGGGGCACAGCCTGAGGCTAAATCTCGAGGGCTCCCAAAATTACCCCTCTGGGGCCCCCTGAAACCAGCACTCTGCAGATCAAATTAGACTAACTCTCGGACCCCCGGATTAACTCTCGGGGCCACCTGAAACTAAATATTGACTCCTGAGAGAGAAACCCGTGAGACTATGAGGGCCCCCTGAGACCGACTCTTGGGGTGCTCTGAGACTCACTCTTGTGGTTCTCTGAGACAGACTCTCAGGGGGACCCTGAGACCGAATCTCGGGGTCCCCTAAGACAGACTCTTGGGGTTCTCTGGACCGACTCTAGGGCCCCTGAAATACTGTTGGGGCCCTGAGATCACTCTCGGGGGGGCCTGAGACTAGCTCGGCCCTCCTCCCGTGAGACAGACTCCCGGGGCCCCCGATACCGACTTTTAGGGCCCCTGATACCAACCCTCAGGGACCCCCGAAATCTACTTTCTGGGGGCCTTGAGATCGACTCTCAGGGCGGGGGCCGTGAGGCCGACTCGGGACGCCCGGGGCCCCTGAGACTAACTCTGGGGGCCACGTGATCAGATAATCCTTTGCAGTGGTTCAGATTGGCCCAAGGGGTGGGGTCTGCGGACGCCTAGGGCCCCCTTGGCTACACCACTGCATCCACACTTTCGGGGGCCCTCCGAAATCACCATTTGGAGGCCCCTAAAATAATTGCTCCCCTAAACCAATACTCCGGAGCCCCTTGATACTGATGCCCGGGGATCCTAAGACCAAGCTCGAGGTCCCACTTAGATCAGGCTCAGGGGCACCCTTAGACCCATGCTTGCGCTTTTCTCAGGAGTAACTCGACACCGATGTTCCAGGGCCCTCAAGATCAATATTTCGAGCCCCCCCCCGAGACTAATGCTTGGTACTCTAGAGCCCCTCGATGCCGATGCTCAGGGGTCCTGAACCCAGGTCTGGGGGCCCCTGGGACCAAACTCTGGGTCTCATGAGGCCAATGCTCGTGCTTCACTTATGAGTCCCTCGATATTAATAGTCGGGGGCACCCCGAGGGGATCCTGAACCCCTGAGACCAAGCTCGGATGCTCCCCGAGACCAAGCTCGGGGGTCCCTGAGACCAAGCTCACGGGCCCCCGAGATCAATATTCGGTATTCCAGAGCCCTCGATACCGATGATCGGGGGCCCCCTGAGACCAAGCTCGGAAGACCCGTGAGACCAAGCTCAGGACCCCTGAGTTCAAGTTCAGGGGTCCCCTGAGACCACGCTCGGGGGGCCCTGAGACCAAGCTCTGGGGCACCCTGAGACCAAAATCGAAAGGCCCGTGAGACCAAGATCGAAAGGTTCGTGAGTCCGAGCTCAGGGGGCCCCCGAGTTCAATGTTCGGTACTCTGGAGCCCTCGATACCGATAATCAGGGGCCCCTGAGACCAAGCCCGGGAGTCCCCTGAGACCAAGCTCGGGCGTTCCCTGAGACCAAGCTCGAAGGGCCCCTGACACCGAGCTCGGGGCCCCTGAGGCAAAGTTCGGGGGGCGCTGAGACCAAGCTCGGTGGCCCCCTGAGACCAAGATCAGGGCCCCCGAGACCAATGCTCGTGTTTTCCAGTGCATACGGTCAGCCTTATGCATCAGATGCCCTCGGATGCCCCCTGAGACCAAGCTTGAGGGCCCCTGACACTAAGCTCGGGGAGAGGGGGGGCCTGAGACCAAGCTTGGGGACATCCCTGAGACCAAGCTCGGGGGCCCTGAGACCAAACTCGAAAGGCCCCCTGAGACCAAGCTCGGGAGCTCCCTGAGACCAAGCTCGGAGGCCCCTGAGACCAAAATCGAAAGGCCCGTGAGACCGAGCTCGGGGAGGAGGGGCCCTGAGACCAAGCTCGGGGGCCCTGAAGCCAAGCTCGGGACCCCCTGAGACTGAGCACAGGGGTCCCCCAAGATCAATATTCGGTACTCTGGAGCCCTCGATACCGATTATCGCGGGCCTCCTGAGACCAAGCTCGGGAGCCCCCCACCAAGACCAAGTTTAGGGGCCCCCGATATCAATTTTTGTGTTTTTAGTCCATAAGGTCAGCCCAAGGGGGTCCGCGGACCCCAGGGACCCCCTCCCCTGGCTACACCACTGTCAGAACATCTCAAGGGACCCATTCAAGCTCACGGTCGCCAGGTCAGTGGCTGTAAAGCCTTATAGGGATCCCAGACCATCTCAGGGGCCCTCAGTTCAACACAGAGGCCCATATTAGCTCTGATGACCAGATAAGCTTAAGGGCCTGGATCATCCAGGGGCCCCCCTGCCGGCATATTTGGGGTTTCAGAACATTCCTGGGTTTCAATTAAAGCTTATAACCCAATTTCAAAACAGGGGCCCTATTCCTGTGCAGGGGCCTTAGATAAGTTTAGGGCCTTCTGTACATCACAGGGGATCCAGATTAGCTCAAGGGACAATATTAACTTTACGGTCCCAGCTCAGCTCAGGGGCCCCCAGGTCGGTGGATATAGGTTCTGGCCAACTCACGGGGCCCTGTTCAAGGTTACGGCTCCTAGCTCAGTTTAGGCATCCTAGAACAGTTCATGCTGCGCAAACCATCTCAGGGGCGCTCAGTTCAGCTCAAAGAGCCCAGATTAGCTCGTATGGTAACAGAGGCCAGTTCAGGAGCCCCGAGAAGCTTAGGGGACCTTAAAATCAACTCATAGGACCTCAACTTGGTTTAGGGGCACAGGTAAGTTTAACGGGGTTCCGGGGCAAGCTATCGGGCCAGTTTGAGTTTCTCGCTTGATATTACAGTTGTTGATATTCTTACCTCCGTTGTGGGGGCCCATCACAGAAAAGTGGGGGAGGGGCCAGTGGCCCCCTGGCCCCCCGGTTCCTACGCCTATGATATATATATATTATATATATATATATATATATATATATAGCCATCACCGAGTCTGTGCGCCCTCAAGGATTAGTCGCGTCTTCCCCTTAGGCGTACCTGGTGCCGCAGCGCCGTCTATACCTCATTTTCGGGTAGAAACCAATCTGGCGCCAGTAGGGCAAACAACAGAGACATCTATACCTAACTTCCGGGCTGAAGCCAGTATGGCGTCAGTAGGGCAGACATCAGCGACATCTATATACCATCCGACTTCAGCTGGCACAGATAAATCCGGAACAATCCCACATACGCGAATGGGGAAGAAGCAAAGTGTCCCCTCTCATTGATCCACCCAATGACCCCACACCGTACTCCGGGGGCCCCTCCTGTTCTGAAAATGTATTCCCCTATGTGCAGGTATTCGTGCCACCACGATTCAATTCGGCGCCCCTTAGACGGGCCCCTCTTTAACAACTAGCGCTCATGCCCAAATAACACCCTTCCAGACCCAAATGCTGCCCATTCTGACCCAAATTGTCCCCCTGGCCAATGAGACCCCCAGGTCGGGAGTCCTAGACCGGCCCACGCAATGTCAATGGCTCGGGCAAGTTATGACGCGAAACATAACTGCTCAAGAAAGCTATTTTGTGGCGCAGCGCTACAAAAGCAGCATGCTATAAACGGGAAAAGACGAGTTCTCATCACATCACACAAATCGAAGAGCTCGATTCAGGTCTAAGCATATTCTCTATCTTTGCACTTTAGTCGGAAAATACGTGGCTAAAATAGTAAAAGTATATATATATATATATATATATATATATATATATACATATATACATCAAAACATCAAAATCGTGTCCCAAATACACGTGGTGTAATTTGGAAGAGCCTAATTGCTCAAAAGGTTTAGTCAGAGCTGGAGGAGTCAATTTACGCTTTGAGGGGGTCTTAACACTCACCATCCCCCTTTTTTCTTGTTACTTGTGTGGCAAATGATTTTTCTAGGTTGGGAGCAATGTTGCAGCCTCAGATTCGGCAAAGAGCAACAACGCGGTAACGAAGACACGGCAACGAAGCTGTTCAATTCTCCCTTTTACAGGTATACATTATAAGTTGCATGCATAACAAATCCTGAAATTCCAGGTTTCAGCCATCTCCGGCCCGGTCAGCGCATCCGGACAGGTAAAATCACATATGAAAATGTTCGTAGTGGTACACACTGCGAGAAAATGATGAAAATAGCTTTTTAAAAGTACCCATTCTTGCTATTCGTTGGACCGGTCTTTTTAGAAAGCAGGCAGCAAAAGAAAATTGTTCTTACTGTAATATAAAGGCTCAAAAATCATTCTGTGTAATTTGTTATTTGTAATGTGGTTACGAATGTATGTTTTAAAACACAAAAAGAGGTTTAACACCGAACTGAGTTGAAGGTCCACATTAACATTTGTCACCAACGTTCCTGGGACGTTGTCAGTTTGTTTTTTACCTCTGCAGGTCAGACTCGCACCGGGGATTCTTGAGTGAGAGGCGAGAATCATTGCACATCTTAATCCCAATAATGGCAGCAGTGGCGGTGGAGGGTCCAAATTTAGGGGCGGCACGGTGCCGCACTGCCTCTCTAGTTCCACTTCCTATTACTGGCAGTTGACTGGGCGTGGTCAGAGGAATACATTTCCGAAAACCATTGAGAGGGTAAAAATTAAAAATAAGTAAATGACCACCATCTGAAAGATAGCATAGTATTATCTTTCTTTTAGCCATCACATAGGCTGACAATAAAGAAAATAAACAATACAATTTTAAGTGCGGTTTAGCACTAACTCGATATTTCGCTGTGTGTGCCCGGGCACCCCCAAAGAGCTATAACTTCACCCCCATGCATAGATCCACTCATTTAAGTCCGATCAGGGGCGTAGCCAAGGGGGGGCGGCAAAGACAGCCTGAGGGCCCGAAGGGCCCCTGAGGAGACGGGCCGCGCCAAGCGCGGCTCGCCCGCACTATGCTCTGTGGTCAAATTTGAAATTTAATACCAAACAGGGCCTTCTTAAGCCCTCTTCAGCACTTTATTCTGTAATAAGCAGGGCCCTTTTCACCCATCAGGGACCTTTTGGCGCTGTCGCACAGGCCCTTTTCAGGGTGCCGCCCCTTCCACCCTGAGCGAATCCTGGCTACGCCCCTGAGTCAGAATAACAACCCATCACTATTCGAGACCGTTCAGCTAACGTTTCCACTGACATATGATGTGCTATTAATAAATATTTCGCAATTAAATTTCAAACGTTTTGAAAACCTAACCTAACCTAGCCATTCAAAAACTGTCGCCGCTCCAGAGAACAATTTAACGTTGCTTGATGTTTCATTAGAGTCCTCTCACATCGTTGTACCAAAAATTCCGTACGCTGTATTGTTTCGGTCACTACGGAGATTTTGACCTAAAAAAACACCATCTTCGAAAAAAAGTTCTGGTTTGCTATGATTCAGCATTTTCAATGCTTGGCGTGGCTTGTGAAGCCACACACTGCCTCAGTACCACCAAGCGAAGTACGTATTATTCGAAAACTGAGTTTGAACGTCTTGATTTATTAACGGTACATGACTATTAATAACGAATGATAATAATCCACAATAACTGTCTAGTAACGTGACACCACTCGGAAGATTAAAAGCGGAGAGTTATAGAATACAAACCAATTCTTAGGCCTAAGAATAGAAGGTCGGTCAATCACCGTTAGACAGCCGTGCACAGTAGCTTCTGGCTACCTGGAGGTCGGGTGGCGACGGCATCGAAAGGATATGATAGGAGAATGGCCCATGCTAAAGGCATACAGTGATGTTCATACCATGAAAATATGCATACTTACTCACGTAATCACTTCTTGCATCCTGTGATGTCCCTTGGGCCCTCCTTGTTTACACGGTTAGAACTACTTGTCCCTCCGACTCAAATAATCATTTTAGTATCTTCAACTGCTAGTGTTGCATACGCATTCAATGCCAGCTAGACGCGTACGTCACATCTACTGTGTATTGCGAATCAGTTTGTGTCGCCTTAAAAAAGCTTAAAAAAGCTGCATCATATACCCTGATGGCAAAGAACATGAAAAATCCAATTTCGGTACCTGCAATTTTGCCGGCCAAGCATATTCACATACCTAACTCGAATTATTAGCTCGTACTCATGTTTTTCCAGCACCATCGACACTGCACACTTCATTAATACCTAACCAATATATACACCCACGTAAACAGAATGTCTCCTATACCTGTCCCCCTCCTAAGCAGGTACAACCACCACCATTCTCAACACCATGCATGTAGGTTTTATAACCCGCCACGCGACCGCTCCCCACCAAGGCTTGAATTTGGCGTCAGCGGCGCCTAGCGTGACCTCTTTAACCTCTGTGTCCGCAGGCAATCGGCGCCCAGTGGATGGCGGTCGCTGATTGGTGGAGGCGCGCTCACTTGTATTGCAAGAAATTCAGGAGAAATTGATCCATGAAAATAACAGCTTTAAACCATAAGAAAGGGGATGTATTAACATTATCTTTTTAAAACATTCAAAGTCACACTTTGCCCTCATTTGTTTGATTATTTGCTCCTCCATCCAAGGTTGCTCTCCGGCACAGGCGAGACGGCGGCAGAGTCAGCAATGGCTAGCTGGCGGCCGAGTTCGCTGAAGTCAGGAGTGTCGCGAGATAGGTTTATGCTGAGTGGGGCTCGGCCCGAAGTTATCCGGGGGAAGGAGGAGAAAAGCGTACATAAAACTAGAACTTAACCACCGGATGGCTTAAAGAGATTGAGAACTAATAGAGAGCGTTGCCCAACAACAAGATAATATCACTAGAAGAGGGAAGCTCATGCTGCTTTGCTCCGCGTTTGACGATGAAAAGGTACAAAACCTAATTCTGGATTCCAAACATTGCCGATGTTATAGCGCAGTTATAAGTATCTAAACATTATTCGAAGGCTTTTGAAATGGGAAATTTGCAAGCTATAGTTCATTATGAGATCAGGTCAGTATCAAGGCCACTAGAGGCGGGGCCTCGTCTAACATGTTAACGTTTAACATCTCGTTGTTGATGTTATCTCGTATAGGTGATGTTATCGTCTAACATCCCACTCCTGGCTCCACCCCCCCCAGTCGAGCTGAGAATTGCCTACATGGGGGCTGGCGCGGAGTGAGCCGCCACTGCTACCTTCGCATATATAAAGCTTTCATACCAAAATCAGATTTCTTGAAAGGAACAATAAACATCGTTAGGGTTTTAGCATAAATTACGAAGAAATTGTAATCCGATATCACTGAATATTATGTTTAGCTGTCACATATTAGGCTGGTATCTGTTTTAATTGAGCCGTGCATTGTTTTCCGGAAGGGACCGCGCAAGTTTCAACACCATAGAAACAGTTGTTTGTGTAACTGGCGAGTTCCTGCGCAGGGGCGTAGCCAAGAGGAAGCGGCAGGGACAGACCCCCCTGAGCACCGGAAGGGCCTCCCTGAGGACACGGGCCGTGCTTCGCGCGGCCCGCCCACACTGTGCTCTGCGCCAAATTTGAAATTTTATACCAGACAGGGCCTTCTTAACCCTCGCCCCACCGGGGGGCTATCGATAGCCCCCCTAAGGTTTTTCGGGATAGCAGAAAAACGACCAAACGCAGCGCCGCCGTTGAGGGCTTTATCTATCACCCCATCATTTTCCCAACATCCCTGAAAATTTCCCCCTGGGTCACCCAAGGTCAGGTCACCAGGCGAGGTCAACCAAGGTCACCTCACTTCAACTTTGAAGCTCTATAAGAGCTACATTTCTTAGTCGATCGATTTGAAACTTGCTAAACTTCATGACCCTTCCAGGGTCTACAACGTGTATATCCGGGATTTTTCGATTTCGTGACCTGAGGTCAGGTCACGAGGCGACCTCTCCCATTGAAAAAGCATGGGGAAAGCTGTCTTATGATCTAAAAGTCACAAAAACTATTGAAAATGCTCAGCTTGATCAGAAAAGCGTTCTTGGACACGCTTTCACGGATTCCAGGGGCCTTTTCCCTTTGACCTCTCCAAGGTCATCCAAGGCTACCAGGGGTCAAAAACAGTATTTTGACAATAACTTTTGACCTAATTAAGCTAGAGCGCTGAAACAAACACCATCGTGTTTGTCTCGTCACTGGCTTTTATTTGATATACGGCAAGGTCACTTTCTGACCTTTCGTGACCTCAGGTCACATAAGGTCACGAGGTGACCTCTGGAGGTCAAACTACTGGCGGGAGGTCTTTACGTTCCACATAGCGGAAAATGGTTTGGCAATGTCCTATCAAATGTACTTTACCAGATCTCAATAGCTCTAATGGCATATGAGTTATGCCCAGTTTTCTTAAGCATTGCATATTTGAGTGAAAATAGCCTATCGTGATCTTTCTTGACCTCTGGAGGTCAAGCCATTGACCTGAGCACTTAAACATGTGAAGTAATTTCTTACTGAATTCACGCGAGCGTTCTAATGCAATTTTCAGATTTTCGCTAACCCCCATATTTTCGGAGTTAGAGGGGGCCATCGAAGGCCCCCGGTGGAGCGAAGGTGGCGCCAGGCCCCGGTGGGGCGCGGGTTAAGCCATTTTCAGCAGTCTATTCTGCAACAAGCAGGGCCCTTTTTACCCATTAGAATTTTCTTTGTAAAAATATGTCCAGTGAAACACTTGGGACCCGGGCCCCTATCCACAGAAGGGACCCGGGCCCCTATACACAGAAGGGCCCGTTCTGGTGAGCTGGGCCCTCTTTAACCGATAAAGTATAAAGCCACGATGGCCAGCCGGACCATTTGGGCACCACAGGCCCACTTCGACTCGCAGGTTGTCAGGGCCCTGTCTGTCAAAGGAACACACTGACAAGTTGGATATTAAATATATATTCAAAAGCAAGCACACGGACGCGTTTCGTAGCTTCTTCAGCGTGTGTTTTCAAAACACACACTGAAGAAGCTGCGAAACGCGTCCGTGTGCTTGCTTTTTGAATATATATTTAATATCCAACTTGTCAGTGTGTTCCTTTACCTTTATCGTTCTGTCAAATGGATCTTCAACAAGGGCCCTGTCTATAGCCACCAGGGACCTGTCTGACCAGCTCACAGTGTTACAAGGAGGGCCTAAAACGGTACGAAAATCTACACTGTAAAAAAGATTAGCATTTTAGATGCTAATCACCATGCTAAATGGGTGCTTGAAGCCCCTAATCTCTCTTATCCTGCTTGGTTTTAGCAGGTTGATTAGAGACGGTGCTTAGTTGGAGGCGGTGCTTGGTTTTAGCATCAAGAAGCTAAAAAACGAAAAATCTGCCTTGCCAAGTTTTAGCACCTTGACACAACTTCAAGCATTCTTCGTCTAACTGGGGTGCTTGTGTCTAGCAGCTTGGAATTTGGCGGGAAACGGGCGGCTAGAAACAAGCACCCCATGCTGACAATAAGCCACCCTGCTTAAAATAAGCAGCCACAGAGTGAAACAAGCCTAGGGTGCTTAGGCAAGAAAAGTCGGCCATCTTACCTTTCCATGTGTTGCACATTGGAGGACTGCACACAGGGTGGAGGTAGGTGCTTTATTAAGTGAATACTTAAATGCTCTTTAGCCTGTCTTTTGTGCTGTGCAGGTCCAGTGAAAAGTTGCAAAGGAAAGCAGACTATTCTGAAGTCAGGTACAATTGCTTGGCACATATACAGCTATGAACGAAATCATGGGAGGGTTGCATTTCACTACACCACACCTGGTGGACATTAAACACAAGTGTTAAGGTGAAATATAAAATCAGTTGGCAAGTACTAGACTGGCCTGAATGGTCAAGACTGAAGACAACAGACAAACATCAAAGAAGGACTGGAGTTAGGACTGGAAAAGGGAAGGCCTGGCAAATATGATTCACAGCATTTTTCTTTGTAATGTTTGTATATTCTCCTCAGAGTATAGCTCAAATTGAAACCATTCTATTTTTCATCATATGTAGCTGCCCAAAACAGTCGCATGTCTTTTTGTTGACAAATAGTTGAGTGTTGTCACATTGTTAGAGCTAGGGGCTAAGACAAGTTTGGATAATTTCTTTCCATTTAATTTCCTGCCATGTGCATCTTAAATACTGGGGATATATCATACCCTGACTCCTCTACATCCTGCACAATACAAAAAGAAGACAGCCCATATTGCATGCCTAACCCAGTGCATGCAGATTTCTAAAGTCTGGTACTAACGTGAAACTTACAAAAAATATTTTTAAACATACCCAATTAAGCTTCTCTTAATACAAAGGCGAGGCAACATAATGCATAAAACAAAACATATACATCTGTTGTAACCACAAAAATTGACTCAACTCCTCGACAAAGGAGGCCCTTGGCTTGATTTAACTACGAAATGTATGAGCAGTTTCAAACAGAAAAAGCAAATTAAACTATGAATATGCAAGAGCCCACAGAAGTGATGGGCATTCAATCAAAAACCATTCCAAAGTAAACAATCACTGAGCTAAGAATTTTCCATGTACCCGCTCTATTTTCAAAGATGGATTATACGCTCAGCACTCCGGCATAAAATCAGTTTAGGGACACTGTCTAGCTGGTATGTCCAGCATCTTAAAAATATGCATATATATATATACAGTTTGCTAAAATTGCAGCCATTCTCCTTATTACCAGTAACATAAGACATTCACTGAAAAACAATGAACAAAATCCATTGGACTAACAATTCTGGATTTACATCAAGAGCATTTGCAGAACATAAAAATAGCATACCATGTGATCTTGTTGGCAACACTCTCAGTGTAGATTTATATGTTTAGGGCTGCTCCTGCCCATTTTTGTATCCATATCAATATTGGGCCAGTCAGGCCAAGGCAAGACAAGTAAGGCGACAGACCAGACAAGACGCGCCAGCTATATATGACCACCAGACAAGACCGGCCAGCCACCAGCTTCCGAAAACTTGCCCTGAACTTGGAAAGATGCACTTGCCCGTACCAGAAAGTGTAAAATGTTTATTTGATTTACTGGTCCCTTTACTGTCTTAAGCAGGCTCTGTGTGTATCTAAGATGACTTAATTACACCGCCCTGCTCATAGCAGTGATCAATTTCATTTTATTCAAAGTTTGCACCAATTCCACCAGAGTTATGGGATACTTACACAAAGAAGATCTCGTTGAAAGTGGCATACTACCTAGGTACCTACCTAAGCAAACAAGAAAACTTGGATAATCAGATGCAGAGAAGAAAATCCTGAAAATAACTATTGTGTTTCGCATCCTTCTTACTGTTATGACATTAAATGGAAGTTCATTATGTGGTGGGCTTTGTGTTCCATCCACCTAGGTTTGGGACAATTGATAAGGATTTGGCACTTTGGTACTACAGCACGAATACTGAAACCATCGTAAAGAAAATTTGTCCAGGCACCACAACCTCGCCCATTTTAGATCTGCCCCACCATCACAATCAACCACGGTTCCCCACCACCTGTCACCCTTTGGCAAAATTTCCATAACTTATCGCCCCCGCTTTTTCGCGTATCCTGTCTGTGGTGCCCCCCTTCTTATATTTACAAATATGCCCTGTTCCGAGCATTTCAAATTGAGAGAAGATACCTACGTTCGAAAGGAATTCCTTCATGCCCAAGTGACGCCACACAGGCGTACGGGGATTTTTCTACCATTGTTACTACTGAGAATATTCCAATTTTCTGATGCCTGCTTGCAAATGCAAAAGATTGCACATAATCCAATTGTGTTTCAAATGCAGAAATAAGAAATTTGCTCTCAATTTATTTTTCAATTCAGAAAAGTTGTGATAGACCCTTGATTCACCCTGAATAGATAGTCGCATGACGTCACACCACGGACCGGCACTTGCTCTTGGAGGAGGGCTGAAATTGAGATGCCTCCGCTCAAGAGCGTAGCCAGGATTTCGCTCAAAGGGGGATGGGTAGCGCACCGAAAAGGGCCCTGCAACAGCGCCAAAAGAGCCCTGATGGGTAAAATGGCCCTGCTTGTTACAAAATAGTGCTGAAGAGGGCTTCAGAGGGCCCTGTATGATATGCAAATTTCAAATTTGGCCACAGAGCATAGTGCGGCGAGCCGCGCTTTGCGCGGCCCGTGTCCTCAGGGGGCCCTCAGGGGGGGGGCTGCTGTCCCGGCCGCCCCTTCCCCTTGGCTACCCCTGCCTCCGCCAACATCAAGCAAGATACCGGACATTAAGCACTGAAAAGAAACGCCTCCTGCCACTGATGTCGCCCCCCTCCGCAAGGGTGCTATGAGTTAACAGTCCCATCTATATAAGAATATACTGACTATATACAGGGCATAGGCGGATCCAGGGGGGCAAGGGGGGCACGTGCCCCCCGATCGACCCTCGGCGCCCCCTGAGAGGTCGATGGCACCCCCTGAAATGTCGCTTCCCACCCCCCCCTCCAGGATACGAAAGTCGGCGCCCACCGATAGGATTTGGCGCCCACCTGATAGGTTTTGCCGGTCATAAGTGGCGCCCCCTGGTCCGGGTGGCGCCCCCCCGGGAAGGTGCCCCCTCCGATCGGCAATCCTGGATCCGCCTATGATACAGGGGCGGACGCAGACCCGAGTTTTTTTAAAGCACAACTTTTATATGACAAGGGAGACTCTCAGACTGAGGAGACAGAAACGGTTGTTCTTGAAAGAGTATACGAGAAGACGAAGTGACATAGCGCACCTCAGGTTTGGGAGGGGGAACCCATGTCTACCTCCCTCCTAGGGGGGTGGGGGTGGGACGTTGCAATTTGGGTGCTCGACAGACCTAGTATAAGCTACCTCCCCAAAAAATGGTCGCTCTCCTAGGGAGAGGGGACGATGATTTTTTGCTCGACAGACCCAGTGTAAACACACTTTTTAAATTCTCCGGCCTTTGGGAGGGCCAAAAAATAGTTTGGCCCCCTCCAGCGTTTTGGGGGCAAGGCCGGAATGCCCCCCGCGTCCGCCAATGACTATATAGCGCGTGCGAGCATGAAGGTGTGGTGATCACCTGTAAAATACCCCCACGGGCTGGGCATTTTGGCACCAGTTCAAAAAGCTTAATTCCATCATACTTAACGTTTTTTGTGGGCCCCCTCAGTCGCGGGCACCTTCCCTGAGTCTTGAATTCGCCCTCTCCTTGAGAAAATCCCGGAGTCGCTCCTGCCTCCGCTGTCATGTTCGCGGCTCTTTATTTTCGTGCTTCTACCCCGAAATATGGTAGTTTTGTGACCAAATAACTTTACTTCAATTTTTGTGTCGTATTATAAGCGGCGAACAAAATTTTAAAACAAATTTTTGTTGGGTATCATGTTACAGCTCTCATTTTTACGTAGATTATTTAAGGAATTCAAACATACGGTTTCTATGGTCAAATACCAATCCGGATAGGCGCAGTGGCGTATCCAAGAGGAGTGCAAAAATTCATCTGGCCCATTCAAAACAACCGACTTTCTGCGATTTTTTATCAAGCCTATATGCATGCTTTTTACACGTTTTTTCATGTTTTCTGTTCCGTTGTTTCCCAATTTGGCCAGTGGCGGATCCAGGGGGACAAAAATGCATTTGCCCCTCCCCCTCAGGGGGTGTTTAAACTCCCTTCCCCACCATAGGTAAGGAAGTGACCTAGTGACCTTGACATGACCTGAGGTTGGGTTATTTTTTGTTTTTTGACCTAGCATAATCATATATCATTCAATTTGCCGTCATGAAGGTAGGCGAATGGTGTATGAAAAATTATTCTAACTCAACTGTCAGAGGCTAGAGCCCAAAAAAACATTACCCTAACATGCAGCTTTCTTTGACCTGTCATGACCTCAATGTTGACGTGAGCCAAAAATTGGCCTATGTAGTTTCTTCATGAATTTGTATGAGCTATCCACCAGCTTTCGTGTTCTTTTCGCTATCCTGCATAGGAGCCGAGTTCGAGGGGGAAGGTGCCCATTATGAGACGCTCACGCTTCGAAATGCTATTTGGTATTTGATCAAGTTACCCAACGATTTCAAGGGGGCGGTTTTAAATTAATGCCTAAGTATATTTCAGACCAGACCATGTCTGTCAATATGCAAGTTTTCGAAATTGATAAGTATGAACAAGTATACAAACATCAAGTACAAGGAACAAGCAAACAAGTTCAAACAGCAAACAAGTACAAGTACAAACGTCTTATTTTTCCTGAATTTCGTCTGAAACGCAAGTTTCATTTCCCCCTCAGAAACGTGGGGGGGGCAGGGACCCCCTGAGCCCCCGGTTCCTATATGCCTGTGTGCTGTATAACCCGTATAACCTGTCTCTGCCGGTGGCGGTGCGCGCGTTACGCCCAGGCTGCCCGTCAGCCACTTCGTATAAGTGAGATATTAAAATGAGTGTCAAAACAGTGTTGATTGAAGCCGTTAAAAGTGCGCGATATAAATGTAGCAGTGAAGTGACAATGTGGCGAAAGACACTTCGCGCCGTTGTGTCTGTGTGTACTGCTTCGGTCCTTGTTTCCAATACAAATTTCCATCAAAAAGTGGTATTTTCCGGTTAATACGCAAGGTGGTGGGTAAATGTACCCAGGGGCTGCTTGGATCTAGCAGCGTCATGGTGCTGAAGTTTGACATCTGGACAGAAGCAGCCTTAGGGTGCTAAATGGTGCGCACCCTATGGGTGCTTTGTTCAAGCATCTAAGAGCTAATAAGGTGCTAGGTTCAAGCACCTAAAGGCTATTCAGGTGCTAAGTTCAAGCACCTAAGGTGCTAGTTAGGTGCTAACAAAGCCGTATTATTGGGTGCTAGCTTTAAGCACCCTGCTTAAAATAAGCAGCTTTTCCTAAGGGTGCTTAAAATAAGCACCCCTGTGGTGCTGAAATTTGCCACCTGGATAGAAGGAGCTTTAGGGTGCTAAATTATAAGCACCCTATGGGTGCTTACTTCAAGCATCTAGGGTGCTAATTGGGTGCTAAGAAAGCCTTAAATTTGGGTGCTAGCTTTAAGCACCCTGCTTAAAATAAGCACCCTTTTCCTAAGGGTGCTTAAAACCAGCATCCCTGTGGTGCTGAAATTCGACACCTGATTAGCACCACTAGGGTGCTAATCTTTTTTTACAGTGTATAACTTGCGTTCTATCAAATATATTGCCTTCAAATTTGGATCACAGTATGCTGATATCCTGAGCATTATTGAGGTTAAGTTTCAAGTTTCAGTCAGGTCAGGTCTTTGACCTAGGTCCAGTTGAATGCTTATGTTCGTAAATGCTATCAGTTTCTCATTTATTTAAAGGGAATGTGGAGCCTTGGTCGAATCCTGGAATTTAGTGTAATTAAGCGTACTTTTAGTCAAAAATAATGAAACCCCTCACGATTTCTCTGAAAAATGTACAATAAGCTCAATATTTGGTTTTTAAAAATACTCCTCTAGAAAAAGAAATAAATATCAGACTGTGGATGATGTCACGATGGTAACCACTACCATACTTGAAACGCTTCAAGGGCTTCGATTGGCTGATGCTCATCGTGACGTCAGCATATGTCGTCACACCAGTAGCTCACAACAATGGCCGCCGGCGACGGGGGGCTGAGGGGGCTGGTGTCAGGTAGGTTTTAGTTTTTTTCTACGGAAATATCAAGTTCCAAGACAAATGAAATATGGAGTACCGGGTTTTCCGACCTGCTTTATAACTTGTCTATCTCAGTTAAAATCACGTTGTGAAGGTGCCACATTCCCTTTAAGTTAAAACTTTGTCACAAAGATCTGATTTTACGAAATTGTCTTCTTTGTGTTTTGATGTCCCGCAAGTGCATCTTTTCTAGTTGACCTGGACCGAGGTCAGATGTTTCAGTGGAAGATCCTTCCAGTTTCGGTGGGAAAATTCAAATTACATCGGACGTCAATAAGTTGTTCATCCTACTTTCAGATGAGCAGCTTTCAGACCTACCTTTCTTTTTACTAAAATGGGCTTTCTCGGGCTGACCTCAAATGAGGTCAGGTGATTTGAATAGTGATTTGTAGGACTAAACATCAGAAATCGAAAAATAGATGACATTTCACATAGGCATGTACAGTTCAACAGCGTTCTGAGAAAAAATGTTCTACTACCATTCTGAACAAAATGTATTTTAGCTACTGCAGGCACTATCAACGAGTTGTAACACCATATCGAATTCACCTAATTGAGCAGCTTGCCCGAGTAAAAAAACACCGTTTCACTAGCGGTTGGTAACAGCTCACTCGGCCCATACTTATAAATCACAAAAATTGCATCTAGCAAGTTCACTAAATATAACAATATTCGTATATAAAAATTCATCAAGATCAGAGACCTTCAAAAAAGGCATCGGATGGGAATAAACAGCAAAATTAAGCGGCTTCACATGCTCCAAGACTTCTTAAGAACTATCAAGTAGGTTGGGGGACGGACATTCACTTCAAACAGGCAAATGTAACTTATGGCCCAACCCGCCCCGCTTTTTATGCATCCAAATCATCAGTTGAACTATGGGATGTATCCGAGTCTCCGGGTTGAGTGCCGGGAGCAAGCAGAAGCGCGGAGATGTCATGATGTTTTCCAGAGGACGATCGGATGTCACGTCTGGGTCGTTCTAAGTCTTCTTGGATTGCTTTCACGATCACAGGATTGCTGGACACCGTCAAGTGATGCAATGGTCTTGGATTGTTGCTTTCCGGGAGGTCTTTCTGGCATGGTGCTCACGCGATACCTTATGTCTTTGTTCCTCCGCTCCTGGGCCTGCTCACTGAGCATACCGATTGGAAGAAGTGACCGGATACACTCACCCCCGTGCACGAGGGGTTTGTGGACTGAGGCTGGCAGGTGAAACCACGGATATAAGCTAACGAATAGCTGTGCTGTCTCTAAAATATACAGGTCAAACTTGTCCGCGTTAATGACCTGATCAGAGGCATTCACAGCCGAAAGGATCGTGCTGAGTCTCCTGATAAGTTCCACATGCACACCAGAAATTTGAAAAATTTTAATCTCGTGCGCCTGAGCAGTTTCAGAGGCGGCCCGCTTACGCCTTTTCTGGCTTAGGTCTCTGTATCTCTTTTGGGGCCGGCCTCTTTTTCTTGCCAGTGGCTGGCTCGGACTTGGTTCTGCTGCGTCAGGTGCGGCCGAAGACGTTGATTTCGCTGAAACCCCGGTTTGGACAGTGAAAAATATTTCCTCTGCCAAGAGGGTTCCATATTTATTGAAAACCCTGTTCTTGTCTCGGCAGACCAATGACCGCTTCTGTCGGAAATTTCTGCAAAACAACTCAAGTTGCTGATCCAGTATAGACTCAGATTCTTCTGTCAATGATTCTCCCTCCTTTAACCCTATTTCCGTCAGGCTCCCGGCTACCCCTATTTCCGGCAGGGGGGCAATATCGGCCCCCCTAAGATCTCGTAATCTAACCGGCCGATTTTGAAAATTCAAAGTGCCATAGATTCCTCTGCTGCCAAATTTTATTTTGAAGAAAAGAAATTTTCAAAATTTTTATTTTTTAGGAGAAGGTCGTGCAAAATATACAATTTTTGTGTATTTTTTAGACTTTCCATAACCCTTGTCCCTGTTGTACGATTTTCACAAAACTAGTTCAGATTTACAAATAATTGACCCAAAATTTTCATATACTCGAGTTACGCAAAAATTCGAAATTCAATGGCAGTTCCAGGACCAGGACTATGAGGGGAAATATATACAACCTAAAAAGTTTTTGTTACGCGGATTAGAAGCCGTCATATACTGCTTGGCATCTTTGACACATAAACAAATGAGAAAAAAGTGAAAAACTCATCAGGGGCGGATGCAGTAAGGTAAAACAGTGGGGTAAAATACATACCAACAATATGCGAATGGTATGCATGAGTATATTAGTCCCTCGACTAGTTGAAATTTAATTTCTGATAATTTTTACCCTCCCATGGCAGCTCTGGGAAAGGGGGTGACATAGGCGGATCAAGGACTCGTCGTGGAGGGGTGGGGGTGATTGGAAACACATTTTCAATATACAACGATATTGAGTCGCGGCGGTGATACTGGCTGGGAATATACATTTTGAAAATGTGTAGTGACTGGACACGCCTCTGGTAATCTAGAATAGGGTTATAACTATTTTGAATTTTCATATACCCAATTGTATTCGCCCTGGCACGGCTGTAAGCAGTCTTCTCACTTACTAACGTTTAGTCCTTCTTGATAACATTCCCCCCATTTTGAACTGCTGTAACCGCCCCTGATGAATACAAATAGTGACAATTGTGAATGCACTATCCTCTCACATAAAAAATGATATAACAAAACCATATAACTGGTATCAGGATCAGCAGAGACGGCTTCCTTTTACAAAAAACCCATCGCATACGATAATACTTGGTTTGTGGATAGAACCTCCCCAAAAACCCAGCCATAGCTCCGCCCCTGGTAAATATATAATCTTGAAATTTTCAGAAAACCTGCCTGTACTAGTTTTAGGAAAAGTCAGGAAGTTTCAAAGTTCTATCGCAAGCCGTTTCGGAGATATTCTCGAAAAACCTGAAGGGGGGGCAATATTAGCCCCCCTGCCGGAAATAGGGTTAAGCGACTAATAAGGTATTTCTTTGCTACTTCAACACCGCGCTTAGCACCGGATATTGTACCTTTATCTACCAGATCTTCTACTAGGTCACTCTTTTTTACACAGAGCTCCATCTCGAGACCACAACCTTTCACATCCGATGTCACAAGCAAAGTTTTTCTTACCCTTTAGACTGAACACCTGCCTGTGTCCTTTCCAACACAATTCCAGGTTGCAAAACCGTTTGCACCGAGGGATCATAATGCAACCGTGCATTATGTGTTTGCCTTTCATTTTCAGCCCAGTTGTGCCAAGTGTCCTGTTCAAACAACTCGGCACACTTCTGAGCGCATACATTGACCAGGGTATTTGTTATACCAACCATTCGGTGGAAAAACCTTACTTGATTTGTATTTTCATCCCACCGCTTTGTTTGCCGTCCATGGTTCCACCACGCGCCCCAACAGAGGCGGCCGGGCCGTGCCCTGACGGCGCGGCGGGCGGGGGACAGCGCGCGGGCCGCCGACATACCCTTACACAATCGGTCATAAATCACGGAAATGCAACTAAATGCAGCTGAAACTTTCTGTACGCATTAGCAACATGTGCGCAGCTACCACTGTGGTGGTGTCATGTTGTGGGAAGCTGTAGGATTTTTTGCCGGCTTAATCAAGTTTACTCTTCTGTGGAAATCTCTGAGTTGTAAATTATGAAAATACATAAAATGAAATAAAATATTTTGAGATAAATCACAAATTTGAAAAGCATATAATTGTGCTGCAAACAAGTCGTAGTTTTGGCAAAATATCACTCGGTGTGTTTCGGAGATATGAAAGCATGTTCGCGAGCGCTCCAAGTTCCGGCACGTTCTGACAGTCGGAAGCAATACTTGTTGTCCTATGGAAAACATCACATTTACCCCATCTAAAATCGGATAAACAGACATTTTATCGGAGATTGAGATATGCTCCCGGATGGTCTGGGATGTTTCCCTTTGATATAAAGTCATCTTAAGGCAATCTGTGTTGGTCGAAAAATTGATTTTCGTACCAGTTTAGGCCCTCCTTGTAACACAGTGCAGCTGGAGTCTCTTTCAGGGATGAGACCAGTGTGGCTCACGGGGTTAGCTATGATTGTCATGTCCCCGTATACCAGCGGGGTCCTCTTTTTTAAGTGAGAAGGCCATTGTAGCCAGCAGGGAACTTGTTTGCCCACAGCGTCCGTTCTAGCAGGACCCTCTTTCACTACAATGGCCTTCAAACTAGTTGGACAAACCGTTTTCCGCGGGGCTCTCTGTCATATGGACCTTCTCTGGTCAGGTGGGCCCCCTACAGAGGCTTAGCCAAAGGGAGGCTGTTAGGGCGACGGCCCCCTGAAGGCCCCCTGGAGGACGCACTGCCCAGCCGCACTATTCTCTGTGGCCCGCCGTGGAACCTCACGTCAGACAGGGTACTCTCAGCCCTCTCCTGCACTCCATTCTTTGACAAGGCAGGGATCTTTTGACCTTCGGAACCATCTGAAAGACGGTTCTCTGAACCACTGTAGCCCCAGGGTCCTATGTCGACAGTAGGACCCGATCTGTTCAGCTGAGCCCTCTACAACCGATAAAACAACTATAACCAGCAAGGCTATTTGGGCAGCAGGGCCCACTGGGGCCTGCAGGGCTAGCTATGGCCAGTAGAGCACTGTCTGAACATCTGAGCCATCTTTAAGTGAGAAGGCGATTTGGGCAAGCAGGGACTTTTTGGGCTGGAAACCCACTGTAGCATTGCTATTTGGGCAGTTTTCCGGCTAAGGTCAATAACTTTGCATGAAATGATGGTACAGTTTTTATTTTGATACCATTGCGTTCAGATTGCTATTGCGAGTCGATTGACATGCATATCAATTATGCTAGGTTAAAAAGTGACCTCGACCTGGTCTGAGGTCAGGTCATTTTTATGTGTTGACTTGGTATGGCCATATTTTATATCAGACGATTTGCCGTGACGAGAGGAAGCGAATGGTGCCTAAAAAATGATTCTAACTCAACTCTGTCAGACGCTAGAGCCCACAAACTCTACCGAAAATCCTACTCTCTTTGACCTGTCATGACCTCAATATTGAAATGAGCTAAAAAGTGGCTCGTATAGTTTCTTCACGAATTTGTATGAGGTATCCACCAGCGTTCGTGTTTTTCGCTATCCCGCATAGGGGCCGAGCTCGAGGGAGATGTTCAAACACCCCCCACCAGGGTTAAGGTGGCTCGGAGGCCCACCAGGGTGCGGGTTAAAGCGAGGTTTTAGATTAGCTTACACAAAAAGTGAGCTGTAATTTTTCTTTTTGCTCAGTGATATTTTTGGGGCCCTTTAGCGCTGTCGCAAGGGCCTTTTGGGCGCCCCCGAGCGAAATCCTGGCTACGCTCCTGCATATAACGTGATATTGGTAAATGTCATTCACTTCGGAGACCGGCCCCCAGTCAAATTGTGTTAGACAAGGCCCTGACTAGAGGTCTTCAAAGGTCATGGTGTTCGAACGTTGAGTGTCAATAATGTTTAAACAATACAAGATATATGCTAAATTTGGTATCATTATAATCAGCATGACCCAAAGATATGAATGATATGCAACATAAAACCTAAGTGGTGCAAAAAAACTAATTATTAATTGAAGCACAGGCCTTCAGACCACTCGATACCACATACAGTGCCACGTTCAGCTTTATTTGTACCTGAGGTGCTGTATGTGTCGTGTTAAGTACTGCATAAATTTAACCCCGTTAATAAATAACCAACCCTGAAATGTCGCATCCCATTCCCCTCCTCAGGATGCGAGTATCGGCGCACTTAGGTACGATAAGACTTGGCGCCCACCTAATAGGTTTTGCCGTCCACAAGGTGGTGCCCCCCAGGTCCAGATGACGCCTCTGACCATGTGGCTCCCCATTGACAATCCTGGATCCACCTATACATAGGGGAGAAGCTTCGTTTAGACCAGTCTAACGAAGAATGTGACAAAATTGATTCCAATCTGGGGCCTGTTCCAGCGCCTCCTTAAACCTGAACTTACCTCCTCAAAGCTTCTCCAACTTCCTCTCGCCCGGTCCAGCGCCTCCTTAAACTTCCTCCAAGCTCGTCAAAGCTCAGCTCAAATCTAATCCAACCTCCTCTCAAACGAAAGGTGGTTATTCACAGGAGGTTGGAGGAGTCTCAATTGTGGCGCACGAATTTCAATTGAGAAACTGAAATAAGCTGCTTTACAAAGAGAAACGACGTTTGTGGGCAGCTAAAGGTTTTGATTCCGTTGTTTTTCTGCATAGCACTTTCACTAAACTACATTAAATGAGCATCAGAGGCCTTAATCAAATTTGATTAGCTTCTTAGCTTTGCCACGCCCGCCATATTGGCGCTGATCAGGCGCAATCAGCTGATATCTCATCCCATCTCATCCCAAATCGTTCCAGCGGACACCGGTTTTTGCGCCTGCTCCGACTTACTCCAAACTACTCTCATCTTTTTTGTAAGGAGGCGCTGGAACAAACCTCTGGTATGGACGGTGGCGGTAGCAAATTTAACTAGTGGTTTGCAATCCCAATACTAGAGGGCTTTGGTGGCCAGCAGAGCGCCAGCGCTCAATGTCAGAAGAGAGCAAACCAGCTCTGACTCGCGGGCACCTAGCTGAACACGTTTCAGTTCGATAGCTTGGCTTAAAATACGATGTGCGAGGCTGCGATAGACGACTCTGGGCTGTCCACAGTCTACGTCTCGTAGAGTTATAACTTCACATCAGAAAATGAAAATAATTGAGCCTATTGCCAGCAGAACCGAAAACGGCGAGGTAAAACCTGCCACTGAAAACATGACGTGTTTATTTACAACTGAAAAAGGATGCCGTTTAAAAACAGTGACCAAATGATGATTGCTTTGTGTGTGGGTGGCCCAAGAGGTGAGGTGATAAGGACTCACCCTGGATTTCGAAGATCCTATAGGATTTAAATAATATTTACATTATCGATTCAGCGTTAACCCACCCAGGATCCACCCTGGATCGAGAAGATGTATCCAATCCTGCACGAAATGTTTTCAGCGTTACGTAATTGCTGGTACCACAGCAATGGCTTGTCCGCCCAGGGCATGTTGTTACATCGAGTCGGTTTTTTCAGTTTATTTATTTATTTATTTATTCAAAATAATCGTCAACAGATAAAATCCACTCACACTCACAGGCGAAGTCAAAACATTAAAAAAGGCTATCTAAATCACAAGAATCGAGACAGTATACTTCCTAAAAACGGTAAAAGGTAAAATATATAAATATAAAAAACACAGAAACATAAAAAACAGATAAGAGCTGATAGTGCTCAGTTGTTTCCTCTTTGCTATTCGTGCTTCACATTGGGTACTACATAT
This sequence comes from Lepas anatifera, assembly GCA_034440635.1. Classification (NCBI taxonomy): domain Eukaryota; kingdom Metazoa; phylum Arthropoda; class Thecostraca; family Lepadidae; genus Lepas; species Lepas anatifera. Next base: position 627,666 of record JAOTON010000333.1, read on the forward strand.
TGGGTACTACATAGTTAGCGATTGAATATATAATGTGATTCTGGGGGAGGGGGGGCTAACAGCATTAGTTCTTTTCTTCACTCACATTAACGAAAGAGGTTTCCTCGATTGCAACAGGGTGGATAGTGCAAGAGTTTTCACCTTCGACCAACACAATATGACATATAAAGCAGTTGACGCAATTCTAAGGTCGATCATAAGTGATGGCCACCACACTACACTTACCGATGTGTTAAAAATACTTTGCCCTCCATTGTGAACCCGAGAGAAGTTGCAAATATTTTAACATACCCAATAAATCATAGCCGTTCCGAAAGTTCCACCCTTCCGACTTTTTAACAATCCTTGGTCGGTGCGGGACATTTTGGCCTGAAAAATCAAGATCTACCAAAAATGTCTTTCCTTTGGTAAGATTCACTATTTTCGACGTTCGAACTGAATTTTGACATGCACGTGCTGTCACAATTACACAAAATTTAGAATTATTCAAGAGAGGGGTGATGACAATAGTGATCACACCTGATTGAACGGGAACACGAATACTTGTAACTAATAATGAAAATAATAAGGAACGCAGAGTTATTAAGGTTCACGGGATTGACGACAAAAATGGTAACACATTAACACATTTCTGAACCGAGATATTTGAACGCTATGAAAATATCTAACCCATATCCTGATACGGAAAAAACACTCGGGACTACAATGCAGCGCCAACAACCTTGCGGGCCAAGCAAATTCATATTATTAACTCATTTAACCAGCTCATACCTTTCCTGCGTCATCAACACCACATACAGTGCAAACACCTAACCAATATATCCACCAACGCACATAGAATCATTGGTATCTGCCCCCAAGTTCAACAACAGAAGCTTACAAACTACCACCAACGTCCTCAGCACTGCACATAGAGGTTTTATAATCAGTCTCGCGACCCCTCCTCACCGAGGCTTGAACTCAGAGTTAGCAGTCACCAGCGTGACCTTGCTAACCTCTGCGCCCCGCGGGCAAACGGCACCCAGCGGATGGCGGCGGATGATTGGTGGAGACGCGTACATGTGCATTCTGAGAAATTCAACGAATATTTCTCGATGAAAATAATACTGTCTGAAGAGGTGTACCAATAAATGTATACAGAGTGTCATTTTCAGACATTCCTTGTGATACTTTGTTCTCTGTCAGTGTGATTATCTACTCAGTTTCCCAAGGCTGCTCTTTGGTACCGGAGACAAGCAGAGACTGAGCGGCAGCGGAGTTTCCTGAAGTCAGTAGCGCCGAGCGGGTTTCCGCTGACTGTAGAGGAACGGGGCCCGGCCCGAATATAACCGAAGGAGGGCGGTAATCCCTAGTAGCATTTAAAAGTAAGACAGTTTAACTTAATAATTTTCTTTTTGCGGCAACGACATTAAATGTTTGAGTCATCATTGAATGGTCAGCTCGAAATCGGTTCAAACTGGGAACCAGTGACTATATGACGAGGAACCAATACCACTAATTCTGTATTTAACTGGATGTGCCAGCAGTGCTTGATAATTCAAATGATGTCTTTTGTCCTTTATAATGTAGCAAATACGGAGCTTTGGGTCCGGAAAAATATGCATTGATTTTATTAAATTGTTTATTGCGGAGCTGCCTTAGGGTCCATGAATTTTGTTCCTAACGCATATTTTTTGGAATTTCTCCTCCGACCTCCCTCATGTAACGCCTTTTGACACCTCTGTGTAAGGCTAGATAATGCTGTGGCTGAATCCCCTACCCACCCTTGGCATTACGCAATTTATAGACGGCCCCTTACCTCCCGTTATAGGACCGAAATACCTAAAAAATACTAACTGGTGACGTTATTTATATGTACAAAATTAGTGGTATCAAAATATCGATTTTAATGCTAATTTTTATTACACATGAAATTCCTTTTCTTCATCGATGCTCTCTTTCAAAATATTGGATATTTGGATTTCGCCCTTAATTCGCCATGACACGCTAGTATCATAGATTCAACACAGTGACGAAACAGATTTATCCAGGGGCCAAAAAAGTGTTCAGTGTGTCACCATTGAAAATGTCAAACTATAAATGTGACACCAGCCCAGGCTGCAAAATGTGGCACTTTGTTCGTTAGCAGGATACCAATGGATACTCCTGGACCATCCTAGTTGTTGAGAAACATCGCGAGTTCAAATTACAGATTCCAATTTGGGCGTTTTTTGCGTTATCTGGTCTAAAGGAAACATGTTGACTAGTTTTTGTCACCTTGATCACCTCGGGCTGTCACCATTTAGAATGTCAAAACGGTAGGTTTTTCGACCCCTGGATTTATCCTCGACACCTGATCAAACATTTTTCACCTCAACGATTTCGCTGAAGTTCATATAACTTTCTCTCTTAATAAAACTACTCAGAGGGCTTAGATGGGAGCTCTCAATATTACTCCAGCCATTTTTCATCACTGAAACCTACCTCTTATCATTTCATCACCTTACAAAATATACATCATGAAATCGTATATAAAGCTTATGAAACCAAAACTAAAACTATTAAACAATCTGATCAAATCGATATCTTATCTGGCCGAGTGTAGGGGATTTCCCACTTGATTGGTGTGCGCGGGCCAGTATTTTACCGGGTCTCAGCTTCCCTCAGGTGGCAACACACCCGATGCACTCGCCGACTCATGCATAGTTAAGCGGGCGGCGCGTCGGCGGTGGCGCGGCGGGGCTGCGGCCGCGGCGTCGCAGACGACGACGGAAGCTCTAATCAGAATTGATTGCACCTGGCGGACACGGCTCCCCTAATGGCAGGCGGCGACGGCGGCGCTGCGCGTCGACAGCGACGCCGGCCGACGCTGCCGCCGGCAGAATAAATGACTGAGATTCAAGAATAAACACGCTAAGTCTAGAGCGATTCGGATTTTATACGTAAAAATCGGTGAATGTTTTTTTCTGAATGATGCTGTGATGTTCGCTTCCCCTTGGTGATATATGCTTGATGAGAGAGAATATTCCTGGCTGTTAATAAATTTTGGTTGGGGTTTTGGAAAAGTTGGCCTGGAGCACCGTTGTGTATGTTCTACCCGTTTCTATCTGTCTCTTTTTACTGTATTTACTCTGTGTTCACTTTAAGCGCTCTACATTATCAATCCACCCATGGAAGGAATAATTTTACATTTTTTAGGTTTAACCACGCACTAACTGCATTGCGTCGGAGGGGGAAGAGGAATGAACAAGGCTTGAGCTAGGGCAGGGCGCCAAATCCTGCCTCTGGGTGGGCTCGAACCGGCGACAACCTGCACATAAAGAATGTTATAAGCCGAGACGACTGCGTGTGCCAACGGACTGGGCCACCCAGACCCCGGAAGAAATTATATTCAAGCATGCTCGAAGGGAAACAGAAATCCCACATTTTGGGGTTACTTACGTCTTGCCTGACAGTATCACGGGGAACGACAACATTCCAGGTAGCCAAATTCGAGTCGCAACCACCCCAAGAAAGGTGCAGCACAATAAGAGAGGTCAGGAATAATGCTGCTCGAAAAAAATGCCCGTGACATTATTTCAACCTTGGCTGATATTTTCCGAAAGTAGTTTACAGACAAGAGCTCTCACTTAGGACAGGGGAAAACGGGCATCAGTTGTGATATTTGCGGCAAACAATGTTTAATCTTATGACAGTTCTTAGGCAATTCTCTTAATTTTTAAGGTCCATTTAAAGTAAGGATCACAATATAACCGAACAGAAGTTTTGTGCTACAAAAATATTAAGCATTGCCATGCTAAAAATATCCTCGAAATTGAAACTTTATGGCAGATTTACCTTGAAGGTCCAGGTGCGCATTAACATATTTAAAGTTCATCGAAGGGGTAGGGCATTTAAAGTAACAGCGACATAAGCTGAGAGCCCCTTTTATTAGTGTAAATTTCCCAAGAACGAGAAATAGATAACCTGGGAGGCTTTGAAGGGCACCACACTTTCTGTCCATAGCCCAGCAAGGGTCTGATGACACATTCAGATTACAGGACGCCGCACCGTTTAACCCGCGCCCCACCGGGGGTCCGGCGCCACCTTCGCCCCACCGGGGGGCATCGATGGCCCCCTCTAACTCCAACAATATGGGCGTTAGCGCAAATCTGCGAAGTGCAATAGAAAGCTCGCGTGAATTCAGTAAGAAATTACTTCGTATTTTTTAGTGCTCAGGGCAATGGTTTGACCTCCAGAGGTGAAATTAGGTCAAGATCGGCTATTTTCACTCAAATATGCAATGATTAAGCAAACTGGTCATAACTCTTATGTCATTAGAGCTATTGAGGCCTGGTAAAGTTCATTTGATAGGAAATTGTCAGTACTTTTTCCGCTATGTGAAACGTAAAGACCTCCCGCCAGTGGTTTGACCTCCAGAGGTAACCTCGTGACCTTATATGACCTGAGGTCACGAAAGGTCACAAAGTGACCTTGCCGCATATCAAATGAAAGCCAGTGACAAGACAAACACGATGGTGTTTGTTTCACCGCTCTAGCTTAATTAGGTCAAAAGTTATTGTCAAAATACTGTTTTTGAACTCTCGTGACCTTGGATGACCTTGGAAAAGTCAAAGGGTAAATATGACCCCTGGGATCCGTGAAAGGGTGTCAAAAAACGCTGTTCTGAGCAGTCTGAGTATTTGCAATCATTTTTGTGGCTTTTATATCATGAACAGGTTTTCCCCATGCTTTTCCAATAGGAGAGGTCGCCTCGTGACCTGACCTCAAGGCACGAAATCGAAAAATCCCGGATTTACACCTTATAGACCCTGGAGGGGTCATGAAGTGTAGGAAGTTTCAAATCGATCGACTTTGAAATGTAGCTCTTACAGAGCTCTAAAGTTGAAGTGAGGTGACCTTGGTTGCCCTCGTCTGGTGACCTGACCTTGGGTGACCCGGGGTAAAAAATTTCAGGGATGATGGGAAAATGATGCAGTAAGAGGTAGAGCCCTCAACCGCGGTGCTGCGCCTCGTCGTTTTTCTGCTATTCCGGAAAAACCTTAGGGGGGCCATCGATGGCCCCCGGTGGGGCGAGGGTTAATGGGAAGTCAAGAGATGTCAAGTGAAAAAACATAAGATTCCTGAACTAGAGGCTGAAGGGTTGAAGTACCTGCCTAGCCAGATGGAAATCTCCCCCAGAAATCACAGAACTCATTTTTTATTCACGTTTTCCACTTTTCTGCGTCTATATGCCCGTGGAACGGCAAGAAATGTGTCCATCGCAACCACTCTATATAGGTCTGAAGAAGAAGCCACTGAAAACCTCGTTATAACACTGAAATTAGTTCACTTTAACCATTTAAGCTTCCCGCAAATGAGTCAACACAAACTGTCCAAGACTCCCGAAATGGGTCCACACAAAAAATCATCGATTCATAAGATGGGTCCACATATGCCAGGTTGAAATATTCACAAAATGCAGCCATCAAATCAGCAATGCAGGACTTACGAACCCCATCTAGTGCGATTTAGATACCGTTTTTCAAACCCCAATTTCTCAGCAACCACTCCACCAATTGCAGTGTTTTAAACATTAAGTCTGCGCCAAAATTTTTCACATGGTCATGGCTTCAAAATCATAACTGTCGCCGTTCCGAAGTCCATGCAAGTGAAGCAAGATAAAATTTCCACCGACGCCAAATTTAGGAAAATGTGAAAGACTGCAAAAGCGTTATAGCTGATGATGACTTTGACAATCGTTGTCGATGAAGGTTATCGAAGTGACCTCCACTGATATTTTCTCAAAAATATTAAAAACACTAAAAATGCCCCATAAGAATCCAGTTTGCTCGGGTCCCGGGCTTGACGCGCCCCGCTGGGGGTGTTTTTCGCCTCCCTCCGTATCTCATTCCCCACGAGAGATAAAGGAAAATTACGGGCTGCGTTCGAAAGCACGACAGGGAGATTTTATACGAATAATTTTTATGTCAAGTCAATATTGAGGTCAGCATAGGTCAAAGAAGGTTCCATTGGCTTACTACAGAGCAGTGTACGTTTCTCTCTATAGATATGCCCTCAGGGGAGCTAGAGCAAATCCTTATGCATCATTGGATTTCTCTCATTGCGGAAAATCGAATGATGTATAATATGACCTTGCTAGGTCAAATAGTCAAAATGACCTGACCTCGACCTAGGTCAGGGTCACAGAGTGATCTGGTATGGTCATGTTGCATATCAATCGACTCCCCGTGACAATATAAACACAATGCAAGCAAAATAGGAGCTTTATCTCAATTCAGTGAGAAGTTATTGGCAAAGCAATCACTCTATGCTCCCGTGACCTGACATGACCTTTGAGAGGTCAGATGCTGAAAAACTCAACTTTATGGTCAAGATTGCGGTAAGAATACACCGTTTGAGAATTTTCAGCTTTATCTATCCTGTATTTACTGAAAACGAGCCCATTCTATTTTTCGCCATAGACTTATAAAGGGTGACCAAAAAATTGACCCCACCTTAGGTCAACAATATCAAAATTCCGAGGTAGCGGATTTGTAGATCCTAATGACCTTATCATATTGTGGAAGTTTCAAACTGATCGGTTCGCTGATGTTTCCTGGGCGCCGCTTCAAACTCGTGATTTTAGGTTTTGAGGTTGTGTCACTTAACCTTAAATAGCTCCTTTGCCTGACTTGACCTTAACTAAAAAATTTGGTCAGATGTGTAAAACTAATCAGGGAAAAGGTACTGCAAGTTTCGTTGTTCTGCGTTTCTTCATTTTTTAGCTAACTGGGGAAAACCAGGAGGGGGGCGAATTTCGCCCCCCACCTAGCGGGGCGCGTGTTAATGCATACCTAAATCATTATTCTTGATAGATTGCGTTTGGTACATCCGAATTCATGTGGTTGATTCGATTGCTAATTTTGGCCCTTAGTATAGCTTTCAGGTGACGAGGGAGTCTTATCTGATATGAATCTTAGCTAACGCCAATGCGTCAATATACACGTGACTGAAGTGATGTATGTAACTAGTATATACACTCAGTGTCCACAAACGAACAGGCCATGTAATTCCGGAACTGACCTTGCATCATTCATTGTAAGCACAAGCGAACTTCACTAGCACATCCATTGAATCCATTCATGATGACCTTCCTCCATCCGCAGATAATTGCATGTGAGTCCAACCCTATAAAAGTGGGTTCATAAACACTCAGCAGCCCTCATCCACCATATGTGACCGAACACCCCTGAAAGCACGCCCGGACTCAGACCAGCGATCCCGGCGATGCCTCCCTGGCAGAGGTAAATGGCGAGCTTTGTCTGCCAAACTAGCCGATCTGTTGCAAGAGTGGGGCGCCGATACCAGTCACCCCGGCTGTGATCATCGTTTGTAATCGCAGCTCCGGTGTCCTCGGCAGAGCCCGCCCCCAGCATTTGGAGTGTCGCATTACACGCACAAAGGCCCTGCGTTATACGTGGCCGCGGCCGGGTGACTCCCGCATTCATAGCCAACACTTCGCCGGCAGGGGCGGTCTCAGGCAGGCTCGTCCGGCGTCCGACATGAAACAGTGATGGTGTCAGAACACATCAGAGGAGGGAAGAAACGCACTTGTATATAGTGAAATCTCCCGAAACAGTAGGTCTGTCAGCGGTAAGTTTCCCATGCTCTCGTGAGCCCTTTGCACGCCTCTGAGCGGTGGCTCTGCAGTGACCGCAGTCAGCACCATCTGTAGTTCCCCCGGGAACACAGTGCGGTCCCTCCCCTGCCGTACCGGGTCACTCACCGCCTGTTAATGGGTCCCCAGGGGCAGACGGGGCGCTCAGTGCGCCTGCGCATCGCCCGCATCAACCAAGCTCGGCGTGTGTACAAATGTCCGCTGAAATGGAGTTATGAGGCTTACTGGATTTCCAAATTAAGTTTGGCATCAAATAGTACACCAATGCAATCAAAATGACCTATTCCGACTACAAAGACGTATTCAAAGTTGCTTTACATAAAAGTCGTTTGCGGTCAGAAAAAGTCCAGGTGTCTTGTTCGAGTCACCAGTTGCATCTCAATTCGTTGCGTATTATTCCGAATCACGTTCGGCTCACAGAATATTTGCTAAAACTGTATTTTATGTTTCTCTTGAAATGCAGTATTCTAATGCACACCGGAAGCTCCCACATCATTCCTTGCGTCCTTGCACTGATGAATAAATTACCATGGAAATCAACTCCTTCGGCCGAGCGGTGGGCATGCATGTAGTGTAGTGCTTTATTGAGGTCTCCATTACATGGCTTTTCAGTCCTCACGTCAAATACAGGGTACATAGGAGCAAAAGGCAGTAAAAGTCAAACAAACAAGGCATCTAAAAAGCAGACAGCTAAAAACGCTAAAAAAACATTCCTACCATCGTCCCTCAGTGCGAGTCAACCTGCTCCTATTCTGCTATTCCATGAGCTAACTGTCCGGAAGCGAAAACCTTGCCTGGCCGCCTCCGTACTTACTCTGAGCAGCTCGAGCATACCCGCCTCTGCTCCCCGCATGGTCCTTCTTGACACGTCAGAGCGACGCACCATGCTCTCGGCCAGCAAGGGTGGGACAGATTGGCTTAACAGCCTTCTCACCATGGCCACATCACGCTCCTCCAACATGTCATCAAACCTCATCCATCCCAGTGCCTCCAAGGTAGACGATACGTGTTCGTGGCGGTGTAACCCAGAAGCAATACGCGCTCCAAAATTAATGATTTTTTGAATTCTGTTTTTCTGGGTGGTGTTGCATCCTCCCCAAACAGGAAGACGATACTGAATATGGGTAAAGACCAGTGACTGAATTAGGAGCTGTTTTGTTTCGCAGGAAATGTTATGCCTCAATTTCGAAAGTCCAATGAGTATGCTGTAACACCGACGGGTCACTTGCGATATTTGTTTCTCCCATGAAAGGGCGGAATCCAAGTAAATTCCAAGGACTTTTGCAAATGGCGCTGGTTTGATTGCGTTCGTGCCAAAATTTACCGCAAAGTCTTCTCCCATCCTTAGACGCAGAGGCTTAATCACTAGAAGCTCAGTCTTGGTAGGGTTAATTTTTAGGCGGTTTTGAGTGAACCAAATGAGGGCTGTTTCAAGTGTCCGCTTGACGCGTTGTTTAAGAATCATTAGGTCTGCAGGGGCTTCGGAATCCAAAAACTGAACATCATCGGCGTAGAAGACTTGTTTTCCGAAAGGCAAGTGAGTTGCGAGGTCGTCTGAGAATATCAAAAATAACTTATGGGTATGAGCCACCCTTGCCGTGCTGGAGGGGGAAGACCCCTCCAACATCCAAGAGTAAAGGAACACCACTGCAAGAAAAGCGCCTGAAATCCCCGCAGGACAGCCCTAGGAACGCAGGACTCTGTTCTGGCTGGAAATATGACAAAACTAACCCCTCTAACTCCAACTCCCTAAAAATAAAAACAAAGTCGAGAAGTCACAGAAAAAAAATCTTACGTTCATCCCGTATGCCGTTAAAGTTTTTCTGGTTATTTTTTAGTTTCTGGTAACATTTCAAAATTGAGGTCAGCAGACGTCAAAATAGGTCAAAACTCCTGAAATGAGGCACATTTACAACAGTCTCGCTTATCTCAGCATAGGCAGATCTACGGTGGGCAAGGAAGGGGCACGTGCCCCCCCTGATCGACCCTCGGTGCTCCCTGAAATGGTCACGGCGCCTCCCTGAAAGGTTGATGGCGCCCCCTGAAATGTCGCTTCCCATCCCCCCAGGATGCGAACATCGGCGCCCACCGATAGGATTTTGCGCCCATCTGATAGGTTTTGCCGGCCAAAAGTGGCGCCCCCGGACCAGATGGTGCCCCCTCCCCGGGAAGGTGCCCCCCCACCGATCGGCAATCCTGGATCCGACTATGTATCTCAGGATATGAAATACATATAAAAGTTGTCTTAACGTTATGCAAAAGTGATAGCTTTCGGAGTGCTGAGGCGAAGAACATGATTATAAGTTGACAATGTACTTAAATGCCTAACTTCTCGTGTCCTAGAAGCAAATTTCTTTTATAATTTTTCATATACTGACTGCAGCTAAAATGCTGACAATAACCATTTATCTCTGGCGCATGTGATGCTAGACCAGTATAAAGATCATTGTATAGATCTACTTGTGTTTTCACCTTCTGTCTTATGAAGATTCTAATGAAGGGCTGTGGCCGAATATATAATCGCAGTGAATTTGCTCCATTTTGGATCCAGGATTCACGAAGGCAGGCAAGCTAACATCTCACCAACTTATAATCATACTCCTCGACCCAGCACTGCCAAATCGTTCAATGTGTTTGCTTCATCTGCAGAATAGGCCATAAATGCACGACGTAGAAATTTTGAAGCTAATTTGAGATGTATGGGCTGAAAGAAAGCCATTTCACAATTTTCCCAATGCTAAAATTGTGAAAGTAATAGTCGTACATTACCCTGCGTCATTTATATAAAAAGTCCCTTTAGCACATACTACGGTACTCGGTGGCTCTAATACGTGCTATGAATCTCAGACTAATGGATAGAACATATAATCACTGCTGTCACTTGGAACATTTTTGGAGGCGACGGCATTTGACCTGGCCTGACATGAATGTAGCTACAAATTTACAGGAGTCTTACGAAAAAGATGGAGAAACAGCTATACTGAACACTACAGCGTTGTGCCCTGAAGTTTTCCGACTGCCTAGGATAAGCCTTGACACGCGTATTGAACGGGAGTCTGAGCCACATTTGCTTTTATGGAGGGGGGACGGTGGGTACCCGCCCCCTAAGATCTCAAGAACCGCGCTAGATTGCGAAAAACAGTAAACGGTGTTAGATAGCCCATCCAGTTTTCTATAGGAAATATTCGAGCCTTTTTTGCCAGGTCACATCTAAAGCCTCTAGTACGTCTGAACCAGTAAAGATAAAGCAAAACAATTGAAACCATCAGAATGTTCGCAGCAGACCGAATCAAATTATATATAATGTGGCATTGGTCGGTCTAATCAGGTCTAACCTAGTATTTTACCTGAACTGAGGTCAGGCCAAGTCCAAATTGCGTCAAAATGTGTATCATTAGAACCACCAGGATGAGGCATCCTAATGCCGGTAAAATAAACGCCCTACCACCATCTATTACGAAGTTATTCAGTTTAAACAATTTTCCCATCTATTTCCAGTAGAAAGATCATCGCTCCTTCCTGACCAAAGGTCAACAATATCCGAAATACCGGAAAATATTTTGTAGAAATCGGTGGACTCATCATGTGACATGAATTTCAATTTGATATGTTCACCCTGTTCTGACTGATGCTATCTTAGTTTTTCTTAGGTGAGGTCACTTGACCTGCACTGGTCACCTGACCTGAAATGACGCAACCTTAAAATTTAGCCTTAAGTTGTAAAAATGATCAGAGAAAAGGTATACCAAGTACGGTGGCGCTACGCGCCGCCGTTTTTTATTCTTTCTAAAAAAACAAGGAGGAAGGGTTCCCCCGTTAATACGCGTGTTAAGGAAGGAGGGGAGGGGGCAAAAAGACACCCACCCGAGTAAAGGCTTACACTGGGAGTGCATTTTACAAAGAATGCGCCTCTTTCAATTACTTCAAATGCAACAAATCCTCTTCACTGGAAAATAACTATGCGGTAAAAGACAGCACTGTGGGGCCTGGCGAGGAAATGTTCTCCGTCATGTTGCAAGACCGCCAACTACAGCACCACATCCACCAACTCTTGTAATACAATATCACACTTCATTTTACATTGTTTTTTGCATTACACAAATATTGCGGGCTCAATACCCTACAATACCGGCTGGTCGCGAGGCTTTCACCAGCGCTGTCATACCTGGAAATGTGCTGTCAGCCCTGGGCTGACACGCGGGCCCGATATTGGCAGCCGAGGAGGTTATACCGGCCTCCCATTGTCGCTGCAGCCTAGCACCGCCGCCCGACCGGGCCCGCTTAGTCTAATGAAATGGCGATTGCGACTCATAACATCAGCGGCGTGTTCTATATCACCAGCCGGTGTCCGCTTTGTGCGCTAATAAAACTTCATCAATGGCAATTATGATGCGGCGCGCGGGAGCGGCTGCGGGAAGCGGTGCGCCGCATCTGAGCGTTTCCATGGCAACGGCGAGCGAGAGCAGCGTTCTGGCTAGAGGTACGGCAGGTGAATGATGCCGCTAGATCGGGATGGTCCTGAGACCAGCATTCTTATAAGTATGAGTGCTTCATAATATTCAATAGAAAGATGGGCCAGTTGCCTTTGAAACCTCCCATGCTGATGAGAACTATGAGCAGAACCAAGGCTGGTGTATTGTCGAAGTTTGATAACTGCACAACCTTAGAATATTATAGGCATGGAATTGTATGGTTAAGTGGGCAGCACTTGGCTGTTTCTTTTATATATACTATGCTGCTGCTGCTCTTTTCTCGATTAAAGGGCCACGACTGCACAGTTCGCACATGAATGTATAAATATGAATCTTAGGAATGGTTGATCATATACTAAAGTACACATGCCTACCTACCTACCTATCTTTTCCGAAAATTTCTCAAACTGTAGGTATATCTAACCAGGGGCAACACCACGGAATTTTTACTGAGGGGATGGGGCAGAACCCAGAACTGGCGATGACTGGGAGGGGCGGGGGTGGGAGGCAAATTCTGAGAGTGTTGGCTGCATATGAAACAATGACGATCCTGCACTTTAGCAACACATTGATGTATATTCACGGAAATAACAGTGATAGAATACAATACAATTAAGACGAGATCCAACATTTTGAGAGACGTCCCCCTGATTCGCTGGTAGGGGATACGTCTCAATCCCCCTTCTTTCGATCAGGGGCGCAGCCGGGGGGGGCACAGGGGGCACGTGCCCCCCATCGGTGCCGGTGTGCCCTTTTGATTGCCAGGTGGTGTGCCCTCTTTGGGCCATGCCGCTCGAAATTTAGTGCCCTACGCCGTTGAGCCTCGATGGAACTAGACTGCATTTAGCGATTTCAACTATTTGTTTGGCAATTAAGTGCCTCTTTTGGTCAGCTAGGGCATTCTGTCGCCTTTCCAAACACCTAGAAAGAGTATAGGCACGTAATCCGTTACCAGATAATGCCTCATCGTCGCCAATAATCGTACGGGCGGAGCTCATCTGGTGCCCCTGGAGCTGATCATATGCCCTCTGAGTTGATCTGGTGCCCTCGTAGTCAATCTGGTGCCCCCCTGAGAAAATGAGTGTGCCTTCTGAACCTATATAATACTCTCTGAGTTAGTCTGATGCCTCCGAGCTTGTCTGGTGCCCTATTAGCTGTTTTAGTGCCCCTTGAGCTGATCCGGGCCCCCTGAGCTTATTTAATGCCTCCCGGAGTTGATCTACTGTCCAGGGGTGCAGCCAGGGGGCACAGGGGGCACGTGCCCCCATCACTGCCAGGGTGCCCTTTTGATTTCCAGGTGGTGTACCCAATTTGGGCCGTGTCGCTCGAAATTTAGTGCCCTACGCCGTTGAACCTAGATGTAGCTGGACCGCATGTAGCGATTGAAACTATTGTTGGACAATTTAATACATTTTTCGGTCAGCTAGGGCATTCCGTCGCCTTTGCAAGCACCCGGGAAGATTATGGGCACCTATTATGTGCCCACCTAATGCCTCATCGTCCCCAATAATCGTACGGGTGAAGCTAATCTGGTGCCCTTTGAGGTCATGTCGTGGCCTCTCAGCTGGTACTGGCCCCTTGAGCTGATTACTTGCCCTCTAAGCTGATCTGGTGCCCCTGAGTCAATCGAGTGCCCCACTGAGCAAATAATTGTGCCTGCTGAACCTATATGAGTTTTTCTAATGCCTCCGAGCTTGCTTGGTGCCCTAATAGCTGATTTAGTGCCCTATGAGCTGATTCGGGCCCCCGAACTGATCGCATTATTTCTACCCAAGTTAATCTACTGTCTCCTAAGTCAATATGGTGCCGCTTCAGCTGATTAGGTGCCCCCTCAGCTAATTATTGATGTCTCCTTAGATGGTCTAAAGCCCCTGAGCTGTTTTGGTGGGCCCTGAGCTTATCTTGTGTCCCCTGAGTTGTTATGTTGCTCCCTGAGCTGATTTAGGCCCCTGCCATAGTCTGGGGGGCTGGGAGCTGATCTGGCCCCCGAGCGGATCGACCTGGTGCCACCTGAGCTGCACTAATGCCCCTGAGTCGATCTGGTGCCTCCTGAGCCCAACTGATGCCCTCTGAGCTAGTCTGGTGCCCCCTGAGCTAATCTGGTGCCCTTTAAGCTGATCTGGGCCTCCTCACGTGATTTCATGAGCAGGTCTAAAGCCCTGAGCTAAGCTGGGCCCACAGAGGCTGATGAGGGCCCCTGAGATTATATGGGGCTCCTGAGCTGATTAAGTGCCTCCTGACTTGATCTGGTATTCCCGAGCTGATCTGGGCCCCGAGCTGGTCGGGACCACTGATCTGATGGTTTGTCCTCGAAGCTGATCTGGTGCCCTATGGGCCGATCTGGTGTCCCCTGAGCAGCTCTGGGGCTTTTGAACTGATTGGGCCCCGAGCTGGTCAGGGATCACTGAGCTGATTTAGTGGCCCTGACTTGATCTTGCCCCTGAACTGATCTGGGGCCCCAAGAGCTGATCTGGGGCCCAAGAGCGGATCAAGGTTCTGAGGGTACCCTGAGCTGGTCTGGGCTCTGAGCTTGTGAGAGTCCCTAATGTTGGCTTGAGGCCCCCTGACGTGATCTGGCGCCTTAAACTGTTCTGGGGTTTCTTGAACCGGGTTTAAGGCCCTATGAGCCTATCTGTGGCCCATTGAGCTAGTCTGATGACCTCATCTCTAGGGCCAATGAGCTAGTCTAGTCCCTGGGAGAAGCATGAGCTGCTCTGGGGCCCTGATCTACATCAGGGACCTCTGAGGTGGCCTTGAATAGACAGATAATAAGAACACAATGCCAACTCCCGTCATCTCGGGGCGGGGTCACTGAGCTAGTCTAGTCCCTGGGGGCATAACTGGGGGATGGGGAAGCTGCTCTGGAGGCCTCTGATCCACACTTGGGGGCCCCAGAGCTGGTCTTGAATAGATGGCGAATAAGAACACGATGGAAACTCCCCTTGTAAAACGGAGCTAACGAGGAATGAGGAATCTGTAAAACGGCTTGTGATGCCTAGGCACCCCTGGTTATATAAATTGCCTATTATGCTGGTGGAGTCTGGGAAGGGATGATAAAAAGGCATGTGCCCCTGAGCTCAGAGCACGGTCCCCTAAACCAGGATTCCTACTAATTAATTTAATTGAAGAACTAGTTTCCACAATTTTCAGCCCTGTCCCACCATCCCCATCCCCCCCAAACCACCGGCCTGTTCACCTTTTCTTTACTCTTAACTGGGACCGATCCTTGAGAATATGGAAGTTAATAAACGCGTTCCAAAGGCATCTCCCAAATTATTTCGGCAGCACAAATTTTAATCCTCCAAAGTCACTATGCCACTCCTCGTCCCACGGCGATTGTGGGAGGCAAGGAACTTAATTCGCGTTCGACTAGGGCTCACTCGTCACGACAAAACCAGTGGGCATAACAAATGAATTTTCGACTCCAATATGCCTTAACTTGCACATGGTAACAGATATCATATGCTCCGCTGATTTCTCTGATGTCAAGTACTTGCATGAGTTGGCTGATTTACCCTTAAATCTATTCAAAACAGTCGTGTTTTGGCTACTTTCAAGATATTTTGGTGATATTTTCTCCTTTTTCGGTTTTAATCGAGTTTGCCTTCTCCGTCAATGATTTATTTGTATTTTTATTGAACCAAAGATGCCCAAAAATGATATAAACAAAGATATGGCAAGTTTTTTAGTGTTACGTTAAAAAGTGCCCTTTTTTCCCCGAGGTGCCCCTCAAAGTTGGTGTGCCCCCCATACCAAAGCTCTGGCTGCGCCCCTGCTTTCGATGCCCATGTCTCTAACCATTGCATACAACCAAAGAGGCGAATCAATTATCAATTTACTCGGTTTCAAAATCCGGATCTTACCTTAACCATGTAATACCTGATGACATCTCACATTACGAGATATTAAACGACGCGAGTGTCTACTGACAAAGTTAAGGTCTGCTCTCGGTTTGTGCTGTGTGATTCAATTAGCGCTGTTTATTGCTCAATTACAGGAGCTGGCCTTACGCCGTGGCACGTGCCGCTGCGTGAGGACCCACTCCCCCGTTCAGAGCACGTGCAACCCACGTGCCGCTCGTAGATGCCGGTGATACGGCGGCGGGAATGGCGCAACCAACCTGTTTTTCGATATTTCCGACGCAACCGTAGTCTGGTGCTATGAATTTGTCATGTCATAATTTTTGTCTCGAATATCACACGAATGTTTCCGATTTTCTTTGCAGATGTGTGGCAAGAATTTGTCATCCGCAGATACAAACGATGAGAGGGCCATTAAATAGAGTCAGAGGACGCTGTGCGGCTATATAGGCTCAAAATTACCTACCATTGACCATTAAAGCTCCACCTTCCATTGATAAGGTCGGTTACAGCTGCTCTTACCTAGCACGAGCCCCGCTGGGAACATGATGTTGAAACACCACTGGGAGTTTCCGGGGTCGTCAAAAAACGGCGGCGCACAACTCCAGCGGAATTTGGTGCATCGTGTGTTTGATTTTTTGTGACTGATCTCAACATTTCAGATCCAACTCACCTGAGGTCAGGTCACCAAGTCAGATCAAGTATCACTCTAAAAATGTCAAAGAGTCGAAGTTACCAATGGTGTCGACCCTAAGCCACCATTGGTCCAAGACTTAAGTATGATCACTACCAAATAAAGGAGAATATTTCTTGACCAGACCGTGGATCGTGATGTGAGTCCCGGTTCTTGATCCACCAGTACCTACACTGCACGACACCTCGTTGTGTCATGGAAGCGTCATTTGGCTGTTGAAACAGAAAACACCATCGATTGTCAGCGGCCCAGCTTTCAACGGCGTTTCCGACGTAGCGACAATGGCGGCGCACGGCGGACATCCGGCGGCAGAGGTGGCGCGGCCGGCCTGCCCTCCATTATCGACCCACCTTCCCTCAGAGGCGCGCAAAGGTGGCTGTCTGCTGACCCTAAGCACCTTCGCGCGTCATACTAAGAGCCGATCTTACAGCTCCTCATTCAAGTGCCAGAGGACCTCCGCTCGCTGCCCAGCGTGTTTTTCAGAGCACAGCTCTGGGATGGCTTGTGGCGGTTTAATAGTGTTTTAGCTACCAGGGCTATATAGCGCGCTCTGGGATTTTACAAAAATAACAAGTGTGTAGGTCCTGGAAAGGGGGGGAAGGGGCACAAGGGCCTTACGTGTTCAATTTTTTTCAAGCATAATGCTTTATTGTTAAACATTATTTGAACATATATTTTTGTTCATTTTGAATAAACGGTCAAAATGCGCAAACATTGGACCAAAGGGCTGCTTTCAGCCAGTGGCAGATTCAGGACTTGATTTGTGGGGGGGGCTTGGAGCCTCGAAATTTTCCTGCCATTGCCTCGAAACAGCCTCCGGCCATGCATGCACTATAGACTCTTCTATGCATTAACTATAGCAAGAGGAACGTCTTCATACACGTAAATATTTTAATACATATTCGACATATAGGTATGCTGTTGAAATACACAAGTAGTAAGATGAGCTGTAGTTGGGAAAGAAAATGGTGTTTTGTTTATGGATATCCATACAAAATCGGTTCTATCAGGCTGTTTATTGAGTAAGGGTCGGGGCTTTTCATTAGGAATAGGATGGGCACATGACCTGTTTGACCCCTCTAATTCCGCCGGTACCACAGGAACATTCTACCACTCCTTCACGACTTTTAATTCACTACCAACCATGATGGGCCGGTGTTACTGTTCATCCGTCAATGGTGGACAAGTATTACCCTCATTTCGTACGTCCCTGCCCACCAATTTATATCTTAAAGATAATGTGGCACCTTTATCATGGTCTCTATATGAAAAAGATTTGTGCAGGATAGTGAGCATGCCGTATATTATTTCAATTCTCATAGAAATACTAATTTTTCGGAAAAGAGGCCATGCTAAGAGCTAAGGCCATCCTCACCAGCCCCGCGCCGGTTCAGTTATCACGTGACAGCTGACGGCTGTCTTTGGGCTCGTTGGGGGAAGGGGAGCGTGGGTGAAGTGCGTACACGTGTGAAGTGTCGTTGCTCCATAAAAGGCGAGTTACGAAATAAAATAAACATAAAAGCAAGGGAGTTTCGGTGCGTTCTATGCGACTGCTAGCTCATTTGATATCCCATGAAGGCACCATATTCCCCGTAACTTAGTCGCTAGGTGATATTTGACTGCAGCTGTTGGTGGGCCCTTAACACGCGCATTGCGGGGGCGGGTACCGCCCCCTCGGTTTTCGGAGAGGAAAAACGGGCGCGTGCGCCGCCGTACTGTTATACCTTTTCCTCATCATTTTTAAACTTCTGAAATTTTAGGTTGGTCCTGGTGGTCACCGTCGGTCGGACCCGACCTCAAAGTTTCGATGCATAGTCGGAGCAGGGTACTCCGATTGAACTCATATCATAAGGCCCACCGAGTTCTCTAAAATATGTTCCGTATTTTTGTATCGATGACCTAGGTCGGTCACGCATGACCTCTCCATCGGAAATACATGAAAAATGTTTTTACGGAATAACTCGTAACGGATGGTGATGGCATTTATTTTAGTGCATTGACTGGCCTGGGCTTTGCGGTTCTATGATATGTTTTTATAATTTGACCTGACCTGACCTCGGTCGGTAACTGATTTGACCTGAGGTCAATTTATATCATTCGATTCGGCTTGCTAAGGGATTCATATAGTTCAGTCGTTTTGTCTATCTTTACTTGTTCGATGTAATGCCCGAAAACTGAATTTTTGTTATCCCTATGACGGGCATGTTTTGACCTCTCGTGACCTTAAATGTGACCTGACAAAAATGGTTCAATGTTTTCGATGGAGTGGTGGGCGCCCAACGCCGTTTACCGTTTTCGCTACCTACCGTGGTTCTCGGATCTTGGGGGGACCCCCCCGTCATGCAAGGTGGCTCGACCCCGTATGCGTGTTAAACCCAAATAGTGATGACGAATCGAGGTATCGGACAAACTTTCTAAAATATTCCCACTCGTGTATTTAGGTGCATACACTGGTATAATTTGTTTTCCTATTTATGTATTTCGAATTTAATTAAAGTGCCAATGTTAAAAACAATAAAGCAATCAGAACAGTTATGGCACAAGAATTTGATCAGCACACATACCACTCATTGCGTGAATTTTTCTTCGCCAAATTAAGGCTAGGTATCCATCTATATTTTCACGAGTAATTACAAATTTCAGAATACAGTCAACAACAGTTCCACTCTGTTAGATGCCATGAGGTACTATTATCTCTGGAAGTGGAAGAACATAACTATAGTTTTTTATTTCTAGCCCACATCCATAAATTGTTCAATTTGTCTAGTCAGCATTTAATAAATGAACGCCTAAACAACACCTAGGCATATAGCCCCCGATATTCACCATATTGCCTAGCTGTAAACCCATACTAAAATAAATTTGAGGCCCAATGACGAACGAGTCATTTTAACATCAGACCACCACAGGAAAACCTAACCAATTTCCTTCTTTATCATCCACGCAGACTCCGTCTCCAATTCCGGCGTGCTGGGCGGCTCCCTCGCGGCTGTGATTTCTCAGCAGCCGCCGGATTGTTGCTGCTGCTGTTCTCGTCCGTCGGCCGACGCCACGCCGGATGGAATCTTTATGGCGAGTCTGGCAGTGCCCGATCGCCACTGACCACCAGCCGAGCCGCCCTATGCATTACAATGGCAGCGGCGGTGGGTAGCGAATGGAAACGACCCGTCTGACCGGCCGGCCGGCGCGCCGCCGCCGCCGGCCGGCTCGGCCGTCTATCACTAGCCCGGCTTAACGTCGACGGCGACGCGGACACAGCGGCGAAAACGACGCTCTCGCACCCGGCGGGCGCTGACTGCCAGAGCAATACCTACTGTTTTCCAGATTGGTATTTAATGTGATCTCAGTTTCACGGGCGGACTGGTGAGCGTGGTGTCTGCGACTGAGGAAAAAGTTCTGAGCGTCAACTTCCAACTTACGATGGAACAATGCCAGGAGGAATGCATTTTTTAGCATGGATCACATTTAGCAGCTGCCGTGAGCGATATATTTCCAGGGCAAGTGTTGGATGCTAAGAAATTAATCTTACAATTGCGAAGTAAGAGCTGAATTTCTAGGAATCGTAGCAGTCCATCGATTGCTATTTTGCTTATTTCTGCAAATAAAGCATATGGGCATATGGGAGGACAGAATGAAATTGAAAGTTATTGCAAAGAGTGCAAAGTTTACCCGACGTTTGCAGTTTGTCAGACCAAGCAGACAAAGTCGGTGCTATTATTTGCTGAAAGTTGAATGCAAGACACTTAGTATTTGGGCCCCGGATTCGAATATTCAAGCAAGTAAGCGTTGTGAAATAAAACACAGGGCATGCACAAAATATGCATACAATATTTTCATTTGCAATAGAGCAAAGCTATCGAAACGAAATGAGGTGTTTACAAAATTGATCTCCCTTCACTTGGCATTTTTAGGATCTATACATGCCATTTGGTCCACCAGCCAGCTGTATGGAATTCAATGCTGCATGGGATATATGGTCTCCTCTGAGAGTCAGAAAACCAGCCTTGAACTTGTACCACTAAATATTTTAATTTCCACCTGAGTTCGGGTGACTAGTACTGCTCTCAGAAAAGGCCACGTACTCACTGAGTACGTTTCAAACCAGTGCCTCTTTGTCAGCATTTCCACCTTTTTGGGTATAATTCCACTATAAAAACACCCCTAAGGCTTTAAAAATGCCACACCCTTTCCACCGGTGTTACAAATTTGGCATAAAATGCTGTAGAGAGGAACAATTCTACCACATCTACTCTCTGCAGTTGGCAGCCTCGAAACAATAGTAGTTAGTTTCAACGATTGCCTTCCCAAGCCGGTCCTCTTGTATCTACCTGTGTACATTGGGAGGGCTAGCCGAACCAGAACTTTGAGGCAAAAAAGAAGAAATGTTTAAAACTAGTTTTTATTGGCTGCATGTTTGGATATTATGTAGAATTTTATTTGATCAGGATTTGAAACCAAATGACCCATTGACTTACACTGTAATTTTTTTAGCATTTTAGATACTAATCACCATGCTACATGGGTGCTTGAAGCGCTAAACTCTCCTATCCTGCTTGGTTTTAGCAGCTTGATTTGAGATGGTGCTTAGTTGGAGACGGTGCTTGGTTTTAGCATGGAGAAGCTAAAAAACGAAACATCTGTCTTGCCAAGTTTTAGGACCTTGACACAACTTCAAGCATTCTTTGTCGAACTGGGGTGCTTGTGTCTAACAGCATTGAATTTGGCGGGAAAATTGCAACTTACGGGCGGCTAGAAAGAAGCATACTCACACTGACAATTAACCACCCTGCTTAAAATAAGCAGCCACAGAGTGGAAAAATCCTATGGGTGCTTAAATCCTCATGGTGCCAGTCGTGTCAACCATCTTACTTTTTCACGTGTTGTAAATTGGAGGACTGCACACAGGGTGGAAGTAAGTGTTTTCATTTAGTGAATACTTAAATATTCTTTAGCCTGTCTTTTGTGCTATGCAGGTCCAGTGAAAAGTTGCAAAAGAAAGCAGACTATTCTGAACAGTCAGGTACAATTGCTTA
The DNA here is from genome assembly GCA_034440635.1 of Lepas anatifera. Lineage (NCBI taxonomy): Eukaryota > Metazoa > Arthropoda > Thecostraca > Lepadidae > Lepas > Lepas anatifera. The sequence goes on from JAOTON010000333.1 coordinate 649,364, forward strand.
GCACATATACAGCTATGATCAAAATTATGGGACGGTTGCATTTCACTACACCACACCTGGTGGACATTAAACACAAGAGTTAAGGTGAAATATAGAATCAGTTGGCAAGTACTAGACTGGCCTGAATGGTCAAGAGTGTAGACAACACACAAAAATCAAAGAAGGGCTGGAAAAGGGAAGGCCTGGCAAATATGATTCACAATATTTTTCTTTATAATGCTTGTATATTCTCCTCCGAGTAAAGTTCAAATTGAAACGATTCTATTTTTTCATTATATGTAGCTGCCCAAAACAGCCGCATGTCTTTTTGTTCCCAAATGGTTGGGTATTGACCAGGGGCGTCGCCACCGGGGGGCAAGAGGGCCCGGCCCCCCTCACTTTTTGGCCAAAAATTTCCTGATATCAGTCAAAATGGGCGAAAACTGGACATTGTTATAACCAGCCGCTGCAGAAGGCAACGAGGAGCCCAAATTCGAACAGTATTTGGTCCTAACGTGGAAATCGTTTTGTCAGTGTCAGTTTGAAGTTTGGTTGCGGCCCCCCACTTTTTTGCCGGTGGCGACGCTTGTGGTATTGACACATTGTTAGAGCTAAGGGCTAAGACATATTTGGATAATTTCTTTCCAGTTCATTTCCTGCCATGTGGATCTTAAATACGGGGGATATATCATACCCTGGCTCTTATACTTCCTGCACAATAGAGAAAGAAGATAGCCAATTTTGCAGGCTTAACCCAGTGCTTGCAGCTTTCTGAAGTTTGTTACTAGCCTGGAACTTGCAAAATGTATTTAAACATACCCAGTTAAGCCCCTCTTAATGCAAAGGTGAGGCGACATATTGAATAAAACAAAACAATATACATCTGTTGAAACCACAAAAATTGAGTACACAGCTCCTGGGCAAAGGAGGTCCTTGGCTTGATTTACCCTTGCCCCGGTGGCGGGTACGAGCCACCTTCGCCCTAGTGGGGGGGCTAAAAAGATCCCCCAACGATCTCAAAAACTAAGAGAGCTAGAAAAAAGCCCAAAACGGCAATCGAAAGCTCTTCAAAATACTTCAGTCATTTTTCTTGTCAGGTCAATATCAACGTCACCAGAGGTCAAATAGGTCAAAATCGCTTAATATGAGGTGTACTAAGAAAACCCCAAATATCTCAGAAACTATGATAGCTAGAAACATTTATCCAACACCATTCGAAAGTGCGCGTCCGCGCTGGTCTGTTCGCGTCCGAATATGGATTATACGCTCAAATATGGATTTCAAATATATATTTCAAATATGCATTATACGCTCAGCACCCCAGCATAAAATCAGTTTAGGGACACTGTCTAGCTGTTATCTCCAGCATCTTGTTCTAAAGAACAATGACAAACCAAAAGAGAGAAACATGATTGACAATAAAAAGAAACTGCTTTTGCTGTCAACAAAATGTACAAGATAATTCAACAGAGACCGTTAATTATGAATCGCTGCCTACCCCGGATGTATGAGAGGTAGAATATAAATAAAGGAACAGATTTCAGCAGAACGTACCATCCACTAAGTTCGTACTATCACAAGCTGGACACGAGTTCAAAACGTGCTTAAAACGTAAAACTTGTTTCGTTTAGGCTTCTACCGAACGGATCTAGAGATCGTACCATGGGGAGCATTCTGTGACCGATCCGCTAAAAATTTCAAATATAAAGCCTTCATGGTCTCCAATTTCTATATAAAAATATGTGGGGTTCAGTGGCGGATACAAGGGGAGGGAGGTGCTCAAGCATCTCCCCAAATATGTCAGAGTGCCTATGTGTCATGTCATATGACATATGACATCTGACTTTTTGGCTTGACCCAGGTCAAGTGAGTCCACTAAACATTTTGAATTGTCTTACGTTTATTTTTTCCGAAGAATATTCTGCATCATATAAAATTGAAGATGAGAGTTTTCTATAAGACACATATCAATTTTGATTTGGGATTCAAAGTCACATCCGTGCTAAATATACCGTAATACGGAACGTGTTAAAGCTATGGCTCAAAGACCGTGTACTAAAAGTGCACCAAATGTCCATCATTGCTGAAAACAAATAGCTATGTTCATCACCAGCCTATCAAACCTGTTTCCATTGGAGGGGGGTGGATTCTGCCCTCTCCTGATTCATCGTTTACCTTCTTAATAGTTCAGGATAGGCGTCTGAAACTTTCTGACGTTTCCTGAAACTAAACTGGGCAGATTCCCGTAATTTTTTAGATACATCTCTCCCAGGGGCGGATCTATGGCTTTTTATTTTGTGAGGATATGTTCATAAGTCGTCGTATCGTGTGCAGTGCGGCTATATTACAACAAAGTCGTCTGTAACAGTATTGAGATCAATTTTATGGTTAAATATTTAAATGATACTTTAGATGATAATTCATTAACATGTTAAACTATTCATTTAGGTATAGGCCTTTACAGAAACCAAAATGGGTTATTGAGTTTAATGTAACTGGATTGTATTTTTGCAGAGTGAAAATACATGCCTATATGACAGTCGGCAGGAATAAAAGTAACCATATTATACTCTCAAATAATTTGGGATTGGTGTTTTTCTAATTTTGGAAAAATATTTTGTGTTTAATATTGTGTTGCCAGCTATATCAGTTTAGACAGCTATAATGCCATAGCTTTGGACGCTGTCACGCCATGTAGCTTCCAGACCGAAGTGGACCGGGTGAAGAAGAGGATCTAAATCACCGAAGAGCTGATTAAACGATTGACCTGAGCTCTTAAACATGTGGAATAAAATCATACTGAATTCACACGAGCTTTCCAATGCATTGTGCAGATTTGCGGTAGCCCCCATGTTTCCGAAGTTTGGTGGGCGCCATCGATGGCCCCCCGGTGGGACGCGGGTTATACCTCGGACGAGTCATAGAGAGTGAGGACTGATAGAGAACACTGCCCGAGTACAGCAAGATAATTAACCAGAGGAGGTGAAGACACGTGCTGCTCATCTCCGTGTTAGATGGCGAAAAGGTACAAAACTTCATTCGTGCCTCAAAATATTGTTGGTATTTTAGCACATCTTAAGCTGCGCATGTCACCTTTCTAATGTTGAATGCTAAAACTTCATGGTGAGATCCAAAAGCCATGGGCGACGGAATATTTTTGTCTGAAGAGGGCACTCTTAATGCTAACGTGGATTAACACAAACCATTGGGGGCACCCAAATCAAAAAAATCTACAATTACGACAGCGTCAAGAGAATTATGGTATTATAACAACTGTTTTCAAAAGACTACAAACCCCTTAAACACAGGAAACCACGTTGTATTTGTATTTCCGTGACCACCAAAAGGAAGATCCCAATTGTCGGTGCAGTCATGGGATTAGAGCAGTTGATACCATTGGCGGATCCAGGGGCAGCTTTTGGAGGGGCCCAAACCAACCTTTGGGGGACTAAAGCGAGAAAATCGCGAAAAGTTGGTATTTAAAAAACGTCAGAATTTGGTCCTTTTGGACGGGGGCAAAAGGTACTATTTCAGACTTGGGTGTGGGCCGCGGCCCTTTTACTCCCCTCCCTCCCTTGGATCCGCCAGTGGTTGATACAGTACACACACGAGTTGTTATACGAAAAGCACAAAACCTACGCGATAAACTGGCTAAATTTCTATAGAAGTATGAAATAAGAAATATGTATATTGTGTATGACTCCATTTTCCTCCACAGTTACCCTGAGTTCCATGGGCCGCCCTGCCTGGTGGCATAATTTTTGGGATAAAAAATAAACAGACTTCTTGATGTGCAATTGGCATCCAAGCCCATCAGTTAGGTGAAAAATTGTAATCTTCAGCAATATAGACATTTTGGAGGCACTACCATGCATATTGAAACTCCAGAAAGCTCATTCCATAGATAAATTTATCGTTTATGTAGGCACATTCCGTTTTCCTATGCCTTCTTGCAGAAACTTCGGGTCACAATTGATCACCGAGAATTAGGCAGCACCACGACTTCATGGAGCCCCAGGCTGCAATCCTTTTTCAATTTCGATTTGAGACGTGCATCACCACGGCTGCAGCAGAGCCGCACAATTTCCTGCCGGCTTTACGGAAACTCAGGGGCCGAGACGGCTCCGGCAGCGCTGGCCGCTGATTGGTCGTTGCGGCGGCGTTGGTTGGCGTCCGAGCGACATGATTGGCGGAGACGCCAGCCGTCCGCCTCATCGGTTTGGCCGTAATGGTTGGTTAGGGATGCGAGCGGCGCGGATGGGCCGTATCATTTTGCGTTATAGCTTCATAACTTTCGTTTACAACAGTGCCGGCTACTTGTTGATGTCGTCAAATCGTGGTACGATGCTGGTAAACTCGGCAAAGAGTGGCATGCAGCTCAACACAAGCAGCGGACAGCTGATCGGTAAGTGTGATGCCGCCGGCTCCGCCGCGCCGGCCGGCGGCGAGCCAGCTCTAAATTAGCTGGTTTGGCCGTTCATTAGGCACAGCCAACATGATAGGGAGCTGTGTGATCAAATTTATTTGCGTGATTACCGCGGTGGTAGCGGAGGCGGGCCGGCTGAGGCAGTCAGTGGGCCGTCTCAGGTCACGGGGGGAGAGAGAGACGTGTCGACCCAGCGAGGGCTCGCGACGGCATGCTAGTTACTTGTGTGTGTGTTGAGCAGAGGTGCAGAAACTTGCCAACTCGGCTACTGGAGTTTGTGACACATTTATGATAGTCGAGGTGCATAAGTGTGACAAAATAGCGATCGTGACAGTATGGTTCAAAATCAAACCACACATTTTCGAAATACAGAATGAAGCGTGTAGCGAATATTTTAATTTAGCAACTCTGTCCTTCAATTGCACAGCGTACCATCAGTGCTACAATATTGGTACTGTGTTCAGTTTCTACTAAAACGAGAGACCCCCGCTGCAGAAAACCCGAAAACCGCTGTCACAGTTGCCAGATTTTAACATGCGGCCCAATGGTGCTGATTGTTAGTAGTTGCCAGAAAGTTGTCGCCTAGATGCCCGAAATGTGACAGTCAATTTTTTCAAGAAATACATGATTGTGGGCATATTTAAGGTATTAAAGATAACGCAGATACGTTATCAAGTACTTCTCTGTCCATTTTGTCAGGTTAAATAATATTTAAAGTTTGAGTATCTTCGATTTAGCGGTCCCTATTCCTTTGAATTTAGTATCAAGTACGCCTAAAAGCTACTAGGAAAAGTACGAAATGAGTGAAAGAAATAAACATAGCTTGGCAGCAATTCTACCTAAACTACGCAACAGCGACAAGACAAGTTCGCAATGTTTGTGTGATGTAGAGCTGCCAAAAAATTTGAACAAGTGGGAAGCTACTTCTGTTGAGGGCATATTTATTAGGTATGTCTGAGATAAGTGCAGGCTAAAACTAGCTGGAATAAATAGTGCTGCCCATGGCTAATCTAAGATGAATGTAGGCTACTTTGATACTGATGCACTTTCACACATCAAACTTGGTTTTTCATTCCTTAGCTTGCTTGTGCCTCACCTTATTTGTGCCCTAGATCAAGATTGGTTAGGTAGATTTGGAGCTGGAGGAAGTTGGGAGAGTTGGCGCCAGCAACAGACTGGCAACAACAGTAATTCAGGTGAGATTTCACGATCAAATTATCATGTCAATATTGTACAGATAGCAAATGTGTGCCAATGCAGTCCTCCACAAAGTGTTAAAACACACACTGGAGAGGGGCCTGGCACTAACATGCACTAGAGGGGGCCTAGTAGACCCCCTTCTCATCTCAGAAAATCACAGAAAATCTCAGAAAGAAAGAGACTTTGAAAAATGCTGGTTGGGGGTGTGTTGCTTACTACCAGTGGTAGTAAGCAACACACAGGACCTGAACTGCCTGGAGTTAAAACAGGATTTTGACTTATACACTGGATCTTTCTTTGATATGAGACTTCAATACCTCTGTACATATTAGGCCAATCGACATAATTTTACATCTATGCAGGGTAGTTGCCTCAGAGTTTTTACTGCAAGAAGGAACGACCAGGCAGGTGATAATCAGGTGTTGGGGTAAAATCTTAAGCATTTGATCTGGCTATAAAAATGCTACCTAAGGTCCACTTTACCAACACATTTTAGGTAGATCCAAATCCTATGTTGACATTGACATTTTTGTCCCTTTTGTTGATATGTGAGATAGAAGTTCAGTGGGGGGTGGGGGAAGCTGTGATCAGGGTTCCCAATTGTGTGTAGGTGTACGCTCCCATTTATAGATTAGTTCCCAATAATAATTTTCATAATTGCCACATTTAATCATGGGGAAATATACCATAATTGGGAACACTCCTTCCAAAAATGGAAACTTCTTCAAAAAGGGAAATGCATGTCATTGGGGAAACTCCAGTCAGAGTTGCCAATAATAGTTATGATCCCAATACTGAAAACAATGATCCATAATTGGAAATTTTCCTTCCAAAACATAAACATGATCTAAAAATGAAAACACAGTTTACTACTTGCATGCGGTAATGGCTTGGTGCTTGAACCTTGTCCGTTGCAAAAAGTAAGAGACAGGTAGATGACATTCAGCATATTGGAAATAGTATTCAAGTATAAAATTATTATTTCAGCTTTGTGTGACAGAGGAGGCATACGTTTCATTGAGTTTGTGACAGCCAGTATACTTTCTGCACCTCTGGTGTTGAGAGGGCAGCCGTTGCGTTCTGACATCGACGGAGCTGATGCAGCATTCTATCCAGGTTGGTTAGGTTATGCTCACGTGGTTCGATTCGATGCGGTTGATGTACAGGGTGTTTCATAATGAATGATATTTTGAATTGGTCATAATGCGGCTATAAATAGGTTTTTGTGGTATGATTTACATATCAATCGAAAGCGAATTTTGGGACATTTACGATTTTTTTATTTTGATAGCTGTTTTTTCATTTTTGCTAGTTCAAAACAGTCTTAAAATGAGTAGAAAATACTGTCTATTCTGCCTTCATCAAAAATTTTAGTAGAAATCACGCGCGTATCATGTGACAAGTATCACGCCAATGGCACCGCAAACATTATATCGTCACTGTGGTACATCACGGTCCACACGCGCATTGCCTCTGGAAATCAATTATAAAAAACACACCTCTCAAGCTTAGGAAAGCTTGGGTCCAAGCAAGCAATCCCCAATTGGTTCATGTCCCTTGTTCTGTGGTGAACAATGAGATATTTTGGGCTGTGCCCGCCGCATCCAGTCATTCATATGGAAGGTAAGCCAATGAGCCATATGGAGCTTGAGCCGAAAGCTTTAAACTTGTAATGTTACTAAAACTTGTGCGTTTGATGTGGATGCTCACGTGCCATTCTTGTGTGGTAAAGCCTTTTTAGAGTGTTGCCAGTTCCGTGTTCTCAAGTATTTTCGGGCATATATCATGTTCCTTGCATCATTTTCTGAGTACATTTATGACGGGGGAAAATATTTGATTCAAATGGAACATGTTTATAGAAAAATGTCCTACAATTTACCATTGAAATGAGCGTTTTCTGGACTGATTTGAAGGATTTCTAGTATTTTACTGAATATTTAAAAAATATCATTCTTTCTGAAACACCCTGTAGATATTCTATTGTGGTTGATCTTCTTGACCATTTGTTATTTTGCTAAATGCATCAAACGAAAAACATCGGCAGAATGACAAGAAGTTGTTTTAAGTCTCTGCTCTTGTTGAGACTAGAATCTAGAATAAAGACCAAGCTAGAATTGTATCCTGGTTTGCTGCGTACAAGAAGCCTCCGAGACACACCTTTTGTAATAACTTTGTCATGGATCTTTAAGTGGTGGAGATCAATGGTCTGGTGGTCCAAACCTGTATCCAATTTTCTGCATCTTAACTCGGCTAAATAAGGGGTGAAGTGAAGATTTCCGACCAGTTAAGCAAGGCCATAATTACAAATGAATTTTAAAGCTGAAATTTGTCTTACTCAAATTTTTTGGCCGATTTCAGTATTATATTTTTGAGGCTTGAAATAAAAAGGTAACTTATTCGAGCCATTCCATTCTCGTAGACCGCCCCTGAATGCTCTCAATCGGACATTTGCCCAATATACCTACACATAAAATCGTTTACCTCATACCCGTTGTTGGCGTAGGTTTGTGGAAAATTCGTGGAAAATTCCCCAGGAATGGCTTCTCAAGTGCAACGCCGAGAGAAAGGACGGACCCTGCTAACCATTCGTGTCAAAGAACACAACGACAGTTAGCCCGAATTTAGGTATCAAAATTCTGACTGACAGATTGCACATGCATAATAACTGCCGAGATGAGGCATTTGAATTCATGTCCTAGAAATAATAGAAAATAAAGGTAATGCTGATGAACAAATGGTGAAGCTTCCTTAATTCAGAGGCATCAAAATATTGTCATAAAACGCCAATTCACTACTTCACAATTTTTTTCTCATCATTGGTCAACCCATTAACGCCCGTAATTCCTTAACAATGCAGCAGGTGTTATTCTTTTAGGGTCTTCATGCTATGCTTCAAGGATACCTGCATGCAAATTTTTCAATGAAAAATACCACCAAATATTTTATTTTTGAGTGACAATTTTCATTGCCAAGGGGCACATGCAGTGCTATTATTTCGGCGAACAAGCGTATAACTTATAACACTGGCGGATCTAGGGGAGGCAAACCGGGCAGTTGTCCTCTCAAACCCCTCGATTTTCGTCAAATTCAATTAAAAAATAATATTTTCTTTATGATGTTGAGCCCCGTTGCCCCCTCAAATCATCGGTCTGGATCCGAGCATCACTTATTAGACTGTAATAATTGTTGCATTTAACGACGTACCAACTGCCAGGGTGAAACGCCGTCGCCAACCCTCACCCTGTTGGAAGAGATTTTGGGGATGAGATCATTTTAGAAGACTTTGCTAACTAGTTAGCTCAGAACGTAAATGCTATTTTCTTATTTCATACCTACACCTTAGACATACGCTTAAGATCATCCGGCTGTATGTTTGCTCGAATAAAATGTGAAAAATCCTAGAAAAATCACGGTCTCTTTGCATGTGATAACCAGAATAAGCTAGGGAGATCTGTTTTCTACGCTGCTGTTTGTTTTTTGTGACACCTGGGACAAACATTGCATTTTTTACATCGTTAGATTACAGAGCCTTACATTGTTGAGACATTTGGATTGTTTCCAGAATTGTATTTTTCTAGTACCTGTCATCCAGTGGCGGGTCCAAGGGCACTAGGAGGCTCAAGCCCCCTCACCGAATTGGTTGGGTGCCTATTTTATTGTTTCGAGTTTGGTATTTGTATGTATTTGCCAGTTTTTTTTGTTTCGTTCTTTCTCGAGACTTGCTTACCTTCGGTTAAGTACTTTGCCTTATACATGAGACTAGCTTATAAGAAGTTCCTTGGGAATTACAGTTTTTTTCAAAAAAACTCGAAGGATATGTTGCATTTCATCACGGACATATTATTCTAAGCAGATTCGGTAAGTTGGAAGAAAGAACCCGATGACCAATCCATTTATTGTTAGCTAACTGCGCACAGAAAGGTATTGCAGAAGCAAAAAAGTATATTCATTACCATTTTGTGCGCAGTTGGCTGACAAGAACTGCGGTGGTCATTAGGGTTCTTTCTTCCAACTTTCAAAATTTGCACTCAATAATATTTTAAGGATGAAATGCAACACATCTTTCGAGATCTTTAGAACAAAACATCAATATCCCAAAGGGCTTCTTATTAGTTAGTGTTATGCATACAGCAAAGCATTTAAAAACGAACTGTGAACAAGTCTCAAGAAAGGAACCAACCAAACAACCTAGCACGTACATATCAATACCGTACTCGAAACTATCTCATGTGGTAGTCTCTTATCTGAATATTTCGGCGATAGACATCTGTTATGTCAGGAAGAGAAGTTGGACAGATGTTTGGCTTAAACCTTCACTAAACCCCTGTTCTGATAGCATAGTATCAAAATTCCCTGTTCCAGCCCATGCCACAAATAATATTTCGGGAAAACAATGAAAGCTGATAAGTTAGGAATTCCTCATGTTTATTCTGTTTAAAACCACCATACGTTCGCTGCCAATTTGTGTCAAGTGTTAATTGGTTACACTGACATGACATGCTGAGAAATGAAAGGACATTTTTTTGGACGATAGCAGTCGCGAGTCCAGAACTTCATATTGGGAGTCTAGGGGCCTCGAGCCTCCCTCACCATTGCCTTGGATCAGCCTCCCGGACAGTCATAAGCAGCACTTATTCAGCCGGCTTTGAATGTAGGGCTGGTACCAAAGCTTTGCAGGACAAAACCTACAAACTTCCCCCCCTCTACTTAAACATGGCTCAAAAGCCCCAAAACGCGTATCTCATGACAGCACAACCATGGTCAAATTGGGAAGTAGCGTCTGATGGGTCAGTTATCCCTGCCAGGACAAGTATCTCGCCCCTGCGGACCTGTTTGCATTTCCGGTGCTAGAAATATAGTTTTCTATAGGAAGTGAAACTATAATTTTGTAAATCCAATTTTGCTCGGCCAAAAATATTTCCCAGGCGACTCAAAACTATCCCCTTTTCACATGAAATGGTACGAGGCTCTATACTTTGGAGAAAAGACTGATAAGCGAGTGTCCCATGCAGCGGTATTAAAACCTTAACCAGCGCATTGGCGGAGATTTGAGCCGCATTCACTTAGACGGAGGAGCGCACGCCCCCCCCTTAAGATCTCGAGAACCACGCAAGATTGCGAAAGGCGCAGACTATGTTGGATACCACGTGGTAATGCTTATTAAAAATTCGAACAACATTTTTGTCAGGTAAAATTTAAGGTCACTAGAGGCTGAGGCATGTCACCATATGGATAACAAGGATAACATAAGGATGTCACTTATTACCTCTGAACTAATAGAGGTAGAGCAAATAATTCAACAATTTGGTGTCCTCGTAGCACAAAAATTAAGCAACATATAATATATCAGACTCAGCAAGTTGAAATTATATTTCTAATTTTTATTTTTCATTTAAGAAAAACCAAAAAAATTCTTTTTGAATATTTTGAACAAAAACGTTTGTACATTGAAGAAAAACAATCAAGAGGCTTACCAAAGACCCAAGGGCTTTGGCCGCACAGTCATTGAAAACTCAGCGATAACGCAAGGTTAAGCCAAATTTATCACTGAATACTATTGAGGAAAATGGTGATTCTGAACCCATAGTGGTGCAGATTTCAGACGTCTGGTTCTCTCCTCCAGGGTAAGTGAGAGGCACAGTCAGAGCAAATATTGCTATTCCTAACATCGTGTCAGGTTCTCGTTCTTCAGGGACAGACGGTGTACTTTGTTTATCTCTCTGTCGACGTTCAGCATGTGCTGAGCGTGGTCCTGCTGTAGCATTAAAAACTGCAAGTGTGTCTACAGAAGCAATAGCTACGTTTGCTATGGAAAACATAATCTGTCGGGCCATCAATGCCGTCGCAATTTCAAGTGTATGATGTTACAGTTGTTAGATGAAGCTGCCAGCTTCTCAATTCTAACAAAATGCTTCCGGTGTACGAGCATGCCAAAAAGGAACATATAACTCAGCATGTTTTTCAAACAGTTGGAACATACATTTCAGGACAACAAACATGTATTCCAAGTCATAAGAACTCATAACTAAAAGTGCAACATATATCTCCACTTTGCTGCCGTGCCAAACTTTGACAGCAATTTGGATTGAAAGCACTGAAAGTGGAATCCATTCGCTAAGACATGTATGAGTAATCTGACAAAAAGCGCCCTCAGCTAGTGTAGATCCACCATGCCAGGGTCCTGGAAGCTCATGGGCGTTGGTGCACGTGAGTATGGCTGCTGGTAGGGGTTCAGTGGGGGCAGCATGTTCGCCCGCGGTGACTGTTGCATACTTGCTCTCGGAATGGACGGCGGTGGCGGCTGGGATGGTGGTGGTGCCGGCCTGTTAACCACCCCTAGAGCGGACGCCATGCCAGACGACATCATGTAGGGCCGCTCTGGGCTGCCGTCGTTCATGTCCAGGTCCACCATAACGCAGTAGAAGAGGACGTCCACGCCCAGGTCGTAAATGGCGAAGGTGGAAGAGCACACTATCCAGCTGAGAATCGCGCAGTAGATGGCGGGAAGCAGCCAGGGTGCTTCACCTCCGGTGAACTCGCTGATACAAAAGTGGCAAACTATCACTGAGGTGACTACTACCACCAGTTTTCCGGCCCCCAGCACCAGCCAGGTGATCGAGTCGGCTATCGCTACCATCGTCACGTTCTTCATCACCACCTCCATGCCGCGGCGGGCACCGGCACACAGACCGCAACCTTCCAGCGCTGTCACAATGTAGGCGCGTCGGTTCATAAACTTGAGGAACTTCTCCAGGCACCAGCAGCAGCATGTACAGCAGCACATGCAGCAGTTGGCTATAGCGCCGACGCGCCGCTCCAACTTGCGCTTCACATACTGCATCACCCAGCGCACTATCTTGCAGATTGTGACGATGAGCGAGCCGAAGGCGGCTGTGCCGATGTGAAAGGCGACAGTGCGTAGGTAGGAGGTCAATGGCAGCGCAAAACTGAGCATCTTGCTGCGGCTGAAGTACCAAGTGCAGAAGGCCATGGCGAGAGCAATCTGATTCAGCGCCGACACAAACCCCAGCGACCACACCAACGCGAATATGTTGTACGCGTGCAGATCGAATTGGGCAGTGCTCACGCAGAAGGCTTTGGGGCATTTTCTTTGACAGTGCTGGATGAAGTCCTGAGGATAGCAGAGGTCTCCAGTTGCATACGTTTCGCACTTGGAGCAATCGCCCTTCACACGCCACTGACGTACTGAGCCGAACAGTGTCAGAACCACGAGCAGGAAGAACATCAGCACGGCCAGCTGTAGCATGAAGCTGATGACCGGCACCAGAGGAAGGGTGACCATGTCGCGCACGGCCGCGCTGCACTGTTTCAGCAGCGCCACCGTCATCAGGATTTTCCTCCGCAGCGCTATGATGACGATCAGCAACAGGAGTGCGATCACTGCGATAGCGATGGTCAGCACCAGCCAGAGACTGCTTAGCTGGGTGTATTGCCTGGTGTCGCGTGTGAAGCCTACCTCCTTGAGAGTGCGGTTGGCGGCCGGGCTGTGCTTAATTTGGGAGTAGTGACAGCCACAGATGATGGCAAGGGCGACCAGCGCAAGCACTGCGCCCAGGAGACCTGTCCAGATGACCGGCCCCACTAAGCAGCGCAGCAGGAGAATAAAGAGCAGTGACAGCAGCAGCGGCAACAGAAGACTGAACACCGTCAGCAGACTGAAGTGAGCCACCACGAACTGTATGCTGGCCACCACCGTGCGGGCACGCTGCAGAACAGGTGCCATTGTTGTCAAACGCGTTGGATTAGGGGGAGGATGGCAAATAGGCCTGGCCTCTTGACTTTCCATTAGCAAATCTACAGACTTCAGCTCAATTGGGTAAAAGTCAGAAAATTTGTCCTCCAGCAAACAATGCGAAAGCTAATACAGTCAAAATCCGACGAGTTTTTGGCGCCATGGGGAAAAGTTTATTGTCAGCAGAAGATTGAAGATTGACGGGCTCATTAAATTTTTCCGTTGGTGAAGCGTATGATTCTTGTCAACAAAACAATGCTAAGAAGCTAAACGCACACAGCTTAGGAATATGGGGCTGCAGTGCGGCGCAAGGCTACATATGGGCATATGCATTACTACCTGTTTTCTACAATAAAAGCGAATGTGGCATCTTTACAGTGGGATTTGTACTAAATTCCGAAAATCATAACCTATATTTCCCGGTTAAATTCCTCCACAAATTGTGCTACAATTGCATGCAATGCGAAACTTAAATGTGTACAGGAATGGATAAAACAATTAAAATAAAACAAGAAATAAAGGACTGCTCCTTTTCCCACCGGGTCAAAGTCGGAACTAGCCTAATTTGGCTGGGGCTGGTGCTGACCTTTGCCAAAAAATTTAGCTCTAGTAGTCATGTAATATAGGAAAAACATGCCTGATATTTCATTTATTGCAGAGCTTACCGTTCATGGATAAGTAATCCTGATTTGTGTTTGGGGGCTTATTTTTTGGTAGTGAGGCTGGACGATCGGATCATTAATTACTTTACAGCATCCCTGATCTTACATGTTTGGTGCGTGCTAAATTTCTCTGCCTTATTGGAGATAATTTCAACGAAATATCTAAAACAATACGTAGGACATAATGTGATCCCGATTAATAGGTTTCTGGTTTCCCGTCAAAAAACGCGATATAATTTAATAGCCCCTCAGCTGATATGAAAAATGACGGCTAGGAATCTGGGTTCACAGCCATATTTTTCAGAGACCAAATGTACACACATGCAATACTTAAATTGTTACAAACATATATCAGGTGACCTAGACCTTGCCTAAAAGCAGTGTCTCTAAACACGGATAAGTTCGTGATTAACACTTTCATCATGAGTTGAAAACATCAAGAACATAATTAGGTAAAACGTGATGTAATTACAAAACAGTTGCAGCTTACAACGCCGGAGGATTGATTGTTAAGGAGATGAAAAACTGAGGCGACCATGAATTCTCTGATCCCGTACTCCGACGTGTCATAAAACAATAACAAGAACCAGTACATGACGCCATTTGACTATTTAGGGCATGTTTGCATGTCGTAATGAATTGTTTCTATAAACTTTTTCTGCCTAATTTCATTGGATTATGTAACCGATATTCTCACCTTAATCACACCCTTAGTGATATTGGTTCCGTCACTTGCTTTCGGTAGGAAATCGCCAGTTCCATTCAAGAATGGGGCAAGAGGATTTTCGGTGGTTGGACGGGTCGGGCCGGTGCGAGTATGATTCGAATCCGTGGAATTCGCAGTAGAATTCAGATGTATGTGCTCTTTTGTACCGCTCTTTCTTGACTCCAGTTCCAGTTGCATCATAGCACGATGCTCTGTTTTAGTCACATTTTGGTGCAGGTTTCTAGAAATGTTTCCCAGATGGTGAACAGTCTGTGCAATGAGCCGGGGAATGCAGCGTTTTCCGACCGGCTCGGAGGGGACGTACCACGCTGCGCAGTGGTAACCGTCCGCGAGTCGCGAATACGACATGTTGTGATTGACATCAGGCAGACAGTACCGAAGACGTTTCTTCAATTTGTCTTCGTTTGCCTTACTGAGAGTCACGTTTTTCCCGAGATCAGGCAAGGCACCGTAGAAATAAGTACTTGGACATTTTTCTACACACATTTGAGGCGTGGGACACCCCAACAGTAATGCATCAGAAGTGACACATTTGGTCAGGTCAAAGAAGAGGAGGTATTTTTTCTTCTCGTACCCCTTGTCGACGCCGCAAATGTGTCCGCTGCTGTCTGACGGCATGGTGAAGCGTTTGATGGAGCCACTCCTGGCTGCTAGTACAGCGACTACGATCCATCCTATTATAAAAGCTACAAACAACACCAAGCAAGGAATATCTGTGCACATTCGGAAACCTTTCACAGGCGAATTTTCCGCCATCTTTCAGCGTGGCTGCCTTTTTACACAGTACATATAGGTACCGCAACCCAACTCATGGAGTCTCCTGCTTCAATGCCAATAGCTTATCTGCGATGTCACACCATTATTGTAACTGCCTATTCATATTTCAATAAATTATTTGGAAATATATGCCTACCAAATTCCTTCACTGTTTTTACCGTCCTGGAAACAACATAAAGTGGACAGACCATATAATAACTAGCGTTTTTCAGTCTGCACGTGCATTTGGATTGACTGATTTCCTTCGCCGACTACCCGCCTTTATTTGAAAGTGCAGCTGTTTAATACAGTTTTCAAACATTTGATTACAACTGAGAGCTGCTGTCGTAAAGGTGAGAAACACGATATTTACCGAAAACGATGGCGTAAAATAGAATTCAGCAGCCCCGTTTCTTTATCATATCCTCAAAAACTGACCACACAAAGCCTGAGTATGTGATGGACTAGTGTTCACTCTTCAGTATTTGTATTAAAAACGCATGATTTATATTAAGTTGTGCCGTTCTAAAACCATGTCGAGCAAATGAAAAAGTTTTCCTTCACAACCGTGCATAATTTTTTTTTAATTCAGTTAATCGAGAAAAGCGCTGGTGACGAGTCTGGCGAGTGACGAGCCAGAACAAGTACGAAATATGAGCACCTCTACTATCAGCACTAAATCCTGTAACCGGAGTTCAAGTTGGCTCAGCTCAATGCAATGGAGTTGGAGTTCAAGTGCAACACGGTGAGGCACATCGAGTCTCCTTGGAGGAACTGGGGTGCTTTGCACAACCGAGGCATTGTGTCATTTCCATGGAAACTGAGTGCACTGGAGGAGATGGGGCCCAGAGCCACAACATTTATAGTATTACTGGCTCTTTAGGTTATGTGAAATCTTAAGTTGAGCACCATGACATCAACAGGAGAACTGGACTCTCTTGAGGAGCTAAGGCTTCGATATAACTTTTTTTAACAGGGGCCGGATGACTGGCCCAGTGCCTTCATTGCCCGTCTTTAGAGATCGGATAGTATAGATTAACGTGGGTTCAATACCACGGCGGGAAACCACTTTTCATGTCCGATCTGAGCCGGTGGAGAGGATCCTTAACCCGCGCCCCACCGGGGGTCCGGCGCCACCTTCGCCCCACCGGGGGCCATCGATGGCCCCCTCTAACTCCGAAAATATGGGCGTTAGCGCAAATCTGCAAAGTGCAATAGAAAGCTCGCGTGAATTCAGTAAGAAATTACTTCGCATGTTTTAGTGCTCAGGTCAATGGGTTGACCTCCAGAAGTCAAATTAGGTCAGGATCGGCTATTTTCATTCAAATATGCAATGATTAAGCAAACTGGGCATAACTCTTATTTCATTAGAGCTATTGAGGCCTGGTAAAGTACATTTGATAGCAAATTGCCAGTACTTTTTCCGCTATGTGGCACGTAAAGACCTCCCGCCAGTGGTTTGACCGCCAGAGGTCACCTCGTGACCTAATATGACCTGAGGTCACGAAAGGTCAAAAGTGACCTTGTTGTATATCAAATGAAAGCCAGTGACAAGACAAACACGATGGTGTTTGTTTCACCGCTCTAGCTCAATTAGGTCAAAAGTTATTGTCAAAATCCTGTTTTTGACCTCTGGTGACCTTGGATGACCTTGGAAAAGTCAGAGGGCAAATATGACCCCTGGGATCCGTGAAAGGGTGTCCAAAAACGTTGTTCTGAGCAGTCTGAGTATTTGCAATCATTTTTGTGGCTTTTATATCATGAAATAGCTTTTCCCATGCTTTTCCAATGGGAGAGGTCGCCTCGTGACCTGACCTCAGGGCACGAAATCGAAAAATCCCGGATATACACCTTGTAGACCCTGGAGGGGTCATGAAGTGTAGGAAGTTTCAAATCGATCGACTTTGAAATGTAGCTCTTACAGAGCTCTAAAGGTGAAGTGAGGTGACCTTGGTTGACCTCGTCTGGTGACCTGACCTTGGGTGACCCGGGGTAAAAAATTTCAGGGATGATGGGAAAATGATGCAGTGAGAGGAAGAGCCCTCAACCGCGGTGCTGCGCCTCGTCGTTTTTCTGCTATCCCGGAAAAACCTTAGGGGCCATCGATGGCCCCGGTGGGGCGAGGGTTAAACACCCACGCCAATACTCCCTGTAATTAAGTGTGCCTGTTGGCAGTGGCCCAAGGACTGGGCTCTCTGGAGCAGTATGTACTCAGCGTGTAGACCTAAACGTAGACAATTGACAGGAGGACTGGGCTCTCTGGAGCAGCCTTGGTTCAGCGTGTGACCCTGTACCATGCCAGGACTGGGCTCTCTGGAGCAATCTTGCTTCAGCGTGTAACCCCGTGCCATTGGCAGGAGGACTGGGCTCTCTGGAGGAGCTGGGCTCTCTGGAGGGTCGGGTACCGCTGACAGACGGTCAGCAGGCCACTGCCGCCGCTGCCGCCGCCGGCCAGAAGCAGAAGAGACACCGCACGCGTTTCACACCGGCGCAGCTGTCGGCTCTGGAGAGCCACTTCGCACGCACCCACTACCCGGACGTGTTCCTGAGAGAGGAGATCGCCTCGCGCACCGGTCTGACAGAGGCCAGGGTTCAGGTCAGCCATACCTCAGCCGCCGATAGGGTCAACACTGCAGCTGGGTCACTAATCACGCGCATTGATGGGGTCTGAGCCACCTTCGCTTTGAAAGGGACAGCATCCTGATCGTCGTTTTTCTGTCATCGTCATGTTTCTGTTCTTCTGAAGACAACCTTGAGGGGGAGCCATCGATGGACCCCACACCGGTGGGGCAAGCGTTAAACAATTTTAGAGGTGAGGTACGGGGTGACCTGCCCTGAAATGACTTGGACCAAAAGTTTTGAGAACAATTTGTAAAAAATGATCTGAGCAAAGGTATGCCAAGTGCGACGGCACTGTGCACCGCATTTATGTATTTTCTAAAACCCGACGGAGGCGGGTACCCGCCTCTGTCAATGCGCGTGCTAATAAAACACTAACTACGAAGTTCTGGGCACGTCGCCAACTCCAATGAGCTGGAAAGGACTATAGGGATCAGATTGCGCTTATTCACAGAACGCTCCGGAAATTACACGTGGGCTGGGGACTTATGGGAGAGGAGGTGAACATTTCAACATTGAGTAACAGGTTTCATGTCATCGGTTACCGCACCTGATAGAGATCATCCTGGCCCCTGGGATTCTGGCACAGACCTTGGCTACTCCTGTGTTAAGGTTTGGAACTTAAACACGCGCCCGGGTGGGGGTCTTTTAGACCCCCTCGGGCTTTTCCGAAGTGACCAAAAATGGCAGCGCGCAGCGCCGCCAAACTTGGTTTGGTGTTCCTTTATCATTCTTACATCTTTCCTGAAAAATTTAGCTCAAGGTCATATAAGGTCAGGTCACCAGGCCAGGTAAAGTGACCGCACCTCAAAAAATGCTTAGGACAGCATAACTAAAAGGCGGGTTAATTGATCAAGTTGAAACTCATACCACATATTGGGCCCACCAGGAGCTACAACAAATGTTCCGGGATTTTTCATATTGGTGACCTAAGGTCATGTGCAGAGCATGACCTCCCCATTGTAAATACATGGGGAAAATCACGAAATGAGCTTTTCTCAGTAAGTATGCATGGAATCAACTTCAAACATCGGTTACGGCTTGCTCTTACCGCATTTCTCAATTTTATGCCAAAAATTTGGTTTGCGACCTTTGACAGGTCACCTTAGGTCAAAAAGCATTTTTAGTGTTTTACTCTACAAATTTTGAATAAACAAAGATAGAACTTTTATTTTACCACCGAAGTGTTTGTATAGTCACTGCAAGTTAAATGATATACATCATGACTATACCAGGTATAGTTGGGTCAGACCGTTGACATGGGTCAGGTCAAATTTTCAAATTTGACCTGGCATAGCAATATCATACATCATTCGATTTGTATTGACGGGACGATTGCAATGGTGCATCAACTATGGCTGTATCTTGCTTGGTTTGGAAGTTATTAGCAAAAAAGGAACGCCCTTATGCATGGGTGGCTATGGACATTCCCAAGAACATTCCCAATATTCAGTGACCTGTAGCTCCCTCGGTTTTCACCTGACACAAAAATGAATGCCACTATATAAAAGAGCAACTCAAGAGCTTTCGAATGGTTTTAACCTTCGCCCGGGTGGAGGGTCTTTTAGACCCCCCCTCGGGTTTTTCCGAAGCGACCAAAAAAACGGCAGCGCGCAGCGCCGCCAAACTTCGTCTAGCTGTTTCTTCATCATTTTTACATCTTCCCTGAAAATTTCAGCTCAAGGTCATATCAGGTCAGATCACCAGGCCAGGTGAAGTGACCTCACCTCAAAAATTCTTAGGATCGCATAACTAAAAGAAGGGTTAATCCATCATGTTCAAACTCATACCACATATTGGGCTCACCAGGAGCTACAACATATGTTCCGGGATTTGTTATATTGGTGACCCAAGGTCATGTGCAGAGCATGACCTCCCCATTGTAAATACATGGGGAAAATCACGAAATGAGCTTTTCTCAGTAAGTATGGATGGAATCAACTTCAAACACCAGTTACGACCTGTTCTTAGTCCATTTCTGAAGTTGATGCCAAAATTTTTGACTTGTGACCCTTAAAAGGTCACCTTAGGTCAAAAGTTTTTTTGGTGTTTTACTCTATAAATTTTAAATAAACTAAGATGGAACTTTTATTTTGTCACCAAAGTGTCTGTATAGTCCCTGCAAGTCAAATGATATACATCATGACTATACCAGGTCAAGTTGGGTCAGACCGTTGACCTGGGTCAGGTCAAATTCTTAAGTTTGACCTGACATAGCAATTTCATATATCATTCGATTCGTATTGACGAGAGGATTGCAATGGTGCATAAACTATGGCTGCATCTTGTTTGGTTTGGAAGCTATTAGCAAAAAAGTAAACGCACTTATCCATGGGTGGCTATGGACATTCCCAAGAATATGCCCAATATTCAGTGACCTGTAGCTCCCTAGGCTTTGATCTGACACGAAAAGGAATGCCACTGCAATGAAAGAGAATCTCAAGAGCTTTCGAATGGTGTTAAAAAATGTTTCTAGCTATCATAGCTTCTAAGATGTATGAGGTTTTCTTAGTACACGTCATATTAGCGATTTCGACCTATTTTGACCTCTGGTGACCTTGATATTGACCTGACGAGAAAAATGATCGAAGTAATTTCGATATCATTTTTTGAAGAGCTTTCGATTGTCGTTTTGCGCTTTTTTCTAGCTCTCTTAGTTTTTGAGATCGTGGGGGTCGTTTTTAGCCCCCCACCAGGGCGAAGGTGGCTCCTACCCGCCACCGGGGCAAGGGTTAAACACGCGCCCCGCTGGGGTCCCTGGCATGACGCGCCTCGCTGGGGGGTGTTTTTCGCCCCCTCCCCTCCGTATCTCATTTCCCAGGATATATTAAGAAAAGTTATGGACGGCGTTCCAAAGCTCTTGACGAGACAAAGATAAATTATACGAAGTATTTTTATGTCAGGTCAATATTGAGGTCAGCATAGGTCAAAGAACGTTCCATAGGCTTACACTGGGCAGTGTATGTACGCTTACCCCTCCAGAATTGTACTCAGCGGAGCTAGAGAAAATATCCATGCATCATTCGATTGCTCTCATCGTGGAAAATCGGATGTTGTATAATATGATCTTGCTAGGTCAAATTGTGAAAATTACTTGGCATCGGGCTAGGTTAGGGCACAGGCTGACTTGGTATAGTCATGTTGCATATCAATCGACTCCCCGTGACAATATAAGCACGATGCAAGCAGAATAGGAGCTTTATCTCAATGCAGTGAGAAGTCATTGGCAAACACAATCACTGTATGCTCCTGTGACCTGACTTGAGTTTTGAGAGGTCAAATGGTCAAAAACTCAAGATGATGGTCAAGATCATGGTAAGAATACACGGTGTGAGGATTTTCAGCTTCATCTATCCAGTGTTTACTGAAAACGGGCCCTATCTACTCTTCACCATAGACTTATTATGTAGTGACCAAAACATTGACCCTACCTTAGGTCAACAATATCGAAATTCCGAGATAACACATTTGTAGAACCCAATGACTTCACCACATTGTGCAGCTTCAAACTGATCGGATGGCTGATGTTCCTTAGGCGCCGCTTCAAACTCGTGATTTTAGGTTTTGAGTTCGGGTCACTTGATCTTAGATAGCCTCTTGACCTGAGATGACCTGACCTAAAAAATTTGGTCAGATGCGAAAAATTAGTCAAGGATAAGGTACTGCAAGTTTCGTTGTTCTGCGTCTCATGTTTTTGCGTTATCTGGGGAAAACCAGGAGGGGCGACTTTCGCCCCCCCTCCGCGCGTTAATAGAAACACAAAATGGGGTCCTCCAAATGGGAATTCTGGTTCCGTCGAACCAATTATGATACAACTTGTGTTTTAAGTGGTAGGCTTCACCTGTCAGTGGGCGCTGCCTGTTGGTGATTGCATTAATAAAACAATAAATTAATAGCTAGGTTAAATAGATTTCTGGTTTAAAAAACGTTAAATATAAATCGTTCACCCAAAAAGTTTGCATCATCTTAAATATCATGCTGAATACTTTGAGTACTTTGACTTGGAGTTTGAGTGCTTTGACATGTTTGACAAAACATATAAAAGACGTTGATTGAAGTATTCATAACCTAACCATCACTGTGTAGTTCTCGTGCGTTATAGAGAACAAGACAAGAATGCAGCATATTTTTTTAAGATAAGGTCGTTTAACGTAAGGGGAAACACGGAGGGTACGAGTCCCTCGGCTTAAGAGGAGGTATTGGGACAGTCTCCCAATTTTTCACTGCAGCAAAAGTGGAGACCCTCGCAGCAGGATGCTAACCATAGCCCTGAGCAAGTTTCGACGGCCCTCACGCTGTCGTTGGTGAACCAAATACGGCTTTGCTCTTCCAAGGGGTCCGCAAGCCAGTACAGGAGGGCTCCAAAATGATCAAGAAGAACCAACTGTGCCAACGAAAGGGTTTCACCTTTCCTTAGAAGGATGAGACCTTTCTAAACGATAGGAAAATAAGTTAAAGCTTCGCCTTGAAATTTTTGGGGACGCCCGACAACCATACAGGAAACCTCTAAGTACAAGAGGCATCGAAGATAGCAAAAGAGGCGAGAACAGACGGCTTTGGGGCAGTTATGACAGGACCCGAAATAGTATTACGAGCTGTTGAAATAATACAATTCCTGATAAAGTGATGGACAGGGCTTAAAAAAGTGGTTCGGTGGTCGCCGACCAAATACAAATATAGATTGCTGGTTGTCCGAACAAATATTCCAGATAAGAATTATTTACTGATTAACTGCACAGCCTGGAAAGTAAAACAAGCGCTGTGAAGCGGTCTCTATTGCACATAAATCAAACATACGTCAGACATCAAACTTACAAAACAGACATATCATGCAGCTTGCAAGTTAAAAGTCTGCAAATCTGTTCGACAAATTTGAATAATACGGAGCAGACAAGCACTGGCTCATCCCGTATTGTCCAACCAAAACGTAGTCCTGTTCCAAACTGGCTCTCTGGGAAGATCTTAAGCACTGCTTTCCCAGGATGCCTGGTCGTGGAATGTTTGTAGGTGCTCATTCAGCCACAATGCCCAGACTGACACTATTTTCTCACCCACTTTAAAAGGGCGCGAGCCGGAAAAATTAACCTGCGGTATGCGCTGCATCATTGCCCACCCGCTATATCGAAAAGCACCGTCCTCAATAAATGTCCAGCGTCTCCAGCCGTCAATATTTCACATTTGAATTCTGAAGGAATTGCTCTGGCGGCAGGAGTTAGCACTTCACCTGTCTACGCCGCCTGTCCGACAACCCGACAACCGACCAAGCTACTCAAACGCATCATTTGACAATTACGAAACGGTTTTTTCTTCAGCATATGATACTATGTAAGACTGACATCTCTAAAGATATAAAATAAATATTTCTGAATAAAATAACATCGATAAGAGCAGTTCTGATCGTATTATAGCTCTCTTTCGATTTATTCCGTTGAGCAATGTTACGTTATTTGTGTACGATTTGGTTGTCCACTGCAGATCTGCGCCGATGACTCCTGGACAACCAGCGTAGCCATAAACGGGGTATGGCAGCGTACCACAGGCGGCAGAGCAGAATGGTGACGTATATACCAGGTCTGAAGCATGGTGCTTTTGGTACCCAAAACAGAGGTACAATAAATCAATAAATGAAAGATGGGTGCAACAAACGAGATCAAAAGGCAAAGGCCGATGTTTTTGAACCAATCCGTTCTGACAGGTGCCACCATGAGTATTCATTTTCCAGCAGAGCTTGATTTGGTCGCCCTGACAAGTAACAAAAAGGTTTTGTGGGTCGCCGGTGAGGACGGTAGGACGGAGCCTTTTGCCCTGGTGATGGAGGCCCCTAACGCGGGACAGGAGACCTCGGTATGGTAGGGGACCAATGCATTTACATGACCGGGCCCCGAATTTGCAAGGAAGTTCCCTTTTAACGACAAACGGAACCTCGAAACCAGCAGGAATGTTTCAGAGGTGCAGAAACTTGCCAACTCGGCTACCGGAGTTTGTGACACATTTACGAAAATTGAGGTGCATAATTGTGACAAAATAGCGATCCTGACTGTATGGCTCAAAATCAAACCACATATTTTCGAAATAGAGGATGAGCGTGTAGGGAATATTTTAACTTAGCAGCTCTCAAGGCCCTAGAGAGGCAGCTCTGTTCTTCAATTGCACAGCGTACCATTAGTGATACAATATTGGTACTGTGTTCAGTTTCTATTAAAACGAGGGACCCCCGCTGCAGAAACCCGCAAACCGCTGTCACAGTTGCCAGATTTTAACATGCAGCCCAATGGTGCCGATTGTTAGTAGTTTGCAGAAAGTTGTCGCCTAGATACCGGAAATGTGACAGTCAATTTTTTCGAGAAATACACGATTGTGGGCATATTTAAGGCATTAACGATAACGCAGATACTTTATCAAGTACTTCTCTGTCCATTTTTAGGTTAAATCAGATTTACAGTTTGAGTCTCTTCGTTTAGCGGCCCCTATTTCTTCGAAATTAGTATTAAGTACGCCTAAAAGCTACTATTAAAAGTACTAAGTGAGTGAAAAATAAACATAGCTGGGCAGCAATGCTACTTAAACTGCGCAACAGCGACAATACAAGTTAGAAATGTTTATGTGATGTACAGCGTGCCAAAAATTTAAACAGGCCGGAAGCCACTTATTTGGAGGGCATATTTATTAGGTATATTTGAGATAAGTGCAGGCTAAAACTAGCTAGAATAAATATTGTGCCCTTGGCTTATCTAAGATGAATGTAGGCTATTGCAAGACTGGTGCACTTTCCCATATCAAACTTGGGTTTTTTTCCTTGGCCCGCTTGTGCCTTAGCTTTTTGTGCCTAGATTGGTTAGACATATTTGGAGCTGGAGGAGTTGGGGAGTTGGTGCCGCAACAGGCTGGCACAACAGTGATTCGGTGAGTTTTCATGTCAATTATCATATCAATATTGTACAGATAGCAAATGTGTGCTAATACAGTCCTCACAAGTGTTAACACCCACACTGGAGAGGGGCCTGGAACTAACGTGACTGGGGGGCCGAGTAGACCCCTTCTTTCTCAGAAAATCACAGCAAATCTCAGAAAGAAATAGACTTCGAAAACGCTGGTTGGGGTGTGTTGCTTACTACCAGTAGTGGTAAGCAACGCACAGGACCTGAACTGCATGGAGTTAAGCAGGATTTTGACTACACTGGATTCTTTGGTACGTAATTCAATACCTCTGTACCTATTAGGCCAATAGACATAATTTTACATCTATGAGGCTAGTTGCCTCAGAGTTTTTACTGCAAGAAGGAATGACCAGGCAGGTGATGATCGTGAGTGGGATGCAAATTTTAAGCATTTGATGTGTTTATAAAAATGCTACCTAAGGTCCACTTTACCAACACATTTTAGGTAGATCCAAATACTATGTTGACATTGACATTTTTCCTTTTTTGATATGTGAGATAGAAGTTCAGTGGGGGGAAGCTGTGGTTAGAGTTTCCAATTGTGTGTACATGTACACTCCCATTAATAGATAGGTATGTTCCCAATAATGACTTTTTCATGATAATTGCTACATTTAATCATGTGAAAAGTACCATAATTGAAAACACTCCTTCCAAAATGGAAACTTCTTCAAAAGGGAAATTCATGTCATTGGGGGAAACTGCGGTCAGAGTTGCCAATAATAGTTATGACCCCAATACTGGAAAAATGACCCATAATTGGAAATTTTCCTTCCAAAACAAAAACATGATCTATAAATGAAAACTCACTTTAATACTTTCTGCTGTAATGGTTTGGTGTTGAACCTTGTCTGCTGCAAAGGTAAGGGACAGGTAGAGGACATTCAGCATATTGGAAATAGTATTCAAGTATACAATTATTATTTCCAGCTCTGTGTGACAGAGGAGGCATACGTCGTTGAGTTTGTGACAGAGATACTTTACCTCTGGAATGTTTTGTAGAGGGTAAATGGAGTGTTACCGGGAACTAAATAGAAGACATCCGAACCGTTTGGAATATCCGAACTTGATATTTGGTACGGGAGACCCCGGTGATGACATTGGAGGCCCCACGACCCGTGCAGAGGAACCTTGAGCTGCTGGGAGGGGTCAAAGATGAAACTAGTTCTAAAACATTAGAACTCCAGACAAGTTAGGATGCACTTCATTTTGTTGTAGAGTTAACTCCCTCTGTCACGCCGAAGAGCACGCAACATAATAGACTAATCGACATACAACTAGTACAATAGCCTCTGAAGATTGCACGTGAGGCCCTAACGTCGGTATCTAGTTTGTACAGGTCTTGTGCAAGGGTAAAGAGCTATAGAGCTGCTATAGGAGGCTCTCAAGGAGATACGTTTGATGGGTCTGCAAGTCAGAAGAGGAGGCCACTACAATTGCCGTTAATGCCCCTGAAATAAAACAAGCTACAAAACTCTAGCCCTAAATTCGCCAAATAAGACGTGCCCAAAAGGCAGGTGACCCCTTAAGTGAAGACCCCTCTTAACTTGTCTCCCAACATGAAGGCACTGGCGGAATCCCTGATCTCTGGTTAAGATTAATCGTTGCCTTTTTCTACAAATATCATTGCACGGGGCAAATACTGCTACAAATTTCGCTTTAGTTATGGTAAAACCCAGGTCATTTGCAATCCTGGGAAGGTAATACATTGAATTTAGTCAAAAATAAGCCAAGTCTGAAAAATGATGTCATGAGCCGGCTTCAACTTTAAACATTATACTATTTTCTTCACCCAGGGACATGTTTGTGTTAGTAGGTGCCAATCATGCAACACACTAACATTGTATACGTACAAAGCAGAGCATGCATAAGCACACAAGCATACAAGCATACATACAAATTTACCGACACCCTCCGGGCTGGCAGCATCGCACTTCAGGGTGCATCGCTGCTCTTCAAGCCACAGCACTTGGCAGAAGCCGAGCCCACACATGAGGACCGCGGGTGAGAGACTAGGCGAGTGGATCACTTTACAGGCCTATCAGACTCACTCGGCCACAAATAGGGACACCGGCTGGTACAGTGTTTATTCCTCTTTGTTGTGACGCCCACCGCCTTCGCCTGGGTAAGTGGCCTCGGAAAAGACTGTCACAGGTCAGCCCCCACCCAGAGGCTGACCTATGGCTGTTAACTCTTCGTCTGGGATGGTGTCAGGCTTTGGGGTCAGCTGTTGACTTGTCAGCTGGGGTGGTGCCAGGCGTCAACTATTGACTTGTCAGCTGGAGCGGTGCCAGGCGTCAGCTGTTGACTGGTCAGCTGGGGCGGTACCCGAAGTCAGCTGTTGACTTGTCAGCTGGGATGGTGCCCAGTGGCAGATCCAGGGGGAAGGCATTTGCCCCCCAAATGGCAAAACTAGGGGCAAAACTATGTTCCCCCCAAAGCGATCGACCTCCTTTTTTCTCTACTCCTTTTTAGTTTATAAGCAAGATTTTGGTGCTTCAACTCATCAACTTGTCTGCTGGGGTGGTGCCCGGCGTCAGCTGTTGACTTGTCGGCTGGGGTGGAGCCAGGCGTCAGCTATTGACTTGTCAGCTGGGGTGAAGCCAGGCGTCAGCTGTTGACTTATCGTCTGGGATGGTGTCAGGCGTCAGCTATTGACTTGTCAGCCGGGGTGGTGCCAGGCGTCAGTTGTAGTGTAGCCTGGCGTCAGCTGTTGACTTGTCAGCCGGGGTGGTGCCAGGCGTCAGCTGTTGACTTGTCATCTGTGATGGTGCCAGGCGTCCGCTGTTGGTCACACTGCTCTAGCTGTTTCGGTCCTGAAGTTTGCATGACAACGTTGGTTTAACCCGCGCCCCACCGGGGGGTCCGGCGCCACCTTCGCCCCACCGGGGGGCCATCGATGGCCCCCTCTAACTCCGAAAATATGGGCGTTAGCGCAAATCTGCAAACTGCAATAGAAAGCTCGCGTGAATTCAGTAAGAAATTACTTCGCATGTTTTAGTGCTCAGGTCAATGGTTTGACCTCCAGAGGTCAAATTAGGTCAAGATCGGCTATTTTCACTCAAATATGCAATGATTAAGCAAACTGGGCATAACTCTTATGTCATTAGAGCTATTGAGGCCTGGTAAAGTACATTTGATAGCAAATTGCCAGTACTTTTCCGCCATGTGGAACGTAAAGACCTCCCGCCAGTGGTTTGACCGCCAGAGGTCACCTCGTGACCTAATATGACCTGAGGTCACGAAAGGTCAAAAGTGACCTTGCCGTATATCAAATGAAAGCCAGTGACAAGACAAACACGATGGTGCTTGTTTCACCGCTCTAGCTCAATTAGGTCAAAAGTTATTGTCAAAATACTGTTTTTGACCTCTGGTGACCTTGGATGACCTTGGAAAGTCAAAGGGCAAATATGACCCCTGGGATCCGTGAAAGGGTGTCCAAAAACGTTGTTCTGAGCAGTCTGAGTATTTGCAATCATTTTTGTGGCTTTTATATCATGAAATAGCTTTTCCCATGCTTTTCCAATGGGAGAGGTCGCCTCGTGACCTGACCTCAGGGCACGAAATCGAAAATCCCGGATATACACCTTGTAGACCCTAGAGGGGTCATGAAGTGTGGAAGTTTCAAATCGATCGACTTTGAAATGTAGCTCTTACAGAGCTCTAAAGGTGAAGTGAGGTGACCTTGGTTGACCTCGTCTGGTCACCTGACCTTGGGTGACCCGGGGTAAAAATTTCGGGATGATGGGAAAATGATGTAGTGAGAGGTAGGCCCTCAACCGCGGTGCTGCGCCTCGTCGTTTTTCTGCTATCCCGGAAAACCTTAGGGGGCCATCGATGGCCCCGGTGGGGCGAGGGTTAAGACCGCGGCGCTGTAAAAATGAGGTCGGGCGACAACAGCTAAAGCGGGCTTGACGCTCGTGTTGGTGCTGAGCCGCGGCGGTGCTGTATCGCGCACGTGCGGGCTCGCTCTGTCAGCCCTGAGGCAGCGGAGGCTGCGGCCGCGCCGGCGGTTTACGGGGTGCTAAGTGGCCGCACATGTCGCGCTGGCTAGAGGAATCCCACAACGGCTGCCGCCGGGTCGGGTGGCGGCCCGCGCTTCACTAGCTAGTGTTCTGCCTATATTGACCGGCAATAGCTCACCGCGGGTGGTCCCATCGACAGCCGAGGTGTTTCTAAGAATCTTCTGTTAGAATCGGTGTTGTATGTATTTCCATACTAGAGTTAGTAAACAGCCAAAATGAGCCCGGCGTGCGAATACATATTACCAACAAAACTTATCACACTGATTTCAAATCTGAAGACTTTTAACAACAGGAATTCTTCACCGTTTGGCTACGTTTTTTAAACTATTCAAATTGTATAAAATATTTCATTTCTACTGCACCTTCTGATCTAATCAAGTTGGCAGGCCCAGGTCAGGTCCATATCGTTTCCAAGGCTCTCCGGTGTCGAAAATGTTTAATTTTTTGGTGCTGGGTCAATAAGTGGTGTGGCACACGTCGGGTTCTGGGCAAAGTGACGTGTATCTATAGTTGAATTATTCGACCGTAGAGACCAATCACTCATCGATTAAAAGTATATTAATTTTCCCACTGGGCCCTTAAAACCTACATGAGGACAGGTTCACATTCCTAATAAGAGTAAAATCAGGCTCTGAATATATCACAGAGGCATAAACTACGCATTTTTGCCAGTTTGCGTAACAACCCCTTGCTTCACATAAATACACCATTATTTTCACCACAAAGTATCTACATCTACAAGAAACATCATTCGTTTTGGAAAAATAACCATTTGCACATGATTGACCTGACCTGCAACAGCATTTATCAACCCAGCACCTACAAATTATATTGAATTCAACAGCTGATAGCCTTGGAAACTATGACCTCTCTCTCTCTCTCTCTCTCTCTCTCTCTCTCTCTCTCTCTCTCTCTCTCTCTCTCTCTCTCTCTACTCAATTAGCTTAGACCTTGTAGCCTAACAACAAAAAATTGATATCAAAATTAAAAATCGTAAAATATATATTCTGACACTGAAAACCCGACTCCACATTTGAAATCAGCGCCATAAGTTTGGCTGGTAAGACATCTTCACACAACTGATCCATCTTTGACACTTGGATTACCATTGGTATTGAAGTATGCCTACCACAAAGCAGTACATAGGACTTTTCACTTTCCAAAGACAGGGTTTTTTTAGAGCTGGACAAATCCTATAACACAGAACTGCTTAGAAAAACAGTGACAGCGCTGCCATAGAGGCACATTAGGCACTGCTTAGCCACTTTTAACACGCGCATAGACGGGTGGGCGGGTACCCGCCCCCTCTGGTTTTTCGGTGATAGCAGAAAAACGGCTGCGCGTAGCGCCGCCGTACTTGGCATACCTTTTCCTTTATCATTTTTACAACTTCTGTGAAAATTTTAAGGTTAGGTCATCTCAGGTCAGGTCACCAGTACAGGTCAAGTGACCCGACCTCAAAAAAAGTTTAAGATAGCATAAGTCGGAGCAGGGTGAACTTATCCAATTAAAACCCATATCACATAATGGCCCCACCGAGTTCTCTAAAATATGTTCCGGTATTTTTTATATCGATGCCCTAAGGTCAGGTACGAGGCATGACCTCTCCATTGGAAATACATGGGAAAATTGTTTTTACCGAATAACTCAGTAACGGATGGTGATAGAGCATTTATTTTAGTTGCATTAGACTCGCCTGGGCTTTGCAGTTCTAATGATATGCATTTTATATAATTTGACCCTGACCTGACCTCAGGTCAGGTCAAATCCTTGATTTGACCTAGCAAGGTCAAATTATATATCATTCGATTCGGCTTGCTAAGAGCATTCATATAGTTTCAGTCGTTTTGCTCTATCTTTACTTGTTCAGATTTAATGGCCGAAAAACTGAATTTACATGTTATCCCTATGACGGCATGTTTTGACCTCTCGTGACCTTAAATGTGACTTGACAAAAAATGGTTCAAATGTTTTCGATGGAGAGGTGGACGGGGGCAGCCCAACGCCGTTTACCGTTTTTCGCTACCTACCGTGGTTCTCGAGATCTAAGGGGGCGGGTACCCGCCCCCCCGTCAATGCAAAGGTGGCTCAGACCCCCGTCAATGCGCGTGTTAAATGTCAGAGTAGGTATGCATTTTATGTGCAATAAATCTAATTTGACTCGATGTTTAAGTTACAGAGAATATTCCTTCTTTGGATCACTGAGTCAAAGAACCGATGATTGGCATCTCTGACAATCCACGTTCGTAGCTCTTACCTTCAACAAGTGTGAGATTGGGCGCTTCGCGATTTCGCTGAATCTGCCTGACAACGTGGCCAACCTAACGTGTGCTTTTTAACTGACATCTCTAATACCTCATTCCTTCGGACGCAAGTACTGACTTGCCTGCAAACCAGGCATGCCTTGGCAGCCAGCACGTGCGATGCCGCGTCTTAGGACCTTGATTACAGCGGATTCATTTATTGACATTCCTATATTCGCGGATTTCTAGCCTTCTCTAGTGCGGGACAGTTGTTTGCCAATTATTAGCAAGATATTTAATTTGTAAAACCCTTCATAAAGAACGTGGGTCATGGCACAAAATCTGGTATATGAAATTTAAAAAATCCGTTTACAAACCGATTGTACAGCGAGAAATTGGACGTCATACAAAATGAAGTGCCGAAACTGTCATTGAAGTGGTAGGCTCTCCTGAGTACATTGTCCTTCCCAGCTTTCTTACCTACCTACCTATTTTTCTCGAATTTGGCCTTGTACCTTCATATACTGCCGCATAACCGTTTCCACAATGCACCGACACATGTATTCTATATATATTTGTAACTTTCATTATATTAAACATTAAAACATAAATATTATTTTTGCTCATCGACTTGAGCTTGCAGCTTTCTCCAGGAAACCTGCTGGATCCGCCCCCGTCCATTATCAGGTAAAAAGCCTGGGCGATGTCCTTACCTCTTAGCCAATCGTGCCTAGGCTGTCATAATGCTCAAGCGCCGCCATCAGAAAAAATTACCCGAAAATTCGGGGAAGAGCATTTCCTTAACTATTACTTATGCTATGCATCTTCCGCTCTCTCCCCTGCTACTATGCAGTTAGCTTTATATATCAGTCGGGAGGTTGTTTGTTTTCAGGACAGTTTTTCTCTAGGCCCACCTCAGCATCATCATCATCATATGTTGTGTAATATTTCTAGTATATAATGCTTTCTATGTGGTACATTTATCGGCGACATCCAATGCGGTGTTCGCAATACGAGATTCAACTACAAATATTGGTTTGAAATGGAGAATAACTCATTCGAAATAATGATATCTCTTGCAAAAATAATGATAAAAATAAAAATGTAACATTTTCGGGAAAAAATATAGGACACAAGAAATATGTAACCCACAACCTTTGGCCTGAACGACAGCTCGGCCTCCGCAGCCTCGGCGGCCGGCCGGCTGAAGGGTAGCTGAGGTAGCTGCAGGGAGGGTCGCCGCCCAAGCGCCGTTGGCGACGCCGCTAATGTCGATGCCGTGTTGGGACCGAGTCTGTGGCACCACCTCCCCGAGCGCCGTCACATCCCCGCACTGTGGGGTTCCCCGCTCCGCGTCGCCGCGAGGGCCGTCTCCCCACAGTCGCAAAACACGGGCCACATCTCGCTGTCAGTGACGTATCCGATGGTAATGGCCGCCGCGGTAAATGTTTCAAAATGTTTCTAAGATAAATATAATATTTTGATGTTGCTTTCAAGCAAAAGTGGGCGTCCATGAGGTTTACCTCTAGATTTAGAAACAGTTACGTACGACCCATTCCGACACGGGTGCACTCACGCTTTTGGCGAGCTTTGCGATCAACTCCCGTAAGGAAGTGAAATCAACACCATCGAATAGCTACAGCATTTCAATTCAATTAACCAAATGTTCAAGTGACACCGTTACCATGTACCATGGGTGTGTTTTCCCCGAGATATTGTAACACCATCAGAATGAACAATTTTGGAGAGCTTCAGTGCCCGAAAGACGACACATTTCCAGCCAGAAAGGTAATGAACATTGAGAAAGCGGCCTATGTTTCTGGATATGTTTGTGAAGGTAAATGCGGACGATTTATCCAAATTATTAGTTTGTTCAGAAAGTCCAAATATAAAAATAATTGATTTACAATCAGCAATTCTTATTATTACTAACTTCTTATCAAATCAATTCCATTCTCCTTCTTTTACTGCATATGTTTCTATCGTGTCCCATATTGATTGGTTCTAAAGAAGACACCCATTTTTTCAGCTGGACTTAATGTGTGATTTCGTTGCAGTTATGCTAGAAAATAACCAAGAGCTATTCAAAAAATTTTAACCAATCCCCATTCGTCATTTTAAAACAGAATCGTCCGCCCGGCTATCTCCAATAAAGACGTCTTACTGGTTTACGAAAAGCCCACAGTTCGCACCTAAGAGTCCAGAAACACTTCATCATAAGGTATGGAAGACGCAGGACCGGGGGTGGAACAGCCCACCAACTCGTCAACCAGGGATAGCGACACACCCTGAGTATTGCAACCATGAAGGGCAACAGAAATGTTCTAAACAAAATCCAAACAGATCCGGCCGGTGAAGTAATCGAAAAGCTCCCAAGGAAGCTCCAAAGGAAGGAAACTCACCCTAACAGAATAATCACCGTCGTGAAGTAGTATAGACAACGCAACTAAGCTCCTTCATTTGAAGTCAGTGGAGAGTTATATGACATTCCATGAATGGATATCTTTAATTTAATAATATTTAATTCCTACAGTATCTAGCTCATAATTTCTTCACCGTTTCTGGTTGAATAGTTCAACGGAAACATCATACACTTAACACGCGCATTGACGGGGGTCTGAGCCACCTTCGCTTTGACGGAGGGGGTACCCGCCCCCCCCGACCCCAAGATCTCGCGAACCACGCTAGGTAGCAAAAACAAAGAATATAAACAGCGTTCGATAGCCCATCTACTTCTCCACCGAAAATATTTGAACAATTTTTTGTCGGGTCACATAAGGGATAACATGTAAATGAAGGTTTTCGGCGATTACATCTCAACAAGTAAAGATAGAGGAAAACGATTTCAACTATATGGATCCTCGCAGCAAGCCCAATCGAATTATATATAATATGACCATGCTAGGTCAAATCAAGGATTTGGCCTGACCTGAGGTCAGGGCAAGGTCAAATTGGGCAAAATTCTTATCATTAGAACTGCAATGACACGGAAAATCTAATGCAGTTAAAATAAACACTCTGTCTCTATACATTACTAAGTGATTCAATTAAAAACATTTTCCCATGTATTTTCAGTGGAGAGGTCAAGGCACGTACCTGATCTCAGGTCATCGATATAAAAAATACCAGAACATGTTTTAGAGAACTCGGTAGGCCCATTATGTGATATGAATTTGAATCGGATAAGTTCACCCTGTTCCGAATTATGCTATCTTAAACTTCTTTTGAGGTCAGGTCACTTGACCTGTACTGGTGACCTGACCAGACATGACCTACCCTTAAAATTTTGACAAAAGTTGTAAAAGTAATGAGAGAAAAGGTATGCCAAGTGCAGCGGCGCTACGCGCCGCTCTTTTTATGCTATTTCCGAAAAAACTGAGGGGAGGAGCGGGTACCCGCCCCCGTCAATGCACGTGTTAATGCCGATCAAACATGGAGCCAACGCTTCTAGCCATGTCTGTGTAATTTCCACGTCGAAATCAAAAGAAACTAAACATAGATTCAAGACAAAGAGAAAATCAGGAATTGGGGGATATAATGAACAAACAATTGAAATTTGATAATCACACCCAATACGTTGTAAAATATTTAGCTGAAACTTGGGTGTAATGAGAAGAATAATATAATACTTAAATGCAAGTATAGCTTGCCTTTTGCATAAATCACACATTTCCATTCTTCCAAATTTCGTTCGCCTAATTGGGGAGGAGGGGGGTTAAACTAGGCCAATCGTTTGAAAAATACTTGTCTACAGAAGAAAGCGAGGAGAATAATTGATACAGTTCGACTTCCTCAGAACTCTAAAACTGTCTTTAAAAATCTAGTTTGCATGAAGTATGTGGCTTAGTCAAACCCTAGATCAGTGGCGCTAGGGAGGCTCAAGCCCTCGAAATGCTAGAGTGCCTATAATTACTACACAGCCGGAGGCCGTCCGAGACCAATGCAGGCCGTCCGAGGCTCGAGTCCCCTAGACCCCCCCTAAAGGAAGTTTTGGATCCGCCACTGCCCTAGAGGATTCTTGTAGTTCACAAAAAGGATTAATCTAGCCTCCTTCTAGTATAAATAGTATATTCAGGATTAGGGAAAATGTTCCGTACGAAACACGACGCATAGCGTGTTTCTCATAGCTATTTTAGAAGAGAACTGGTCGTTTGCATATCATCAGATGTTACCAGCCAAACATTTGAAATGCAATTATTCGTAATGTGTATAATACACATTAAAATTCCTCATTCCTCATCCTCGTTAGTTCCTGAGTTGTTCCTCAGAGCACAAGTGTAGTTAAAAATTTGTGAAGAAATATCATTTGTGTTCATACATCATTGCGTAATCTGTCATAAGATAGAACTTAACCTCGCCCCACCGGGGGCATCGATCCCCTAAGGTTTTCCGGGATAGCAGAAAAACGACAGGCGCACACCGCGGTTGAGGCTCTCCTCTCACTGCATATTTTCCCATCATCCTGAAATTTTTTACCCCGGGTCACCCAAGGTCAGGTCACCAGACGAGGTCAACCAAGGTCACCTCACTTCA
The DNA here is from genome assembly GCA_034440635.1 of Lepas anatifera. Classification (NCBI taxonomy): domain Eukaryota; kingdom Metazoa; phylum Arthropoda; class Thecostraca; family Lepadidae; genus Lepas; species Lepas anatifera. Next base: position 685,225 of record JAOTON010000333.1, read on the forward strand.
CTTTAGGCTCTGTAAGAGCTACATTTCAAAGTCGATCAATTTGAACTTCCTACACTTCTGACCCTCCAGGGTCTCAAGGTGTATATCCGGGATTTTCGATTTCTGCCCTGAGGTCGGTCACGGGCGACCTCTCCCATTGGAAAAGCATGGGGAAAGCTATTTCATGATATAAAAGCCACAAAATGATTGCAATACTCAGACTGCTCAGAACAGCGTTTTTGGCACTCTTTCACGGATCCCAGGGTTATTTGCCTTTGACTTTTAGGTCATCCAGGTCTCAGAGGTCAAAAACAGTATTTTGACAATAACTTTTGACCTAATTGGCTAGAGCGGTGAAACAAACACCATCGTGTTTGTTTGTCACTGGCTTTCATTTGATATATGGCAGGTACTTTTTGACCTTTCGTGACGTCAGGTCATATTAGGTCACGAGGTGACCTCTGGGGTCAAACACTGGCGGGAGGTCTTTACGTTCCACATAGCGGAAAAGTACTGGCAATTTGCTATCAGATGTACTTTACCAGGCCTCAATAGTCTAATGACATAGAGTTATGCCCAGTTTGTTAATCATTGCATATTTGAGTGAAAATAGCCGATCTTGACCTAATTTGACCTCTGGAGGTCAAACCATTGACCTGAGCACTAAAACATGCGAAGTAATTTCTTACTGAATTCACCGGCTTTTTGTTGGATTTGCGCTAACGCCCATATTTTCGGAGTTAGAGGGGGCCATCGATGGCCCGTGGGCGAAGGTGGGCCCCCGGGTTAATCTATAATGGCATAAACGTACTGGTTATCATATGCAAGACTGAGCCTGTATAGTGCTGTTGCTTTACATCGCTCAGTCTGGCCCAGTTCAAGCTTGCCTTCTTGGGCTGGTTTAGGCGGGAGACTCAACACCCGCACTGGAGAGGGTTCTGACACTAACGCGCACTGGAGGAGGAGGGCGGCTCGTAGCCCCCGCCCCCTGAGATCTCGAGAACCAAACAACGTACAGAATCGCCCGTTTGGGGTGTGTAGGGGCTATACTAATCTACATCACAGCCAACTTCCATCGACCCAGGCCAATATCTTCAAGGTCAAACGAGGTCATAAATGTCAAATATTGACCGTGCTGAGGAACGATTGGGAAATGCCGCAATTGTGCGGCAACAAGTCGAGAATATACTAAAATCGAACCATGGTCGTAAAGCAAACACCCCAACAAATATTTCCAATTTTTCAGGCCAACGTTATTCAAGACCGTTAACTTATGAGTCCACAATGTGGTATGCCCTAATAAGGAACAGTTTCCTAACAAGCATTATCGTACGCGTGGGCGGGAATTGAGAATTGACCTTGACTCATGACCTTGACCTTTACACTGAGTTACCTTAACTACGACTTAATAGCCTTATATACGTCATACTGGGTAACGCCATTTGACCGGAAGCACTGGGCTCAATGACCTTAAAAAGGATTTATTATATTGATATATTAACCTATACTTATATTTTGCTTGTTGATATATTGATATATCGACTCGGATATACTAACCTAGGGAAATGAAAATTGGCTAGAATGTAGATGATGATAGCAACCAGTATACTATAAAACAGGAGTTTTGATTGTTTTCTTGTTTTTTTAGATATCAAGGTGGGGCCGAATAGGCCCCTCCCCTATCAACTGGGACTTTTTAGAGCGGTTACAAAATAGGGTTAAAGCCAAATAAAACGATAATGCCGAAAGTTGTTGACTACTTTTAGTTAAAAAAAACGATGAACAAAGACACCATATGTAGTTTAAGTTTCGGATGCCACTATAACCATTTGACCTGCCACTTATTTCACATCGATCATCCATTATACACAACTAGATAAAAACGGAAAACAAAACTAGCGAATGGAAACAGCCTAAACATATCATGTGTATGAATAGTATTCTAAATTATTTGGCCTATATAAATAATTTAGAACAAAAATTTCGAGTCTCCAGAAATCCTTCCACAAACCCATTGAATCATTTTCTCTGGTCTCTAAAACGGATCATACATGTAATTAGCTCTTTACAGTTGTTAAGAAATATACAGAAAGTTTGTAAGAAATAAGTAGGACACACGACCTTGTGCTTTCCGTAAAACAAAGGAGGGCGTTGCACATTCAGTTAATTAAAAAAAGGCTAAGCAGTACATGGCGAGGTACAGATTTGTATCCGTCGACGGACACCTTTCGTAAGCCTTGTGGCATGAATGTTATTTCCACTGAACAAGTTAAACTGTTCGTCTTCCATGGACAAAAATAATGACGGACAGCATTTGTATTTCAAAACGAGTGCGTCATATTACCAGGGAGATTTCAAGAGGCTCAGTTCCCGTTAGTCAGTACCATTGATACCCATGTTTTCAATTCGTTGGTGATAGTATAGTGCGTCCTTATTTTGATTTGTCTACAAAGACTCCGAGAACCACATTGTCATAAAAGGATAAGAGAATGCCAAAAGAGTTCCATAATGTGCCCAGCAGTGCAAGCCATCTTGCATCAATATCGAGTACAAAACAACGCATTAATGCGCACCTTCTCTGAGATGATGAAGAAAAATGATATCGCAACTAATCGCTCAGCAAATAAAACTCGCCATTGTCAGTGGTTTAATTAACAGACTACAACAAACCAATCAGGGCTGGAAAGCCTCCGACAATGACAGAGCCGGCCGACCCCTGACTGTGTGTTTGCCGGGGTATCACCATGCTCCCCCAGCGGACAGCGTTGGTGCGGATTTGTTGTAGCGTTAATGTTCTTGCGCCGCCGCGTGCAGTCTCATCGAGGGATTTGGGCGTCGGGTAATGGCCCCTGGCTCCCCAGGGCTCGCTCATACGTCATTCCAAATTAAAAAGTCTCGCCAAAATGGACGCAAAGTACCCCGGTACCTACTCTGATCGATATGGTCGATGGTACATCGAGATGTGGTGGGACTGGAAATACAATCTCCACCTCCTCCACCTAGCTTTCTCTCTCTGTGACTCTCTCTCTCTCTCTCTGTGACTCTCTCTCTCTCTCTCTCTCTGTGACCCTCTTCTTCTGTGATTCTCTCTCTGTGACTCTTTTTCTCTTCTGTGCTCTTTTCTCTGTGACTCTCTCTCTGTGACTTCTCTGTGACCTCTCTCTGTGACCTCTCTCTGTGATCCTCTCTTCTGTGACTCTCTCTCTTCTGTGTCTCTTGCTCTTTTCTGTGATCTCTCCTTCTCTGTGACTCTCTCTCTTGATCTCTCTCTGTGACTCTCTCTCTTGGTGTCCCTGTGACTTGTTTTTTTTTTCTCTCTCTCTCTCTCTCTCTCTCTCTCACAGCAATTCCTTCATGCACATGATTGCTAATTTGATAGATCACATTATGCATTCGAAATGCTTGTTATTTGTTCTGTTAACACCGCACTAGGGGGAGGGGCCCAGCACTAACGCGCACTGGAGAGGAGGGGGCTGGCAAGCCATCATGGGATCTAAACAAACTGAATATTTTGTATGGTGTAGGCAAGACGGGGCAACTGTCACTCAGTGCGGTGACTTGATGGGCTAGGATGCTATACTGGAATTTCTCACCAATTTAGACACCACGGTGCTTCCAGACCAGATCGAGGAAGTCAACGCCAAATTCCTGGACAAGATCGTGCAGGAGCAGACTTACGCTGCCGTGTTATTCTACGCATTTTACGAATAAACGTTTGAATCTTACGGCGGCGTCCCGGTATTTAGGGCTCGGCCGGGCTGGTGTGCTGTCTTTTTTTGTACTGTTGTATGTTTTATGGGTTATATATATATATACTATGGTTTCAATAATAAGAATATTTTGTTTATAGAAAAACTACCGCTTGTGGGTTTGTGGGGAGCTATAGTGATCTACATACTAGCCAACTGCATTGGTGTAGGTTATTTGACCTGCAAGGTCAAAAAAGATCATTGCGGTTAAATCTCGGCCGTGCTGGTTGCCTATGAGGAAATACCGCGATTATGCAGGGAAAGGCCGGAAATATACTGAAATCACATCACAATCAAATAAAAAGTAAATAAAATCCTGATATTTTGGGGTAAATGCCGTTGAAGGTCATTGACTTATGACATCATGACATATTCCTCATAATATACACTATGACTAGCACTCTAGCAGCCTTGGGGCGGGAAGTGAGGATTCACATTTACCCATGACCTATGACGTTAACCTCAATGTTGAACTACCTAAGCTATGACGTCAAACATAATATATGACATACTTAACATCATTTCACCAAAAGCCCTGGGATCACTGACCTTGAAAATGCTAGCATAACCCTGAACTGTGACCTTGACAGATAACGTCGTTTATATGACATGCGCAGAACAATTTGCACCACGGAACAGGTGGGTGTCGTGCAAAAACACGTGCTTGGAGTTTTCGTCACAATTTTGTTTTTAGAGATCTGCGGGCACAATGATGATTTAAAATTCTAATTTCGAACGTCACATCCCTAAAACATTTATTGCCATGCATTGGGGGATATAAAAGAAGGCATAATTAAGTTTCCCAGCTGTCTGATAAAAATGACCGTAAAGCTCATCTGAGTTGAAAGACAGTGCCCGGGAAACCCTCACAACATTGAACAGCACTTTTATTGGCTCATAGATTAACAATATGGGACAACAGTAAATTTATATGTAGCCTATTTAAACTGGAAATTTGTGTTAAAACACCGGAAACACCTATTCCGGTGACCCTTTAAACTTATACAACGTCAACGAGACACGACGTTGCCGGCCGTATGAGTTCACGTGACATTACAATATAACGGTATCGACGGTGACGCTGAAAGCCCGAGTAGGCGTCGAAGGTAAAGGCTAAGGGCTGGATGAATGTCTTCCTCAAACGCTATTGCTTTTGTATATTGAACCACTTTGTCTTTCGAGTCATATCGAATCGAGTTATTAAAAATATATGACATTGTTCTTGAACAGAATATTATAATCTTATCAAAAGTCTTGAACCAGTTGATGTCAGAAGCTATCTCATCACTTTTTCATCGGCATTATCCTAACCAAACCCGTCAGACTCTGCATTTTCATGTTCCATTTCCAGCTACAAACTACCGAAAGTTCTCTTTGCCATGTTCAGCTCCTAAAGTATGGAATACAATTGTATGTTCAATTTTTCCAAGTATTAATGAAGTTTCACTACAAAAATATTTTAAACGGCCATGTAAGAAATTATTTCATCAATAAACACAGAGAACAGCAAGATAACTAGCTAGCCTAGAAATGTGCCAAAATCCATCCTTCTTTTCCTCTTTCTCTAGAAGTAATGCTCGTTTATAACTATCTCGCTTGCCTTTTGGAGCAGTTATTTCTCTATAGAAATAACCCATACATACCCTTACTCTGACCCTTGTGGTTCCCTCGAATGTTACTAGTTCGTCTATCTTTTCGGGGGACCACAGGGCCATTATTGGGGAAGTAAATTTATTAGCATTAAGTTATATAGCGTGATTAAAAAACAAAGCAGGGAGTGGTGCGACCCTGTTACAGTAACTAATACTTCTAAACCTGTTTATAATGGAACTTTAGTAGCAGGGTCGCACGGGTACGGAAGGACACTCCTGTCTATCTATTAAAAGGGAAGTGAGTAAAAAAAATGAGTCGCTGTACGATATTTCTGACGTTATCAGGCACTCCCTGGGGGGGAATTTGAACACTCCTAATTTTCACTAAACAACGTGGAAAAAAACGCAGAACATTGAAATTTACAGGACCTTATCTCTGATTAATTTCAGGCATCTGACCAACTTTTTTGGTGAAATGACACCAGATCAATAAACTATTAAAAATCAAGTGACCCGACCTCTAAACTAAAAATCACGAGTTTAAAGCAGCGCCAAAGGAACATCTGCCAACTGATCGATTTAAATCATTCATGATATGATGAGGTCATTAGGGTCTACAAATGTGCTGTTTCGGAATTTTCATATTTTTTACCTAAAAAGGGTAAATATTTTCGTTACACAGTTATAGGTAAGTCTATGAAACATATAGGGCTTATTCTCAGTAAATATTGGATATAATACTTGTAAGTGCTCATAATATGTATTCTTACCACGATTTTGAACATAAAAATTAGCTTTTGAGCATCTGACCTCTCAATGGTAATATCAGGTGACATGAGGTTAACCATATTATGTATTTTGTCAATAGCTTCGTACTGAAGGCCTGCATTTTGTTTTCATTGTCCTTATCTTGTCACTAGGAGTCGACTGAAATGCAACAAGATTATACCAGGTCACCATGTAACCCTGACTTAGCTTGAACTTGGATTCATTTTTACCATTTGGCCTAGTAAGGTCATATTATACATCAGTCGATTCACCACTATGAGAGGATTTCATTGCTTCCTAAAGAGTTGCTCTAGCTCTACTTAGTAACAACATATAGACGAAAATATACACCACTCTGTTGTAACCCTATGGATTCTTTCATAGCCTCTGGTGATATCAATATTGACTAGACATAGATAGTTCCTATGCTTCCACTTTATCTCAAGAGTTTTCGAACACTGTCCGTAATTTTGTTTTGACTTTTCCAGGAAATGAGATATGGAGTGGGGTCGAAATACGCCCTCCCCCTTCCAGCGGGACGCTTTATGCCAGGGATCCCAGAGCGGCGCGTGCTATGATATCAAGGACTAAAGTATTTTAACGAAATTTGAATGTAATGCTTCATAAATATATCACATACGCTTTACTCCAATTTAATATTTGTCCGAGCTCCATCGATGTAACAAACTAGGGAGTAAAGCCACAAATGTGTTATTGTGACACACGTTTGATTCATTTTGACATGTTTTAGCTTTGAAAAAGAGCCATGAAGCTGTAAATCTATCCACACTATTTCAAGTGTCCCAACTCAAGTCTAGTTCCATTATCTAGGCACGCAGTTTTGCGTGCAATATGTACATATTTAGTTTATACCAAGGTAATCATCATGCTCCTGTTACGGCTGTAGGTAAGAAAGCTAAACCTCGCATCAGGTAGACCGTTTCTGTGAGACGTGATGGCGAATAACGGTGCTTTGGGGAGGTATTTCAGCCCCCTGTCGGGAACTTACGCCTCCTGCGTAAGTTTTATGTCTGCCTGGCTGAATTATGGCACGGTCTAGAGGAAACGAGAAGACACGGCTCGCACAAAACTCAGCAAGTTCTACAGGGATTAACGGATGGCCACAGAGTGGAGAAGGCAATGTAATTTGCGATATGTGCGCACAGGAAGTGTAATTCGGCCTGGAACAAAGTGGAATAGACGACCACACAAAGCTGTCTCGGGTACAGAAGTACAATGAATGATTATGTCAATAATGTAATATTCGTTCTACAAAAGCTTTAAGAAAAAAGCTTGCACGCGTAGGTCGGATGGCAACTGACACACAAGACGGTGACTTAATATAGTTAACCGAAAGAACTTTGTCGCCCTGAAGGACAAAGTATACATCGCTCGAAATCTGAAAACGAGCTGTTTATAGAGATATATACATGTATATGTGGATAGAGATGTTTTTCCAAATTTCTTTTTCGTATAACACTTTCGGGTACTTCACTACGAATTATTGCACATCAAATGAAATCTCACGAATATGAGAACGCAGATCTTTCGGCAGAACCAAGGCGTCTTATGGGAATTCATTTACACATCCTTTTCAGTGCGGAGGACTTTCAACGCTGTCAGTAAGCAGCTATTTCCATGCTATTCATACAGCCTATGCCTTTACGTCTGGCTTGCGGGTCAGGCCTGAGCCGAAATGCTTGCCTTTTGGCGGTTCTACCAAGTTGTTTAACTCCAGATGTTCCTTTTTAATATCAAGTAAGAGAGAATTATTAATACCAATATGTGTGTTTTAATACTGCTGGTTTTTGTTATCGTGAACCATACCCCGATTCTTGCTTTAGTCGTAGCCAAAAAACAGGTATGTGGCTTAACCCGCGCCCTGGTGGCTTCGCCCTGGTGGGGGGATGTTTGAACACCCCCCCTTCGAACTCGGCTCCGGTGCGAGATAGCAAAAAAAACGTGAAGGATGGTGGATAGCTCATAGGAGCTCATGAAGAAACTACTTGGGCCACATTTTGGCTCAGTTAAATATTGAGGTCATGACAGTTCAAATAATGTTGCAGATAAAAGAATAGTTTTTGGACTCTACAATAATTTTAGGCACCATTCGCTTCCCCTCTTTATGGTGAATCGAATTGTGTATGATATAACTTTACTAGGTCAAAACACGAAAATGGCCTGACCTCAGGTCAGGTCAAAGTTACTATCCAACCCATCAGTAGTGCGTTTCCCCAACCAGAGTGTAACGTAGACCTCTGATTATTATAATCAGCATCGCCGAGTGTGCCTGAACGCTTATGTTCCCCGAGCGAAGAACAAGCCTTCGTATAAAACTGGTCGCAATTGGCGTGCTTTTAATCCAGACACGTTTTTATCTGATGTGGCGTCTATTGACTGGAGCAATGTTGTGAACCAAAATGATGCATGCAAGTTTCAATGGGACATGTTCTCATCCGCTGTACTGGACATTTTGGATAGGCGTGCTCCACTTCGTCGTTACAGGGTGTTTAATCCTACGCCCCCGCCAGTGTCGGAAGATACCTTAGGTCTGATGGCTCAGCGCAGGGAGGCCAAAGGAAATGGTGATCCATTATATCAGCAATTAAACATTCTTACCGAACGAGCCATACGGAGAGACTGCCGAAACGATATCTGCAAAAATATTCAAAATTCTTCTTCATCTGACCTTTACCAGAATTTGCGGCCCATCATTGCCCCAAAACATGGAGCAGTAGCCCAACCATCGAACTTGACACCAAATGATCTAAACAATTATTTCACATCTGTAGGCCAAGATACGAGAAGTAAAGTGGAATCGGAATTCAGGCACTCTGGACGCCAGTCACTGAATACTCGACTGTCGCGGGTTAACGCAGGCAGTCTAAGAATTTCACCGGTTATCATCGAAGAACTCCAAAAATCTTGTTTTCCATGCCAAACAAAACTTCACTCATCAAGGATGATATACCGGTAAAAATTTTCAAATTAGCCTTCCCCATTTTAGGACATTTGCTTAGAATCATCAACAAGTTTTGTTTCAGAATCCGTGCCATCGAAATGGAAGGAGGCTATAGTGGTGCCATTGCACAAGGAAGGAGATGCGTCGGCCGGGGCAAATTTCAGGCCGGTTACAAATATTCCTACGATTTGCAAAATTGTTGAAAAATTGGTACTTCTCCAGCTTAGTCAATACTTCGACCAGCAGCACGTTTTGGCTGACGACCAGCATGGCTTTAGATCTGGGCGCTCAACAGCCACTGCTCTTTTAGAAATTACCGATGAAATTTTAAAAGGGATGGACCGCTCAGAAGTGACTTTTCTAACCCTAATTGACTTGAGTCGTTTCTTTGAAGTAATTGACCATGGGGAACTTCTGAATAAATTAGAGCTTTTACAAATTCATCCGGGCTGGTATTCGGAGCTATCTTAGCGGACATGTGCAACGAGTCCAAATCGGGGATAAAATGTCGGAACCCTTCCCTATCAATATGGGTACTTTTCAGGGCACATGTTTGGGCCCTGTGCTCGCAAATATCGCGGGTAATGATCTAAAGTGTCACATCCCATCACATTGTAATGGCTTTCAAGTTTAATGTATAAGGTACGCAGACGACATACAGCTAGGAATCACTGGTCCACGTGGTCGTATGCCTGAAATGAAAAATTGTTTGGAAGAAATTCTGGAAGTGATGACCACATGATTTCAACAAAACGGGATGTTGGTCAATGCCAGCAAGACAGAGCTTCTCCTGTGTGGCGACCAAAGGTAGCTAAAACACATATCGCAACCTGTACACATCCAGTTTATGAATGAGGAAATTGGAAGTAAAAATGTAGTTAACAATTTTGGGGTACTTATGGATCTCAATCTTTCTTGGTCTCATCATGTCAAGTGTATATCGGATCGCTGTTTTGGTATGCTTATTGCTTTGTATAATGCCAGACATGTTCTGCCCGCTGAAGTACTCCTCTCGTGTTATTGACTCGCTTGTATTTTCTCATGTTAGGTACTGCATTCAGGTCTATGGAAGCACAAATTCTGAATCAAAGAACAAGATACAGAAAATCTTTAACTTTGCGGCCAGAATAATATCAGGTCGAAGGAAGCACGACCATATTTTGGATGTCATTGAAGAGCTGGGATGGCTCAATGCTCAGCGTTTTATCGAATATTTTGACATGTGTATGCTTTATAAGTTGATAACGACAGGTTGCCCTTCGTCCGTGATAACGAGCCCTTCGTCCCTGGCATCGAATTTTCGTTTTAAACGTGATGTTTTGAATCGGGAGACAAGACAATTGGAACACTTGGCACTCTCAAAGCCGAGAACAAATTATGGAAAATGTAGCTTTGTTTATCGTGTCTCATCGCTTCACAACAATATTTGTGTACTTGTTGGAAATCCTCGGGCAACAAACTATTGTGTCTTCAAATAGAATATCAGGCGCGCTGTGCCGGGTGATCGGATGGATTGAGTGCTCGTAGATACATAGTATCATGCTTTACATTTCTATTTTAATTTAAAAATTCTCATATCATGTTCGGGCGTGTAGTTTTTGTGTTCAGTTCGTGACGATGTGCTGGAGCACTGACATTTGACTATGTTTTTGACAAAGGTCTAAGAATAACCCAATGTGTATGGAAAGACCTGCTGATGTGAATACATATATACACACATATAGTCAATATGAATATCAATGGACTTGCAATAGCAATCCAAACGTTATAGTATCAAAATAAAATCTGTATCATCATTGCTTACAAAATTATTGACTTAAGTCTGAAAACTGCTTAAGTAACCCCAGATGACCTCTCAGAGGTCACAGGTTAAAAATTGAAACATGGACATGGAAAGAGGACAAGGATACTACGATAAAGAGAATACGAAGGTATTATCAGGTGTATCTACACAAATACAGCCCAATTCTTGCTTTCCCCATGCATTTCCAATGTATGGGTCATGATCCGTATCTGACCTTAGGTTATCGATATGAAAAATCCCGGAATATTTTTGTAGCACTCTGTGGGCCCATTGTGTGGGATAAGTTTTAATCCGATAGATTTACCCATTTCTTACTTGTGCCACCACCTTAAACATTTTTTGAAGTGAGGTTACTTGACCTGCACTGGTGACCTGACCTAAGATGATCCAGCCTTAAAATGTTGGGTAAATTGGCGGATTTGATCAAGGAGAAAGTGTACCAGGTACGGCAGCGCTTTGCGCCGCCGTTTTTTCTTGCCCCGGAAAACCCCGAGGGGAGTGTTTAAACACACCCCCTCCCACCGAGGCGAGGTTCATGGACTACGTACACATTTACACATAACAATGAAATGTGTAGCAGTGCTCATATACGGTGCATGGTGGTTCTTGTCAGTGGCGGGTCCAGCATTTCATTTTGGGGGCGGAGATGGCTAGGGGGCTCGAAGCTCCCCCATTGTTGGGAGCGACCTCCAGCATATACCATATACACTCTGATATTTCAGGGGAGGGGCTTGATCCCCCTAGCCGCCCTTGCATCCACCACAGGTGTTTTTGGCATATTTTGTTTTCAGCAAAAATAATTGGAAACAAGCTTATATGACTGGATGGTGAGACAGATTTTATGCGCTTATGTGTTTCTGATGTTTGTAATAATTGTATGTGAGCTTCCCCGTACTTTGCGTGATGTACTGCTTCCTGCTGGTAATGTACTGGCATTATGAGCTCCCTCACTGGTAGATAAAGACTGTGATCTCTCCTCGGTTACTAATTGCCCTGTGATGGTTGATAAGCTGCCTTAGAGGAATGTACTTTGTTCATTTTTGTTTCAAGCGTAATGACAGACTGAACTGTAGTTTTAGAAGCAAAACTTGAACCTCCCGGTGTTTCTCACCTTCTACTAGCACTTAGCGAGCTTTTCTGCGTTTCAGTGAACTGTGATCTGGTTTTTCTTGGTTGTGACGTGCCACCAGTATAAACTGCCTCACTTGTAGAGAACGCTCCTGTTTTCTGAGTTTTTGTTGAAGATGGTTTGATAGTTGTTGAGCTCCCCTGTGCTCTGGAGGACCCAGGTCGGATCGTTTCTGTCTGCAGCGTAAGGATTCAATGTACGATCTTGTTTCTTTCAGGTATTCATGTGTATCTTAATTTATTTCAATGCCGTGATCGAGGCAAAATAGCCGAAAAGTAGGCATGTTAAATTGTAACTTTTTTTAAACTAAACCCTAATTAAAAAATCCCACTGTAATAAGCACACGTTTACCCAGCTTATATGAGTAAGCAAACAACTCCTAACAAAATAGGTGCACATTGGTGCATCCCCGATATCACGGCCGGATTGAAGTGTGCATCCATGAGAGCGAGTATTCTGGTGAGCAGGCTGGCCCCCGTGATGACGTAACAGCTAATATCGACATCGACAATGCAGCAGCGGCGGCGGGGGCTCCGAGCGGAGCTCACCTCTGCCACAGGGTGAGGGCGTTTGGATGTGGGGTTCAGGTGTATGCTGCGGCAGATCGGGTGCCCGGCCGCAGCACGGTAAATGTCTCAGAATGACCTGCCATGGATGGGTGCCCGGCCGCAGCACGGTAAATGTCTCAGAATGACCTGCCACGAATGGGTGCCCGGCCGCAGCACGATAAATGTCTCAGAATGACCTGCCACGGATGGGTGCACGGCCGCAGCACGATAAATGTCTCAGAATGACCTGCCACGGATGGGTGCCCGGCCGCAGCACGGTAAATGTCTCAGAATGACTTGCCACGGATGGGTACCCGGCCGCAGCACGATAAAATGTCTCAGAATTACCTGCGGCGGCGCCGTTTTTGTGTAATTTTGAGTGAATTTCCACCAGTTGCTGGTGTTTGCTTGGGTGCACCGGCCATGTGACATTCCCAGTAGGTTAGCTAGGGCAACTACCGCCTCCCGACGTTCTTATACCAGGCTCCAGGACTGTCTGGAACCAACACCTATGGCTCCTGGATAGAGATGAAATCAGCAAAACCCCAATATAAACACTTTGTTCAACAATTATTTTGTATGCAAATGATCAAATATTGCTGTTTCTGATCTGCACAGATTCTGCTGTCTTCACGAGAAAATTGTTTTTTTTTTTTTTATATATATATATATCTATCACCCGGGGCCCATATTTTTATTTCTATTTGTAGTTTTTTATGCCAACACTACCACACATGCGGTGACTTTTCAAGTCCCGTAGTAAGAAACTTGAAGTGATGATGACGATGAAAGAGGACTGAAGGAGACTATTACAATTTTTAATGGTCGAGTTTTTTTCCTGCTTTTAGTCCTCCAACCTTTGCTAATGCTTGGCTATGTTGATTAGCTTTTATGGTTGCGTATTGATAGTCTAAGTTATTTTCTGAGATGAAAATTAACGTATATAAAAAACAGTCCCCGAACCTATTTGCCATGCATTTGCACAATCAGCAGACAATTATGCATTGTTGAAAAAGCAAATCGGTGTTAGAAACATTCAAACTTATGAGAAACGTTAAATCAAGAAATATTTCCAATTTACGGCGATTTTCCCTCATTCTGCCGAGATTTAGCGGTTGGCAGCGTCCGCTTACGCCTGCGGCTGCGGGTGTAACCACCTCCGCGGGCCGCGAGAGGGCGTCGCCAACCCTCCAGACAAATGGCGCGCCGGCGCCGGCCTGCATATCAAGGAGGACAGCAGCTCCTGCCGCGCGAATTGATAGCAGACGGTAGCGGCGCCGTGTTTTCGGAGCGAGTGGTGTCAAACGCGTGCGCTCCTTCTGGCTGCTGCCGGTGCAGAGGCTGCGCATTCTGGGCCTCCACGGGATGCTGGAGAAGCACGCTACTGATGTGCGTGTCATCTGTTATCGGTTTTGTTCACAGTTTACCAATTTACAGTTTGTACATGCTGTTTTTTATTATTGGCATATGGTTAGATGCTTCACAGTTATTCAATTTTCAAGTTTGTACGTGGTTGTTTCTTCGCCGTACGTATAATGACCATTTTTAGCGAAACACGAATTAAACTGCTCAATGAGCGACTGAATTTTTACTAGGCCCGTAAGGCTGAGTAGCGTTTTCCGGCTACGAGCGCTTCTTTGGCCACATTGGAAAAATAGATGGTTTGGGGGAGGGGCCTCCCAGGCCCTATCTCGAGCGCGCATGTTAATACAACGAAATCCTTGGCCCAATCTTTCTCAGGATGTAGATTCTGCCCACCTCCATGTTTTTCCACGAAATCGTCAAAATTATTAGTGATAGACCCTTGAATCCCTTTGAATTGTTTTAAAACTTAATTGAACAGATTCCCGAAAGGTTTTTAGCTAATAACCTTACCAGAAGCGGAGTTACGGCTCGGTATCAAGGGAGGACCTATTTGCAAACCGTGTATTATCATGTATGGTGCGTTCTACACGTAGAACGCACCATACGTGATATACGCACCATACATGATACATCTTATACGTGTACAAGAAAGCCATCCGTAACCAAATTCAGAGCAGTTATATTGCTTGAATGTTATCAATTCAGTTTCAGGTGGTAGTAAATTCAAATATTCATAAATTTGTGACAGAGTTGGCTGGTTTGACAGAAATTCGAAATGGGGGAGTTTCAACGCTAAATGCATTATATTCTTGCAGAATCATAGACTCCCTACAGGACAGGCGGGAGGAACAAAATTAGCCATACCTTACTTCACCGAGATGACCAACTTCCGTGACTGCATCCGAATGCAGAGCATGATATATAGAGAAAATGGATTAGTAACGCCCAGTAAAGTAATCAAGCCTCACCATATCGTCTCAACTTGCATCACGAGAGCATCCGCCGCTGATACATCTATCATGCAAGCGAGCAATGCCAGACCGCTTCACTCGGAGACGGTCCGCAGAATGTTTCCCTACAGGGCTCTACAGACACGGAACGCACTGCTTCTCGTATACGAGAGCAGAAAACGTTGAACACTTTCAAAAATGACATCAAGCTTCACTAACGCAGCTTAAGTACAAGAATATCAATTTTTAGTGCGATCTTTATAATCCCATGTTGACGTATTAATTTCCTAGGAATGATAATTTCTGCAGTATTGTAAGCCCCTTGTCTGAAAAGCCCGAAAGAGAAGGCAAGGAGTAAATAATAGCGATTGTTTATTCGTTTATGATTGAATGATTTGAATGACTAATAATAAATGCTAACAGAACACTGTACACCCAACTCTAAACTGCATGATAGTAAGATGCTATAAGGGTGCTCAGGTATGGAAACCAAGGGTGTTACACGCATGTGCAAGCGTATTTTTAGTACAATAAGTGCAATGAATAGGACAAACATACAGGGGCGCAGCCAGGGGGGGGCACAGGGGGCACGTGCCCCCCA
The DNA here is from genome assembly GCA_034440635.1 of Lepas anatifera. Classification (NCBI taxonomy): domain Eukaryota; kingdom Metazoa; phylum Arthropoda; class Thecostraca; family Lepadidae; genus Lepas; species Lepas anatifera. Next base: position 700,672 of record JAOTON010000333.1, read on the forward strand.
TCGGTGCCGGAGAGCCCTTTGATCGCTAGACGGTGCACCCTGTTTGGGTCGTGCCGCTCGAAGTTTAGTGTCCTACGCCGCTGAACTTAGGTGCAACTAGACTGCATTTAGCAATCAAAACTATTTTTGACAACTTAATGCCTTTTTGGTCAGCTAGGGCATTCTGTCGCCTTTCCAAGCACTCGGGAAGAGGATGGGCACGTAATCCGTTTCGAGCTAATGCCTTTATCGTCGCCAATAATTGTACGGGCTGAGCTAATCTGGTGCCCTTTGAGATCATCTGGTGCCCACTGAGCTAGTCTTGGCCCCTTGAGCTGATCACGTGCCCTCTAAGTTAATCTGGTGCCCCTGAGTCAATCTGGTGCCCCCTGACCAAATTATTGTGCTTCTTGAACCTACATAATGCTCTCTGAGTTCGTCTGATGCCTCCGAGCTTGCCTGGTGCCCTATTAGCTGTTTTAGTGCCCCTTGAGCTGATCTCATGCCTCCCGGAGTTTATCTACTGTCCCCTGAGGTAATATGGTGTCTCTTGAGCTGATAAGGTGCCCCTGAGCTGGTTATTGATGTCTCCTTAGATGATCTGGTGCCCACCGAGCTAGTCTGGTGCACCCTGAGCGGATCGTGTGTTCCCTGAACTAATCTATGCCCCTGCTATGGTCTGGGGGCTAGGAGCTGATCTGGGCTCCCCGGCCGATTGATTTGGTGCCACCTGAGCAGATATGTTGCCCCTGAGCTAAAATAATTCCCCTGAGCCGATCTGGCGCGTCATTAGCCATCATTATGCCTCCTGAGCCCATCTGATGCGCTCTGAGCTAGTCTGGTGTCCCCTGAGCTAGTATGGTGCCCTTTAAACTGACCTGGGCCTCCTGGGTTGAGTACGTGATTTCCTGATCTGCTCTAAAGCCCTGAGCTGAGCAGGGCCCACAGAAGCCGATGGGGGCTCCTGAGCTGATTAAGTGCCTCCTGACTTGATCTGGTACCCCCGAACTGATTTGGGCCCCGATCTGGTCGGGGACCACTGATCTGATTCCTTGTCCCCGAAGCTGATCTGGTGCCCTATGGGCCGATCTGGTGTCCCCTGAGCAGCTCTAGGCTCCTGAACTGATTGGACCCCGAGCTGGTGAGGGATCCCTGAGCTGATTTAGTGCTCTTGACTTGATCTTGCCCCGGACCTGACTTTAGGCCATTGACCTGATCTGGGGCCCAAGAGCTAATCTGGGGTCTAAGGGCGGATCTAGGTTCTGGGGGAGCCCTAAGCTGGTATGGACCCTGGGGCAGCCTGAGCTGGTCTGGGCGCTAAGCTTGTGAGAGCCCCTGAAGTTGGCCTGAGCCCCTGAGGTGATCTGGCGCCTTAAATTGTTCTAGGGCTCCTTGAGCTGGTTCAAGGCCCTATAAGCCTATCTGGGGCCCATTGAGCCACTCTGATGACCTTATTTCTGGGGCCACTGAGCTGGCCTAGTCCCTGGATGAAGCATGAGCTGCTCTGGGGGCTTTGATCCACACTAGGGGCCCCCTTGAGCTGGTCTTAAATATACAGAGAATAAAAATACAAGGCCAACTTCCATCACCTCGGGGGGTCACTGAGCTAGTCTAGTCCCTGGGTGCACAACTGGGGGATGGGGGGAGCAGCTGCTCTGGAGGGCTCTGATCCACACTAGGGGCCCCTTGAGCTGGTCTTGAATAGATGGGGAACAAGAACACAATGGAAACTCCCCTTGTAAAATGGAGGTAACGAGGAATGAACCATCGCTAAAACGGCTTGTGATGCCTAGGCACTCCTGGTTATATAAACTGCTTATTATGCTGGTGGATTCTGGGGAGGGGTGATAAAAAGCCATGTGACCCTGAGCTCAGAGCTCAGTGCCCCTAAACCAGGATTTCTACTAATTTATTGAAATGAAGAACTAGTTTTCATAACTTTCAGCCCTGTCACACCATCCCCATCCAAACCACTGGCCTGTTCGCCTTTTCTTTACTCCAACTGAAAAAACTCAGCGCAGACCGGACTCTCTTCTCCGGACTTGACCTTGGCACGACAATATGACGAGATTTATGGAACGGCAACACTCACGACAAGGTAACCTTCCTCTTTTTGTTGCCCGTGAGGTCTGGTGAGCAGCGGTTCCCACCTCGTTCGCTGGACTGACCGGGCAACGGAAAGAGGATATCATGCTCATCTTTAGTCACTCTCACCTCATCATCACTTATAAAGGCCCAAAACATGTCATTGTGTGCAGATGTTTACAGATGTAAACATGCCTGTGGTCGGCACCCAGATTGACAGATATCAACATATCTGCGGTCATGTTCCCAGTGTCTAACGCACTGTGGTGTTTCTGCGTGAGACAAACCTAAAAACTGGGACCGATCCTTGAAATATGGAACTTCACCACGCGTTAAAAGGTATCTCCCAATTATTCCGGCGAAAAATGTTATTCTTCCATGTCACTAGTCACCCTCCTCCATGGACATTATGGAAGCCGGGAACTTAATCCGCGTTCACCAGGGCTCACTTGTTACGAAAACCAGTGGGCATAAAATTATTTTGCTTAATATGTCTTGTTGCTGGTGATATTCGGACTTCTCTGATGTTAAGTACTTGGATGAGTTGGCTGATTTGTCCTTAAATATATCCAAAACAATCGTGCTTTGGCTAGTTTCATGATATTTCGGTCATATTATTTCCAGTCTCAATCAAGTTTTCCTGCTCTGTCAATGCTTGTTTAGCATTTTCCTTGAACCAAAGGCACCTAAATGTTGATATAAACTAAGATATAGTAAGTTTTTAGGTTGCGCTAAAAAGTGCCCTTTTTCTCCCGGGGTGCCCCTCAAAGGTGGTATGCCCCCATGCCAAAGCTCTGGCTGCGCCCCTGCAAGCATATCTGGTATGCATTTGGTTGCAAGATCAAAGCGAGAAAAATATATTTCTAGGCGGATCAAGGAGACAAAATCATTTAGAATTTCCCGTCTCCCCGGGTTTGGCTCGGGTGAATAAAATTTGGGCAATATGAAAAAGTATAAACATCGAAGGAACATGTGGCCATGCCTCTCAAACATTGCTAACATGTATATTGCCCCCTTTTTCAATGTCCTCCATCTTCCTCTGATTATTTTTTGAAGGTATACCTTTTGCCTCGATACCAAAGATGCCACGCTGTATCTGGACTTTGCTAATCTATGTTACAAAAAAACTTGTAAAATATGTACATATACTTCACCATATACTTCTGGCCCTGGGACCATCACTGAATTTTGAACTTTTTCGTAGCTGAAACGTACGAAAGTTTTGCATACATTTTCTCTCAATACGTATCGGTTCTGTGTAAACCAAACAGGGCCAAGAGCTATGGAGAATCCAAGATACAGTTAAAAAAATGTACATTTTGCAGATACTGTGTGACATCTTTGATACCGAGATAAATGGTGTAAAAAAAACAAAAAAATCACCAGAGGTGTACACAGGGAAGTATATAGTGGAGCAAGATTATAATAATTGTTGGGGTTTAACGACGCACCAACTGCCAGGGCTATACGGCGTCGCCAACTCTCACCCTGTTGGAAGGGATTTTGGGGATCAGATCGACTTATTCAGAGGCTCCGCCGGGACTTGAACCCGGGACCGGTGGCTTAGAAGACAAGGGTGCTATCCACTAAGCCACCTCATCCCCGTGGAGCAAGATGCATAACGTCGATGTGTAAAGGACATGTGTTACATATGTTCCTCGGCTATTGATAATTTTCTTCTTATCGCCCAACCGTTATCTCCCATGCAAAAATCGGAGGGTTTCAGAATGAACTTGTCTTCTTGATCCGCCTACGGATCAATTTTTCTCTATTCGGCCTTGGAACCAAATGCATGCCCAAGTTGCGTGCCCCATTCTTTGCACTTAGTACACTAAGACACGTTTGCGTATGCATGAAATTCCCTTAATTACAATACCTTGGCACACCCATGACAACTTATTATTGTATAATATATAGTTGGGAGCATGATATAACGGTTTTTATTCCGCTCGGCTGTCCTGTACGTAGTCTTTGCAGGAATACAGTCCAATTACATTTGTAACCCCCATTTCGAGCTGCTGGAACCGATCTGCCAGAAAAATACATGAAAATGCAGATTAAATATCACTTGACATCTCATTCCTAATATTCAAACATTCAAACTGCTCTCAATATTGATAGGGACGACTTTGTTGTACGAAGTACGCACCGCGCACAATAATACTCGGTTTGCGTATTAGTCCTATGTTTATGTTTATGTTTATTAGACAAGAATAGCCACAGGCCAGAGCCCACTTATGGTTGCAGTCGTTGGTTAAAATCGTTCAACATTCCATAAGGGATCACACTCCACACTCGCACGCTTCCACAGTCAACCACCCACACATATCCTACACATGACATTACAGAGTCTCTCCATGGCTTAAAAGGCACTCTAAAAATGTATAAAAGTATATGTATATATAAAATACAACGATAGCCTCCGCATGGAAGCTGCTGCTGCTAAAAATGATGAACTACGTGGGCGTAAAATAAAATATATGAGGATGGACCACCATATGAAAAATACTACTATAAAGGCATCTAAAAGCATAAAAATCCTAAAATAATAAAATAAAAAGCAAAAAAATCCGCAATCACACAGTGCACATAGCAAGTAAGCATACTATCTCATGTACGTGCCAACACTGTTCGCATACCGCAACACACTCGATCGAAAAGAATGAGTAGGCTGAAAAAGTCCTCTGCTGGTGTGTGCCGCAGAAAATCATTTACAAGTTTCGGAAGCCTGATCTGGAACCCATTCTTCACGGCATTAACTCGCCCACGGGGCACATTAAACAAGCCAGTGTGTCGTGAGCGTCGGCCGGGGGTCAGGAGGGAGAACATGGGCATCAGCTCACTACAGTCCAGGCGGCCGTTGAAGACGGAACGCAGGAACCTTATGTCGGCTTGTATAAACCTCGCTTTAATAGAAGAACAGCGAAAATGATTTAGGAGTGACACGTAGCCCATTGCACATCGGCTATGTGTGCTGGCGGCTAACCACATTAAAAAGCGATGCTGCAGCCGTTCAAGGCGGGACAAGTGAATGTTTGCGGCACCAGCCCAGATAACACTGCCGTACTCTAGGAGTGATCTGACGTGAGCATCATACGCACACAAAGCAGCACAGTGGTTGAATCTCGGAAGGCGTGCGCAGGAAGACACCTGAATGCTATCGCATCAGGAAGCCAAGCATTCGGTTTGCCTTGCTCATAACCGAGTCTACATGTTCTGCAAATGTCAGCCTAGAGTCGAGAACTACACCTAAGTCCTTAATGTGAGAACAGCGTTCCAGCTGATGTCCGTCTAAAATGTATGAAGAGATGATGGGTGATGTCCGTAAAGTAAATGTGATGGTCCTGCATTTGGCTGGATTGAGCTTGAGAAGTAGGCCATGTTGTGATCACCACTTTTTCACAGGGTCTTTGATTACCGGGTGTTTTCTAATGTATTGATGGCCGCTGATCACGATTTTCTGGTCGAAAATTTCGAATTCGAAAATATTTGCCCGCGCAAGCCGTTTAAAATTCTTCCGGTTTGCCAAAATTTCTATGTTTTCATATCCCACGGACAATAAAATGCAACTAATGTATTGAAAGGGCTCCAGAACTTTAAAACCGTTGAATCTGAACAATTTGAAACCTTTTTTGACTCCTTGAAATATATATTTACCCGAAAAGTACCTTGGAAAGACAGGGATGTTTGAGCTTAAAAGATGATAATAGATGGGCGCATGACGCAGCGTCAATCAGTGTCCGCTACGTCGCTTATGACAAGAAGCTATTAGCCAAAGGAGCTGGAAATAGGATTTGAGCCTATTATGAATTCGATGAATGAATATTTACCTTCACAAGATGATCTAGATTTCTCGCTTGCAGTTTTAAATATTATTGGTAATGGTTGCTTTCAAAGCAGATCCAATTAAGATCAGCCAGCCATATATAGATTGGGTATCTAGGCATGTAGTCACTGCGGATCAATTTCAAGTATTAAAATGTATGCAAGAGCCAGTCGATTATATTTGGATTAGTCTTGCTATCACTAGCAGGGAGAATACCGTATTTCGGGAAAATGAAGCTCACGACACCCAGCTTGCCGTCAATACATGCCGTTGTCGGTCGAATTGTGATGCTACGGCTTGAAGAGATGGAGGCCAGGGAAGTGGATGAATTTCATGTTTCAATAGCTTCAATATTCGAACCGACCGCTGATGAAGTTACCGAGACTTACAGAAGAGCATCTATGCCAGGAAGAAACAGGTACAAAGTTCGCTGTGAAATAAAGAAGCATTATAATTTGAAGGAAGCGATCAGAAGGCGCCTACAAAACATGAAGATATTGTAAGCATGGACACAGCATGACAACATTGTTTGACATATCAAACAGAGCTCTGCCATCAAAGGTATCGGCAAACAGAACATTTCTGGAAAACCAGCGAGGAGCACAGAGGTTGTATATTGGTGGCTTGGATGCAGTTGTGACAGACCATTGGAGACGGCAGCAGCTGAGGCTAGCCACTGCTGCTGTTGTTGTGGCTACCAGGAGTTCTCCGGATGTTGCGTTCTGACGGAGCCGAAGCTGCGTCAGAACGCAACGGAACCATTGACAGCGACCGCTGGTGGTTATGCAGCAGCGAGCTTCCTATTTGTAGCATCACACGAGCTGCTGACAGACGCCGCACGCGAACAGGCTCGGCAGGCATAAATCAATCTCGGAAGAAAACTTATTTCTAAATGTTACACGGAAGTCGTTTATAGACTTGTCAGGGTGATTGTCGTATTATTGTGCTCGAATACGGACGAGCCGGCCACCCGATCAGGCCTTATTGGCGGCAGCAGCAGTGACTTGCCGCAGCTGCTACCGTCTCCAATGGTCCGTCACGACTGCATCCAAGCCAACAATATACAACCTCTGTGCTTCTCGCTGGTCTTCCGGAAATGTTCTGTTTGCCGATGCCTTTGATGGCAAGGCTCTGCTTTATATGTCAAACAATGTTGTCATACTTTGTCCATGCTTACAATATCTTCATGTTTTGTAGGCGCATTCTGATCGCTTCCTTCAGGTTACAATGCTTCCTTATTTCACAGCGAACTTGTACTTGTTTCTTGCTGGCACAGATGCTCTTCTGTAAGCCTCGGTAACTTCATCAGCGGTCGGTTCGAATTTTCAAGCTATTGAAACGTGAAATTCGTCCACTTCCTGACCTCCATCTCTTCAAGCCGCAGCATCATAATGTGACCGACAACGTCGCTCCAATCGAGAGCTGGTTAAGCGGCAGCATGCATGTTATGCATGTTAAGCGGCTTGACGGCTGCGCTAGGTGTGGTGTAGCTTCATTTTTCCCGAAATGCGGTATTCTCCTTGCTAGTGATAGCAAGACTAATCTAAATATAATCGACTGGCTCTTGCATACATTTTAATACTTGAAATTGATCCGTAGTGACTACATGCCTAGATACCTAATCTATATATGGCTTGCTGATCTTAATTGGACCTGCCTTGAAAGCAGCCATTACCAAAAATATTTAAAACTGCAAGCGAGAGAAATCTAGATCATCTTGTGAAGGTAAATGTTCATTCATCGAATTAAAAATAGGCTCAAATCCTATAGCCAGCTCCTTTGGCTAATAGCTTGACATAAGCGACGTAGCGGGACACTGATTGACTGCTGCGTCATGCGCGCCATCTATTATCATCTTTTTAAGCTCAAACATCCCTGTCTTTCCAAGGTACTTTTTCGGGTAAATATATATTTCAAGGAGTCAAAAGGTTTCAAATTGTTCAGATTCAATGGTTTTAAAGTTCTGGGGCCTTTTCAATACATCAGTTGCCTTTTATTGTCCGTGAGATATGAAAACATCGAAATTTTGGCAAACCGGAAGAATTTCAAACGGCTTGCGCGGGCAAATATTTTTCGAATTCGAAATTTTCGACCTGAAAATCGTGATCAGCGGCCATCAATACATTAGAAAACACCCGGTAATCAAAGACCCTGTGAAAAAGTGGTGATCACGACATGGCCTATTGAGAAGCCAGGTTTTTGACCACTCACTTAAGCGGTTCAGGTCGGCCTGGAGAGAATCGACGTCTGCTGGGCCTTGAATTCTATGGAAAATTTTGACATCATCGGCATACGCCAGAGAGCATGTTTTAATGTCACTCGGAAGGTCAGCAACGTAACAAGTGAAGAGGATTGGGCCAAGAATGCTGCCTTCCGGAACTCCGGATGTTACCGGGGCCCAGTCAGAGTACTTCCCATCGAAAATGACTCGCTGGGAGCGCTGGCTCAGGTAGGATTCAATCCAGTCATATGCAGGGCCGGTGATATTAAAAGAGTGCCTAAGCTTATGTAAAAGAAGCCTGTGGCTGACACTTGTAAAGGCGGATGAATAATCTGTGCAAATGGCATCCGTCTGCGATCCTTCTGTCAGTGAGATCCCCAGCAGTGATCCATTAAACAGGACAAATTGGTCACGCACGAACGGTTGGGAAGAAATCCGTGTTGAGAATCAGGTAGCGCGGGCCGGCAAGTTCGAAGTAAGCTCTCGCAAACTACCTTCTCCAAAATTTTTGAACTGATTGCCAAAAGAGAGACAGGCCTGTAATTTTCCGGAAGTTTTTTTGAACCCTTTTTTAAAACTGGAATCACGTTGGCCTTCTTCCATGTATCTGGGAACACCCCGGATCCCACCGACAGACGACATATAATCTCAAGAGGGGTCGCAAGCTCTTCTGCACATTCACGCATGATTCTTGCACTAAGGCCATCGGCACCACAAGCCTTGTGAGGGTTCAACTCTTTTCATTTTTTTATTTTATTAGGTCCACTCCCAACAGGCAAAGTTGCCCAATTATAGGGAGTATTGGCGTGGGTGTTTAAGGATACTTTCCACCGGGTCAAATCGGACACGGAAGGCGGTTTCCCGCCGTGGGGATTGAACCCACGTTCATCCATGCTATTCGATCCGAAAACTGGCAACAAAGCCACTAGGCCACCCCAGCCCCAACTCTTGTAAGAGCTGTGCCACCCGACCCTGTGGTACCTCAAACTGCGTTACGCCGGGGGCGTTTAGAGTAGGCGGCGCGGGCAATGGACCGATATGCGGATCGCTAAACTTTTTCTTAAAGCACGCATTGAACACATTGGCCCGATCGATCACATCTGCCACTTTCCGGTCTCACCATTCAAGCACAGGAGATACTTGGGCACATGACTTAAGCGATCTAATAAATGTTCAATACCGCTTCGGGTTGTCTTTAAAATCATGAATCAGACCTAGTAGGTATGACCTATAACTTTGGTCAGCCTCTTAAAATCAGCTCTAGCTCTGGAATGAGCCTCAATGCTCGCCTGGATTGGGTTCGCTTTCTTACGTTTTTGGGCCAGCTCCTTATCCCGCAAGAGATCTCGCACAGCCCGATCATACCAGGGCGGATATTTCCGACGCAACTCGATCATAGGAACATAATCACAAATGGCAGCAAACACAAGGTCATAGTACATATTGACGGCCTCATTAACATTTAAACCGTCCAGAATATTCCATGGCAGCGCCCTCAGGGCCTGGCGAAGCCCAGCAAAGTCCGCACGCTTATAATCATAGACTTTGGACATAGTGGGTCGGGGCGCAGGTCCAATGTTGACAATAAAGCTACTCTCTACTGCTTTGTGATCGGAGCCGAAAATTCCGTCGCCAACCTCGCTCACTACGGCTCCACCTCGAGATACCACCAGGTCAAGTATATTGTCTCCTCGCGTCGGAGTCGTCACCGACTGCTGTGCCTCGCATTCGGCAAGCGCGTCGACGAACGTCACAGCACGGCGGGAGTGCCTCTGAAAAGTGGCACCCTCCCCGGTCCAGGTCAGCTCCGGCAGATTCAGGTCCCCAGTCAACAGGTACGGCCGACCCTTGGCGTGGATCCCGCGCAGGAGCTTAGCTATCCTCTCCGTTGCCAGAAACTCGCCTGGAGGCCCGTAACAAACGGAGAGGAAAACATGTGTTCTAGATCCCAACTGGATGACAAGGGATTCGCAATCCGTCTCAAGATCTGGCCTACGGAGAGGTGAAAGCGACGTCTTCACAGCGCATGCAACTCCACCTCCATGTGAAGTGCGGTCGCGCCTGAACCAAGCATAGTCTTGAAGGGCTGACTGTAGCTCGGAGTCGACTAGAAGGTTAGGGGCCATTTTCGTCTCGACGAAACATACGGCATCATAGGCCGCCAACTCACCCGCGTATGTGCGCAGCACGCCTAACTTTCCTTTCAAGCTGTTGACGTTTTGACTGTACACACGGAGAGCAGGTCCAGGGTTGCATTCTATGTTGCCGGACATCGTATCAGCCACCAGGCGCGGCTCGGTAATCTAAGTCGCAACCTGCGTTGGGCCTCGGAAGTCCAGATGTGTAAAATGCCCGTTGGTGATGCGGCAGGCCAGGCATCGCAGGTGATATTGGAGGGGCAAGCAGCGCAATTTTCGAATGCAGGTGTAACAGTGACTGCACAGAAAACGAATACAATAGATGCAGCCACCAGGAATCGAACCCTGCTCGCCCAGATGCGGCCGATCCAAGGCAAGCGCGTTGGCCACCGAGCTACCGGACGTGGCGTGTGCTGACCTCGACCTGAGTTGTCCCCGTGTAGCGGGGTTTGACCGCACCCCGTCAGACATGGCGGACTGAACGGGTGCACCCTCAACCAGACCCGACACTAAGTGCCTATTGTCGGGAATGTACACTCTAAAGACAGAAGTGGGTCACACTCAAAGTATTCTAACTGTGTCACTTTGCTATAAACACGATATTGAGTTTCTACACAGTTTAGTTCCACAGAATATCAGTTGTTTATAAGGAGCGTCCTCGGCCCCACCACTCTGCGCCAAAATTGATACTCCTACCTAAATACCAAACCATTTCTATACCCCTGGTGAATATATTACCCCAAAAAATCAGTAAATTTTCCCAACTTTGCTTCAGGAAAATTTAGTTCAGTTCAGAAGTGTGTCACGAATCGTTTTGGATATATTTTGGAAAAACAGGAGGAGTGAGCAGAATTCGCCCCCTGGCATAAACAGGGTTAGGTATCAGTCAGAAGTATCACGCTGTATTTTTTTATAAATTTTGTTCAAGCTGTTCCTGGTAAGGCTGCTGGAGTCGGAGTCTCACTAAAGTCATCAAGGGACTTGTCACGGAGACCCCGATCCCACCACCCGAACGAGCAACTCCCTTAATGGAGGGTTAATTTAGAAGCCAAAGTTTAACGTCCCACAAAGCACAGGGACGCCCGCCCCGCTCAGGTCACCCTCTCACCAGTCAGTTGACAGCCGACCTGTACGTCGGGTAAACTATTGAGCACCGGAGCGCCGCAGGGGAACCGATCCCAAGCCTGGTAAAAGTGTATTTTATTAAGTTTAAGTAAAAGTGTATTTCATCTGTTCGTTATACAAACCAGGCGCTGTGCACGTGCGATTGCAGACGTTATAAGTAATATTTCAAAGAATTCACGTGACCACACAGCTCAGAACAGACGGCAGACAGCTGTTGAATCGATGTCATCGAGCTACACCTTCACAAAGCTGAAGCCTGAGGCAGTGGTGACCACACGTGTCGTTAAGTCTCGCCGTTCGGTATCCAGAAGTGGGGTTTTACTGTCCGCTGTTGTTATCCATGGTATTTTCCGTAGGAGCGGCCGTACCCGCCGCCGCCGCGGCGTCCCTTGTACCCGCCGGACCGGCGGTATCCTCCACCGTAGCTGCGTCTTCCGTAGGGCTCGGGATCGGCGCTGGTCAGACCAACCAGGACGGCCATCACCATGGCCAGCCACAGCGAGAAACGCTGCCGGCACACGCTCCGGTCAGCTCACTGGCGAAACGGGCAGCTCAGCGACAAACAGCTCGGCCATTGACGAAACAGCTGACTTTTACGCTCATACACATAGGTGAAACAAGCACGTACTTTGGGCGAACTATTACCCTTATTTTCGTAAAAAAATGTTTCATTCTTTCTATTTTCTCCTGGTTAGTTTTAGTCTCCTCTGATGAGGTCCTTATGTCATGTATGTTAGGAAAGTTATTTGCTATTATTAAAGGATTAGCAATTGTTATTTGCTTATTTGAATATTAGTAGCATTTTACAAATATTTATGTTTAACCCATATATATATATATATATATATATATATATATATATATATATATATATTCCGAAGCATATATATTTTCTTTAATTCTTTTTTATAAAATGCATGCTAATCCGTGAGAAAGTTAACGAATAATCATGAATCCCTACCTTTATTCCTATTCATTGCGTTCAATTTGAACATTAACATTTATGCCCAAAGGTTTGCAGGCTGCTTGCATGTCAACATTGCACCTACATGAAGATCTACGTTATGGGTGCTAAACGTAAGCTTTAAGCAAAATTACGTGTTCCTTTGCCTTTGCTTTTTACCTAAGTTCATGGTAATCACGGACCCCACTGGCGATCAAGTATCTTAGAACACTGTCCTAGAGGCGCGAAATTACTACAGATATAGGCATCATTTTGTCTCGTATTAGCCTTTCAAACTTCTCCGAAACGTGCCCGTGTGGTGGATCTTTATCGCATAAACAATTTTCCTACAACCAGCATTGTAGCTAAAACAATGCTGACTGAAGAATATCGTGCAAGGAAAACACATTTTACAAGCAATAATGTTAGCTCAGTTTTCTTCAGTTAGAGGTTATGACACTCACCAGGAATTGCATGTTGTTCGGGCTGCTGTGTGCGGAACACTGGGTTCTTACCCTGAGTGGGTGCCATTTATACTGAATCTGCACCCCTCCAGTAGCATTTTCCCCTTCCTGTGTTATTCACGGCTTGTGGAGGCGCAGCCAAGACCATCATGGCAAGGCACGAACTCGTGACTGGGGATATTGTGCGAATCAGCTGGGACACTCAGCCGTTCCGAATGAACAGCGAAGACCTTGTTTCCCACTTCTTGGTAGAATGAGCACCTGCCTGTTTACGTAATGCATAAAGAGCATGATCCGAAATTGGACAAGAAAGATAATAATATCCATGCTGTTTTGTTAAAATATCATGGATGAGTTTATTTTTAACTTCTTCGGCGTAACACTATGGGCACAAAAATCATATCATAAGGACCTCAGACAGAGGCGGAGGACCCTACCCTATATTTTTTCACAGTTAGTAAGTTATTAAAACAAATGCAGCCGTGAGGTTCAATCAAAGGGGCAACAATAATATAATCTCTCATTTTCAACCTGCCATTATTATTTCCATTCATCTCAAACTTCGCTCCGTGGCGTATTATCGTTCGCCTTCCTAGAGCCTCGATTAGCCAAAAAGGATATCGACGTGGCCCTTTGAACCAATGAGTTCCTCGCCTCAGGGGAAAATGAAATAGGAGTATCTCGAACACTAGGTTGGTTGGGAAAGGGGTGGATATCATTTTTACTACATAACACTGACCAGTGTTATGAAGTAAAAATGTAGTAAAACATGTAGAAGATGCACAAGTAGTAAAAATACGTCAGCTTCAAACAGTTTTAAGCGGAAATGTAAGATGATATTATTGATTGTCGTTTATTCTGACCCACTCGTTTCGTGTTACTTGATCAGCGGGAGAATACAACTGATGTTAAAAACTGAGGGATAGTACATGCACGTACCGTACATGTACTATATCCCAGTGTTGGATTTAAGGTGTATTCTCACATTGATCAAGTAATATGAAACACGTGCGTGGGAATAAACGACAATCAAATGCATTATCTTTCATTTTCTTCCCTTCCAAAATATAAAAACCAGTTTTAAGTGAATTTCAAAGTAAATTTGAACAAGAAAGTAAGCAGCTCCAATTCAAAATATGTGTGACCTTGGACCCAAATCAGAGCTAAGTCTGTGCGCTCTGCGGTTCTGTTGATTAAACGCTGGTGACGGGGGGGGTTACCCACGGGTTTCTGTTGATGTGTATGATGTTCCCGCGCTTCACACCAACGCTCTGAGTGATTGGGGGCGTCAGTGATGGGTGTGCAGTGGAACATATGCACGACTAGACTGGGTGTCTCCGAGCGGGTCAGCAACATAGGTTCTCCAGGCCAGCACACAACTCATTTCCCTCTCAAAGGCTGCTACAATGTCAATTACATTGTATGTACATTCTTGGGAACGTGTCATATTGTTACGTTGTAGGTAAGTTACCTTGAATGACCTTGACCTCAAACTTTCAGAGAATTTAGAATGGGATTATCCCTCTATGATCTTAGTACGCCTTTTGTATGTTCCAGGTTTTTTCCCGCATGATCACAACATTTCCCAATAGGCCTCCAGCACGGCCCAGATTTAACATTTACGACCTCGATAATTTTCATGACTTTATCAAATTTCGCCGAAGTTAGCTCATGACCCTATTTGAACTTGAAAGGGTCTGACATCAGAAAATCGCCAGTGGCACTTAGTTGAACGCAACAGGCCTAAAGGCATGCCGTTTACTTATTATACGATTCACGATATTTGAGCAAGAGATCGACGGGGTCACCCGAGGTCCCTAAGCCTTACGATATGCTTAACACCCGCACCGGGAAGGGGCCCAGCACTAACGCGGACAGTAGAAGTATGCCTGGTAGACACCCTCCTAAGGCATAAAAACTAGAAAGCTTAAAAAACGTCCGTTGAGAGATGAGTGGGGGCTATGCTGATCTATATTATAACCATATTTTACCTAGGTCAATATCTTCGCGGTGAAGCGAGTTCATAAATGTCCAATATTGGCCACGCTGGGAACCCTACGGGGAAATCAGGTGATTAAGAGGAAAATGCCGGAGATAAACTAAAAACGGACCAAGGCCATGGAAGGAAGGTCGCAAGACACGTTTCCTGAAATATAACGGTCCAGGTCATTCAAGCTCATTGGCTCATGACGTTATAAAATAGCATATTTCCCTTAATGTATAATATGACTAGTTCTTTAGCAGCCTTTGGGCGGGAAATGAGGATTCACCTCCACCCATGACCTCTGATCTTGACCTTTGACCTTGACTATTGGGTTATCCTAACTATGACGCCATATCATAATATACGTCATACTGGGTACTGCCATTTTACAGCACCGGGACAATGACCTTGAAAATGGATATGACCTTGAGATGTGGCCTTTGACATTGAACTTTGTGCGAGCTGAACTTGACATATCATCTCGTTTATATGACGTTATCGTATCACCAGCTGGTCTCCGATGCAGGCAAACTGATGCAGCCGCAAGGTTGTTACGATCTCAAAATAAAGGTCTGACTTTAAAGCCGATATTTCAAATTGTTTTGAGATTTTCGAAATTATTTTCCAAATCAACGTGCACATTGTTGAATTCTCCAAATGTAACCAAGTAGCGTATTCCAGCTGCTACGGCTCTCCGGCCACCTGGGAATACTAGATGAGGGCCTCCGAGGCCCTTCCAGTGCACGTGCTAAGAGAAACCAATGCACTACCATCAATGGAAGTGCATTACAGACTGAAACCTCAGTTAGAACTTACTCCGTGTCCAACTGCTACTCCTAGATCAGGCGCAGCGAGGTTGATGGCTAAGAACTCGTGCAAGCTCTTGGGATCATCATCTGAACGGTTTTAGGGCCTAACGACGGCTCAGGTCACAGGCGCTCAACAAGACCTTGGGAGTGACCTCACATCTCTATGACCAAGCAAAACTCAGACTTGAAATTTGGTCAAGTTGTGTAAAATTGAATTGGGTTGCCATGATTACTTGCCCTTAAGGGCGCGCAAACCCTAAAGGTCATATGGCACCCGAATTTGGTTTTCATCCCGCTCATGTCTTAAATGAAATCCGAAATAAGTTTTGAAGTTTTACCTCTCGGTAAAAATATGGGATTACACTACGTTTGAAAAGCTAGATTTTGATTTCAAATATTTTCTCATCCAACGGTAAATATATTTTTGTGTTCCAACACAGGTGAAGCCCCGATTTAAACAGATGAAGTCCGGTATCAGCCGTACATGAGTTCAGTTCAGGTCCTCAGGCCCGACTAAAACCCGTGGGCCTGGGCCGCGTTTTTGCCCCGTCTCCGAGCCGAGACGGTCCCATATATAAACAATACTTTCGTGTATTGAACTTGCTAAGACGCTGCTTATTTTTTGAGCGTATAACAATGCAGGATCAGGCATTGCAGCTCGAATATATTTTTCGCAACATATTTAACACGCGCACTGACGGGGGTCTAAGCCACCTTTGCTCTGACGGAGGGGGTACCCACTGCCTCCCCTTAAGATCTACAAAAACACGCTAGATAATGAAAAACGGTCGAGCACGTTGGAAAGCCCATCCAGTTCTCTATAAAATATATTTGGACCATTTTTCAGGTCATATTAAGGTCAAGCCATGCCACCACAGGAATAACATGTAGATGAAGGCTTTCAGTAATTACATCTGAACTAGTAAAGACAGAGCAAAACAATCTAGACCATTGGAAACCTCGTAGCAAGCCGAATCGAATGATATATATATATATATATATATATATATATATACATAATGACATTGTTAGATCAAATCAGGTCAAATCCTCGAGTTAACTTGACCTGAGCTGAGGTCAAGGTCAAACTAGGTCAAAATGCGTATCATGAAAAGTGAACGGATAATGCAAAACTAATGACGCTAAAATTAGTGCTCTACCACCATCCAAAACTAAGTCATTCAGTTTAAACCATTTTGCCACATATTTCCAAAGGAGAGGTCTGGCTCGTACCTGAGCTTAGGTTATCGATATAAAAAAATACCGGAATATTTTCTCGGAGGATCCATTATGTGATGAGTTTCAATCGGATCGGTTTTCCCTGTACTGACTTATGCTATCTTAAACGTTTTTAGGTGAGGTCACTTGACCTGCACTGCTGACCTGACCTAACATGACCCAATCTTAAAATGTTGTCTAAAGTTGTAAAAATGACCAGGAAACATGCATTCCAAGTAAGGCGGCGCTCCATGCCATCGTTTTTATTGTCATTAAAAACCCCGAGGCGGGCGGGTACACGCCCCCGTCAATGCGTGTATTAAGCAATAAACACTGATTACAAACATTTATTACTAGTGATGGAAGCGATACATTAATAGCATCATCATTATCATTGGTCGAGTTTTTGGGCGCGTCGACGGTCTCGGTCATTTTGTGCTCAGATACCTATATCCATGAGAGGAGCTTACCTGTACATAGACGTACTTATAAAAAACGGATGTCCCGTGGAAGGCACTAGTACAACGTTTGGGTCATTTCAAAACTTACAGGCACAGAATGAGGGCAATAAGCACCATCATCCCTGTACTTCTCGGCGACAACATCACTAGGAGATACAACTCGTACAACTCGCATGCGCCGTCATCCCCGCCATAGTGGACGGTGCACTGGCGACGAGCGCACGGGGAGATTTTGGCACTTGTAGGGTATTTACTTGTAGGGTAATTACCTAGAACCTGATACGAGACGAAGCGACCAGCTGTCTGAGCGGATGGGGGCACCGGTTTACCACTTCTTATGTTCCAGCATTCGCTTGTATTATTTCGACGGGCCCTGAGCTTTATTGGGAGCATACTGCGATCTATTTTCTACCTTCATTTCCTGAATTATTTTAGCTGTGTCATTATGATTCGAAGCAATCGGATCGAGAAATTGCTGAAGTGATACAGACGCAAAACATCACCCACACAAATGACACAAGATTTTAATTCCCAGTTAATTACCTAGAGCCTGACACGAGACGAAGCGACCAGCTGTCTGAGCGGATGGGGGCACCGGAGCCAGCGACAGCCCACACAGACTACTCGCCCTGTTTGGCCGCGGCGGCGGCGGCAATAAACGGCGGCGTCTGTGACGGCGCGGCGGCCGCCAGGTGCGATTGTGCCGACGGCGCCGCTCCGGTCGGCCGTGCAGGTCCGTCTCACGCGCTGTCGGGCGTGAAAAGCACGCCAGGGCTCGAGGTGCGAATCGTAGTTGTACCGGAGTGTCGGTTATAGCCGCAGGGCCGGCTCAAGCATCGGTGTAGAACACACGAGCGCTAGATAGCTCTGGTAGAGCGTGCAGAACGAGTGGTGTCCCAAAACGACACCTGGATAAACAGGGAAGTCACGGTGACAATGTGGTTTGGAAGCCACTGGAAATTTGAACAGTACATGGATTTTGGTGCAGCCTTACCAAGTTAGGAATTGTGCTGCGACATTTAATTTTTCAGATAATTAATTTTTGGGGCTTATGGACTTACCAACTACCAGGGTCATATGACATCGCTAACTCTTTCCCCGCTGGAAAGGTTTCTCGGGAGCCAGCTTGCTCCTTGTTCAGGGAGGCCACCAGGCCTCGAACCCGGGTCGGCTGCGTGGAAACCAGCTGCGCTGACCACTCCTGTACACTAGCGCGCCACCTTTAATTTTTTAGAGTCCTGAGACCAAAGTAAAAGCAGAAATCAGTCTCCACTTTGATACGGGTCGCAAATTGACTCCAGATGGCTCACTCTGAGCCCGGACACCCCGCGTTTGTTCGCCTCGAATCATCAGTATAAAACAGCTTACGGCATAGCCGTGGGTGATATCTCACCCATCCAGCCCACAGTCCAAAGCCACTCAACCTTCTACATAGGTAACTCCGAAATAGTTAGCAGAGGTCAGTATGGCTCAAAGTCCATATAAGGGGGTTCATTTTTTCACTGAAATTCTTCTTTCAATCAAGCCTTTTTCTTTGCATCGAGCCTCGGAACTCACCCACTGGCGGCGGAACTGGGAGGGGGAGGCACCGGGGTACGATGCCCCCTTAACCTTCGCCCGGGTGGGGGTCTTTTTAGACCCCCTCGGGTTTTTCCGAAGCAACCAAAAAAAACGGCGGCGCGCAGCGCCGCCAAACTTGGTCTAGCTGTTACTTCATCATTTCTACATCTTTCCTGAAAATTTCAGCTCAAGGTCATATCAGGTCAGGTCACCAGGCTAGGTGAAGTGACTTCACCTCAAAAAATGTTTAGGACCGAATAACTAAACGAAGGGTTAATCGATCAAGTTCAAACTCATACCACATATTGGCTCGCTCACCAGGAGCTATAACATTTGTTCCGGGATTTTTGATATTGGTGACCTAAGGTCATGTGCAGAGCATGATCTCCCCATTGTAAATACATGGGTAAAATCACGAAATGAGCTTTTCTCAGTAAGTACGGATGGGATCAACTTCAAACATCGGTTACGACCTGCTCTTAGCCCTTTTTTGAAGTTGATGTCAAAAATTTTGACTTGTGACCTTTAAAAGGTCACCTTAGGTCAAATAATCATTTTTTGGTGTTTTATTCTATAAATTTTGAATAAACTAAGATAGAACTTTTATTTTGTCACCAAAGTGTTTGTATAGTCACTGTAAGTCAAATGATATGCATCATCACTATACCAGGTCAAGTTGGGTCAGACCGTTGACCTGGGTCAGGCCAAATTCCTAAATTTGACCTGGCATAGCAATATCATATATCATTCGATTCGTATTGACGAGAGGATTGCAATGGTGCATAAACCATGGCTATATCTTGTCTGGTTTGGAAGCTATTAGCGAAAAAGTAAACGCCCTTATGCATGGGTGGCTATGGACATTCCCAAGAATATGCCCAATATTCAGTGACCTGTAGCTCCCTAGGCTTTGACCTGACACGAAAATGGATGGCACTCTAATGAAAGCGCATCTCAAGAGCTTTCGAATGGTGTTAGAAAAATGTTTCCAGCTATCATAGTTTCTGAGATATATGAGGTTTTCTTAGTACACCTCATATTTGCGATTTTGACCTATTTTGACCTCTGGTGACCTTGATATTGAACTGACAAGAAAAATGACCGAAGTATTTTCGATATCATTTTCGAAGAGCTTTCGATTGCCGTTTTGCGCTTTTTTCTAGCTCTCTTAGTTTTTTAGATCGTGGGGGTCTTTTTAGCCCCCCAACAGGGCGAAGGTGGCTCGTACCCGCCACCGGGGCAAGGGTTAAATAATAAATTTTAACATTAGCCCTATAGTGTTGACTGGAAAGAAATGGGTCGAAAAGCCAATAGTGCCCCCCTTAAATTCGGACGTTTTGCCGTCACTGAGCTCATCATGGCACATAAAGCAGCGATATTAAGCAAACACCATGTAGTGACAGCATAGGCAGACCCAGGATTTCCTATGGAGGAGGTACATTGTCGGAAGGGGAGTTCCTCAAAACAGGCGGGCTTCGAATCCTGTTGCGGGGGATACTCGCATCCAGGGGGAGGGGGAGTGGGAAACGACATTTCAGGGCGCACCATCGACCTCTCAGGGGCCCGCACCGAGACCATTTCAGGGGGCGCCGAAATTCGATTGGGGGAGAAGGTACCATCCCCTCAATCCACCTATGTTATGCAGCTATGAATCGTTGGGGTTGAACGGCGCACCGAAAACCAAGGTTATACGTCGTCTCAAACTATACCCTGTTGGAAGGAGTTTGAGGGTCAGGTTGTACTTGTTCAGGGCACCCGCCGGGCCTTGAACCCGGTGACTGTAGCACAGGAGGCCTACAACTAAACCACGAATCCCCGTGCTACGCATCTCCAGCCTGGTCTCAACACCACAAATAACGTTTCAGTCAGTGCAGCTTTTACAGTTGGGGGAAGATGTGTGATTATAAGAAAAGTGTTGTGGGACCCTAAAAGATGATACAGATGACAGTAAAAGCGCTAAAAGACTGGCAGCCTAAAACGCCAAAGTCCAGAAACTACAACGTCAAACGCTAAAAAGCCCAAAAGGCTACGTTAAGGTAAAGATAAGAAGAAAATAGCGTGGGATGAGGTAAATTACCTCATCCCACGGTTTTTTCTTCTTATCTTTACCTCGACGTAGCCTTTTGGGCATTTTAGGTTTAGACGTATTAGTTTCTGGACTCTGGCGTTTTAGGCTGCCAGTCTTTTAGCGCTTTTACTGTCATCTGTATCATCTTTTTTAGGGTCCTAGGCCATTCCCACAACACTCTGCGGTTTATGGCACCCTATCTTCAGCAGGCCTTCCGAGAACTTATTATTATAAGAAAACAGTGCAGAGGGTGAGGGGTTTCGAGTATCACAATGGGCCTGGTTTGGCAGGCAATGACTCTTGCACGCATACAAAGTGAAGTTAAAGATTGAGAAAATTAGGAAGAAAGCCATTGAGAGAAATAAGACAGCAAAACATTGGTATCTTAAGACACTTGGCGAAATCACCGAAAATGCTTCAGGAAGTCGGCAAACTTCCTAATGTTTCAGCTAGTTCACAAAACTACCAGGTCGGCTAGGGAATTTGCAAACTCCCTGGTGAGTTTGCGAACTAACGCACTCTCTCTCTTTCTCTTTCTCTTTCTCTCTCTCTCTTCTCTCTCTCTCTTTCTCTTTCTCTTTCTCTTTCTCTCTCTCTGTCTCTCTCTGTCTCTCTCTCTGTCTCTCTCTCTGTCTCTTTCTCTTTCTCTCTCTCTGTCTCTCTCTCTGTCTCTCTCTCTGTCTCTCTCTCTCTGTCTCTCTCTCTGTCTCTCTCTCTGTCTCTCTCTCTCTCTCTCTCTCTCTCTCTCTCTCTCTCTCTCTCTCTCTCTCTCTCTCTCTCTCTCTCTCTCTCTCTCTCTCTCTCTCTGTCTCTGTCTCTGTCTCTGTCTCTGTCTCTGTCTCTGTCTCTGTCTCTGTCTCTGTCTCTGTCTCTGTCTCTGTCTCTGTCTCTGTCTCTGTCTCTGTCTCTGTCTCTGTCTCTGTCTCTGTCTCTGTCTCTGTCTCTGTCTCTGTCTCTGTCTCTGTCTCTGTCTCTCTGTCTCTCTCTCTCTCTCTCTCTCTCTCTCTCTCTCTCTCTCTCTCTCTCTCTCTCTCTCTCTCTCTCTCTCTCTCTCTCTCTCTCTCTCTCTCTCTCTCTCTCTTGGAGAATCCGGAACTATTATAATAAACAAAAACCCCACTTTACAGCAAAATTTGATGCAAAGCAGGCTCGGTGCCCTACCGCCTTCAGGTCCATGACAACACAAATAAGCTGCAGCAGCTCAGTGCGCAAATCAAACGAGGCTCAGCGGGGAGTGAAGCATCCGCCAGCCTGGCTGAGGCCTTTCTCACCTGCAGTAAAACCTGGCCATCGCTCGGACTCTGTTGACTCAGCCCACCGCTGTTTGATCTGAGAAGACAGACCGGCGGTGCCCACCGCGGGACGCACGACCGTACCGAATGTCGCCGGGTGCCATAGCAAATATTGGTCGGGAGAGTAGAGCCAGCAGAAGATCTCGCCTCGATAAGGAAACCTATTTCAAATTGTTCTGAAGAAGTTGATATTTATTATTTGTCGTCTGAAGTGGTCGTCATTTGGAACACCAATAGTGGAGAATGCTGAAACCAGTAGATCAGCATGAATTCGGTTCAGAATTTATTTGACGTTACCGGTCAAAAACTAAACTATCTAGCACCGTCCTGATGCAGTGCACATTTGGCGTGGTTGGAAAATGTTGTTGCAGAAACCTTTTTAGATTCACCGCTATCACCGGTTGCCGCATGAACTCGCATGTTTCAGGTATGAGCTACTGAGCACTTGTCTGTACAATTTCTTGCAAAATAATATCTGGAATCTGTTTATCCTTTGGATCAGCCATTTTAAAGGCCCATTCACAAATTTTCTGCAACAAATGTGGGGTCTCACAGCTCGCTCGCTCGGATGGTAGGTAATACAATCAGCTGCCCGATGAAATCACTGTCCAAAATGCGCATTCACATGCCCAATTTTAAGTAGGGTAGATTGAGTTAAGACACAAACGTGAAGGGAGAATATGCCTTTACCCATCCTGCGTGGACGGCATTGCCTTATTTTTTCTTCATTAAGTTCTTTCATCATTTGTCTATACTCGGATAGAAATTTGGGACTCTGACACTATGCGAAGTGTGCGAAATTTGCTAATTCTTGAGATCATGTAAAGGTCGTTTTACCCCGATAGCGGGGTTAAACGCCGTAGCCCCGGGATAAAACGCCGTCATATAACACTCATCGTATATTGTACCTCGTTACATGAACAAGTAGCAACATTGTTGTAATTACGCTTAACGATAATAATTTGAGGCATTAAAGCCCCACACAGCAAAAACAAACAGTTAGAGTTTGTACCTATTAACTGCAAGTGCAAAAGCAATGGACGATAGAGCTCCAACATCTTTTAGGGCGCGCAAAACACCTTAAAGCGCCTCCGGTTTCTTCTGCCCGCAAGTGGTTCTTCTTCGGTATGTTCTTCTCATATTCTGGAACAGGATGTCAAGGTAGGATGAGGATGGGTATGTATAATCTGGAAAATGTAGTAAACAACGACGATGGTTCGGGATTGCTATATGCAAAAAGTGCTACGAGCAGATCTATGATGACGGTAGGTATTAAGCACATCGGCGGATCTAGGAGCAACTTTTGGAGGGGCCAAACCAAAGTTGGGGGAGGGGGTAAATCGAGAAATCGCAAAAATATGGTACTTTAAAATAAAAGCGGCCAAAATTTGGTCCTTGAGGAGAAAAAGATGGTATTTTAGACTTTGGTGGGGGCCATGATCCCTTTGCCCCCCTGGATCCATCAGTGATTTAAGACCAACCCTCATGAGGGTCGTCTTGCAAGATGACCAAACGAGAGCAAACTCGACAGCTAGGGGTAAAAAAGTGTTCAGTGTGTCACCATTGAAAATTTCGAACGAACCATGAATGTGTCACCAGCTCCTGCTGCAAAATGTGGCACGTTTTGCGTTAGTGGATACCAATGGATACTCCTGGACCATCCTAGTTGTTGTAAAACATTGTGAGTTCAAATGACATGCTAATTTCGCCAATTTGTTCCATTATTAGTCTGGATGAAATATATTTATGCTTATTCTTGTCACCTTGCCCACCTTGGGCTGTCACCATGTAGAATGCCAAAATGGTAGGTTTTTCGACTCCTGCCAACAGCTTTCCTGTGTGCCATAGGTACTAATATTTGAAACTCAATGTCTTCTGTTACGGTGATTTGTTCTAAACCAAAAGTACTTCACCATCACGACCAGTGGTGGTTGTGATGGTGGTAGTAGCGATAGCAGTCCTGCCTCCATGTCCAAACTATTTTAAGGACACAGTTATCCTTTGGGGGTACAACGTCTACCAGATATTGTGGTAAGACGCCCCAGGCGTCTTACCCCCCACTACACATGGACGTCTTACCCACGTAGCAACGGCAGCGTCGCAACAAATATTTATAAATTCCGTGGCGTTTCCATGTCACATAGTGGCTTTCAAAATATCGCACAAACTCGCTGTTTCAACAAGACAAATTGTCTTGAGTACATTTACATAGCAAAGAGTAAAATTGCAACTTAGGATAGTTTGCTTTTTATATCCGAGGGGGAGGGGGCAAAAAACAACAAATGTTTGTTGTAAACTACCAGAGCAGACTAGACACGTACAAACACGCTCAGGACCGGATCAGAAAGACCACTACCAGAAAAAACTAGATGGGGGTTCCAGTTCCTACATCAGCCTGTATATAGAAGTAGGCGTCTTACCCAGGTGGGCGCGTTACCCAACTCTTCCCTAATCAGAATAACTAAAAATCGTTTTCTTCCGAAAGCCTAGCCTAGCACATCCACTCCCCGCCGTCAAAAACTTCAAAATGATGATTGTAGCAAATTTATGAAATGAGCAGCACGGCCAGTGTCTCTTTTAGACCACTAAATACACATAGCTCGCATAAGTTACTCGTAGGCAGTTCAGAAAGCCAAAATGCAAATGCGCTCCGGTGGTCCGTCTGTGCTGGGGACACATGTGATCTGACGCATTTTAGCGGCATGTGTGGTTGGCGTTTTTCCAGCAAATTACCCTTAACGGGCGGCGGGTGTTTTTCCAGCAACTCACCTTTCATGGGCAGCAGGAATTGTACCAGCAACTGACCTATCATGGGCGGCAGTGACCTATCCCGGGCGGCAGAAGTTATTCCAGCAACTGACCTATCATGGACGGCAGTGACCTATCCCGGGCGGCAGAAGTTATTCCAGCAACTGACCTATCATGGACGGCAGTGACCTATCCCGGGCGGCAGAAGTTATTCCAGCAACTGACCTATCATGGGTGGCAGTGACCTATCCCGGGCGGCAGAAGTTATTCCAGCAACTGACCTATCATGGGCGGCAGTGACCTATCCCGGGCGGCAGGTGTGGTTCCAGAACCGGCGTGCCAAGTGGAAAAAGCGGCGGTCCAGTGGCTCCACCCTGCGGCAGCCCGTGGGCCTGATGACGTCACCAATCACCCCCGGCTGGGGCCTGAGCGACGGCTTCCCAACGCCTGACAGCCGCTGGTCGCTGGGAACCGGTAAGAGCCGAGAAACCCGCCAACAGAGCAGTGCTCCACGCAGGATCCTTCTATCGAGCATGAAAATGCGCTGAAATACCGGAGTCGGGAGGTCCGTTTACTCCGCTACTTGCGGACTCTCAAAGTGGTGGCGGAGTAGCGGTGGCGGTTTATTTCAGCCATTCGCAGCGGAGTAGCGGGTAGCGGAGTAGCGGCTCAACATATTTCAAAGCTCCTACCGCTACCGGCAACTTATTGAGGGTACCGACACCCAAAGAAATAGCATATGTCGATGGGGAAATATGTCTTCGGCAGAGAAATAATAACATTTAAGGGAATATTTCGCTGTATATTTTTTGCAAATGTTACAATGCAACTACAAATTCTTAATTATCATACAAATAAGCAGTGCTTTCCAGAAAATTTGTTTGAAAATATCAATGAAAAACTATTTTTCGTGGGCCGCTGGTAGTAGCCGGTGCCCTAAGGGAGTGCTGACGCTGGCTGACAAGCTGTGTCGGTGGTGCGCTGAGAAAGTGCTGACGCTGGCTGACAAGCTGTGTCGCTGGTGCGTTGAGAAAGTGCTGAAGCTGTTTGACAAGCTGTGCGATTGGTTTGTGACTGGTGCGTTGAGGGAGTGCTGATGCTGTCTGACATGCTGTGTCGCTGGTGCGTTGAGAGAGTGCTGAAGCTGTTTGACAAGCTGTGCGATTGGTTGTGACTGGTGCGTTGAGGGAGTGCTGACGCTGTCTGACATGCTGTGTCGCTGGTGCGTTGAGAGAGTGCTGAAGCTGTTTGACAAGCTGTGCGATTGGTTGTGACTGGTGCGTTGAGAGCATGCTGATGCTGTCTGGCAAGCTTTGCCGCTGGTGCGTTGAGAAAGTGCTGAAGCTGTCAGACAAGCTGTGCGATTGGTTGTGATTGGTGCGTTGAGAGAGTGCTGACGCTGGCTGACATGCTGTGTCGCTAGTGCGTTGAGAGTGCTGATGCTGTCTGACATGCTGTGTCGCTGGTGCGTTGAGAGAGTGCTGACGCTGGCTGACATGTTATGTCGCTGGTGCGTTGAGAAAGTGCTGAAGCTGTCTGACAAGCTGTGCGATTGGTTGTGACTGGTGCGTTGAGGGAGTGCTGACGCTGTCTGACATGCTGTGTCGCTGGTGCGTTGAGAGAGTGCTGACGCTGGCTGACATGTTATGTCGCTGGTGCGTTGAGAAAGTGCTGAAGCTGTTTGACAAGCTGTGCGATTGGTTGTGACTGGTGCGTTGAGAGAGTGCTGACACTGTCTGACATGCTGTGTCGCTGGTGCGTTGAGGGAGTGCTGATGCTGTCTGACATGCTGTGTCGCTGGTGGCCTGAGAGAGTGCTGATGCTGTCTGACATGCTGTGTCGCTGGTGCGTTGAGAGAGTGCTGACGCTGGCTGACATGCTGTGCCGCTGGTGCGTTGAGCTTGCTGACGCTGGCTGACATGTTATGTCGCTGGTGCGTTGAGAGAGTGCTGACGCTGACTGGGATGCTGTGCCGCTGGTGCGTTGAGCTTGCTGACGCTGGCTGACATGTTATGTCGCTGGTGCGTTGAGAGAGTGCTGACGCTGACTGGGATGCTGTGCCGCTGGTGCGTTGAGCTTGCTGACGCTGGCTGACATGTTATGTCGCTGGTGCGTTGAGAGAGTGCTGACGCTGACTGGGATGCTGTGCCGCTGGTGCGTTGAGCTTGCTGACGCTGGCTGACATGTTATGTCGCTGGTGCGTTGAGGAGTGCTGACGCTGACTGGCATGCTGTGCCGCTGGTGCGTTGAGCTTGCTGACGCTGGCTGACATGTTATGTCGCTGGTGCGTTGAGAGAGTGCTGACGCTGACTGGGATGCTGTGCCGCTGGTGCGTTGAGCTTGTGATGCTTGTGCGCTGGCTGACATACTGTGCGACTGGTGGCAGGTGGTGCCCTTAGAGAGTGCTGACTGACATGCTGTACCGCTGCTGCTGGCTGAGGCGCTGACTGCCGAACCTTTCGCCGGTGATGTGACCCGGCAGGGATGTCGGTGTCGTCGGCGCCGGGTCTGGGTCTGGGTCGGACCCAGCTGTCGGGTCAGCTGGGTCCCGGCCCCCTCAGATGAGCGTCGCTGGACCGCTGGGCCAGATGAACCAGACCATCAGCTCAATGACTGCCGTGGGAATGACCAGTCCCGGCTACCCGGCCCAGTACGGCCTCAACTCACTGGGTAAGCTGACTGAGGACTACAGAAAGCATAACTGAACCCAAAAGCACTGCGGAGAGCTGCCACTGAGACAAATAGACAAATGTCTGCGCAAAATATCAGAAGTACTTTTATGTGCTTACTAATACTTATGTGTATGATCATGGATCTTCCGCTGTGTGATATGATACGATGAAAAGGATGAGAGAACTTATTGGGACGCATGCCAGCAGCTTAACCCTTGCCCCGGTGGCGGGTTCAAGCCACCTTCGCCCTGGTGGGGGGGCTAAAAAGACCCCCCACGATCTCAAAAACTAAGAGAGCTAGAAAAAAAGCGCAAAACGGCAATCGAAAGCTCTTCGAAAATGATATCGAAAATACTTCGGTCATTTTTCTTTTCAGGTCAATATCAAGGTCACCAGAGGTCAAAATAGGTCAAAATCGCTAATATGAGGTGTACTAAGAAAACCTCATATATCTCAAAAATTATGATAGCTAGAAACATTTTTCTAACACCATTCGAAAGCTCTTGAGATGCGCTTTCATTAGAGTGCCATTCATTTTCGTGTCAGGTCAAAGCCTAGGGAGCTACAGGTCACTGAATATTGGGCATATTCTTGGGAATATCCATAACCACCCATGCATAAGGGCGTTTACTTTTTCGCTAATAGCTTCCAAACCAGGGAAGATACAGCCATGGTTTATGCACCATTGCAATTCTCTCGTCAATAGGAATCGAATGATATATGATATTGCTATGCCAGGTCAAATTTAAGAATTTGACCTGACCCAGGTCAACGGTCTGACCCAACTTGACCTGGTATAGTCATGATGTATATCATTGACTTGCAGTGACTATACAAACATTTTGGTGACAAAATTAAAGTTTTATCTTTGTTTATCAAGTCAAAATTTTTGGCATCAACTTCAGAAATGGGCTAAGAGCAGGTCGTAACCAATGTTTTAAGTTGATTCCATCCATACTTACTGAGAAAAGCTCATTTCGTGATTTTCCCCATGTATTTACAATGGGGAGGTCATGCTCTGCACATGACCTTAGGTCACCAATATCAAAAATCCCGGAAAAAATTTTGTAGTTCCTGGTGAGCCCAATATGGGGTATGAGTTTGAACTTGATCGATTAACCCTCGTTTAGTTATACGGTCCTAAACATTTTTTAGGTGAGGTCACTTCACCTGGCCTGGTGACCTGACCTGATATGACCTTGTGCTGAAAGTTTCAGGAAAGATGTAGAAATGATGAAGGAACAGCTAGACCAAGTTTGGCGGCGCTGCGCGCCGCCGTTTTTTGGTTGCTTTGAAAAAACCCGAGAGGGGGTTCTAAAAAGACCCCACCCACCCGGGCGAAGGTTAAAAGTAAAGCAAGCTTCTTACATTCAAAGACATCGTTGGCGGACGACCGTAATCAGATAGTCAGTCATAAATCTGGTTCTCGTTCCTTTCTATATACATTGGGCAAGTCATGGCGTTTTTCTCCATGGTACCGAAGACACAGTATAGTGATAACGAATTATTTCTATCTAAAACTTATTTTTGACAACAAAATATAATTGCCTCGGGTTTATCGATGGTACGCAATTTCTGTCCTTGCTAAATTGCAGCATGTCCCGACGAAACTTGTTAACGTCTTTAATAAACATTGTTTCGCTTATATCACACAATAAAGTAGCCTTTAGACCCCAATACTAATTTTTCTCGTCTGACTCTAAGGCACTCTGGGCCTGAGAAGATGGACAGATCCAAGGTTGAAAGGAGAGCGATCATCACTTCCCTTTAGGTCTGTAGCACATTCCTACCCCGGTGAACGTCGAGTGCCAAATGCGCTCTTGAAATGCAAAAAGGATGCCGCAGATACGTCCAAAAAATTACTTACGAAGGTGGCTCTGGCAAAGGCGTTCTGTTTTCCAGTGAAGTCCATTGTTTGTCCAGCATCCAATTCCGGCCGCTAACCTTCAGTGGACTATTTGGCCGTTCCTCTCTAGACAGCAGTCATGTTGGCCAAATCTGCTCTACCACATAACGGTGAGACTTTTGAAATAACCACTCATTTAAAGACAGCCACGAATAATGTCGGGATAGCGTCCTTCGACCTGCCAAAAATACGCCCTAGGCTGAGGCCTCACCATGCCCCTTCCTTCCTTCCGCGACCCCAGCTCAGTCAATGTCCGAATGCCCGATGGCCAGCGTCTGAGCCTGTGAGACCGTGCGTGAGGTGGTTGAAGCGTCAGGTGCAGCTTGTGCTGACGAGTCCGCTGTAACGTCGGCAGCCGTGACCAGCTGTGGAATGGCAGCCTCCTCCGCCGTCGCACCCGCCACCCACGCCGGACCGCCCACGCCACCAGCCGAGTCGTCCGTCATGTCGGGCCTCTACTTCTCCAACGGCGACTCCTACACCGACGTCAGGCGCCGTATCTTCGAGACGTCAGGCATCGGGCCGCCGCGCGGCTGCGACACTCAGCACCTCTGACTGCGTGAACCAGAGACTGGCTACCCTCCCAGACAGCTCCTGATGCCAGTGTAGAGCTATGGCGACTAGCCATCCTCCAGGACAGTTCCTGATGCCAGTGTAGATATATGGCGACTCCCCGCGCTGAACCAGGCTGGGGAATGAGGAATGAAAGGGCCAGATCTGGTCTGATAAGCCAGGCAGTTGTCTTTACATATCGAGATGGAGCAAAACTGGCGGTAGGGTGTGGTATCAAATATTTTCATCTTGTCATGGAGCTTTTTAAAGAAGCCTGTAGGTGGCCTGATTTGTCTAAGCCTGAAATATCAACCAAATCTGCTTAAAACGCGAAGGTACGAGGGCCCGGACCACATTTGCCGGTACGAGGAGGCGTACGTTGGGTGTCCCCCAAACCTCCCTGGGATCTCAGAAGCCACGCTAGATAACAAAAAGCACAGAGTGTTTTTATAAAGTATGTCTTGATCTATAGAAAACTGTTCATAACGTTTTTGTTGGTCAGGTCACTTCTGATATCACTGAAGGTACAAAATGTTACCATAGGGATACCATTGAAACTCAGTTTTCTGCTATGACAACTGGCAAATCAGATGTATTAAAAAAATAAGGAAACGGCACTAGAATCATCTCGGTAAGCCAATAGAACGATGTATCATATGATCTTGACCAGTCAAATCCCGAAATTATTTTGCCTAATGCCAGATCAATAAAAAATGAGCAATATTGCATATAGTTCAAGCCGCAGTGGCAAGCCAAACATCATTACGTAAAAATAGAGGCTCCACCGTCATTCCCTACACGGTTACAGAACAAAATCCAGTTTCCATGTGCATTTCCAGGATAGAGGGCACGGTCCTACATGACTCAGGCCCATCGATGTAGAAATATCGTTACAACAAGCTTTTTGAACTCGGTGACCTCATGTAAAATGGAGCTCAGGCCAATGAGTTAAATCCTATCTTACTGATTCCCTAAGAACGTTTTGGATGTTAGACCACTGACCTGGGCTGTTGACGTGACCTGAGATGAACTGGACCTACAATCATGATAAGAATTGCGAACAAGATAGGGTCACAGAACTATCCAAGCACGGCGGAGCGCAGCGCTACCGTTTTCGGCTCCCTTTGAGAAAACTTAGGAGGCGGGTACCTACCCTGGTTACCTATGATAAAACTTGGGTGGGTACTCACCCGGGGTGGGTACCCACCCCCACATGCACGTGTTAAAGAAGCCGTTAAATGTATGTTGAATTCAAGTAACCTCAGCGAACTCATGTCAATCTGCCCTGTAGTATAGTGAGAATCTGACATACTTATGGGCTTTATGCATTCGAAAACTGTCGAGAATTTACCTCGGCAGTTATGTATACCTGACCCTTTCGAGGTCAAGGCAATGCCCTCAAGTGGTCCAATTAAGAAAAAATAATTGAAGCCATTGATAGTCAGCCTACGAGATATTGTGCTGTTAACATTTGAAGCCATGAGTCGTCCAAAATCGGCAAGAAAACGGAAGTTTACCAGGCTACTAACCTTAAATGACCTTGGCCAATGTAATCCTATATGTAGATCTGTTTGTGTATGCATGCAGCATCAGTTCCAGGGTACATGGATGACCCTCGTCTCACTCATTGGCCGTTTATCTTCCAAGGTCATTCACGGTTTATATCTGAAATGACCTCATTTGAAATGCAGCAGCACTCGTAGAAAATTTCAAGCACATTGGGGTTTTGTGGCGACAATAAGCTGCTCATGTACTTGGGCTAGCAAAAAACAGTTGGATAGAATTAAGTGGCAAACTCCATTAATTTATGCAAATGATTTTAGGCATTTACCTGTGTGTGCAGGATATTGCGAATGTTTCAAGACACCTTTTGTGACTTTTCGTTACCCTCAAGTTGAGCCCAAGCCCGTCATGACTGTATTTTACCTGTTTTCGGTATGTTCCGGTTGTATGTAGGTGATATATCTGGGTCACCAATTGACTAAAGGTCAAAACCACGAACCATCGTCCAGCTCAGATAAAAAAGCAAGACGCTGCAAATCGCCATGACTTTTTATATGTCCGAGTTTTCAAAGCCTAAGGGGTCGAATCGATCACTGCAGCAATAGGGCAAGGGTGCTAAATACTTCCGGTACGGCGGGGATTAAGCCAGATAATCAAGCAGCGAGAACAGATAAAGTATAAAATTCATGCTTAACGCGTAATTTGCCAGCATTCTAATGCCTCGGTACAAAATCTTCAATTTGCATAAGCTAAGAAGTATTCAGTTTTAGTTTGGATCACCTCAACAAAAAAGAGCGAAGCGACAAGAAGAGAAAAAGGAGAAAGCAACTACCCAAAGCTCTGTCGCCCATCTGGCCGAGTGGGCGCCAAATTCGCATCCATCGGAGATCTTTGGCTATCGAGGATCGAATCATGAGTGATGTTAGTCGAGCCGTCTGTGCTTAGTGTTTCATTCATCCCCAACTTTGCGACCAATGGAGATTTGTGGTTGTTAGCTTGAGTTCATTACGAGGTTATCTCCAATAACCTGTTGTCATGAGAGCAAGGCTTAGGCCAGCAGCGACAAAAGCGACACCTATAGCCTAATTCGGGCCATGACAGCGCTATCTAGCGCCAGTCAGTTGAAGCTAAGTGTATGAAAAGCACGACGGACCAAATCCCGCGGAGTTGGATAGGGTGAGTGTTTTTAGGATGTGTCTCTGAGCTATATTTTGGGACCTTCAAAGATACAATGACTGCGATGTGGAGCTAATTCTGGGCATTTTTCATCGAGACTTCCCGCCAACATCGCGACTGCCCAAAGCAAATGTCGGCGCTGGAGAAGCTGGGAGGATATGAACCCGCCTCTCCCCATCCCCCCGTCTCAAACTAGACCAATCAACACTCTACCTTGAACAGGTCTCAATCATTGTCATCAGTTATAACGACACGAGCATGACAGGGGCACCAATGAGACGATTAGTCCCTTGCGACACAGTGTTGTAAGGTTGGACCCTCTACAGTGTGAAACACGTCCGATTATAACTGGAAATAGAAGATTCCAGCCAACAAGGTGAAACAAAGTGCAATGTTATTCCAGCTGAACAGCTGTGTAGTCAACAGCTCAATCCGAGCAAATGCGCGCACGGACGCTTTCTGGACTGTAATGAATGTAAACTGATCCTGGTCTGGACTGTTGTTTCCGCTCTGTATGCTTATGTAAATAGCTATTGAATGTGCTGAACTGTGACCTTCATGGCGCTATTTCCCCATCATTCAAGGTGGTAATAAATGTCTGCCTTCGTATAATGCTGCTCAATCGTCTCAAGACTGTTTCCGTCAATTAACCCTCCCCCCACCGACCGGGGGCCATCGATGGCCCCTAAGGTTTTTTTCAGAATCACAGAAAACCAACGAAGCGCAGCACCGCGGTTTCAGCACCTCTCACCCCATCATTCATCGATTTTGAGCTCTACCATAGCTCCATTTCTTAGCCGATCAATTTGAAATTTCTACACTTGATGACCCCTCCAGGGTCTACAAAATTTACGTCCGGAATTTTTCGATTTGGTGGCCTGAGGTCAGGTCACGAGGTGACCTGTACAATTGAAAAAGCATGGGGAAAAACTATCTTGTAGTCTAAAAGTCACAAAAATGATTTCAAGTGCTCAGATTCCTCAGAAAAACATTCTTGGCCACCCTTTGAGGGATTCCAGGGGCGATATTTGCTCTTTCACCTATCTGAGGTCATCACAGATCACCAGGATGAACAGTATTTTGACGATAACTTTGACCTAATCAAGCTGGAGCGCTGAATTAAACGTCACTGTGCATGTCTTGTCACTGGCTTTCATTCGCTACACAGCAAGGCCACATTCCGACCGTTGATAACCTCAGGTCATGTTAGGTCTAGAGGTGCCCTCTGGAGGTCAAACCACTGGCGGGAGGTCATCATGTTTCACATAACGGAGAAAGCCCTGGCATTTTCCTATCAAATGTACTTTACCAGCATAGGCGTAGGAACGTCCAGAATATTGGGGGAGGGGGGCAGCGGGCATTTTGAAGCCATTTTTTCCAGTCAACACCACAGGGTTAATGGTTAAGAATCATGAATATTGGGGGGCATGGCCCCCTGGCCCACCCCGTTCCTACGCCTATGTTTACCAGATCTCAATAGCTCTAATGGCATGGGAATTATGCCCAGGTCTCTTAGCATTGCATATTTTAGTGGAAATAGCCTATCGTGACCCAACTTGACCTCGGGAGTTCAAACCATTAACCTGAGCGCTTAAACATGCAAAGTAAAATCAAACTGAATTCACACGAGCTTTCCAATGCACTTTGAAATTTTGCACTAAGCCCCATATTTTCGGAGTTAGAGGGGGGCCATCGATGCCCGCTGTGGGGCGAAGGCGGCCCCAGACCCCCGGTGGGGCGCGGGTTAACGAGAGCCACAGCTATGTCATGGTAGTTACACTGCTGTGTCGCACTGAATTTTTTTAGGTCAAAATTTACTGATATTCGGGCAAACGTTTTGTTTAAACTCTCAAGTTAAGCGATGGCTTAAAAATGTTCAATGAATATGTGTTCGTGTGTAGCGTCCCAGTGAACCTTACCAGGGCGTGAGTGGGACCTTTCCAGGAAGTGTGTGAGACCTTTTCAGCAAGGCGGTGCAGATTTTCAGTGCAGTGGAGAGAAAATATTCATATTTCCCACATCACCTGTCCCATTACGGTGGCATGCAGCCGTTCTGCGCAGCCAGCTCGCGTTCGACGATTTTGGCGCCCCCTGCTGACAGACAGCACTCCAGCACCGACACGTGCTGCCATCTGCATCGGTACCTGCGGGAGTTCACCACTCCTATCCGTTGTTTTTTTTGTAGAATGGTTTGCATCGGGCAGCGGGATACTTCTGCATTTGTAGCCATCGTTACTAATGCACACAACTTCGACACAACCTGTTATTCTAGAAAAGAAACATACCATGTTCAACGGACTACACATCTGTGCATATACCTAACAAGCAAAAAAACCAAAGCTGCAAAAAAGCTGCAGACCTATTAGTTCAAAACCTTGTTTGATATCCTTTTTCTAGGCAATCATATATAATGACACTTTATCTTCAGATTGCTCTCTGCTCTGAGATTTCAGATTCTAGATAATGCTTAATGCATATCACGCGCCAGACGTAGAAAAAGACAGGCTCAGCCGGTCGGTTTGGAGGACCAAGCGCAAATCAGCCTCGGGCTCTTAAAAAAACACGTTGAGCGAAGGATGCATCGGCGGGCCAGATTAAGCTGTTACAGTAAATCAATTTTTAAACTAACTTCCAAACCATTGCTCATAAAGAGGAAAATGCCTTCGACCTTTCTTCTTCTTTTTGAGGGAAAATTTCTTTGACGTTCAAAGAGGTATCCTCCAAAACCACCAAAAACGCAGCTAGCACGCGTTCGACGATTTTGGCGCCCTCTGCTGACAGACAGCACTCCAGCACATAAAACGCTTTAATGACGATCAACTATAAAGCACCAATTTGCTTTGGGTGGGAGGGGGGTCGGGTGGGGCAAGAGAGTCCACCCCTTCCTCTGTTTTGCTTTAGGGGGCATGGTCAAGTTTCCCCTGTCCCCTCTGAATCCGCCCCCGAACGTTGGTAGGCATTGGTTTGAATGTGAATATCCCCTTCGTCAGTGCTGTCGAAAGGTAAATGCAGCACGCCATATACCACATCCCCAATATTCAGATTCCTTCCTCATGCCCCATACATAGAGACAAAGGCGTTAAATCTATTTTCCTGCTATCCCACACCACCATTCTCTTCGAAAATACATGCAACCTATTCATCTCTCGACAGGAGCAACACGAGTGGTACCACGTGGCCGTTTCTAACAACATTCATCGGTGGATTTTGTTTAGTATGTTTCAGAGGTGTGGGTCCCAGAGAAAGGCCGAGGTAGTCCCAGGTCCGTTGATTCAGAATAGTCACACATTGTTGAACGTTTGGTGTCAGTTCCCAAACGGGTTAAAGTTTCCCCTATTTTGAATAGGGTGGCGATTATCTAGCTCATCCTGGGTAAGGGCGCAATATCTTACAACAATAAAAAGTTCTTTAAAATTAAACACGGGGCCCAAACTAGGATATCGTGCTAGTCCACCGGGTCTGCTATTTATCGCTTCTGTATTTCAAAATTCCGCTTTCAAGTTCTAGTAAGCAACCAACCAGCAGAGCCCGCAGCAGACTGGGCAATTGTCCCCCCTCCCCCAAACCCCCAGATTTTTTCCGACTTTCTTTATTATACACATGTTTTTACGATGTTGTGCCTCGTTGCCTCCCCCCTCAAACCGTCGGTCTGGATCCGACCCTGGCACCAGTCTGTGAACGATTTTCGAGGCCCTGATCACTGATATTTAGGTACAGGCTGTCTAACGAGCATCGTCTCTGTCCTTGTGTACTGGACGATCCATTCTACGAGGCGTGGAAACCCTATGTCTAATCACTGTCATAAGTATCATCAATAGCGTCCTCTAAAGTTCAAGTTTTGGGTGGGGTTCGAGCCCCTTGGTTCACCAGTTGAGGGGGAGGCTACCCTTTAAAGGCCCCCTGACCAGTGCGTGTTCCAAACTGACAGCCAATTCACAAAGGGTATAGTAAATTCCAAAATAATCGAAGACAGCAAGGGTTAATGATGATTCTGTGATAATGGAAGGTGATTATAATGAGGTAAATTATAATATTGACATTGCTCCTGATCAGGTCAGCATTCCCCCTTTTGGTAAGACAGTGGTAATGCGTCACAGGAGTGGGTCGCGAGGTTGCCGTGGTCAGCGAGGCCGCTTTCCATGCGGCCAACCGGGGCTCAAGGGCCGGCACATCCTCTCAACAAGCAACAATTCCTTCCAGCCTGGAAACCCTTCCAGCAGGGAAAGAGTCGGTGAAGCCACCCCCTCCCCCGAAAAATAATTATGTGTTAGAGGGAAATGTAAATATATAACCGAATATCAACTGGGTTCCCATCACCAGGTAATGATACCTTTTTGGGTATTGTCAACAGAAATAGGAAATATGCACGGAATCCATCAGATCCCAATGAAACTGGATGCACCGGTTCGCTGTAATACTGAGCTCAAGGACAGCATGAGTTCAACTTTGACCCTCTTAGTGTTGGGCTTGTCTTATGTAAGTTAAGACCTGAGTTAGAGCGGAGAGGCGGTGGGTAGATGGCCTGCATGATGCGACGGGTCGGGAAAGCTCAAAGTCAGCCCCAAACAGGGTTTTTCTCAGGGTGAGCACGCGTGGAGTCCGGGTCATGTCGGGCTGTTCAAATTCACCACCAAGTTCTCCAGTGGGGTCAACCGAGACTGTGATTGATCTCGTGCCCCGCAATCAGATGACAAGCACGTTTGGAGCAGGGGTGTTGCTTCATCAGACAGGCCACAAATATACAGTGCTCACAAGCCTCCGGGGCATCTGTCTGACCTGCACTTGACTTAGTGCAAATACCTACATGCGGTTGCAGTCACTTAAAAAACATTGGTGGCAATGCATGCAAGCCAAGGAGGTAATTCCATTAGTCATCAGTGCCCATCCTTCTAGTATCCTAGGCTGATATTGATAACGAAACTGCAAAAAAGTACCGAACACATTTTCACAACTTCACAGACTTCTGTCCATTTACTGTGTTTACATTCACTACTCGATTTCGAAGACTTCACCACCTGCGAGAGCTCTGCTTATGTGTACGAAGCCGGATATACGACGGCAGTCTTTTTACCTCTGCGGTCGGCGAAGATACTGCGGTTGATAGCGCTTGTGGGAAGCGTGGCGGAGCTGGGAAGACCAGGTCTGGTCATTGTTCGCCTAGGTGCAGCCGCTTGTTATGTGCCTGCTCCCCAGGTCAATACACCCTTGCATGCTCGTCCGGCGCTCACAAAGACTTGGCGAGCGAAGACCTCGGCAATGTTTCGCGAGGATGCCCGCCGGGCAGTTCTGACCGGCGCAGGAGGCATCGGCGCCGGACGGAGGCGAAGAGGCCACCAATGGCGGCCAGCGTACTCCTTCAGTGTCTACTTAAACGGAAAGTATGTGCATCAAACACTCTCCAGGATGCAGAATTCCAAATCAAGGTATTGCAAGGTTATACTTCCTTTTAAGTGATGCGTTCACTGAACAGATTAGTAGACGCATTTAAAGTACGTCGTGACGGAGAAAATCCCGATCGTATCCGGACCATACCCCAGGTTTCCCCACAAATCAAGGTCATTCGGTGTGTAGAGGATGCTTTCAATCCAAATCCGCTCAGATATCTAAAAAATAACTGCAATGAAGTCAGGAAAAAATCAATCCAAATCCGTACAAAGATACCAAACTTCCCAAATTCATTGACTAAAACATCCGAATACATGGATCCGATTAAACAATATATCTATTCATATATCCAAACCATGGTGTACTCAACTGTAATGACCACATTCAGCATGAGTCCAGTCCGAAACGGGGTAACGGTAGCTAATTTTCTCTCAATGAGTACTGGTATATGGTGTACAGTGGAAAAGACAGGTGCACTAATTGCCTGAATCTATACTCGAAACTGAACAAAATCACCATGGTGGAAAAACTTATGCGTAATGTGGAAATGAAGAATCTACAATCGACGAAAATATCCCCAAATCCAACGTTAAAACGGGAACATTTGGTGGTTTAAGATAGGATAACATGTTTACGCACGGACGGGATAGCCTGAGTAAGTGCACTGCAGTCACTATCTCATCCCTCAGCCCGTAAATCCTTTGTTGTCTCCACCATCCCTCTCTTTTATTACTGTGGTGGTGGACGCACAGTGGTCTGCACGAAGGTGTAAAACACGCATTGAGAATCAGTACCACGCATTGGAAAGCTGAGAGGACAAATCCTAGCAACAACTGCTTAAAACTGATGCTCGAGTCCAGAGGAGAGTTGGCTGCCGTTGGACGCGGTATTCTAAAGTTTTCACCTCCGGACAACAGCGCGCGCGTGCGCACGTGCAGACGCC
The DNA here is from genome assembly GCA_034440635.1 of Lepas anatifera. Taxonomy (NCBI): domain Eukaryota; kingdom Metazoa; phylum Arthropoda; class Thecostraca; family Lepadidae; genus Lepas; species Lepas anatifera. The sequence goes on from JAOTON010000333.1 coordinate 739,730, forward strand.
AGGGCCGGCTAGTTTTTCTACAGCGGCCGCCGCGCTGCCGCCGTCGGCGACGTAGGCAGGTCAGCGGCGCCGGCAAAGACCAGCCACGCGTCGGCTTTTTGCCTGTCGGAGAGGAGGCACGCTGCCGCGAAGGTATGACGACGAGACGTCCCTTCACCGGCGTGCTAACGCTGCCTCAGACAGGGCCGCCCCATTCCCAGAAGCCACGGTCAAGGTCAACGGGTCCCCCCGGCTGACCTGAGCGCCGTCCATTTTCACTGATATGCCATTTGACCTATGACACCCAGCGCCACTCACGTGGTTTACGGAGGTAACTGCTGGTCTGATGGCCTTTTTCATGTAAAATATGGGTCCCGTCAAGGTTTGCGATATACATGCGGTGAATGAGCGCGTGTATCCAGTTTCATGGTTGCCCAATTTTGTTGCTTTTCGATCGAGGACATGATTTTAGGTGAATTTTGCGTCATTCTTAAAACTATGACCAAAAGCGACTATATTCTTCCAGCAATGCGTGTGATTTGTATCGTTGTAGTGTCCCATTTTACAAACCCTCAAAACAAAGCGCTCGCTGTCCTGAGACGGACGAAGACGACTTTTTATGGCGTGCTTAGCCAGACAAGAGGATGATGAACACTCTATTGTCATTGACCACAGACAGGAAGCGTCTGACTCATTCGCTATTCCAGTCTCAATAGCTGTCCACGACTCGGCTACACCACTGCAATAATCGTCAAGGCCCTGACGTGCTCTAATCAGTGTCAAGTCCACACTAATCGATGGATAGTTTCAATGTCACCTAAGGTCAAAGGAGAGAGGGAAGATTGCGGTGTCTGAGATGACTGTGTGACTAAGCAGCTAGGGAGAGGTATCTATCTTGTCAGGCTTTAATCTACTTAAGAACCTATACATACACACCCAAGGTTTCTTATAGACTGCCGTGAAATCTAAAAGTAACGCAAAACCATTAAGCCCAAATGCAAACTGTACGCATACAAGACCCCTTGTGACGCCAACTTTGTTGCAATAGCCGGTAGATTTTCACGCCTCCATCTACTTAAACCTTGCCAGACTGGGGATTTTTCCAGCATCACCCAACCGGGGTGGTAATCCGCTCCGTTAGGTGTTCAAAACAAAGATGAAAATACGCAGCAACGACAGCATACTGCTGATGGCCCGGGCCCTTCGCTGGCGTATACTTTTTACCTTGTCAATTAGTGATCTTGGGGGGACATATCTGACCCAAACGTGGAAATCACGCAACATGACGTTTTTGTTGCCACTTTAAATTTTCGATCACAATAGAAGCTAGCTTTGAGCCATTTTTTTATGTTCTGGCGTGCCGTCACATATCCAAAAGGTCTGTAAGTCAGCAAATGACCTTTGTAACCTGGTATGATCAGATGTTTTTTTGTACCCAGGTTACGCGAGAAATATCCGCAAAACGGTTCCCAATTTGCTTGATTATTTCTTATTCGGCCGTTGCATGACACTTGGGGCCATATGAGGCCAATGACCTTGGATGGCCTGGGCACTTCAAAGGCCATTCAGTCAGCTTACATAAAGCCATAAACTGAAGAGATGGGGCTGGAAACATATGAAAGTAAGTATTATATTTCACTGGTAAATATTCACGGCCAGTGGTCTGGTCGAATCTTGCCAAAGGCCACTGAGGTCGAAGGCGAACAAGCTTTCGAAGGTACATGCAAGGGTTGGTGGTTGACTATCAGGAAACCCTCGTGGTTTGATGAAGAGAAGCATCATGAGCATGCTTGTCCTTGAGAGGGTCAGATAACTACAAATCATGTCAGTAACTGCTACACAACTAAACGTCACCGGCTTCTGACAGCTTGCTGATTCCCTCAGTTCAAGGATACAAAGATCATTTGAGATATACCGAGGTCACTGGCTTATGTCACATGCTCTTGTAAGGTCAAAGACCATCATACGATGTGCATAATGGCTTCCTACACTTCCCTGCATTTCTTTCTGCTCATTCATTTCCCTACACGTTTTCTTTGAATGCCAATCTGGAGCCTAAGTTAAGCTAAGACCCAGCCCGTGTCAAATTATTGTTCCTAGGTCAAGCGTGGCCAGAAAGACGGCTCAACCCTGCACAAGTTCTTGGAAATTATACCATATATCCGTGGCAAAACGTGACCCAGAACCAACATTTCCCCAAAATGTGTGAAGCTGGATTCTGCGCTCGAACACCTAGCGGAATTTGTCTAGGTCCAATCTTTCCCGGTATATTCAGAAAAAATACAAGGGGTGCACACTAATTGCCAGGTACAGCACGGAGTTACCATAAACCAGTCACAAATGTTTAATGTCCAGTAACAAGAACCAAAGCAAGAACGAGAGAGAGAAAGAGGGGGAGAGAGAGAGAGAGAAAGAGAGAGAAAGAGAGAGAAAGAGAGAAAGAGAGAGAGAGAGAGAAAGAGAGAGAGAGAGAAAAAGAGAGAGAAAGAGAGAGAGAGAAAGAGAAAGAGAGAGAGAGAGAGAGAGAGAGAGAGAGAGCGTCAGGAACGCATCGCCCAATACTGAGGAGGTTATCAATCAGCTGCGTTAGGACAAGCAGCTGATTGGATCATCTCTTGGCGTTCATTGTAGACTTTTTGTGTCTGAAGCCTTCGAACCATTTATCAACATTACAGTTAGGAGTCGGTTCCAAGAAATCTGAGGAAACTGGACTCCATTGCAATATTCCACTATGTGCGAAACTGGACTCTTTTGCAATATTTCACTAAATTCAACAGTCTTCTCAGAATAACAAGGGACTCCAGACCCCCACGTCATAGGCAGATCCACAGAGGCAAGAGAGAAGTTTTCACCTCAGTCACCCTTCGGTGTCCCCTGAAATGGTCAAGGCACACCCTGAAAGGTCGATAATGCTCCCCTGAAATGTTGCTTTCTCCCGCCTTTGCTTGTTTCCCCCCCTTCGTCCAGTAATAAGACTGCAAAACTGATATTTTACCAGTAATAGTAGCGTCATTGCTTCCCCCAGGATATGAGCATCATACCCTCACGATAGGATTTGGCGCCCAGATGACTGGTTTTGCCGTCCAAGCCTAGCGCCCCATGGTTCGGATGGGGCACCCCCCACCATAACCTGCAATCCTTGATTCGCCTGTGCTCCACGTGCTTGCACTGGCTAGTTAGCCTAAGATCTTTGAGTGCAAACTCGGATGCCTGCGTTCGTTTTATTGACTCGTCCCCTCATGACCGGCAAACAGGCATCTCAAAAGTGAGCTCTTAAGCAGCAATGAGCACAGTTTCTATGCTAAATCAACGGCATGTTGCAACCCACATTGCATCGCCAGCAATGAGCAGCTGGCTATCGCTTAGCTGGGTGGAATGCTGGTGAAGCATAAATCGTCCATTAGTAAGACTGCAGCGCTGATGTTTTACCAGTAATGATGGCGTCATGAGCGGATGAAGCGCACTAAGTGGTACAAAGCTTCACAAATGAGCCAGAGACGACAAAAAACAACAATCGAAAATTAACTTAAGTGCTGTTGCCAACTTCAATGCTACGGGAGATTCTAATCTCTTCATAGCATCGTCCCCTGAAGTGAGCATCAAAAAGACAAATCACGATCTAAGCCTAGCATTATCAATTCTTTTCGAACACAGCCCGTTTAGGAAAGGCTGTACCTGTGGTCTCTCGTGAAAAAAACAGCCATCGCTTAGCTTGAGGCCCACCAGCATCTTCTAAAGAACAGGCATTTCCACTTGTCTGTGTGTGTCCGTGTGTGTGTGTGTGTATGTGTGTGTCGGGCACAGGGTGTTGATGTCGCCACGCTCTTCTGAAGGGAGGTGTGTTAACCGCTGAGGCGCGCGCGGCGCCGCCGAGGCTGGTTCAGCGTCGACATTGCCCAATGAGAGGAGCCCGTCTCCCTCTGCCGCTGGGTCAGGTTCAGGGATATCGGCTCCAGCTGCGGCCGATGCCTCCTAGATCGTCAAACACGTACGCTGACTGATAGATTCCTACAGGCGAAATGAAACTTACCGAGTTCTACGCGACTGTTTATGCTCTTTCGGAATAATTTGAGACGACAAAGCAGACTGGGTGTGTCAAGTGGCTGGAGAGCACTCAATTACACATCAGTTATACTGGGGGAAATTCAGGGGTTTGTTTATAAGGCCGTTGTTGATTGTGCCGCATGCTACACTCAAATTGCATCGAAACAGAGACAAATCGACAATGCTATTCGTTTTTTTCCTTCATGGTATCGTGGAGAAGACACGCTCTCGCCGGGATAGGTACTGAACAAGGATTTGTTTCAGATATATGATGACATATATACTGGCTCTGTGACATGTGTGCATGCATTACCATGTAAATGAATGATTAAATCACATGCTAGATTAGAGTCATAGCTTAATGTCGTACTTCGAGGAGCTCAAGGAGTATTTATAACAGAGGATTTCTCGATGACGACTATTTATCTGAATTCCACGAAAAAGTGTGTCATTTATCTACAAGTGTTTTCTTCCAGCAGTAAAGATTGTTTGATTTGATTTTTACTCCCTCCTGATTATGTAATTACCTTTCCCTTATAGTGAAAATGCCTTAAGATATTTTATATTTACAGCATAGGATGCAACCTTTTAAAATCTTTCATCTTGCGCAAGCATTGTTTGGCAGGAACAGAGAGCTTCTCTTTTTCTCTCTTTCCCCTCTCTGACTCTCTCTTTCCCTCTCTGACTCTCTCTCTCCACTCTTCCCCTCCCTCTCACATGACCCACGCCGTCGGTGCGCCCTAGAGCCCTTCCATCCCTCCTTTCCCCATCTACTTCCCCCTGTCTCCCCTCTTTTTCATTCTCTCCTATAATCAATAATTTTCTATTCACAGTGTCAGCTTCTTCAACTCGTAAGTGGAGAAGCAGCTGCATTAATTCAATAACAGTCAGTTAAGTCTATGTTTACTTATATTATGTTCCACGCAATCACTGCCTGGGTCGCTATTCTTAACAAAAAGACTAGTTGAGGTGTAAATATACATGTAGCACTGTAGGGAGATGCATAGTGTAAATGTTCATGTGCGTTACCAGTTTCGCTATTATGTTGTCCTGTGTTTGACATTTGAACCTGCAGTAAGTTTGTATTGCAGTTGAAAAGATGCCCAAAACTTGTACCTGTATCAGTGAACTGTTTCTAGGACCAACAGATGGACGTGGAATTGGCATCCATCAATATCACTGGTCAACAGCCAAAATTGATCCGGCACGCGAGCACCTGTTCCTACCTATTTGGATACCGTTGATTTCAAATTTAGTAACCGTTTTTTTTGCCATCGGACCTGGTTTCTTCTCCAGAGCATACCTCATGTATAGCCCTTACACTTTCCACACACAGTCCTGAGCCTAGCCTTTTGTGGAAAATCTAGATCAAGGATGTCGAGAACCCGGGTTATCTGCACCCAGACAATGCAGCTTATCACTCATATATGTGAATTTATTGCAACGGAAGACTATCTCGCATTAAAGTGCATGAACATTGTACATTGAACAAGGCTTGCGCGCGGTCGCACAAGCTCGCCGGTATTGTAGACCGAGTGGTGATGTCACCATATTATATGATGAGGATTTTATGTCCGAGTCACCTCCCTTGAAAGTCAAGTCCAAGTAAAAAGTCACAGGTCAAAGTTATACCACCATTTAGAGGTCATTGACCCTAGTGCCTCCGGTCAGATAACGTTGCTTAATACGACGCATATTATGTTATGACGTCATAGGTTAGGTCACCCAATCTTGATCTCAAGGTCGCAGGTTCAAGTCAAAGGTCATAGGTCAAGGTCAAACCTGATTTCCCGCCCAACGGTTGCCATTGTGCTAGTTGTAGTATACGTTATAGGCAAAATGTAATATTTTGACGTCAAAGGTCAATGGCCTTGAACGACCTTGAGCTAAAAGTTTCAGAGAACATTGCCTCAGACCATTTCTCTGTTACTTTACGTCATTTTCTCTCCATATCTGGCTTCTCATCGCATAATTACGGCATTTCCCAATGGCTACCCTGCACGGGCAGAATTTGACCTATATGGCCTCGTTTTACCTTGAACATGTTGACCTAGGTCTATGAAAATCGGGTTTGGGGTAGAATACCCCAGCCTCCACAAACACCCAAACGTTCATTTTCCTAGACCTCTTGGGTTTTGCACTGTCAATGTCACCGATGCCAAGTAGGCTGAAACAAAGACGACACACAGAAATACTGGATCTATACTGAATTCTGATCTGATACGGCATTTCTGCTGCCAGATTCGTGTTCAACGCCATAAATTACCCTAGAAACGGACTATTTTGTATTGGATCGATGACAAAAGTTCAATTTTGTTGACCAGTGTATTGTGCTGGGTCTTGGCTGTTTATTCTTAGTTTTCTTAGTAAAATTTGAAGCTTTAGCAGCACTTCAATTGACTAGTTTTTTCATGTTTGAAATTCATTCAAAGGACGGCATCGTTCCTCATTACACGTTGGTCATCCCAGGTTGTGCAGCCTCAATTGTCATTTAGCTTAGGCTCACTAGAAACCAAAGCGTAAGCAGTAAACAGTGATACGCAGTTATAAACCGGTACATACATGCTAAGAGCTCACAGTGAATCCGCATATGAATTCCTCTGACACGTTGCTAAGTCCATTCAATCATATAATCTCAGACGACGCATCTGACTTGAATCAACGATTTACTGGGAAGTGTGAATGTCATTTGCCTAGCCAATTAAAGCCGAAACCACAAAAGCTTTGGTATAAATTTGTATGTTATTTGCATTGCGGAGAGATGGCTCAGGGATGGAATTCAAGAAAAAAACTTTGAAATAAATGATTATGACCTTTATTGGCCAAGTGGACAAAATACTCAACGGGGAGACAACAATACATAAAAATAAGCAGCATACTTCTTATAGGAGAATAGATCTTGAAGCAGAGCAAATTCCGTCCACTTTACTAGAAGTAGAAAACGCGTAAAAATTAATAAGAACTATGTGATAGGTGAAATTAATAAACCTCCAAGTAAAGAAATACTATATTCTTGGAACAAGTAGAAAAGTTCCTGGACTCATACAATATAACTGTTGCAATTCGCTCAATGCAATATTTTCTTGCCCAATAAACTTCAAAACCCTTGAGTTTCCAATTCGGTCTACCTTTATTTTCCACAATTGGGCAATATACCTTTTTATGACATTTACGGGCGTTGCAGCATAAAACACTTTCGCAACATCTTTCCCCGTGGCATCCGAGTTTCACCAGTAACATCAGTAGCCGTGGTCCTCGTTCAAACCAGAGAGTTTTAAGTTGGACCAGTCTTTGAATAGGTCTGGTGACTTGGGCTCCATTCGCCGTGCACACCTTTGCTGACCAAACTTAGCCATCGCATTGTGGATGCAGGTGAACCACTTTCGCAATCTTTTACAGTGCCGGGTTTGATTTAGGATTCTCGCCAATCAAAACTAGATCTTGCGTATGTGGAAGTCTGGTTGCCTCTCTTCGGATGAGACGTAGTTGGCGTAGGTACTGCCTTTGCCATCTATCACACTGGTGCATCTGTAGTTTCTTGTGATATTTCCATCCGCTCCTTAGGTCAGAAGGTGGTAAGTTGGGGGGTTTGTTAACCGTATCTATGTCTTGTGTTTCGTTTTCTAGGAAGTACTTTGGTGTTAGCGGCTGTGTATCGTCTGGATCTGCTGTTAAAAAAGGGAGAGGACGTGAGTTTATGACTTATTCAATAGCACAGAGCACTGCTCCGCGCTGCTCGAAAGTCGAAAGAGTCTTGTGAAGAAATTTTCGAAGAGCGTCCATGGATGTCCGTACCAGACACTCCCAAAAGCCACCTCACCAAGGGGCTCGCTCCTTATCCAGGCTAGATTACCCGATGAGTCCGTCCAGGGACTCATCGGTTACTCTGGTAGGCTGAGGCTGAAGACGGAGAGAGTCAATCCCATATTTCGTCAGCCTAAAGCCAAGACTGCACCCATAAATTCGAGTCGAGGTACACACATAGGCTTAGTGGGAGCCAGTCTTGCTTTGCTAATGATAAGTCGACTTTCCCCGGGGTCCACGTCGCATATGCGCAGGTAGACAGTAGCTGCATATGCCTCTTTACTCGCGTCGTAGGAATGAGTTTTGAACCTATTGAAATTTACAAAGGTATAAGCTCGGGAATACGCGAACTACCTTAGAGGGTGCGAGTGCTGGCTGTCCAAACTCAATGCGACGTATGCCTGCTCTGTACAAAAGCTGGAAATGATAATTGTATACTTGAATACTATTTTATATGCTGAATGTCATCTACCTGTCTCTTACTTTTGAGCAGACAGGTTCTGACCAAACCATTACAGCATGAGTAGTAGCTGGTTTTCTTTATAGATCTGTTTTGTTTTTGGAAGGAAAATTTTCATTATGGGCATTTTTAGTCTTGGGGTCATAACTATTATTGGACTCTAAACCCAGTTTCCCATGAAATTATTTTCTTTTGAAGAAGTTTCCATTTTTGGAAGGAGTGTTTCCATTATGGTCTTTTCCACATGATTAAATGTAGCATTATCATGAAAATAGTCATTATTGGGAACATACCTATCTCTTAATGGGAGCGTACATGTACACACATTGGGACCCTAACCACAGCTTCCCCACTAAACTTCTATCTCACATATCATGAAAGGGAAAATGTATGTCACATAGTTTTGGATCTCCTAAATGTGTTGGTAGTGGCTTTGGTGTTTTATAAAACATCAATGTTAAATTTGATCCCACTCCGAGCATCACCTGCCTGGTTTCTTCTGGAAAACTCTGGGCAACTAGCCTGCATGATGTATTTATGTCTTTGGCCTAATAGGTACAGGGTATTGGATTCATACCAAAGAAAGATCGTGTAGTCAAGTCTGCTTTAACTCCATGCAGTTCGGTCCTGTGCGTTGCTTACCCACTGGTAGTAGCAACAACCCCAACCAGCGTTTTTTGAAGGCTATTTTTTCTGAGTTTGCTGTGATTTTCTGAGATAAGAAGGGGTCTACTCGGCCCCTCGTGACGTTAGTTCAGGCCCCTCTCAGTGTGGGTGTTAAACTTTGTGGAGGACTGCATTAGACACATTTGCTATCTGTACAATATTGATATGATAATTTGATCATGAAACTCACCTGAATAACTGTTGTTGGCCTATTGCTGGCGCCATTTCCCAACTTTTCAGCTCCAATCTATCTAACCAATCTAGGGCACAATAAGCTGGCACAAGCAGGCTAAGGAATGAAAACCAGCTGATTGGGAAGTGCATGTCTTACATGGCTCATTTTTACATTAGCATGGGCGAATATTTATTTAGTAGTTTTAGCCTGCACGTATCTCAATATACCTAATGAATATGCCTAAAATAAGTGGTTCCGCTGTTTATTTTGGGGTTCATAACATTTTGTTGTTTGTGCTGTTGGGTTTAGTGAATTGCTGCGCTATGTTTATTTTTACTCTTAGTCTTTTGTTAGTGCTTTTGGGCGTACTTTACTAAATTGAGAAATAGGGGCCACTAAATCGAGGACTCAACTGTAAATATGATTTAACCTGAAAAATGGACAGAGAAGTACTTGATAAAGTATCTGGTTATCGTTATGCCTTAAATATGCCCACAATCGTGTTTTTGAAAAATTGCTGTCTTTCGGTATCGAGGCGACATTTTGCAACTACTACATCGGCACCATTGGGTGATGTTAAATCTGGAACTGTGACAGCGGTTTGGGGTTTTCGGCGGGGTCCCTGTTTTAGTAGAACTGAACGTACATATTGTATTACTAATGGTGTGTGATTGAGAGGCTGTAGTTAATTTCTGCTTCTTTGAAATATGTGGCTTGTTTTGAGCCGGGATGTTTTTGTGTGCATTTGTAATGTCAAGGGTTTGTACCTTAGTTCTCACAACCATCCGAACAACTTCTGCGATTACTCCAGAGGTAGGTCATCGTCTCAGTCTAAGCCTTGAATCCACAAGTCCTTCAGCAAGAGTTTTTGCGCGAACTGTGATGGTACTGATCATGCAAAGAGGGCCAAACGCTCTTGCTGAAATTCGTGAAATGTTGCGTTGGGTGCAGCGCAGCTGTGACCCGAGTTCAGCCCTGTCCTTTGCTTTCAAAACGGAGGTCAGCCTCCGATAATTAACTGATACCAAGGATTTTGGTGGACTCTGTTTGACCTTGATGACTTCCCATTAGAAGACGTCTATCCTTAGATGCTTTACCCTTGCCGTCAATATTTAGGCGTTTATTGCTCTTTCATTTCGTCAGATTCATTTTTGCGACATCAAAAATCTTCCTCGCATCCTTTACGAATTCGGCTGTTTCCCGCTCAGTCTCCAGACTTGTCAGGAGATCCTCGGCGTAGATATCCCGTTTTAGCTCGCTTACAGTATTCTGGCTTCTTTATTTCCAGTCTTCTGAGTATTTTTTATGACTGCTTGTAGAAGAAAGGGAAAGGCACACACGCCAAAGACAACCCGAGTCATGCGATTAGTAAAAACGTCATCACGGGGCTCTCCCTCCATAGAAATCTGGTGGCATCCCGGTCCTGAGGATTCAGAGACATCTGCAAGAAGGCCCTTTGGATGTCGGCTGACACAGCTACCCGGCTGAGGCGGAAGCGCAGTAGCACTCCGGGAAAGTCGGCGATCCAGTCGGGCCCCGGAAGCACATAGTCGTTCAGTGACTTGGGATGCCCCGCGGAAGCATCCAATACCACATGAGTGTTGTACATCTTCAGAGCGGCATGAAGCGAGAGGTGATGGACGGGACCGTTCGGTGATTCTGGTGCTATCTTCACAAATCCATTGTCAATATCATGCCTCGTTGCTTTGTGATACTCTTTGAATCTTCCAGTATTAATCAGAGGTCTCGCATCGCTGCAGACTGGTGTAAGAAATTTTAGCATTTGTTGGGAGACCCTGAAACCCATTCATCATTGGTCAACGCACCCCTTATCTGCCCTCATTCCCGTACAGCTTTCTCCAAACTGCTGCATGTTCATCTCCTCGTCAGCCTGCTTTTCGTCAAACTTAGATGAATGGGATGGAGCCTGAATTCCAATAGCTCAATAACTTGTCGAGAATTAAGATACACCATTTATGTGACGTCCTTGTCTTTGTCTTACTCCTGCGGTTCTGATGCAATGCGTTTGGACTCAATTTAGTCTGAATCTGACCCTAGATCAGGTCAGATATTAGATTCGACCTAGAAAGGTACATCATATATAATAATAATTGTGGGGGTTTAACGACCAACTGCTAAGGACATCTGACAAAGGAGGGGGCAGGGTTTGAGCTAGGCTTGAGCTAGGGCAGGGTGCCAAATCCTGCCTCTGTGTGGGCTCGAACCCATGACACCCTGCGCATACAGAATGTCATGAATCGAGCCGAGGGAGTGCGCTAACCGACTGCGCCACCCAGACGCCGTACATCATATATTGTTCAAACGGGTTATTGAGAGAAAGTAGATAGTTTGTATAGCTCTTCTACGACAGATACTACTACTCAAAAACTTTCACTTCCACTACGTTTCATTATATCCCAATGTTGACTTATGTTTGCCTCTGGTTACCTTGGATTTGACCTCACAAAAAATTATAGGCATTTCTTAGAACTTAGGCCAGGCTTCCTTATAACGTTTACCACTTTTCGTTAACAAAAGTAGTATTCGAGATCTTAGGAGGTGGAGGGTACCCGTCTCCCGGTCAAGACGAAGGTGACTCAGACCCCTGTCTATGCCCCCGTTAAAGGTGAGATTCAGCCTCGAGTGTTTCAACAGAGTGGGATGAATCAGGCACATAACAGCTACCATGCATTTACCCAGATTATAACGTCACTGATTATTTTAAATAATCTAAAATATAATTTTTGGAGCTATTTTGGGTGGGTCTATCCACTAGACTTTTCATAAGTAAAAGGGGTTGGGTGTTTCTGAAGCTAGGAGGGGCTTACAAAAGCCCGCCCCCTGTGTACGATAGGTTACAGTTCAGATTTGTGCACGGCACGGTTTAATCATGTCTTATGGGCTCCCTACCAATGCTCGCCTTGGCTTCCCCATGGGAGCCTAGTTCAAGGTGGGAGTCAAACCTCCCCTCCTCCACTTGTTGGTGGATATGAGGCCCACTGAGGCGGGTTTAAGGCATAGGCAGGGATGTGGAGCTTTTTGGGGCACAAAGAAATGCTTCAGAACAGTTAAGTATATTTTCTACTTCCAATCACCAGTAGTTTTTTGCATGAACACCATGGGCGCCGAAAGCGGGGCGGACGTCTCCCCAAAATTTTGGGTCAATCGTCATTAATGCTGTCAGGTACCGAATATGCTCAAAAATCGCCTTTCCCTGGTCAGCACCAGCCCGGGTCCGTCCCCCATGCGAAAATTATGTGGCGGCGGCCCTGATGAACACTAAAAACACGCAATCAAACCGTGCTTGATGCGGATCAGCGACTCATAGATTTTCATCCCTAGCTGTGCTTCCAAGCCAACAAATTATCATCTCTTCAGCTCATTGTCAGCTGGCCTCGAACTGACGTGAGGTCACGGCTCTGCGCCTTCTTAATTTCCCCCTTTTTTACATGTTGTTTAAATAGGTAATGTCAGGAGAGGATCACAAAGAGGTTATTGTCAATGTTTTATGAGAAACAATTATCCCTGAAGCTGGGCATGGGGCAGTCTCGCAGACATAAATGAGAAAAAACTGGGAACTTTGAAGGCAATGACATAACGGGTAATGTAAAAGACGCACAAAGGAAAACAATTGGCTAGCAAATCTGGAAGTGGTCATAAAACTGTATTCGTTAACTCGATGCTTCTCTGGAAGACGTAGCCGTGCCACAGGCACCGGAAACATGTTTAGTGCGAGAGAAGCAGCAGAAAAAAAGAAAAGAAAAGAGCAGCCACTTAAGACGAAAGCAAACGAAACCCAGTGTTATGACCTATATTTCTCCAGAATGATATATTTCCAAAAATTAGCTATATTCATCATTCAAATATCTCAGCCAGTCAGCTAAGAAAAACCTCTACACCCTGGTGAAAACAACGCAGCCGGTGATAGTACTCATTACGTCGTGCTGGATAAGTAAACACCGAAAATAATTTTGTGGGTGGCATTCCTTTTCGAGCATGCAATCAGCAAACCTTTCCTCCTCGAGTATGGTTGAATGAACGCTGATCCCTACTGGAGCTAAGGCTATCATATCTAGCTAGAGCTAGCTAGCTCCGAGAGTTCCCGGAACTAGAGATATCCCTATCGGAGCAAACCGAAGCCAAAATCATTCAAAGAGTGCACTCATTCTGACGATAAAATAATATCATGGCCGGGCACTGCACCAGCATGCTTCCAAAGAATGTTCTGAAGACTCTGAAGATGAAAATCATGTTTGTTTCAAAAGAGAACAACCCCTTCAACACCGCGAAACGTGTGTGCACGTGTGTGCGTGTGTGTTGGGGTATAAGGGTGCTTTCAGTGACTTGGCTAAAGTGAACCCTACGATGACTTCTGTCTAGTGCTAGTAGCGCGTTTAATGACATCCCAGAGCCACGCCACCAAGCACCTTATGGGCTTTGCGGAAGTCAACATGTTATGCTGGTTTCCTGTAAGCTCAAACAAAAGGCGACGGAAGCCATCGACAACTAGTCTGGATCACGGTGGAAAACTTTGGGGTGGGGGGCGGGGGGTGTGTTCAAATATCCGAAAATTGGCAGATGAGGAAGATGAGGTGCTCCAAGAACTCTAGTTCATGACGAAGATGAAACAGGCTGATTTTGTTCGTGAACTTTTTTTAAAGTCTTTTAACTAGCCTTTGTTGTTTTCATTTTGATCAAATTGTGGTGAGAAGATTGGTGAGACTACTAACTGGTGAGAGGGCACGCCGCCTTCTGCGGTTGGTTCGGCAGCATTACCACGTGAGTCCATTACCAGTCTTCCACGACGCCAAGAGAGGCAGCAGTCTGTGCTGAGTTAAACCTGAGGAACTGACAGCGCGATAGGAGGATCAATGTGAAACAACCAGTTTTATTTTAAGATTCAGCAAATTCGGATCGCAACCGTTGCTTTAAGTATGCTATTAAGTGGACTTTATTAGCCCATTCTAAGCTGGAGCAGCCTTGCGGCCGCAAAGGGCGAAAGTAAGCCATGTTCACCACTTGTGATTCATTTTCACTAACTCCCACGATGCGATTCTAGCTACGGCCCTAGATTTAATTGAATAATTTCGACGTGAATGCCACGACGGGCTTCAAACATGCAATGGTTCGCGCCACACTTTGCCATGATGGCTCCCACTGTTAGTCTGAGCACTGTCAGCAATTTTCGAGCACAAGCGTTGGCATCGCTGCCGGGAAGACGTTGCGGAATAACCTGATGCTATTTTACCTTATGACAGGCTATTCAGTCAGATCATGACAGGACCCGCGTCTGGGTATCGATTTCAAAAGCATTTACCTAACGCGTAATTGGTGCACTTTACAAGTTTGACACCGAACATGAAATGTCTCTATCTGGCAGCGCGGTGCAATCGGGACTGTAGGCCGAGCCGTCCGGGCCTGTGAATAAGATGGATGGTGAATATGTGTCAGTCCGTGACCCCCGGCTGGCGCTGGAGCCGGTTCCGTTAGCAGCCGATGTGGTCATCCACAGGCACAGTTCCCGCCGTCGGCGAGGTCCCCGCTCGGCGCCCTTTACCACCGCTGGAGGTCACAAGGCCACGACACCACACTCTCACCCTCTCTGGCTGGATACAGCGCCCGGGCTGCTCCCGTCGGCCTCCAACGGCCAGCTGTCCTGATTGTGTGTCAAGCTCCTCACTTGCTGATCCTCCCCCGTGACATCATGTATGGGATGAAGGCTTCAAATGACACGGTAACCGACTTGGAGTGCTGGTTCAGATGCGGGTGGACGAGGCATTATGGTACCGTATGACGGTCAGTGGACGTAAGCTAAGAAATAACAGCTTTTCCGTAGCTACTGCAAGTCAGCATATGACCTACACAAGGGAGCATTGGACTGTACATACTCACGGCTGTCCTCACGACTCAAGACTCACGATCATGAGAAGTCATCAGTGCTGGTGTTATTTTCCAGAGTGCAAACTTGAACAGGCTTCGAACAAATGGACTGAATCAGTGGCACAGCCCGAGGGCACGGACGCCGCCTGGGCAGTCCTCTGTCTCTAGGTCGGTGGCACAGCCCGAGGACACGGACGCTGCCGGGGTTGTTCTCTGGCACAGCCCGAGGGCACGGAAGCCGCCGGAATATTCACCGGCCTGCTCTGTCTCGCTGCGTCGCGAAATCGGTCTAGCCACGGCGCTCACTGCGATCGGACTCCAGACAGGAAGATTGCAGCCCCCAGTGTGTCCAGTGTCCAGCAAGGTTGCCACTAAATGGAAAGTCCAGCGGCGTGAATAGCTTAAGACTGTAATAATTGTTGGGGTTTAACGATGCACCAACCAGGGTCAGATCCAGGTCGAGGGCTTAGTGGAGGCAACGGGGTCCAAATGCGTGGCAACCAGGGATGCGGAGCCGAGACAATTTTGGACGGCTCCGGCTCCGGCTCCGGTCCGGGGTTATGATTTCGGCTCCGTCTCCGGCTCCGGCTCCGGGTTCAAGTGTCCTAACGGCTCCGGCTCCGGCTCCGGGCAAAATAGTCGGCTCCGACCGGCTCCGGCTCCGGCTCCGGCAATGTACCTATATCCAAAATGTGATCGAAACGTTCTCAAGGGCGTGGAAGTCCATCAGATACAAAGTGACTATATATTTGTAGCAATGAAAAATGGCGACTGGATGAATGAACGCTCTTTACCAGATGCCAAAGGCCAGTGAACCTCAAAACTGGACCAACCTACACTGCAGTGCAGTCGTATGGCAAACTGCACTGCACTGTTATGGCAAACAGAAATGTGGGTCAGACATGCCCGCAAACCCACATAAAAATTAAAGATACAACGATCAAGTAAAGCTTGGACAGCCCGCAAAGAAAAACTTCGATGAGCTAACAGCAGGGTTGTTCAAAAAAATATGTTTTTACTTTTCAGATTTGAACCCACTTTTTCCCATTATATATTTAATTTTGATTACAATGAGCCACATTCCAAGCGTCTACGACAGCGGGAAAGATCGCCTCAAAACGGTTAAAGATTTCATGTTTCTGGCGCAATTGGCCACCCGACGTTGCAGTCTCCACTTGTTAAATTGGGATGAAAGGGGTGCATAACCTACCAGTAAAGACAGCGTGGCATGTGCGTGCGTATAAGAGCGGTAGATGGGATTTAACATGCAGGCATCTACTTGTCAGATGTATTTGCAGCGCAATACAAACTACATGTTATTCCACAAAAGACCTGAAATTAAATGATTAAGCTCCCTAGTACTCTAAATCCCGACAGAACAGGAATGCCTTCCGGAGGCGAACCTTTCTCTAGTAACTATCGCTGGAGAATGTCGTGAGGCAGGTGCTTCTCCCTATTCTCCTGCGAACTATTTAAGAGCTCTGGTACTGATAAAAGAAGATCCTATTTCATATTTTTACCCTTTAGGTGGCTCACGAAATCTTCCACCAGCTTCACACCACGTTCTGTGGGACCACTCACGACAGTAAGTTCTGGAATACATTGAAACGGGAAGCTATACCAGTCACCAGCTTCTCAACGGAACCATTTCATGTCAGAATCTTTCAGATTCAGGCGCTCGAATACCATCCAGCTTTCAGGAATGAGAAATTGGGAGAGGCTTGGTATCGAGCCGAGCTCTTCATAGCCTCTGCCGGAAACTTTAGCCTACCTAACTGAAAGGTGGATGGTTTTGCTGTTTAGGCCAGGTACTGTATCACTGACTTTTTACCTTCAGCATTGTGATTGTTATTGGCGAAGCAGGTTATAAGTTTCTGGTCACAAATAACAGTTGCGTTTGCACATTGACTTCAGCGCCTCTACACAATACCGGGGTATTATCTCGAATTGAGCAAGCTGGTTTACGTGTGGCTGTCAGGAGAGGTTGTCTCGAACAACTGTCTGTTTAGAAGACCCGGAGCTCACCAGCGAGCCATATTATGGAATATAGGACATTTATGGCATGAATTGCGTGCTACTACTGTGTCAGATTCCGTTCATCATTCCAGAAGATACTTAAAGACAGAATATTATAATTTTTGGAGTTTAACAACGCATCAACTGCTCAGGTCATATGGCATCAGAGGAGAGAGGGAAAGAATTAGCTCTGGCTAGATCAGGGCGCCAGATTCTGCCCCTGGGTGGGCTCAAACCCACGACACCCAGCATATAATGAATGCCGTTGGCCAAGCCGAGCGCAAGCGCTAACCGACTGAGCCACTCAGACTCCGAAATAGTTAGCGGCTTTCCTTATAAGTGGTTCTAAACCATGCATTTGGGTTCCTCCGTCGCGGATAGTCAGCTTAAGAGCCCTCTATGAGCCTCAAAGCTATCCATAAAATGCAATGCAGTGCTTGCATTAAGTTAATATAGAAATCGCCCTGAATGTGCTGAAGCCAATTTGTCATCAGCTGTGATATCTGTGCACAGAAAGTTATATTCTGTCGCGCTGATGAGAACCACCATCTTGGAGGTAAGGAGCCAGTCGCACAACAATTGGCCAAAACAGCAAACGATTCACATTTGACTAGGGCAGGCTTAAGTTTCCGATAGAGGCTATGAAGAGCTCTGTAAATGGTCGGTACTAAGTCTCAGCCAGCTTGCTACTCCTGACAGCTGGCTGGTATTCGATTGCCTGAATCTGAAATATTCTGACCAGAAATGGCTCCGTTGAGAAGCTGGTATAGCTTCCCCTGTTTCAAGGTATTCCAGAAACTACTGTCGTGAACGGTCCCACAGAACGTGGTGTGAAGCTGGTGGAAGATTTCGTGAGCCACCTAAAGGGTAAAAATATGAAACAGGATCTTCTTTTATCAGTACCAGAGCTCTTAAATAGTTCGCAGGAGAATAGGGAAAAGCACCTGCCTCACGACGTTCTCCAGCGATAGTTACTAGAGAAAGGTTCGCCTCCGGAAGGCATTCATGTTCTGTCGGGATTTAGAGTACAAGGGTGCTGAATCATTTAATTGCAGGTCTTTTGTGGAATAACATGTATTTGTATTGCGCTACAAATACATCTGACAAGTAAATGCCAGCATGTTAAATCCCATCTACCTCTCTTATACGCACGCACATGCCACGCTGTCTTTACTGGTAGGTTATGCACCCCTTATATCCCAATTTAACAAGGGGAGACTGCAACGCCGGGCGGCAAATCGCACCCGAAACATGAAATCTTTAACCATTTTGAGGCGATCTTTCCCGCTGTCGTAGACGCTTGAAATGTGGCTCATTGAAATCAGAATTGAATATATAATGGGAAAAAGTGGATTCGTGTCTGAAAATAATTTTTTTGAACGACCCTAAGCTAACAGTGTTCAACATAAAAAACACATCAGATAGGCTGATGGCATAATTCCGTTTCGAGAAAAATCGGAACCAACCACCCTACTGCCCAGGGCCCAGCAGCTGGTTCGCTCACTACACCACCCAATCACGGTTGGAGCGGAGCAGCAACATTGCCTCCAATATGTCTGCTCTTAGTCTGGACCTGAGATCAGTAAGCAGTAGCTTCATCACGGAGAACAACCTCTCCACGGACACCTGAGTAACTGGTAGCGCGGCCATTACCAGGCTAGCCGGCTGGATGATGGCTGGATATCTATCTAAGATGTCGCATACGGTCGCCCTCTTTAGGCGACCCAGGTTTTTGAAGTCGGCTAGTGCCGCATCGAGTGACGGGGATGCTGTTTTCTGCGCCTTTTGCCCTGGGTTCTCGACAGACCTAGTATAAACTACTTCTCCGAGTACATGATAGCTCGCCTGGGGGGGGGGGAGGTGGGAGCAAAGATTTTATTGCTCGACAGACCTAGTGTAAACACCTTTTTCAAACAATTTCTTCTGCCTTTGCGGGGCCAAAAGATAGTCTGCCCCCTTCTAGGGCTTTGAGGGGCATGACCGGAATGGCACCCCCTGCGTCTGTCAACAGAGACGGATGCAGGCCGACGGTATGGGGTAAATCATGAAAAACTTATGGTTTTTAAGAAAATCGCCAAAAATTGGGCAGTTTGGGGAGCAAATGCCTTTTTTCTCCCCCCTCTTGGACCTGCCAGTGTCCGCCAATGCTTTCATTTGTTGCCAATTTCTGCCTGCCCAAGGGTGAGACTGTATACGGAACACCCTAGTTGCAATATTTTATTAATCTCGATATACATAACATATTGAGAAATTGAAACATTTCAGGTGAATAAAGGTGTTTCCATGCGACATCTCACGAGGTAAAATGTGATCATTTCACGTTTGATTTTTGGTAATTTTAGAGCTCTTTGGGAGCAGGAGCCGGACCCTTTCTGACGGCTCCGGCTCCGGCTCCGATCAAAAGTGTTTTGGCGGCTCCGGCTCCGGCTCCGCATCCCTGGTGGCAACATATCTTTTTAAAGAAAATCGGCAAAAGTCGGGGATTCAGGGGTAATCCTGCTGTTTGCCCCCCTAAATCCACCAGTGGCACAAATTGCCAAGGTTTACGGCGTCGCCAATTCTCACCCTGTTGGAAAAATTTGTGGGATGAGATCAAGTGATCAGTTAATCAGTCACCGTCTTAAGTGTTTAAGACAGTCTCTGTCGGGACTTGAACCCGAGACCTGTGGCTCAGGTGACTGTGATGTTATTCACTGATCCAACCATTCCCTTAGCGTGGTACTGTGATTGGTGCGCCGTAAACCCCAAAGATGATGATGATGGTGATGATGATGATGATGATGATGATGATGATGATGATGATGATGATGATGATGATGATGATGATGATGATGATGATGATGATGATGATAATGATGACGACGGTACTGCGGGTGAATGTGTGATTCGCCAGCAATGTCGGAAGTTCAAAGTTCCGAGCATCAAAAACATAAAATGTGATTTTTGTAGATTAGAAAACATATCTGACCTTTTCCCTGAGTCCGAATTTAGAACGCATTATATTGTACTACACAATATCGTTACATCGTTTGACTGTGGCGCATTCAGGATTTCATCGGAGGGGGAGGCAGGGGCTAGGGGACTCGAACCTCCCCGCCGTTGCCTCGGATCAGTTTCCGTCTATGCATTTACTATAGGCACTCTGACATTTCATGGGGGGGGCTTGAACCCCCTAGCCCTCTTGTGCCCATAATATGTCATCTCAAAGGCTTGAATGGAATGTTTACTTTATTCCATCTTAAATGAATCAGGTAACACATAATCATAGTCTTGTAAAATGGGTTTCAAATGACCCCTTCATACATTATGCTTCAAACAGCTAACTATCCATTTTGAACGATCGCCAATTAGTGAGCCAGTGTTGACAACTGGGGTGGACCGACGATATTAGAATAGATAAGTAACCACTTAATGACAGGGAAAGCGCAAGGGCGCCCGACGACCACGGAGGTCAGCCGCCCCGCGGTCCTCCCGCGTGAAACAGTGCAGTCGTCGAATGCCAGACGACCGTGACGGGGCTCGGCACCCTGGATGGCGTGGCACAGGCGCGCCCTTAACACGCGCATTGACGGGGGGGGGCGGGTACCCTCCCCCTCGGGTTTTTCGAAGACAGCATAAAACGGTGGCGCGTAGCGCCGCCGTACTTGGTATACCTTTTCTCACATCATTTTTACAACTTTGGCAAAATTTTAAGGTCAGTTCATCACAGGTCAGGTCATCAGTACAGGTCAAATGACCTGACCTCAAAAACGTTTAAGATAGCATACGTCGTAACAGGATGAACTTATCCGATTGAAACTCATATCACATAATGGGCCCACCAAGTTCTTTAACATATATTCTGGTATTTTTATATCGATGACCTAAGGTCAGTTACGAGCCATGACCTCCCCATTGAAAATACATGGCAAAAATGGTTTTAAATAAATAGCTTAGTAACAGATGGTGATAGAGTATTTATTTTAGCTGCATTAGATTCGCCTTGTCTCTCCGGTTCTAGTAATATGCATCTTATCTAATTTGACCTTGACCTGACCTCAGGTCAGGTCAAATCCTTGATTTGACCTAGCAAGGTCATATTATATATCATTCCACTCGGCCTGCTGCAAGGATTCATACAATTTGAGTTGTTTTTCTCTATCTTTACTTGTTCAGATGTAATAACCAAAAACCTTCATTTACATGTGATCCCTCTGATGGCATGTTTTGACCTCTAGTGACCTTAAATATGACCTGGTAAGAAATGGTTCAAATATTTTCGATGGAGAAGTGGATGGGATACCCAACACCGTTTACCGTTTTTCGCTACCTAACGTGGTTCTTGAGATCTTAGGGGGTGGGGGGTACCCGGCACCCCCGTCAAAGGGAAGGTGGCTCAGACCCCCGGCAATGCGCGTGTTAACGAGAAGGCTGCATTCATGTCTCCAGCGACCGGCAGTGAGCCCCAGTTTACTTCTGTCCTGCTTGTCCCAGATCAAGGAGTCCGCATAGGCGTCGAAAGCAGAGGACACGGACCCACATAAATACAGGACTTCGGAAATGTTCCTAATTGTATTATTGGTGTAGTGTTTCGGTAGCACTCTCCAAGACAGATAATAAGTTCAGGCTTCGAACTTAACTCTCATCCCCCTTCCCTGGCTAATCAACGCATCGAAGTACGTCCCCCGAGTAAAAATCCGTGTCGAAGCCCCTGACAGTCAGTGCCTCTTCTAACCCCATTAAACATCAACAAATTGCCTCGGCAATGACTACTCGTAGTTTCATTTTAAACATTTCCGATTTGATTAACTGCCAAACCAGACAAGTCCACATCGTTTGACCCCGCGGGTGCTTCGGCGCAGTTCCTCTAGATAAACAGAAGAGCATCTGAGCTAGCCGGGCTTTCAGCTGCTCTTCCTGACTGTGGGCTGGTGTAAGATGTAGGTGGCAGCACAAGTCAACTCTAAACCTCAGTTCCACCTCCCCAGCAGGCAGTCAACGTACCAAGGTCACCAATCAATGTTTTTGCAGTTCTCATTATAAGTCGAATTCTATCAGATTACTTTGTTTTTTACACGCCAAAAAAAGCTGGCCTCATCTCTCTGATGCAAATGTGAGTTGTACAGTTTCTGACCGATTCTGATCGCTTCGGCTCCAATACGTAAAACGTACGTACGTAAGACCCAAGAACATGGCGAAGAGAAGGTGAATCATCCATATATCTTTTCGTTTGATACGGCATAAATTACGACAAAAAATATATATATATATATATATATCGCTCACTATATGCATGAGATCAGTTCAGGTCTAGAAGTGCTACTAGAATGTTTCATTCACTACACATACCTACACTGAAAGACAAACCTTTTACGGACACGCTGTTCTTGCCTCCGATATTTTTTAAATCTGGTCAAAGGCCGACCTTGAGCCAAGGGTAACTTGCATATGTAGCTCGGACCAGTGATGATATATTATAATCCAAGCTTACATGAGAATGGAAGCAGTCTACAAAATGTCATTTTGTTTTCTCATAAGCTAAGGACTGCTAGTCGTCCCGCTGTATTCCTAGGTTGCTACCTTATTCTCCGGTGACCTTGGTGAGAGCCAGGACTGAATTTCGGCGGTCACCTTAGCATAGGAGCTCTACGAGGGTTGTAGGCCTGCTCTTGCACAGAATTTATGGTGGATTTACAAAGCAAAACATCGAACATATATGCATGTTACGACTTAATACTCTGTTACAACTTGCATAGCATCTTAACTAGTTGCAGGTGTATCAAAGCCTCCACAAGCGCCTTCCCATCTGTTTGAAAAATGTTGGCTCGGATTTTCGGGCAATAAGTGTTTCCAGGAAATTTTCCTAGGCACCATCTGCTTCATTCACACCTGAAACGAACACAAACCGGCTCCTTCGAATGTTTCCTGCCAGGATAAGCACTAAGCGCCCACATCTCGCGAAATATCCGAGAGCAAGAGTTGTGACGAAGCAGGTGCAGCTAAGCAGCCGTGACCTATGCACTCCGAATGATAGTCACTAGGCGTTGCGCTGTTTTCTTCCGAAAAAGTCGCGCACAAAAAGCGACCGTTCTTGAAGACAGATTAGACAGATGCTGCTTCAGGGACGATCTTTATCAGTTTAAAATGCATCCGTCCCTGAGTGGCTAGAAGAAGACAAATACAGATTCACCTGGAGCCTCGCGTCCTTGGATGAGATGATCAACAATCCGTTTGAAAAATACTTACCATATTCAAGGTTAAACGGCGGTGGGGAATTTTCCAGCTAAGCCGTCGAACGCACGATTGGAGGCATTCAAAGCGAGACCCACCACTATTAATTCAGATTCGATTCAAACGCTCACATTCAACGTTTCCTTAATTGGATTAAATCAAATCAGGTACCGCTGTAAACATTTGCGTCTTGTATTTTGAGACAATACCAGATTGCTACCAGATTGATGGAACGTAACCGGACACATGGTTATCTCTCTCGTACCCGTAGAGGTATTTTCATCCAAGCTCACATAGCTTGTTGAGAAGGTAAGTTCAGCAGTACTTTTTGTGTGGGAAATTCAATAGTCTCTGTGACTGCCTTTTGGCCTTTTTAGTTAGTTGCAAATAGTCACGGCCATTAGCCTTTTCACAAGAGGCACCTTCAGCCTTTTGGGGGAGGGGAAGATGTAGTGGCGTAGTAGAAATGTGTTGGAGACCCATGCCGCTGACCCAGGTTCAAATCCCGGGAGGGAATACTGAATTATACCTTTCAACATGATTAGTATTGATGACGCCATAACACCTCAGCAGTTGGTAAGTTGTAAAGTCACTTTTGGGGGGTACTTAAGGATTTCCTAGGGCTTCACAGGCATACTGTGACTTCACGAGGAAGAGGAAACTCACATTAAAAACTCAATGCCCTTGCTAAATCACTTGCTGTTGAACCCTATTACCATAAGGGGATGGGGGGCTGCGCTTCTCGGCTTTTCAAAGAAATAGTCTCTGCATTAAACATCAGTTGAACGACGTACTTCCAGCCGGTCCATGAGTGGATCCAGAGGCAGTTTTGGAGGGCTTGTTGACAACCCAGGAGGCTCTACCAGTTCAGCTATATCTCAGAGCAAGTGGTGACATCATAATGCAATGTAATCGGGACGACATTTCAAGGTCACCTCAAGCAAAGGTTAGTTACCAGCCCAAGGTTTATATATCACTGTCATACCAAAACTTCTAAGGCTATTGGCCCAACAGGGCGCACATTATGTTATGGACACATGGCTAAATACCAGTAAAATACAAAAAAATAGCTAAATGTCACATAGCTGAAGACGTCACATTTCAAGGTTTTCCTCATAGTAAAATTTGAACAACACTATAGCAGTCATTGAACCTGAATTGAGGATTTGACCTTAACCCAAGACGTCTGACCTTGTATTTCCGTATCGACCTAAACAATGAGTCACCTTAACTATGTGTCATATAAGATTTTACAGTCATTTATTTCCCAGAGTGTTTAAGCATTAGATGACTGTTTTCGGAATCTTTATGGGTGATGGAATCGAAAAAAATCAGAGTATTTCGAATTTATATTGATAATGGCTTATCAACAGTCAGATAAAACAAACGAAAGCAGCCATCTAATACTTAAAAATTCTGGGAAAATGACGTTAAAATCCTACATAACACACCATTTTTATTTCTACAAGTTGTTGCAAATTCAGTTTTTTGGAGTCGAGCCTCACTAAAGTAAAGGCCATTAATAGACTTGCACGGAGACCCCGTCTCTACCATCCCAGCGACCAAAAGCGTTCATTTAGAAGCCAAAGCTTAACACGCGCCCCGGTGGTGTCCCTGGCATGACGCGCCCAACTGGGGGCGTATTTCGCCTCCCTCCGTAACCAGTTTCCTAGGAAAGCCAAAGCAAAATTACGGACAGCATTTGAAAGCTCTTGACAAGACGAAGCGAAATTGTCGCCACTATTTTTACGTCAGGTCAATATTGAGATCAGCGCAGGTCAAGGAATATTCCAGAGGCTTATAACAGGGCAGTGCATCTCCCCGCCTCCAGAGTTTTACTCAGTGGAGCTAAAGCGAATCTGTATGCATATTTGGATTTCCTCTCATCGGCGGCGAATCGAATGGTGTATAATATGACCCTGTTAGGTCAAATGGTGAAAATGACCTGACCTCGAGCTAGGCCAGGACCACAGAGTGACCTGATATGGTCATGTTGCATATCAATCGACTCCCCGTGATAAGATAAGCACACTGCAAGCAAAATGGAAGCTTAATCCCAATTCAGTAGGAAGCTATTAGCAAAATAATCGCTGTATGCCCCTGTGACCTCACATGACCTTTGAGCATACTGCAAGCAAAAAGGAAGCTTAATCATAATTCAGAAGAAAATTATTAGGAAAATAATCGCTGTATGCCACTGTGACCTCACATGACCTTTGAGAGGTCAGATGGTCAAAAACCCAGCTCTATGGTCCCAATTGTTTAAGAATACATGACTCGAGGATTTTCAGGTTTATATATCTAGTATTTACTGAAAACGAGCCCTTTCAATTTTTCACCATAGACTTTAAATGGGATCGTAACCAAGAAATTGACCTCACCTCAGGTCAAAAATATTGAAGTTCAGAGATAGCCCATTTGTAGACCCCAATAGCCTCATCATATTGTGAAAGCTTGAAACTCATCGGTTGGCAGATGTTCCTAAAGCGCCGCTTCAAACTCGTGATTTTGGGTTTTAACACGCGCATTGACGGGGGTCTGAGCCACCTTCGCTTTGACGAGGGGGGCGGGTACCCGCCCCCCTAAGATCTCGAGAACCACGGTAGGTAGCGAAAAACGGTAAACGGTGTTGGGCTGCCCATCCACTTCTCCATTGAAAATATTTGAACCATTTTTTTGTCAGGTCACATTTAAGGTCACCAGAGGTCAAAACATGCCTGTAATAGGGAATAACATATAAATTAAGTTTTTCGGCCATTACATCTGAACAAATAAAGATAGAGCACAACGACTTAAACTAAATGAATCCTCGCAGCAGGCCAAATCAAACGATATATAATTTGACTTTGCTAGGTCAAATCAAAGGTTTGACCTGACCTGAGGTCAGGTCAGGGTCAAATTATATAAAATGCATATCATTAGAACCACAAAGCCAAGGCAAGTCTAATGAAGCTAAAATAAACGCTCTATCACTCTCCGTTACTGCGTTAAACAGTAAAAACCATTTTCCCATGTATTTCCAATGGAGAGGTCATGCCTCGTACCTGACCTTAGGTCACCGCTATCAAAAATATCGGAACATATTTTAGAGAACTCGGTGGGCCCATTATGTGATATGAGTTTCAATCGGATAAGTTCACCCTGCTCCGATTTATGCTATCTTAAACTTTTTTTGAGCTCAGGTCACTTGACCTGTACTGGTGACCTGACCTGAGATAACCTAACCTTAAAATTTCCACAGAATTTGTAAAAATGATGAGGAAAAAGGTATGCTAAGTACGGCGGCGCTACGTGCTGCCGTTTTTATGCTATCTCTGAAAAACCCGAGGGGCGGGCGGGTACCCGCCCCCGTCAATGTGCGTGTTAAGGTCGGGTCGCTTGACCTTGAATAACTCCTTGACCTGACATGAACTGGCCTAAAAAATTGTCAGATGCGTAGAATTGATCTGGAATGGAATTAAGGTAATCCCGTACCAATAGGTTTCGTTGTTCTGCGTCTCTTCGTTTCTGCGTTATCTGGGAAAAACCAGAAGGGGAGGTGAATTTCGCCCCCCCCCAGTGGGGCACGTGATAACGTCCCACTATGCAAAGGATGACCGCCACGCTCAGGTCACCCTCTCACCGGTCAGTTGCCAGCCGGCTTACGTCGGGTAAATATTGAGCGCCAGAGCGTCTCAGGGGAACCGATCCCAAGCCTGCACACGCGCTGCCACTACATGCTCTTGAGCAGCGGACCGGAGCCCAACGCTCTACTAACTGGAGCTGCAGGGGCGGGCGAGGTCATTCATTGTTGGGGTCGATATGAGAAGACAAGGTCAAAAGTTCTGGATTAAGATCAAGCCCTCAATTCAGGTGCAATGGCTGCTACGTGTTAGTTGAAGTTTTACTGTAAGTAAAACCTTGTAATGTTACGACTTTAGCCTATGACCTTGAATTTCCTTGACCTCATAATTTCAGAGGATACTGCATGGAACCTCCAATACGTACCCCTAGTCCGTCCGCAGAGTATTCGTAAATTATATCTGCCTATCACGGATTTTTTCAAAAATTTCCCACCATGGCACACATTTAACCTTGATGGCCCTATCTAGTTTTGAAGATATTGACCTAGGTCGATGAAACTTTACTACAATTCAGGTCACTATAGCCCTCGACGGCGGGCCTCTGATAGCTCTGCCCAAATCCTTCACGGGTGGGTTGGCGACGCCGGCCCGGGTGGGCGGTAACCTTTTATAGCCCCTACGAGATGTTTTCCAGCGTGATCTAAGCACTACAAATGTTTTCCTAACTCTCTGGGTGTTTGAGATCTACAGGAGTGGGGAGAGGGGGTGAGCTGATGAGGCCTCCTACAAGCTCCGACTTTTTACAGGGATGGCATGATAGGGGTAAAATGGAGCCAAGATTCCGCATGCAAGACACTGTATATGTCACAGTTTAACCTTTATTAGGCCACGCTTATGCATGCATAAGATCGGATACAACATTCCCTGAGGAATTATAGCATCGAGCAGCCAAAGAGCCTCTCCATGAAGGTCCAAATAAGGTGTCCCTGACTTCCACAATCTACATGGCTTCACGATTAGTGGTTACAGGCACTCATCCCTATACCGTTACTGATCCTTACAATCACTCCAAGTGAGGCCTTTCAAGCAGTTGCACGTGTTTTTGGATGTAAATTTGCGGCCATTACACGGAAAATACTTTGTCTCTGAGAGTGTAATGATGTATGTGGTCAAAGAGGTATAATCAAGCTGGTTGAGGGCGGGGGTAAGGGCAGCCTCTATCCCCTGACCGCGGTAGTGGGAACCTGACCCCCAAACTTTGTGACTCTATTGGCAGATTTTCTGAAAAAATGTGTTTTTTTACTATTTTGCAATTTCTTGTCACCTCTGACGGAGACAAGCAGTCTTGGGTAAGCATAAGATTGTTCGCTCAACCTATCCTGTAGGCAAGTTTGGCCCCCAACTTACCCGCTGCCCTCTCCCTCCTCTCCCCCAAGCTGAACAAAGTTTGAACATCCCTGCGTGTGTTTTCCTTGACAAAAGAAAATCATATCTACCTCAAATTTCAATAGGGTATTTTTACAGGCTTCCTTATGAACTGTCCAACTTCCTGTCGATCATGTCCAACGCATCCCTAGGCATAGAGCATAGACGACTAATTTTAGTGAAGCTCGTAGAAAAAATCATTATTACCGTCATGGCCATTTGGCTATCATCTTGTTCCCTGATGGTGCTGCTAAAAACGGTTAGAAAGTTCATTGACTTACACAAATCATTAAGTAATAACTAGGTGGTTAAACTTCGCAATTAACGGTCAGCCATAACCGCATCCATTAGCAACTAACTGAAAAGGCCGGTCTCGCCCTCTTCATAACCTTAGGGACTGGCTGGCCGGGCTAGTTTCAGGGTCAAAGTGGCCAACCTTCACGGAAAAATGTCGCGTTTCACAGTACAGCTTAGAGACGGCGGAAACTCTCTCGACATGTCATTTCGAGGAACGCCGTTCCCCGCTGTTGGGATGCGGGGATCGAGTGTAGTCTTATCGGCATTCATCCCTGCTGTCAGAGCCCATGGTCAGATCCATGGCAGGCGCAGGTGGCTCTGGTAACCGCAGGCCAGAGATGAGGCCCCCTCACTGTCCCCTCGGTCCATCAGATAAACCCACCCGTCCTGTAGCACGTCAGACCACTCACGCTGGTGGCCCCACCGACCCCACCCATTCCTAACCCAGGCAGTACAGTGTACAGGCATTTAACTATATTGTTTTAATTAACGCTACTCATCCCGTGCATGTATAACACAATTTGCCCCACACTGCCGACTTTGTCCTTCAATTATACTAATTGTATCCGACCGTACTGACGCCTGCATTTGACCGTGGTACTGACTGGATCCATCCGTGGTATAGACTGAATAGGACCGCGGTACTTTCTGGATACACCTGTAGTACAACTGAATAAGCCCGTGGTAGCGGCTGAATGGGACCATACCGTACTACCTGGCTACACCTGTACTACTGGCTGGATCCGCCCGTGGTATAGGCTGAATCGGACCACACGGTACTACCTGGCTACACCTGCAGTATTCGCTGGATCCGCCCGTGGTATAGGCTTAATCGGACCACACGGTACTACCTGGCTACACCTGTACTACTGGCTGGATCCGCCCGTGGTATAGGCTGAATCGGACCACACGGTACTAACCTGGCTACACCTGTACTACTGGCTGGATCCGCCCGTGGTATAGGCTGAATCGGACCACACGGTACTACCTGGCTACACCTGCAGTATTCGCTGGATCCGACCGTGGTATAGGCTGAATCGGACCACACGGTACTAACCTGGTTACACCTGCAGTATTCGCTGGATCTGCCCGTGGTATGGGCTGAATCGGACCACACGGTACTACCTGGCTACACCTGTACTACTGGCTGGATCCGCCCGTGGTATAGGCTGAATCGGACCACACGGTACTACCTGGCTACACCTGCAGTATTCGCTGGATCCGACCGTGGTATAGGCTGAATCGGACCACACGGTACTAACCTGGCTACACCTGCAGTATTGGCTGGATCCGCCCGTGGTATAGGCTGAATCGGACCACACGGTACTACCTGGCTACACCTGTACTACTGGCTGGATCCGACCGTGGTATAGGCTGAATCGGACCACACGGTACTACCTGGCTACACCTGCAGTATTGGCTGGATCCGCCCGTGGTATAGGCTGAATCGAACTGGAGTACTGCCTGACTACACCTGCAGTGCCGACTGGACCTGTCCGCGACGCGTCGCCGTTCACTCATGCAGAGCGCAGCGGGCGAACGTCCGGAAAACGAAAGGCGTCAGTTGGCCGGGGCGTGGCGACGCGGTGCGACGGCGGT
This sequence comes from Lepas anatifera, assembly GCA_034440635.1. Classification (NCBI taxonomy): domain Eukaryota; kingdom Metazoa; phylum Arthropoda; class Thecostraca; family Lepadidae; genus Lepas; species Lepas anatifera. The sequence continues at coordinate 769,848 of JAOTON010000333.1, forward strand.
ATTCGCCAATGTTGCAACACGCGGAACTGCGGCGCCGGAGCTGAGATTGATGGCCCACGTACGACACCTTCGACCCTACACTCAGCGGGCACTCAGTGGCTGCTGTCGGGGATGGTGCCGGCCTGGCCTGAAGAGGCTCCTGTTAGCACCGGGGTAACTGCCAGAGCAGTCACGGACAGCATTTGGAGATAAACACAATATAAGCTCCTTGGAAGGAAGATGTGTAAGTTGTTTACCCCGGATACATGAGCAGGTGTCTGGTATGTTTTTGTAAGTCTGTTACAAAAAGAAAGACTTTGTAGTCCGTTTGCAGGTTCGTTCCCGTAACGGACTACTTTCTCATGTACCCTGGGCACTGAGCGAGCTTAAGTTCGCTGAGTTTTGATTCCTCTCTCGATGGGGCCTTTCAGATGCACCCTCATCCTGTTCCTCTATATCCACCTACATCCTGTTCCCCTCTCACAAGTTCGTAGAATGCATTCCAAGCCTAAGCTTACTTCTTAGGTCATTTGAGAGTTCGCTGTGTTGTCAAGTGATCCATGCAGCTCACAGTATCCATATATGGAGTCAAAAGAGGAGGGCAGTTAGCTTTGTGAGCATTGCATGGTATTAGCTCATTCATGCTGAACTTGCTGAAGTTGAACGCTTCTGGAGAAAAATAATAACGTCCGCGTATATTTGAAAAATCACGTAAAATACATTAACAGATTGAAATATTGAATAAATATTTAAAATACAGACAATTATATACAATTATAGACAATATTCTGGACCATTTATCTGCACTGCATCATTCGTAATCCAAGTAAGACAAAGCAAACTTGAATGCCAATCATACCATTTCCTTTCCTGTTTTCACATATTCCGCCGATCATTGTCGGCATCACAACGAAAGAGCTGCTGCCGGAACAGTTATTGACATGTCAATCTCAGTAACTGTGGGTATCCAGATCATTGCCGTGCCTGCACAGCACAGCTGCCAGTACCAGTTTCTGCACTCTCGCCGAATACTGGTTTCGTCATCTCGTCACAAAATAGCCAGCATGGCTCGTTTTGGGTGTGATTAAGAGCTGCTCTTTACGGCGCTGCTGGTACCACCAGTGTTGATGATTCATGCACCCACATATCCGGCTCGCGGTGCTGTTAAGATGATTGACAGGTAGCCGACGAACACATCGACGCGATGCACGCACGATTCTAAGAATCAGATCGCTCAGTCGAAAGCGAACGTCGCTGTTCCGAATCACGTTCAACACAGCGGCCTTCGCACAACAGCCATTCGATCTACGGGAGCACGCGGCCACATTCCTCCCATTTCTGAATATGTAATGACGTCAGCGTGGGATTAACACTCGGCTGTGAGCGAGCGGACCGGCTCTATCCGCAGCCCCCTTCCCCACACCCCCGCCGGAACGGCCTTGGCCGATGCACAGAACGAAAGTTGCACTTGATTCTGGTTCTTATTGCGACTCACGCGGCCGCGATGTCATCACATTAGCATGCGCTCGGGCGTGATTGCTCCATTGGAGATAACACCAGAAACAGGAATAGCCAAGCTACTACCGAAGTGCACTGTTTAGGAGCTTTACCGGAAAATTCAAATCCACGCGGCAGATGAAAACGCTGGATGGCGGTCGGTATGAACGCAAACTGATTTACTTTGTTCAGATTTGGGTGACTTATTGTCAATGTCAATAAATCTCATCGGTCAATGTCACTGTACAGAATGAGCACGTTGATGAAAATATATTGCAGGGGGAGAAAGACTTGGAGGACGGGGAGCGATGGGAGCAGAGTACGACAATGGATAAAACAGTATCGCCTTCTGCTCCAGAATACAACAATGCCTCGTTTCCGATGGGCTTTTATTGTGTTGAGCGTTGGCTTGTGAACATTTGGACTCTGAGGTGCAGCAGTCTTTTGCATCCTTTGCTAGATTTGGCAGTGATTGGTTTTCCAACTCTTGTGTACATACGTTGACGTATCTTTGGGGTGATGCAGCCGCAAATCCATTCATAAATGTTGGCATTTAATGGATTGTTCGACAAACACGGACATGACAGAGGAGAGAGAAAAGAGAGTGGCATGCCAAATCACTCCAGCCCCATTTCCCAGCGAGGGCACCCTTGACGACAAAGGCCGCGTAAAGCGTGTTCCCGATATAAGAGGACCCAGGGGGCAAGGGACACGTCCCACCAGGGTGAGAGTAGCGGCGCCCCGGCAATTAAAGTTGGCGCCCGCTCTGATAGCGCCGTTCAAAAGTGGTGTGCCTCTAGTTCGAATGACGCCCTCCTGACCAAGTGCCCACTTGATCGAAAGTCCTGGATCCGCCTCCGGTCCCGGAAGCGACAAATCATGACCAGCCAGGGCTATCTGTAACCAGCACAGCTCTCGGTAGTCATTAAGGCTCGATGCCTTGCAATGAAAGGATAATCCCATCACACTGGCCATAATGACGACTTGTTTTGCAGGCAAGGGCATATTAATGATCCGAGACTTAGGCTAGATCAGCTGTATAACAATGCTCTGGGTGACTACGTAGCCAGCTGAGGGCTGAGTGCCTATTTAAAGGCTTTTATGTCAATATGATAAGTAAATAATGCATCAATATTACTTAGGCGCTAGCATAGACAAATCACGATTATTGGACACAACTTTTTCAGTGCATCTCAAACCAGATCACTTGCCGCGCTAAGTTCGTAAATTCTAGCAAGCACTGGCGGCGGAACGGGGGAGGCACCGGGGCACGGTGCTCCCTCTTAAATCAGAAATTTTAACACTAACCCTACAGCGTTGACTGGAAACAAATGGGTTGAAAATTCCATGGTGCCCCCCCACTTTAAATTCGGACGTTCCGCCGTCACTGCCAGCAAGGAGTGTTGGCACGGATCTGTGCCCCAGTTACAGCTGTGCCCACCCGAAAGAAGTGCCGGTCTACTTCCCAGCCCCACGGCCTTCTCGACATCTGCCGTCATGCCAGCTCAAACGCTGTACAGACCTCATCTGCTCCAAACTGACCTAGCCGTGAAGAACTCTGGTCGTGAGACTCACCCAATTTTGCACAGAAAGATGGTGTGGTCAAAAGCTCTCCAAATGTAGCTGGAATGAAAATTATCTACCATTTCAAGGATTAAAAGCCTCTATCTTTAGGTCAAATTAGTGTGAGCAGAGTCACGGGGATCCTATTTAGGAGGAAACTCATTGGGGGTAATAAAACCTTCGGATCCGGAGTTCCCACGCGATGTGCATGGAGGCAACGAAGCGCAAGCGCGCTGCACGGGCTACCACCACATACGACGGAATAGCTAACCCTGACGACCCGAATTAAAACATATATAACAATATTGCTTTCGTTTTTCAACGTACTCGTGCCCTTCTGTTTGGGGTGGTTTGCCCAATCCTAAGATTATGATTATTTTTAAGGATTGTGCAAGATAGAAAACAAAATCAGAATTTCGATCCCTTCCAAAATATTTTATATTTGAACCGGCTGTTTCTCGCAGCTAGTTAGAAATGAATGTAAAAATCAATTTCAATCTAACGTATCTCATCACCAAATCAGCTAATACAATTTTTGTCTTGTAGTATAACATATCATCAGTCATTGCAGTGCAGTCGATAATTGTTAGCTCTAACTGACTCATCAGCTTCATAGCTCGGCATGACACTTGGGCGTGTTTTCTGGTTTGAGCAGCACGACAGGTTATGAAAATGAGGCAACCATCTGCTTAGGCTCAGGATATGCATAACTCCTCGCCAGTGAGCTGCCCACAGCTACCGTGCATGCGGTGAATGAGCTGAGAGCCATGATGCAGACAGGCGGAATCTCCATTTTTCTGGACTTACATCAGATAGCTGTCATGTCTGTGCGAGATACACTGAGATCCGACACGTACGCAGCTACTGGTGATTTGTGCCAAATCTGGACAAGGTGAATGCAATGACTGTGACAAAGTTATATCGTATTTTGTTCGGTATCCTTACCGTAACATTTAATTAGGATTTGACTTTTTATTGTAAAATTATGTAATTAACTCCCAAATACTTCGGATGCACTAAAATACACCCATTACTGATAAATTATTCTTTTTGGATAAATAAATGGTTTTTCTTCAATATTCATTGATTTTACTTGTGTAGCCACATCTTCACATCAGTGCATTCTCGCTGAAAGTAATGGCGGACTCCGGCTCAACTGCTAAAACTTTACACATATATTACACTAACATAAGTCTGAGATAATAGCATCAGCATATTCCATCATATTACATGTGATTTCGATCAAGTTTTTAGCACATCATTCTCCTTTGTTCCATTGTAGAGCTCTGGACACAGCGACGATTGCTGGGGCTCGCTCGCGCTAGCCGACCTCTTCAACAAGCGTGGCAAAACTTCAGTATCATTGACGGGAACTATTCCGGGCATGGCATGCTTCAACTCCCGTTGCATGTTGTCTGTCATCTTTACCTACCATGCCTTGAAATCCTCGATTGGTGGGGTGCGCTGGGAAGACTTTCTTCCCTTGTGCATATACTGGTCGCAGTCATCCCCCACATAGGAGATTGTCTAGCGCACGTCATGAACTGCAGCCAGGCCTGGCCAGAGATATATTCCTCCTCGCATTTGTGCTCCTCCATTTATCTAGACAAAGCTGCTTTGTGGCCGTTGTAGCCTGATTCACCGGTGATCTTGTGGCGGCTTGCGAGGATCAAGAATCGTATAAGTCTATGTTTTCCTCAGGGAGATACGACCCGGACAAGAAGCCAGGCAGGGAACTTGTTTAACACGCGCGTTGACGGGGGTCTGAGCCACCTTCGCTTTGAGGGGGTAATTCCCCCTAAAATCTCTAGAATCACGATAGAAAGCAAAAAAACGGTAAAGGATATTGGATGGCCCATCTAAGGCGCAATCAAAAACATTCGAGTCATATTTTTGTCAGGTCACATTTAAGGTCACAAGAGGTCAAGGCATGCCACCATAGGAATCACATGTAAATGAAGATTTTCAGTCTTCACATCTGAACTAGTAACAGTAGCTACGGTAACTAGTAAATAGCAACGGTAACTAGTCGAGTCATCTCAATCCAGGTAACCAGTGCTGGTCAAGTGGCCTCACCTCTAAAAATGTTTAAGATAGCATAAGTAAGAAGAGGGTTAATGTATCTAATTAAAACTCATACTACATAATGGGCTTACTGAGTGCTATAAAATGTATTCAGGGGCTTTTCATATCTATGACCAAGGGTCAGATACAGATCATGACCTTTCCATTGGAAATGTAAACAGAAAACGGGAATTGGGCGAAACATGGCTCTACTTATGCTGATACAACTTTGAATATCTTCATATTCTCTAAACCGTGGTATCCTAGACCCCTTTCCAGGTTCACGTTGCAAGTTAGGACTGATGACCTGTGAGGGGTCACAAAACCGTGGTATCCTAGACCCCTTTCCAGGTTCTACTTAAGCAGGTTTGCAGACTTGGGAAAATAACTTTGTAGAAAATGATTATAATGCTTTTATTTTTGATAACAATTTGTTTGGATTAGTATTGTGAGCTGATTGATATGCATATTGACTATGCTTGGTCATAAATGACCATTACCTGACATAAGGTCAAGTCAATCATATTTTTTTACCTAGAATAAGCATATCATACATCATTCGATTCGTCGTAACGAGAGGAAGCGAATATCACCTAAAAAATTATTCTGACTCAACTCTGTCAGACGCTAAGCCAAGAGACCCTTCTCTGGCATGCCACATTCTTTGGCCTGTAATGACCTCGATATTGACCTGAGCCAGAAAGTGACTGATTCAGTTTCTTCCTGAATTTTTATGAGTTATACACCAGGATTCACGTTTTTTCGCTATCCTGCTTAGGAGCCGAGTTCGACGGGGTAGGGATGTTTGAACACCTCACCCACCGGGGCGGGTGTTGACTCGGGCCTAATTGAATACCTACCCAGGTTAGCTGGCACTTCATTGCCACTATAGCTATAGTAAGGTTCATTATATGTGATTACGCCATACTTGGAGCCTGCGCAAAGCGGCTTCCAACCCAGCTTGTTCAGTCAGGATATTTGGGGCGTCAGCTAATTCAGGCTGACCACTAAGGGTGCTTTGGTCCTATTTGAACAAAGCACGCCTGGATAGACCAGCAGTTTCCGGATACAGGTTTAGCTGGCACGGAAGAAGCGAACCAATGAATGTAGATGTGCCTCCAGCTAACATGTCATTATTCAGTACATCAGTCGAGTTAGACAGCAGCAAACTGGCATATTCTTTTGCTCCTCATCTCTGCCCATTTTATTTAGGTTTCTCAGAGTTTTTTTTAGTTTATTTGGCCACATAAAGCTGTCCAAAATACCCAACTGGTGCTTTCTATCGGACTGGGTTTTTAACGAAATATTTAGACAAGACTGTTTCTGCAGCCTTGTGTCGAAACGGCGTTATCTTGATCGTGATGTCCATCAATAGCTAAATGTTTCACGATAAGTGCACATCGTTTCAGTCTTTCACCAGGAAAACATTTTTAGCAGATGGGAGCTAAATCACTTTAAATTTTGTTACAAGAAGTATGAGCCGCAGGTTTGAAAGCATGAACGGAGGAGTTTGTGGCAGATATATGTAACATGTTTGAGAGGGAAAACGACTAAAACTGCAGAGGGTCTTTAACACGCGCACTGGAGGGGGCCTCGGAGGCCCCCCACCTGTTTTTCCGAGGTGGCCGGAGAACCGCTTGCAGCGGAAAACAAAACTTGGCCACATTTAATAGAATTTAATAGCGCGTCGATTGGTGAAGACTTTTTGAAAATCGGCCGAAAATTTTTGACTTATAGGCTTTAAAGTCAGACCTGCATTTTGAGATCGCCGTAAACGCGCGGTCGGACCAGTTAGCTTGCATTGAAGACCAAGTGGTGACGTCATAACGTCATATAAGCGGGACTATATGTCAAGGTCACTTCCATGAAAGTCAAGGTCAAGGTCAAAGGTCACAGGTCAAGGTCATATCTGCACTTTCAAGGTCACTGACCACTGCGCGTCCGGCCAAATGAGGTTACCCCGTCTGACATATATTATGCTATGACGTCATCGGTAGGGTACCCCAATACAAAGGTCAAGGTCAAAGGTCAAGGTCAAAGGTCATTGGGAAAGGTCAATCCTCATTTCCCGCCAAACAGTGGCTACAGTGTTAGTCAAAGTGTAAATAATAAGTAGTATACCATATGGTGACCTTAAAGGTCAATGACCTTGAATGACCTTGACCCAAAAGTTATGGGAAGCCTCTTTGAGACCTCTTTCTATGAACCGTGTCCGCTTTTAGCTTATTCCCGCCATTTTCCTGCATAATCACAGCATTTATCAATCGATACCAGCATGGCCAATATTTGACCTTTACGACCTCATTTGACCTTGAAAATATTGACCTAGGTCAATGAAAATTGGTCATCATGTAGATCACCATAGTCCCCACCCACCTACCAAGTGGCGTTTTTCTAACCCTCTTAGTTTCCGAGATCTTAGGGGCCTACCAGCCCTCCAGTGCGTTAGTGCCAGACCCTCCAGTGCGGGTGTTAATCAAATCCTGTATATATTTTGTTCTCTATTTTTGGATATCTTGGTTCTGAACCCCGATGAACGTGGAAAACCCAATTATCTGTTTTCGCTAATTACAGTAGTCATCCAAAAATGTCTCGACTTTCCTGGCAGTTTTTGTTTTAGCTAAGCCACCGCCGAATCAATTTGCATTTCGCTAAGGTATTTCCCGTCGTACTTTGCGGTCTCAATATACAATGGCTGTGGCGGCCCTTGGTTGGCGAGTTGGCGGGGTTTTCCATTCCTGCCGTTCGGTTGAGTTGAAAGCTTGCCAGCCGGATAGATATACAGCTGCACATATTTCCTCCTTTCTTCCGCATTGGCAAACGCCTATAACAGCAGGATCAATCAGACCACATCTCGACCACATGATCGCTGGCAAGACGCCCAGCACAGGTAATCTTTAGTGTTTGCGTCACCGAAGTGTTTCTAAAACTTAAAAATACCAAAGTGTTTTTGATGAGATACGTCCTTTCTGTCTCTACACGCTAGTACTCGAGGCAGGCACTGAAACTGATATGTTGCTGATGATGCCAGACTTGGCAACATCATCTGCTAAGCCCACGGATCTGACAACCTGAAGCTGCAGATAACTGGCGACCCGCAAGCGTGGGGATGAAGAGATGGTAACCACAACTCTCACATCTTCACATGCGCCTGTGGGATCTCGGCTCCCCATAGGCTGTATTCGGCCTGCTCAGTTTGAAGAAGCTTTTGCAGGCCTTCGAAGGCTGAACCGATGTTTTATGTTGTTTTTAGTCTTTGCAATGGGCTCATGAGTCCCGTGGGGCTTACCAGTTCATAATCTCCTTACTTACAATATCTTAAACGATTGCCTTGCTTTTTATTTCTCAAGACCACAGCATCTCCGGGAAAGACAGTTTATTCAATAAACATTAATTTCTAAACATAGCCTTTTTGTCTGGGCCCTGGAGTCAGTAAAGACCAAAGTCCAATGTATGTACATACATACATTGCAGTGAAATTTGTCTAAATAGCAATATAGATTTGGCAGTGAGGCCGTTATAAAAAATATCGTAATTAACATAAAATAACGTAACAAATTGTATCAAGTGGAAGGACACGCCGGAGGACTTTATTTTCCACAAACGGAGATCGGTCTGTATCCCAATATAAGGAATTTTTCTCAAACCGAACCAGCTCTGGTTTTTTTAAGAGAAAATGATTATTCCTAAAGCATCGAATGAGTAGGCTAAATACTAAACTGTGGTACCTTATGGTATGGAGGGATTATTTCGATCCCAGTGGGTTCCCATCTCAGCTTTAAAAATATTCCGTCGTCTGTTTCTCCGAACTTTCCCCACCCATGTTGGCAAAACTTGGTCTTTTCTGATCTCTGAGGGACATGGCAAAGAATCTATCCAGAGTATCGAAAGCCATGGCAGCTCGGTTCAACCCGTCTTGGTTATGGGTGTAAGCATGTTTAAACTTTACTAAGCGTAAGTTTCAAGTAATCCTGCCGATTTGTCAGTTCCCGTCAGCACCCCTCATTTTCAGTCACATCAGCCAATTTCTGCAAAACTCAAAATATTTACTTGTAAACCCAGGGTCTGTTTTTTTCACAGTCCGGTCTGTTTGGGAGGAGGGTGCCGTGCGGTGGAGGACGGCGGCCCTGGACCGGGGAGGGTGGGCCGGAATACAGCGGGGTAGCCGCAATCGTCGCCGGCGCGGCCCCCGCAAACACGGCGTGTCCATGTCTGAGCCGACCCTGGCGGCGGCAGACACGTGACTGGTCGCCTTGAAGATGAAGCCGCTCTCGTTATCGCCAGCCATCAACGTGACGTCACCGCTAGCTATGCATGACGTCAGAGTTTCGGCTACAATGACGTCTCATTCGGTATTTCCCAGAATGGTGCGGCTCTGGCCGGAGCACATGCCACAAAAATGACGTATTTTGCTTGGTATCTGCAAGACAATTCTTTATCTAGCAAGTGGTGACTCATTGAAAGAGGCAGCCTATTCAGAGTGGGAGGTGGAATCAAAATAGACCCACCAGTCAAGGTTTATGCAAATATCTGTAACGGAAACACGAAAAGACCATACCTAAGATAAACTGCAATACGACTTTAAAAATTAAAAAGTTATGCATGGAAGTTGGTGTGGCAGGGGAGTCATTAAATCTGTCTCTCTGCAGTCAGGTGCATACCTACCTTCCAAATTCTGCCAATAGGCTGTTTTGGTGAAAATCAAAGTCTAATATTTTATATATCGATCACTACAAAGTGGCATATGGTGTAATCTAATCATGTATAGTCTCAGGCGTCGCCGCATATTTTTTGCTGGGGGACAAACTTCGGACTGGTGATGACAGGGGGGGCAAATAATGAATTTGAAATATTTACGTGGGTTACCGCAGATAATAGGCAGAAAATGTATAAACGCCTAAGTCGAGTCCCATAATTTTGGGAACAACGTCTTCCCCTGACTCGCGAGTTAGGGGGACGTTTCCCCTTACTTTCGACGTCCATACTTATAGTATGAACGACTTAGATATGGGGGTGTTTCTACATACAAATTGATTACTCAGAGTAATCTAGAACTCGCAGTTAATGGCACCTCAATATTTCAGAAAAGCCTACTGTCACAGAAAAATGATTAACGAGAGGCTAACTTGAACAGAAAATTATTCAGTCTCTCCGCTCAAGTACCAGCTTGTGTAACACTTCACACGGACAACATGAACGGCACATTTGTCTAAAGTTTAGACTGAAATCCGATCACGTTCCACACACCGTTTATCCCTTTGAGCCCAGTGCCAAACAGAAACCGGTCTAAGGAGTTTTTATGCTTTTTAAGTAGTTTGTCCCTTTCACTGCATCTTAAGTCCTGACCTGGTACTGTCTCCGGGCAAAAAGATCCAACGATGGGATGATGGTAGACGAGATGGCATGATTAGTTGAACTGGACGTTCCATTTTCAACTGGATTTCGGCTCAAATGAAGAAATGGCTGTCACAACCAATCTAGCTACAGGTGATTGATGGAGCGGGAATCTGCGGATCGGGGCAACCAGTTTCGAGAGAATCCAGGGCGAGTCATCAACCGGGCCCGTTAACTTAGCTAACCCAACAAATTCACTTATTAAAACTGCACTGGCGCACTGACACCAAATAAAGGCAAAATAAGCCGATGGCCAGACAAAAGCAGAAGCAAATCTGCACTCTCTGATAGGTGATATAGCTGTAAGATACCAATGCATTGCAAAATATCTTTGGATGTCCGTTTTTTACGATAATGTACTTGTAAACAAGATGATATTGTTTCTGACTTACAAGAAGGGGCTATCTGATGTAGTTAGAAACGTTCTACTTAGCTGTCTGCTCTTCATTCTTCTCATATAAAGTAAATTTCGTTAATGACTCAGTAAAAACGCCTGTAGAGGTGCAACTGACACCAAAACATGCACGGCTGAACTGAAAATCCCCATTATCATCTAGCTAACCTCAAAGATGGAATACAGGACTTCTTGAATCTTAATGGAAAATCCAAGAATGCTTAAGTTTCCTGGAAAATCCGAAAATCTGTAAAGAAAGACTGAAGTCAAACTCCAGAGACCATTTAGAAGCGCTGCTGACCCTGGCCACCTCTGTCAAAAATGTCTCCAGAGCGACCAATCGGAAAGCAATTTTAATCAAAACAGTTTGAGCAGATGTCACACATCCATACTATCTTGGCAGAGCACAAAACCATTCAGCAAATATCGATAATTTCGGACAGGACTGCGCAGGCCCGGTGTCGTTTACTTCAGACGGCCTCCTGTTTAGGAGCCTGTAACCCGAAGACCAGCAGTGCCGAGGGGTCAGACCAGAGACGATCGGCCGGGTGACCGCGTTTCGACCGGCCCTGCTGTGGCAGCCAGCTGCAATTCACCTTCACTGCGGGCGGCTGCTGCGACAGCATGTGGGCCACGGGGCCGCGTCTGGACCGCCCCTGGCCCAGTCGCCAGCATGCAGAGCTGGGCACGAGCCGGCTGCCGGTACAGAGGTGGACGGGGCTGCGGACAGGGCTGAGACCCGCTCCGCTGCCGCCGCACCAGCCGCTCGTCAGCGGCCGCTGAAATGTGAACCCGAGAAACATCAGGAGAGCTGCACGGTGTATCCGAGAATCCTTGGTGAAACGACGGGAGGTGGATGCTGTGCACAGCGGAATCTGCTCCATTGTGGCAAAAAGAGGCGATTCTAGTGATTTTCTGTAGATGAATTAAATCGGTTATAACACGGGTGTAGTTAATTGAAACCTGTAGAGACCAGAAGCCAATATATTTCAATCATCTCTAAAGATAAATAATTCACCTCACGGCAAAAGACAGCTAAATTCACATAGCAAAACCAGTAAATCTGTGATACCTTCTGCGCTACGTTTGATAGGCCAGTTCAGACAACTTCATTGGGCACAAAATGCACCTTACGAGGCGCCATATTAGGAGTAAAAGGACGCCGAAAATGGCACGAAGACGCTTTTAGAAAGCGGCACGATGGCAGAAAAGCATCGGGAAGGGGGTGGAAGCGACGTTTCAGAGGAATGACTAGTTGGTCATGAAAAGAGCAGAAATATGTTTGGAAATATGTTTGTTTAATTCCATTGAGAGACAGCATCGTAGGTGTAGGAACGTTCAGAACATTAGGCGGGGGGGCATGATGTATTTGGAAGTCGTTTCTCTACAATCAAATACACAGATAAAAAGTTAACATCTAGAACATTGGGAGGGGGAATGACCTCCAAGCCCGCACTGTTCCTACACTTATGGCCAGCATCACGCTCCGGCCAGAGATGCTACAGTGCACGCCTTCTTTCTGTCTGCATATTTTCAAAAACATTAGGATAAATAGACATGCCAACCAGATTAATCTGTCTCTTTTTCGCTAGACAATTGCATTCGTCCTATTTAATGGCGGATCTAAGACTTCGCTCCGGGTGACGGCTGGAGGCTCGAGCTTCTCTCGCCATTGCCTAAGGAACAAACGCCGCCTCTTTCTAACGACCATTGATACCATGTGTCAAACGACAAAACACATGAGGTGTCCTCGTCCGATGTTGGACGGTTTTTTGCATTTCAATATCATTTCAAATCAGCTTTGCAATTGGTCACCAGACAATTCTTTCCATGAAAAGAAATTTGTGCAATACCATAGAGCAGTGGTGGACCCAGGATAACATTTCAGGGGGACTAAGGTACTCGAGCCTCCCCGCCATTGCCTCGGAACAGGCTCCGGCTAAGCATTTACTATAAGCAATCCGACATATGGAAAGGGGAGGAGCTTGAGCCTCCTAGTCTCCTTGCATCCACCACTGTCGTTAAGTATTCACGTTACTAAGAAACTCACTTCTTACGGCATCAAACATGATTTTATCGAGCCCCTGCCTTCAGTGGCCCAAACAGGTAAGTCGGAGACCTCCCGGCTGGGTCCATCCGCACTGCTCCCACATGGCCGGTGCATGGCCTTGCGTGACGGCCATTTCCTGTACTCGCCAGATAATTAGACAGAGCCCAGCTTGGATCGATAGTGATAGCCCATCTGCAACCAGTCCACTGTCTTCCTCCAACGCATCAGCTGGCCGTGAATATGAGACGATAGTATCATCCCGGAACCGAGTTGCAGCCATTTCCGTCCGGTTTCGAGGTGTGGCACAGCACGAACCGGCGCGGCTCCCCCGGCTGGTCTTCCTGGGGCCTCCAGCCACGGTCGACTGGCCGGGCGGTGCCCGCTGCTTCCCTGCCGGCGGCGGCCCTGCCGGCTGCTCCAGTGGAGTGCCTTCAGCTCCCAGCCAGCCGCTGCTTACTTCCTCAGCCCACTCTGCAAATGGGCCCATGTGGATTCTTATGTTTTTGTTTAATATTGTCTTTTGAGGGAGAGTTAATTGTGCATGTGCAGCTAATGGGCAACTCATGTAAGCTCAACCATGTGCAAGCACCAACAATGATTATCCGACGTGAAACTCAGCATTAACTCAAGCACGCGATCTCGTCTTTAAAGGGAATGTGGCACTTTTATAACATGATTTTAACTGAGATAGCCAAGTTATAAGGTATGCCGGAAAACTTGTTACCCCATATATCATTTGTCTTCAAACTAAAAATTTCTGCAGAGAAAAGCTAAAAACTACCGGAAAGGTACCCCTCATGTACCTCAAACAGCAGGCCACAGTTGCTCGGCTGTTAGTGTGACGACATATACCGATGCCACGGTGAGCATCAGCCAATCGAAGCCCTTGAAACCTTTGGAATATGGTAGTGGCTGCCAGATCAAGACATCATCCACAGGCAGATAATTGTTTTCCCTGGAGGTGCATTTTAAAAATAAAATACTGAACTTATTGTAATTTTTTCAGAGAAATCATGAACGATTCCATTATTTTCGGCTAAAAGTACCCTAATTACCCAAATTCCAGGATTCGACCAAGGTGCCACATTCCCTGTAAAGGACGAGGATCGGAAGAGCAGCATACTGTTACTAAAAAAACGGACCGGCCTTTCAGAACGCTCTCCCATTGTGGCGTTTCAGAAGACCATGTATGTACCTTCAAAATGCATTCTCGATTAACTTCATTACGCTTGAGGTGCATTCAATTTCGAACAACCTTTTAACATTTAACCCTATCAATGCAGGGGTGCTCAAGGTATTGTAACTAAGGGCCTTCACGCATGTGTAAGCGTATTTTAGTATACTAAATACAATAAATGGGACAAGCATCCAACACAGAGCAGATGAGAATTCATCTATAGGCGGATTAAAGTGACAAGATGATTCTGAATCCCTTTCGGGGTTCGTTTGGCCGGATAAACACTGAGAAAAGGAAAATATAAATAGCCGAGGCATATGTGTAGATACATGGCTTTTAGACGATGGCATTGTGCATCTTGCTCCATTATTTAGTCCTCCTGCATCCGCCTCTGATCTTTACTTTGACATCATACGATTCGTCTCTATGTGAAAGATGTCACGCAGTATCTGACGTTTGCTAATGTATGGAACTAAAACTGGTAAAATATATATGCTTCATTACATAGTTCTAGCCCTCGATCCGCCCTTGAATTTCGAATTTTCATATAACTGAAAGATATGAAAATTGTCCATTGATTACGTAAAGAAGTATAAATTTTATGGACTCAACCAAGAGAGCCAAGAATTAAGGAAAATCTAAGACACTGCTCATGTTTACATTTCTAACATTTATATTTGTAATTGTACAGATTAATAGGCACATTTTGGACGCCCCTGCCCACAATTTTCATTTTTCAATAGTTTTTTAAGTAGGATTGGCGTAAGACAAATCCATCCCATTGGAAATCATTTAAATCAGACGGCTAGATTTTGAGGTCCTGGGGATCCACCCCTGACAAGAATAAGGGTAGCTCGGAGCCTAACAGGAATAGGGTTAATTTGTCTGCAAATTTTACCCATCAGTACTAATGAACTCCAGCTTAAACTGGAACTAGTGGGATCGTGCCACCTGTGACTGAGCTCCAACGCCCACGGCTGGATTCCGCTGGCTTCCAGTTGTCTGAGCGGGAGCTCACTAAGCTCTCCTTGAAACTATAAGGCCATGGCAGAAGTAAGCTTTCTATTACAGTTAGTGCTATGATTTTTTGCTTTAGATGCTGGTTCACATATAAGGGATAGTCTAGAACATCAAATAAGCCGTTGCAAAATGCAGCTCTCGGGTCTTACATGCCAGGACAAAAAGGCTCTGCATGCTGGCCAGCTGAAGCGGTCTGAGCACAGCTCATCCAGCTGTGAGGATGGGGAGTTACTGGTTTCACTAAATAACGGCATCAGCAATGGACCTTATACCCGTCTGAACTGATTCATACATCACGAACAATGCTGCACAATGCAACCATGCAATTCACACTACCCGACTGTAATATACGGGTAGTGCGGGCAACATTGATACTTCGTGGTGGATTTATATAAAACCTGTGACTCGACTGGCCATCTCCAACACATGAAAATAAAAAGATTCACGAGCATGACAGTAATTTTTGGGGATTATCGATGCACCAGCTGCAACGGTTATATGCCATTGCTACCTCTTTGGCAATTGGGCGGGATTCTGGGGCGATGCAATAACTATTCGCTAAGGGAATTCACCGGGCCTTGAACCTGGTCCACACGCACGTAAGTAGGTCGGTGTAACCGCCACACTCCCACCGCTCCTCAACCGTGACCATACAATTAGCGTGCGGTTATAAGGAGCCACTATGACTCATTACATATATCACAATACCATTAAAATGAAGTCTTTGTCGCACCTCATTGTATATGCATTGGCTGGAGCATATTAGACGATTCATGTGAGCCCGGATAACCTATCAGAGCTATCAGATTCTAATCTAGGGGTTTCAGAAAGAATGATATTTTTAAATGTTCAGTAAGTACTAATAATCCTCAAATCCCTCCACAAAACGCTCATTTTAATGTCAAATTGTAGGACATTTTTTATAAACATGTTTCATTTGCATCAAATATTTTCCCGTCTAAAATGTACTACAAAAATGATGCAAGAAACATAATGTATGTCGTTATCCCACTATGCCAGCACTCTAAAAGGTTTTAGACACAAAATGGCACGTGAGCATGACATCAAAGGCAAAGTTCAGTAATATTACAAGTTTAAGGCTTTTGGTCAAGTCCATATGGCTCATTGGTTACTTCACATGAATTACTGGATGCGGCGGACACAGGCAAGAGACCTCACCGTTTACCGCAGAACAAGGGACATGGACCAATTGGGGGTTGAATGCTTGGACCTTTTTTATATTTTTTTTTTTTTTTAGTTTTTTTATATTTATAATATGTAAAAAAATATAGATTAAGTATATTATTTTTAACACCCTGTAAATTTCAGCCAATTATATTCTCTATAACATCCAAAGGACTCGTGGCATTGAATCCATGTGGCTCTACAATGCATTGACTGCTGAGGTCATACGGTGTCACCAACTCTCACCCTGTTGGACGGGTATATCGGGGATTAAGAAGTCCTTATTCCGCATTCCTGCCCGAGGATTTGAACCCGGATCAGTGACGTGGAAGCTGAACACGCTACCGCTGCACCACTGCATTCTCGCTCATCACAGTCTTATATTTACATGACTTGCATATTCTGAAGGAGGCACGTTTCAGACTATTTCTGTTGACGTAAAACGGGAGAGATCAGGAACTGTCCTTTACCAAGTTAGGTGTAAAAACATTATCATGAGCGGCCACTCAAATACTCACCAGCAGACGTTCTGTTCAACGCTGCTAGATAAATTACATAAATAAGAAAAAAGCAGTATGATCAAATGCAGCATGAGGCACCCATCTCGTCAGTTAGTTGGGTGGTATTTGGGTTTAAAAGTTCAGGATGCATGGTTTAAACTATCACACCACCCGGTAGGGTCCCTTAAGTGACGTGCCCTGATGGAAAGGTAGCTCTTGTCTCTCTCATTCCCAAGAAGCTAAAGCAAACTTTCGAGAGGTGTTTGGAAGCTCTTAACGAGACAAAGCCAAGTAGGAAAAACCATTTCTAGATAAATCAACAGGGTTACTAGAGTTAAGAAGGCTCCACAGGATAACAACAGGGCTTCAGTATCCTTATTTATCCCTTTAGGATCCCTATCCTTTATCCCTTCAGTATCCCTTTTCCCTTATCCCTTGCGGAGTATCCCTAGAAAATTACTAAGCGTCGCTAGCGTGGATATTTAGACATCGTTGGAATCCTCTCATCGGGGAGGATTATATGAAGTATGAGTTGGCTATGCTGAGTAAAAAAAAAATACAAATGAGCTGACATCCAGCTAGGTCAGAGTAATGTATTGGCATGATACGCTATTGTCATACAGTTTATCATTAGACTCCCAACGGCAATAAAAACACAATGAAACTAAAACAAAACCCTACAATCAGAGCAAAAGTATTGATAAAATGATTATAGCTTGCTCAGCTGACTTTAAATGACCCCTGCGAGGTTAGATAGCCAAATATTCAACCGATGATTAGGAAAATCCTGGGAATGAGTGGCACAAGTACTCTCAAGTTGAGCTGGTATCTATTTAACGAAAAGGATCTGTTTTAAATTTCCCATAGACTTACACTAGGGTGACCACGAAATTTACTCCCCTTCGGTCACTAATTCAAACAATTTGAGATTCCAGATGTGTGGATCCTTACAAACAGGTCACATGGATAAAGCTTGCAAATTATTGGACTCCTTTTTTAATTAACTACTGGGAGTGATCGGTCGGCATCGGTCACCAGACGTCCAATTCACGCCACGTCAACCTTTCGATAATAGGTAGTTACTTGGGTTTTTGTTTTGACTGAGGGTTTTGAGTTCAGGACACATTATTTCAAAATAGATCCCTGACCTGGCATCACCTGGTCTAAAAGAGATTCTGAGATACGTTAAATTCGTTGGAAATAAGGCACCATTTGCAGCGTTTTCCTGCCTTTCTTCATGCTTTCACTATTTAAGAAACACAAGCATTTCGCCCCATTGCTCCCCACAGCTCTTCCACAACTTGAGGAAGAGGATTCCAGCCCAGCTGACTCCACCAGCTTCAGTCTTGAATTTGTGGGAGATATTAGGCGTCGCTATATGAAGGGCGCGGCCGCGTGGTTCGGATGTTCGATGAGCATCTCCGCACGAAGAGCAGCGCAGGGACATTCTCAGTCCTGTTTTGCAACGAGGCAGGTCTCTTTCAGCTGATGACATCTAGCTTTCATACGAAATGGCCTCGGTATTGGACCCAACTGAAAACACGACCGTGATGATGGCCTCTGATTTTTGTCAACAAACTGGTTCGATGAGTGGTGGCCTCCAATACGGCCATGCAACGGTTTTTCTGGCCACCAAGGACGTACTGCAGATGCTGTCCAGTGATATTTTTGATGTTATGAATTCGGTGCTATTCAAAACGGTACAGCGCTGTACCTTTGGTAGATTCCGATTGAAGGTGCCTAAATCTTCACTGTCTGTGTGTTATTGGTTTCGTGCTTGGTTGCGAAATTGACAATTTTGTTCTCAAAGTATCGCTGATGCACCAACCCACACCCACGTGACGTGACGAGGGCTTCAAAACCGGGCGAGAGTTACAACTGATAAAGGTGCCACGTAATCAGCATTTGGTATCGCTCTATTCTTGGGCAACTTTTCCAAGGTTCTTACAAGAAAGATACACCCAACGAATTTTGGATGCAATTGACATTGACATTGATGCAATTGCACAACTATTTCTTTCAGTAACAGGTATCAAATGGTGGCTACCAAAGGGCGATAATAATGTACTTTTTCTAGATGGCTTCCTGAACTGTTCACCATTTCATTGACACTAATAAAGCAGAAAGTAGCTACCAAAAATAACTCAAAACTATGTAGTTATACATTCTTCGTGGGAAACGACTAGTAGATTAATTTACTTTCAAAAACATAAAATAAAGCGATTTTGAGTATTCAATGACTATATTGGGAAACAAGTGGTACGTACTGCCCTGGTTCTGCCCGAAGTTACCGAGAACGAATCTAAATCACTCAGTTTTTTTTTGAAACATATTAAACAATTAACATCGTATACTGATTAACTCCAAAAATTTGCAAGTGAAACCATCCTGCGTATGCAACGATTATATTAGGAAATAGAGTCCAAAAGGTGGAGGGTTTAAACAGTTGAAAAACCATGCACCTGCTGGTCTCTGCTTGAACATAGCGAGTCCCACACCTCGTGTTGTTTGGCCTTAGCTGAGGTGAAAAACAAGTTAAAATTAGACAGCAGGATGTTTTTCTTGTGAGAATAGATGAGTTATTTCTTCAGTACGCCTCCCACAACTGGAATGGTGTCATCCCCGTCTGAAGACCCGTTAACAAAAAGTTGACGTGACCCTGATCCATCAGCTATTTCTATCTCGTCTTACTTTCATTAACAGTCGAGACCAAAGGCCAAGGTATCGCCATACGGGCAGCGACCCTGAGCTCAAGGGTCCATGCTCCAGAGCTCTGGTCTGACATTGAGACGATACATCTTACCTGTCACAGGGAGGAACACGTGGGATATATGGGAAAATAAAGCTGATCCCTGAATAATGATGAATTTTGTACTCCTGTTTCTAAGGAGATATACGAGCCTTGGTTATTGTGTAGCGGATATGTTACGGGCAATCTGAAGCACTGAACATTTTTAACATTGCCTAGGCGAGTCGGCAATGTGCAAAACGTGCAATAATCTGGGTAATATATAAATGCCCGGGAATTTCCAAAACTCCCAAAAATTTGCCAACTACCTAAGCGAACTGCCGAAACATTTTATACAATTGTATAAAGTGCTCGGCAATGATACACATTGCCCAAACGTTTTGCAAAATGCCCAGCAATGTCCCAGTCAAGAGATTTACCACGCAACAACGGTTCGTGCAACCAACAGGTAGCCTGGGCCCCTATCTTGGTTTAAGTGAGTTCAATCCACTTAAACCCACTTTGTGCGGGATGGTGCGAGTGGGGGTTGGTGCGGAAGGTATGGGTGTGGGTTGGTGCAGGATAGAGTGGGTTGGTTCGGAATGGTGCAGGTGTGGCTTGTTGCGGGATGGTGTGGGTTCGTGCGGGATGGTGCAGGTTGGTGCGGGATTGTTTGGGTGTGAGTTGGTGCGGAATGGTGCGAGTGCGGGTTGGTGCGGAATGGCGCGGATGTGAGTTGGTCCGGGATTGTGCGGGTTGGTGCGGGATTGTGCGGGTTGGTGCGGGATGGTGCAGGTTGTGGGATAGTGAGATTGTGGATTGGTGCGGGATGGTGGAGTGCAGGTTGGTGCTGATGGGATTTGATTAGTGGGATTGTGGATTTGTGCGGGATGGTGCAGGTTGGTGCGGGATGGTGAGGGTGTGGGTTGATGCGGGATGACGAGGGTGTGGGTTGATGCGGGATGGTGCGGGTGTGGGTTGATGTGAAATGGTGTGGGTATGGGCTGGTGCAGGCTGGTGCGGGATGGTTTGGGTGTGGGTTGGTGCGGGATGATGAGGGTGTGGGTTGATGCGGGATGGTGCGGGTGTGGGTTGGTGTGGGATGGTGTGGGTATGGGCTGGTGCAGGCTAGTGCGGGATGGTTTGGGTGTGGGTTGGTGCGGGATGATGAGGGTGTGGGTTGATGCGGGATGTTGCGGGTTGGTACGGGATGTTGTGTGTGTATTGGTGTGGGATGGACCGGGAGGCGTATCCACAAGTTGTGTTGTGCCCGGTTGGGATGTTGATTCGCAGTGATGTGACAAAGCAGGATGATTCTTGTTCAGATGAAGCAGAAACTGTTTGTGTGTTCTATATGTACTCTCATTAGTGTGTTCAGGCTTACAGGACGAATACAGTTCCCTTCGGCCGTCTTGATGAAGAGGGAAAATTATCGGTGTTGGTACATGCAATACAGTTTAACGTAATCATTGACACATTTATTTCGCCGAGAAGAAGGATGGCCTTAGGCGTGCAGAGATCTCAGGGTGCTTAGACAGAAAAGAACGTAAAATAATCTGCTTATGGACAAGTTGAAGCCGGGGTCGTAAAGAACAAGTCCGGAGACTAGCATCCTAAAACGATTTGGTGCAGAAATGTTTCGCAAAAATTCATGTCTTCAAGTAATACATAAGTCGATAGGCTGCTAATAACCAGTGACCATAAGTTATAGGCAGATTCTCGGATTTTTGGTCAGGGAGATAGCATTTTGTCAGGGGCTCCATTTGGACCAGAGGGGAGTCAGCTCTGGTTTACGCAAAATATCAGGTGGGCACCAAATCTTATCGCGGGGGTGTCGATACTGTATCCTGGATGGGGATACGAAACAGCATTTCAGGGTTGCCAAATGAACATTTCAAGGGGCATCAAGGTTCGATCAGGGGCTGGCTGTCCCCTTGATCCCTAGATCCACCCAAGGGTGTAGGATAATTACAATTTTAGGGACGTTTTTCCGAATCACTTATGAAGCGGGAGGAAGTTCTTATAATATACGAGTCCCACCAGCCAGCTCATGGAGAGACAGTCAGAGCAGAGGGGACCCAAGTCTGGTTATCGCCCCACAGTATACCAACAAATGAAACACCACTGGAAAATGCCACCCTCCAGAAGCTTCACAGGAGGCACAGAGAAGCAAATACGTGACTAGCTCAGTGCTATATGAATCTGCGAGGAATCGGACGTTTGCAGAAGTACGTAATACAGATAAACACAAGTATATGCAGACACAAAGCAAAGTTGAAGCACATCAAAGCCTGGATTATTCCTTCACTACTCACGAGTCACTCTTTAGCCAGGATATGGCCGGATAATGTGATCGCTATGAGACCGTAAATGGCACTAAGCCACTTTTTACCCCTATAAAATGTGTTGTCGGTCGGCCAGTGGTTTATAAAGTTTCACATTGCTTGGGAAATGAAAAAAATGTCCGATCGTTGTGCACGATACCCTCTTTTTTAGGGATTCCTCCCATTGCCCATTTTTAGACAAAATACCCAGGCAGCTGAGCAATTTGCGAACTGATTTGGCAGTTAACACTTTGCCCATAAACTTGGTCATTTTGTACGTTGCCCAGAACATCTATGGACGAAAATTATTGTTTTGATTACTTACGATTGCAGAGAAAAAGGCTGCACTTCTGTTCCCATTATTTTAAGTCGGATACAAATGATAATTTCTGGATTTTCAGACCTATTTGATCCTTTTTTCGAATGTCGAAAAAAATGAAACACTCTTTCATTCTTGACAGGAGGCCCATCCGACCCGAAAATCACTTCAATGGATGAATTAAAGCTGATGAGGTCACTAGCTGGAGAGCTGGTGGGGCCCGCAGCTGGGAAGCTGGTGGGCCTCCGGGCTAGAAAGCTAATGCAGACCACCCCCTATAGGAAGAGCCACTTCAATGCAGGAATTCAATCTGTGTAGGCCCCTGGCCGGAGAGCTATAGAGCCCACAGCCTCGAAGCTGATGGGGACCCCCGTTTGAAAACCTGATGCTGGCCCTGCAGGGTTCCTATCAGGAGACCTTAGCATTGGGTCTGCCAACTGAGGCCCAATTAGCGAACATGGTGTGGCAGATAACGCTCTGTTTACTAAGGGCCCCACCACATTCCCGGCAGGGGACTCTGGTGCTGACCCTTCATCACTTTAACAGATGCCACTTGATTAGAAATGGTCAGTTGAATGGCTAACTTTATTCATTTTGAGCCCCACTAACTTGTTTTAAAAAAAACCTTAGCACATATGTCGTCGTAGCTGATTTGGCTCGTCTAAAAAAGTTACTGTTTACCGTGTGACCACACCAAATTCCTGGCTAGAGGCCCTAGCAAATGTCCTGGTGCTACAGCCTGTTATTTGGTGTTCTTTAGATACCTGGCTTGGGCCCAGAGTGTAATTCCTCAATTCAAGTGAATCCTTCCGGTTGGATCAGAAATATCAGTCAGCCAGTCATAATTAATCGGATAAGTCTCTATTCTAAAAAATTAGGGACTCGAAAGTATGGACATCGGCACTTCATGTGCCAGGAGGGTCCCAAAAAAACGGGTGAACCCTTGCCAAGAAGCTTATAAGACCCCAATCAGGCAGTCGGCGAGCCCCAACAGGAAGCAGGTCAGGCCCAATACAGATAGCTGATGGACCCCAATCGCGGGGATGGTAGATCCCAACGGAAAACTGTTTCGCCCCAAGCCAGGAAGCTGGTGAACTCTCAGCCGAGAAGCGGTGAGCCCCCAGTCTGGGAGCGAATGAATGCCACCCCTCCCCTTTAATAAGACGCTGGTAGTACCCTGCAAGAAATTTGAGGACCCGAATAGCAGCAGAAAGGCTGATGTCTCCCCAGCCGGGAATTTGATGGACCCCTTGCTAGGAAAGTGGTGATGCCCTCAGTCCGAGACCAGGCAGGGCCCTAGCCAGAAAGTTAAGGCAGGCGTCCAAACACGAAGCTGGTGGGCCTCAGCGGGAAACCGGTGGGCCCCCAGCTGAGGAGCCCAGGTCGGGACATGGCGGGATCCCAGCCAGGGAACTGGAGGGGTACACAGCGGGAAACTGGTGGGCCCCCAGCTGAGGAGCCCAGGTCGGGACATGGCGTGATCCCAGCCAGGGAACTGGAGGGGTACACAGCGGGAAACCGGTGGGCCCCTAGCTGAGGAGCCGAAGTCGGGATATGGCAGGGTCTCAGCCAGGAAACTAGATGGGTACACAGCGGGAAACTGGTGGGCCCCCAGCTGAGGAGCCGATGTCGGGACATGGCGGGATCCCAGCCAGGAAACTGGATGGGTAGGTACACAGTGGGGAGCTGGTGGGGCCCAGCTGACAAACGCGTGACCCCCGGCCTCGAAACTGGTGGGGTCCCAAGCCGCAGAACTGATTGCCCCCTAATAGCGAGCTGGTGAGCCTCCGGCCAAGAGCTGATAAACTCCAGTCAAAACTTAGTGGGGCCTACCCGAGAAGATGGTGGGGGATCATGCTGAACAAGGCTCATTCGACAGATCCATACCAGCCGATCAGTCTGCCAGTCAGCCAGTGATAAGAGCGCAAGTTTATGGGGCCTTTGCCGGAGGGTCCTGAGGCAGTTTTGTGTGTGGCGCCCACGGGGCCCACTTCAAAACCTTGGGCAGGAATCGCCCCCCCCCCACCTAACTCTAATATACCGCCAATGATCTCTCATTCTCGGCCCATTTATCTAATATTGTGAACCAAGCGAACAGGACACTGGGTCTCCTCATGCAATCATTCCAAACGGCTAAAAAGTGACAGATTTGATGTTAATGCCGGCCTCCGACCCAGCAGGCTAACGTTCAATTAATTCTACAGTATCGCAGTGCAATCAGGACAGGTGATGCCAATCTCACACTCCGATTTGGTAGAGTGCAGCAGAAGTGTCTCACGTGACTAAGTTATCACCCAAATTGATAGTGCAACTCATTGCCTTATGACACTCTCTTGCTACACTTCGGCGTTAAATGGCACCATCTTGCTACATTTCGGCGTTAAATGACACCCTCTTGCTATACTTCGGCGTTAGATCTCTGTCATCTCGAATAATTCAGTATGATGTACTAGTTTAACACGCGCATTGACGGGGGTCTGAGCCACCTTCGGATTGACGAAGGGGGCGGGTACCCGCCCCCTAAGATCTCGAGAAATACGGTAGGCAGCAAAAAAAACGGTAAACGGCGTTGGGTAGCCCATCCGCTTCTCCATCGAAAATATTTGAACCATTTTTTGTCAGGTCACATGTAAGGTCACCAGAGGTCAAAAACATGCCGTCACATGCCGTCATAGGGATAACATGTAAATTAAGTTTTTCGGCCATTACATCTGAACAAGTAAAGATAGAGCGAAACGACTTGAAGTCTATGAATCCTCGCAGCAAGCTGAATCGAATGATATATAATTTGATTGCTAGGTCAAATCAAAGATTTGACCTGACCGGAGGTCAGGTCAGGGTCAAATTATATAAAATGCATATCATTAGAACTGCAAAGCCAAGGCGAGTCTAATGAAGCTAAAATAAACGTTCTATCGCCATCTGTTACTGAGTTATTCAGTAAAAACCATATTTCCCATGTATTACCAATGGAGAGGTCATGCTTCGTACCTGACCTTAGGTCATCGATATCACAAATACCGGAACATTTTTTAGAGAACTCGGTGAGCCCATTATGTGGTATGAGTTTCAATTGGATAAGTTTATCCTGCTCCGACGTATGCTATCTTAAACTTTTTTTGAGGTCGGGTCACTTGACCTGTACTGGTGACCTGACCTGAGATGACCTATCCTTAAAATTTTCACAGAAGTTGCAAAAATGATGAGGGAAAAGGTATACCAAGTACGGTGGCGCTGCGCGCCGCCATTTTTCTGCTGTCTCCGAAAAACCCGAGGGGGCGGGTACCCGCCCCCCGTCAATGCGCGTGTTAAAAAGTATATGTTTTGAAAAAAACTGACCCGGAAGAACTGTTTAGTTAACTTCCTTTTCACTTGCCGGCTCGACCAACTTGAACACACCCCTTTTTGCGGAGCGTCGTGGTCGAGTGAATACCGTGAGCCAAGCGCTTCTTTGAGCAGCTCAGCACATTCCAAACCCATGCTTGAAGTTATGTTCGTCGCCTCAAGTGCTCCCTACCAACTGATAAGACTGCCTCGCTTGTCCACGCCTCAGATCAGTTTGGATAGCTTCCAGATAGCTATATATATATTTATTTTAATAATTTTGACATATTTTTATATACATTGCCCATTTTAAGCGCGCTATTTTATTTTATATGTTTACTTTTAAGTTATTTGCTTTTGGATTCCGGTGAGAAACGGGTATATATGTGTGTACATAATATTTTGAATAGGGCAACTTCCTTTGCCAATGGAGTGCCATCTCCGATGGTGATTAACTGAACTAAACAGATGAACGTGTATGGGAACATTCCAATATAATTTGATTAGGTTCGTGCCCTTGGCTTCTAGTTTGAAGAACCTGCCGGAGCAGGCGATGGCGGTTGGGATGCCAGTCGCAGCCCACAAGGACACTTACGCAACGGTACCTCTCCGCGAACCGTACCGCGCTACCTCCGAGGCTGGTGATCCAGTCTGGTGAGTCATGTTCTGATGATCTACGACCTTGGTGTCCTCGCTCTGTGGCGTGTGTGCATGTGTGTGTAGGGGCTCTGATTGACCGGTCCGCTTCCGGGCAGTAACTGCTGCCTGAGAATCGTGAAAGATTAAGGAGTTTATGCGAACAAACTTCAAAGGCCCCTTGTTTACGCAAATAGCTGACATTCTCGGTTGCGGTGACTATTTGTGTTTAATGCACAATGATAGCTGCCTGATAATCATACTATGCGGGTGTTTCGGAAATTAAAATGCCGTTGAATCACTGGATGTTCCAGTCATCTTGTCTACGACTAAATATATTCCATTTTACCTTACCAATTATGTGCACACTTTGGACAGGTTCGTTGTAAATGGCTGTTCATGAAAATTGTCTCTAAGTCATATACACTTACGTAACGTGCGCCAGCATATTTTGGGCGACGGTTAGACCCCAAGGCTCTCAATATTATGTAATTGAGATTCCAGTTTTACAGTCAAATAAAGATTTACTAAACCTTTCCCTGTGCTACCAGCTGCACCAAAAGGAAAGGCAGATCGCAAAGATGGACCTATTTGGAACTACATGATAGAAGATGCATTAATCTTAATCTTAAGTTTGTCAGTTGTAGCGACATCGTCTCCAGAGCTGCAACGCTTATGTAACGCGTCAGGGCTGCGTTCGATGTAGAGCGCCTGAAGTGTTACCAACAACAAACTATCTCAGCCAGAAGACAATGTTGGGAGTGCATGTCTGAATGTGTCTGCGAAGTAAAATTGTAGATAAATATTCAAAACACCAGGCACTAACATACAATATATCTTCGCTGATTAACACACCTACCTCTATCTACCAGCTTAAAATTTGCTGAGCGTTCACTACGACGCTTAGATAATATCCATATAAAGCATAGGGCTACTTTTGATGCAGCATAAGATGGCAAGAGGCTTTATCAATCAATATTGTCAATATTCATCAATCAATACCTACTGAGGTCATGACTCGACCAAGAGGGAAACGGCTTACATAAGAGTTCCTAGAGTCTTAATTAAGGCGTCATTCCCTTCCTCTCGCTACGGCGAATTTAATGATGTAAAATTTGGCCATGCTAGAACAAATGTAAAAATGACCTTTCCTGAGGTCAGGTTAAGGTGACCGTTGGATCTAACATAGTCCATATGCGTGTAAATCGAGGAGCAATGATAATCCAAACGTAATGTTATCAAAATGAGGGATCTATCATGTTCTGGAAAGTTATTGACCCAAGTCTAAAAAACCTGCTGAAGTAGTCCCAGATAAGCTCTCAGAGGTTACAGGTTCAAGCTAGCAACATGCCCCTGGAGAGTGGCCTAGGATATTACGATTCATAGAAAAAGAGAGAATTTTCAGCAGCATCTACAGAAACAACCATTTCCTAATTAAGTATCGTTTTCCCCATGTATTTCCAATGGAGAGCTACCCATACCTGACCCTAGGTCATCGATATAAAAAACCCCATTACTGCACATGTTGGTACTTGGTCAGCCCATTATGTGATATGAATAGCAGGTCAATAGATTCAACCTGCTTTCACTGGTGCCACTTGAAGCACTTTTGGACGTGAGGTCATTTGAGCTGGCCTGGTAATCTAACAGCAAGATGACCTAAATTTAAAAATTTCGGAAAAGTTGCGAAATCGAACGAGGATAAGGTAAGTCAAGCACGGCGGAGCTTCGTGCCACCGTTTTCTGGCGCCGTTGGAAAAATGGGGAGGATGTGTAGACACCCTCCCCTCACCGGGGCGAGCGTTAAGCTCCAGCTTTTGTCGCGTTTAAGTTTCTTGTGATATTTGACATTTTTGTTTTGATCGTTGGCTTTGTACCCCGGATTTTTTTGGCTCATTTAATTTTATGCTTTCTTATGGCACAAAACTTTGTGGTGTGTCCCCAGGGAAATTTCTGGAGTCTTTTGTACTTCGTGTAACATTTGAATAATAGTCTTTAGTGCTGAAGGTAGGGTTTGACTGCGCTGGGCCCAGTACTCGCACAATTTGTTTTTCTGTAGTAAGTTCCCTCTTTAGATCATCTTAGACACTACATTAGGATTCAAATTTTCGTACAAGCATGAGGCTTTATTTTGTTATTTTTTACTGCCTCTTTTGAGCTATAGATCAAACCTCCGTCGAGCCAAACAGGCCATTAGATGCCTCGCCACACGGGAACATACTGCGACCGCACTTGCCGGCGCTGCAGTTTCTCGGAGACGTGCTCCTCAGGCGTTATCAGATGATGGCACCAGACAGCCGCCCTTTGGGAGGGGAGCGGCGACCATGGTCCGTTATCCTACTTCCTTTTCGGAAATTTACCAGAACTCGGCTCTCTGGGCCATAAAACAGGCCAGTAATGATCGGAGTCAGAAGAACGAGTCATCGAGAAGCTCAACACGCGCCCCCTGGGGTCCCTGGCATGACGCGCCCCGCTGGGGAGGGTCGTTTTTCACCCCCCCTCCGTATCTCATTCCCCACGAAAGCTGAAGGAAAATTATGGGCGGCGTTCGAAAGATCTTGGCAAGACGAAGAGATTTTATCCTACGAATTGTTATGTCAGGTCAATATTGAGGTCAGCATACGTCAAAGAAGGTTCCATAGACTTACAATAGATCAGTGTACGTTTCTCTCTCTAGATCTGTCCTCAGGAGAGCTAGAGCAAATATTGATGCATCATTGGATTCCTCTCATCGCAGCAAATCGAATGATGTATAATATGACCTTGCTAGGTCAAATAGTGAAAATGACCTGACCTCGAGCTAGGTCAGGGTCACAGAGTGACCTGGTATGGCCATGTTGCATATCAATCGACTCCCCGTGACAATATAAGCAAAATGCAAGCAAAATAGGAGCTTTATCTCAATTCAGTGAAGAGTTATTGGCAAAACAATCACTCTACACTCACGTGACCTGACATGACCTTTGAGAGGGCAGATGCTCAAAAACTCAAGTTTATGGTCAAGATCGTGGTAAGGATAGACGGTTGGAGGATTTTCAATTTTATTTATCCAGTATTTACTGAAAACGAGTCCATTCTATTTTTCTTTATTGACCTAATGGGGTGACCAAAAACCTGACCCCCACCTTAGGTCAACAATATCAAAATTACGAGATAGCAGATTTGTAGACCCTAATGACCTTATCATATTGTGGAACTTTCAAACTGATCGGTTCACTGATGTTCCCTGGGCGCCGCTTCAAACTCGTGATTTTAGGTTTTGAGGTCGGGTCACTTGACCTTGAATAGCTCCTTGACCTGACGTGATCTTAACTAAAAAATTGGTCAGATGTGTGAAATTGATCAGAAATAAGTTAATTTAGGTTTCATTGCTCTGCGTCTCTTCGTGTTTGAGCTATCTGGGGAAATCCAGAAGGGGGCGGCGAATTTCGCCCCCACCCCCAGCGGGGCGCGTGTTAAATGGTGTAAACTCTCGGCACTATGGAATTCATTTGATTGAGAAGAAAACTTGACCTTCAATAGGGAGAAAGATGTTCTTCCGAACACTATACATTGCATCACAATCTAGTGGGTGTGAGCGCTGATGGAAGTTTTCTGCCGCTCAAAGATATTGGCGTGTCTCTGCTTCTCTGCTGCTGTAAGTTGTAAAGTCATATAGGTTGTTGGACCAGTCCAACTTATCCGGTGTTGCCATCGTCATCTCACTAAGCCGTGCTTAATCTCCGTACTTTTCAAAGACGAAGATGACATTTTACCAAATGTTCCCCTTCTCTCTGCAACACGGTCAGAATGCGTTCATCGTTGAGAAGTACTAAGACAGCTGTGCTCATCAATATGCATTTGCACAGCTGGTCAAGTACTTGTTTGCCTGCTGTCAGTGCTGATGTTTGGATACTGTCTTGTCAAACCATCAACTGAGTCCATCCCGGTTTCCAATACCTTTGGCTACAGCTCGCTTTAGCCTGCAGAACACTAACCGCGTGGAGCATAGGCATGTGTACAGTGTACACTGTACACATAGCTCAGTTGTTTGTTGAGGAGCTAAAGAAGCCCATGCGCAACAAGGTGGGTCTTCCCCACCCAAGACATGACGCCTAAACACAACGGAGCTTCTACTTTTCCCAGACATTCAACAGCACGTGCAGTGCTTTTGACATTCATGATACAATGGATGAGCAGCTTAGTAGATAATATTCCTGTCTCCTGAGCCAACGGTCCCGGGTTCAAGTCCCGTAAGAGACTCTGAATAAGCCGATTTGATCCCTCAAATCCCTCCAAACAGGGTGAGAGTTGGCGACCTCGTATAAACTTGGTAGTTGCTGCATCGTTAAACCCCAACAATTATTATGACACTCATGGGAGTAATCAACAGAGACGTATCTGCCGTGTATTGATCACAGTCATTAAATTGTTTATTTTTCCAACAAGAGTGTCCGTGGTTTCGAAATCTTGACACGGAGGAAAGAAAACTGAGCGTGACAGTGGCTTCACAGTTGCACGGAGCAGGTCGTTCCAATCTGGGACGGTTGTCGGGAGAAACGAGTAAAGGTGATAACCTGGCCTGGAGCGTGGTGCCAGAAACTGGGTCATATGCTTGTTGAGGTCTTGGCGGGAGCAGCGCAAGCTTACGATTTATCATCATCATTATTGGTGTTCAGGGGCGCGCCGACTGCTAAGGTTATTTTGCGCCCGTGCTTACGTTTTATGCCTTATTTGTTTATCACGTTATGGTTTTCTGAGAAACATTTTTAGCCAAGCTTTTCAAAGCCGCTCTTTATAGTCAATTGTGCTATTTCAGTTCACAAGGTGAGACTTGAAAAAAAGTTCGAACAGTGCAAACGAGAGACAAAAATCTGAGAGCTTCCGTCAGTTTGTATAAATTTGCATATTGTTTCGGTTTGAAACATATACACAATTGAAAACTCAGATTTTGGGAGAAACAATTTGATAACATTCTGAACCACTGCAATTGCCCACAAACTGTTTACTTCATCTGGGGTAGGCAAAAACTGGACACTCTTCGAGTCCTGCCGTCCGAAAACATGCACAAGAGAGGAATTACTCCTGCTAAGGGGTGAGAAAGGCTTGAAAAATACAGAGTCCAATTATCTCATCAGTAGCCCTGCGCCGTCAAGCAAAGTATTTTTTATTGAAAAGTAATTACTGGAAATGGATATATGGGTACATTTCCAGTGTGTTCATGGTACAGAACATGCGATTAAGTTAATCTGGTACCGGGTTGCATTAGAAAATATCCAACTAACGTGCCCACAAACATTTCCGGTAATTATTGTCATTGTTTAAACACATTCATGGGTATATTGCATGCTGCATTCTATCCTCCTAATAGGTACTAAGAACGGTGATATAACAAGCAGTGAAGAGCAGTCCAGATGTCAGGAAAAGTCCGAACGTGCCAACATAGTTGGGGAAGATCTTCAGTTGCCGGGGAGTCTAAGCATTTTCTTTCTTCCTCTACTGCAGTATTTCTGGTCTTCTGAAATGTGAACATTATGTCTTACTTTTACTTATGTGGTTCTTTTGAGCTGTGGATTTTCCGACTTCGTGGACTATTTGACAATTGGACATTGAGATAGTTATTCATGGGGACGTTCTAGCTTTGACTCTTTGTTCTTGAGGGCGAATCAAAATGTGGCCTATTTGAACAGTTGACTATTTGAACATCGCGTGAATTCACATATCTGTAGTCCTTCTGCTTCATTATTTTCACTGGCGCTAGCACTAGCAAAAAACTGCTTTCAGCTATTCTAAACGAATCAGAAGCCGGGGAAATTATCGAGGGCGCTTGAGCGGGGTTGGCTGGGGATGAGTTTAAGTGAATGCGTTCACACCGCGGCGGAAGAGTTGGGGTAAGTTGGAGCTCGGCTGACAAGCTGGCGCACGCATTGCAAGTTGTTATAGAGCACAATGCAAAAAGTGCGCCGGACTCGTCTACAAAGTTGCTTAGGACGTGGATTCGTGGACTCTATTGCTTTGGCTAGGGATTTGAACCTCGCGGTGAAGAATTATTATTATGGCCTTGGTAGTAATAGAGTAAGGCAAGGCCATACATGGAAACTGGGCGCTATATGACCTCACCAGGTTCGTGCGCCCACTAAAACCAAATAACTAACTAACGAAGAGTAAGGAAACTGGGACTGGTTGGGGGCGCATACTTGATACGCCCACGCGCGGCACTCGGTTCGTACTGGTTTCATGTAATTCCTGTTATTTTTCCAGAACCTTTAAAATGTGGGGCCTAGAATGGACTTTCAGCTGGGTATTGACAGACCAATGCTCAAAATGGGTGACAGGGAGAGCATGATAAAATGATTTACCTATTAGACATTTGGTAACATCTCAAGGTAAGCATGCATTACTTTAGGTACCTACCTACCTTCTTGCAAGTAAAACTCAAGTTTGCTTTGATAGCTTAAGTGTTTCAATGGGCACAGTTGTAACTTACAGTCAGCATCTCATGCTGTGTGTAGGAAGTGCCTGTATATTTAAATTTTCTGTGGTCTTTCACTCACCATTTATCATCATGCTGAAACTTGCAAACTTTTAAACCAGCCAGTTTAGTTTTATGATTTGGAAAAATAAACTGAACTTTGCAATTGAGCCATATGTTTTAATGAAATTAATGATTCGCTTTTACTCTTGTCGGGTCGACTCATTTTATATATGTATAATTCTTAGAATTATTAGGGGATTTGATTGGTTTTGGAGTTTGAATTTGTTTTAGACTGCCTTTGAAATTCTTGGATCAAAACTAAATTTTGGAAAAGTATGGTCCATTTTTTTCATTTCAGATCAAATTTAGACTTCATGCACAGATTTTGAATGAAAATGTCAGAAAACATGTAAATACAAATTTTTAAAGTAATTAAGCTTAAACTACTAGATATATTGGGTTATACATGAAGGCCTTTACGAGTGTGTCAAACATTTATATGCCCATAACCTTTAAAATTGCCAACAAATTTTAAATGTTTTTTGTTCGTTGGAATCGGTGTCCCATGTTACTTAAGAATATGTATAGAGAGAACAATATTTTGACCCCCAAGAATTTAAAAGTGTTTAAAAATTTTGGATTATTTTACACCTGAAAAAATATCATGGCCTGAAGACCATCTAAATTAATTTTGAGCAATATCCCCCAATAAATACTAAGCTATTATTACCTGAACGTGACAAATAAACGCCATGTGCACAGGCTTCTGCTCCACAAGCTATAATTGCCAGATAATTTCCTCTGGGGAACGTTCCTCTCATCTTGGGGCATCAAATGGTCTGCGTTGGGGAACCAAATTACTTTTTCTGACCTCTGGAGCAGTCTGCCATCAACGCCCAGTGGAGGGGTCCTAAAGCGCTCCCTCCAATAGATATCGGAAACCAAGAGATTTAGAAGCAACACTCGTCTGCGAGTTTGTAGGGGCTATAGTGATCTACATCACTATAGTAACTAAGGTTGGTGCACCTCTGGACAGCCCAGCTGCTAAAGGTGGTGCATCTCTATACAGCACCACTGCTAAGGCTGGTGCACCTCTGGACAGCACCGCTGCTAATGCTGGTGCACTCTGGACAGCACTGCTGCTAAAGGTGGTGCATCTCTATACAGCACCGCTGCTAAGGCTGGTGCACCTCTGGACAGCACCGCTGCTAATACTGGTGCACCTCTGGACAGCACCGCTGCTAAAGTTGGTGCACCTCTGGACAGCCCTGCTGCTAAGGTTGGTGCACCTCTGGACAGCCCAGCTGCTAAAGGTGGTGCATCTCTATACAGCACCGCTGCTAAAAATGGTGCACCTCTGGACAGCCCAGCTGCTAAAGGTAGTGCATCTCTAGACAGCACCGCTGCTAAAGTTGGTGCACCTCTGGACAGCCCTGCTGCTAAGGTTGGTGCACCTCTGGACAGCCCAGCTGCTAAAGGTGGTGCATCTCTATACAGCACCGCTGCTAAGGCTGGTGCACCTCTGGACAGCCCAGCTACTAAAGGTAGTGCATCTCTAGACAGTCCCGCTGCTAAGGTTGGTACATCTCTGGACAGTCCCGCTGCTAAGGTTGGTGCACCTCTGGACAGCCCTGCTGCTAAGGTTGGTGCACCTCTGGACAGTCTTGCTGCTAAGGTTGGTGCACCTCTGGACAGTCCTGCTGCTAAGGTTGGTGCACCTCTGGAGAGTCCTGCTGCTAAGGTTGGTAAATCTCTGGACAGTCCCGCTGCTGGGACGTACTCTGCACTCTGCAGCCCCTCTGCTGAGGCGCATCTCCGGCCGGCGCCGCTGCTGTTGTTCTCCAGGCCGCCCCCTCACGCTGCCGTGCATGGTGCAGGAACGGGACCGTGACGTGACTGGGTGGACGGCGATCCACCACCGGCTCCGACGCCTGACATGATTAGTCCAGGTGCCTACCCCGCCAGTTCAGCCTTTTTCCATTGGGAGGACCACCAAGGCATCATCAGGCACGGATGTGGTATTACATCAGTTACATGTTTTTTATCAAATGTGCGATGCTTGTCAGACGAGTGAGATTTTTCGACTACATTCCTCGACTCTGGGCCATAATAGTCACGATGTAAAAATGTATTCTATCCTGGAACCGAGATTCAGCACAAGAATATGTCTAGGAATTCATATTGATCTCCCCTTATCTTAAATAATGCAGCACAAAGCTAACAAAGCCGAAAACCTGCCTTACGTTCTTCCAAAAATTATGGCATAGCTCAATGACCTGACTTGACTTAGAAATTACCTATTATTTAATGAAATGTGCGATCAATTGCCCGTAGTCTTTGCAAAAGCGATGCGGGTTCAATCAAAGCCAGTTCCAACTCATATCCGAAAAACAACTTTCGAAAGACTGCACTGACTATCAGCCCATGTTAGGACAATGGTTTTCAAAGTGCTTGACGGAGTTTCCACTTTTCGTATACTTCGCTACAATGCTGGCTAATTCATGTAATATGACAAGCTAAACACGGTTTTTATCGACTACAACATGATTGTAAAATGACATTCGCATGCAAGGCGTGCCGATTTCTAAGTCAGACTGGTGAGATTTGCAGGTGTTGCCTGTTGATACTGAACGGTGCCAGCTTATTCGAAGCTGCTGCCGCATCCATACCGAGCTGCTCCGACAATGCCAGTGCATGATGACTCGCATTTTGGCTCACTTGACAGCCTTGAAGCCTCTCTATTTTCAATCTGTATATCGCCAAAGGTAGGACTTGCAAACAATGCCTAGTGGAATTATAACCGCACTGATCGCCTCCTGGCCTGATTGTGAGTTATCTAGGTCAGTTTTTATCTATGCATGGATGGTCGGAAAAAAACGAATGCACGTTATGACCTATCAGTAAAGTTTGCATTGTTGTTGATCAGAGCGCACAAATTGGATTGTTTCTTCATACTAACAAAAATCGTATTTCGGCTTCAACTTTTCATATTTGTTATCAACATTTTTTGTTCAGGATATATCGTTAGCCCCGTGGGTACAGAAATATCAGTGCTGCAGTTAACTTTAACAACACTCGTTTCCTTCGACAGCAGGGAGAACAAAATTCGGTGTTCATCAGCCTCACCCGTACAGGAAGGGAACTTGCTGCGGCCTCATTTGCGATTCGCCCCTGATTTACAGATAGCTTTGCGGATAAAAATCAAATGCTTGCACGTCTTGCTCGTCACTAGTGCTTGCAACTGTTATCACTTATGCCTTCAGTCATCAGGTCACCTTCCATGTCCGGTCAAAAATACTGATTTTTAACGACAAAGTAACTCTACTCTGGTTGGTAATGATCAGAATGCCTGTTACATAATCACATCTAACAATACGATTTCCATCAGAGTAATAATAATAAACTTACGCTTTGTTCCATGCAGTTAAGTTGCCCTCTTAGTTAACCTCTTACCCTCTCACCTGATGCCGTTTCAAAGGCCCAAGGTCACAGATGGCTGAAATTCAAAGCTACTAAAAACGTCCACTTTTCATTTCCAGCGTTACCCTCGGTAATTTACTCGAATTCAGCACTGAAAATAGAACCCAATCGTTCTTAACACGCGCATTGACGGGGGCGGGTACCCGCCCCCTCGGGTTTTCGGAGACAGTAGAAAAACGGCGGCGCGTAGCGCCGCCGTACTTGGTATACCTTTTCCTCATCATTTTTACAACTTCTGTGAAAATTTTAAGGTTAGGTCATTTCAGGTCAGGTCACCAGTACAGGTCAAGTGACCCGACCTCAAAAAAGTTTAAGATAGCATAAGTCGGAGCAGGGTGAGCTTATCCGATTGAAACTCATATCACATAATGGCCCCACCGAGTTCTCTAACATATGTTCCGGTATTTTTGATATCGATGACCTAAGGTCAGGTACGAGGCATGACCTCTCCATTGGAAATACATGGGAAAAATGGTTTTTACGGAATAACTCAGTAACGGATGGTGATAGAGCATTTATTTTAGCTGCATTAGACTCGCCTGGGCTTTGCGGTTCTAATGATATGCATTTTATATAATTTGACCCTGACCTGACCTCAGGTCAGGTCAAATCCTTGATTTGACCTAGCAAGGTCAAATTATATATCATTCGATTCGGCTTGCTAAGAGGATTCATATAGTTCAAGTTGTTTTGCTCTATCTTTACTTGTTCAGATGTAATACCCGAAAAACTGAATATTACATGTTATCCCTATGGCGGGCATGTTTTGACCTCTCGTGACCTTAAATGTGACCTGACAAAAAATGGTTCCAATGTTTTCGATGGAGAAGTGGATGGCAGCCCAACGCCTTTACCGTTTTTCGCTACCTACCGTGGTTCTCGAGATCTTAGGGGCGGGTACCCGCCCCCCGTCATGCGAAGGTGGCTCAGACCCCCGTCAATGCGCGTGTTAATCTTCAAAATTTGATTTGAACGCAACAATCTAGGTGCTGGTTAAAACGGGCAGCTTTCATAGAATCAATCGAAAATGTCCAAACATCAACCAAAGTCTAACAGGTCAGTGAATACCACAGAAAGGTAACTGAAGCGATAGCATGTTTTAAACCTAAGTTGCACCCCAGCTACACGAACAGCCTACAGAGACAAAAACCTGCTTGACATCCCTGACATGAAAAGTCGCCATAGTCCGGTGGCTTGATGAGGTCCAGATATGATTCTTGAAGATGCACAGTGAATGTCCCACAAGCCCGCCATAGCGGCGCAAGCACCACCGTAGCCACTTTTAGGACGTATCGGAAAAAAGACCCCAGGGGAGGACTGCAAAAACACCCAACATCTCTGTAAGAGCAAGGCTGGAATTTATTTCACGTTGTTCTTACTTCCTAGAGAGCGCAATTTTCTAACCCACGCCCCGCTGGGTGTCCGGCGCGGGGGTCATCGATTCCCCTTGACTCCGAAGCTATTGGTGTTAGACCAAATATACCACTCCTACCAGGGCGTTACAGCAGGATAATTCCAATCGGCCCCCTGGTCAACTGGAAACTAAGAAAGATGTTAAGACATAATGGCGGATGCGTGGCTTAGCGGATAGCTTCCTGTCTTCTGAGTCATGGGTTCCAGGTTCAAGTCCTGGCAGAGTCTAAATAAAATAATCTGATTCCCCAAATCCTTCCCAACAGGGTAGGAGTTAGAGACGCCATATACCTTAGCAGTTCGTGCATCATTATACCCGAACAATTATTACTAAAGGTACATACACCCCGCTAGCTCAGTAGGTAGACCGTTAAGTCCCTGCCCGCTGCTCAGGAACATGCAGTAGCAGTGCATATACAGGCTTGGGATCGATTCCCCTGAGTCGCAGCATCATAAAAATATTTACCCGAGGTAGGTCGGGTGGCAACTAAATGGTGGGATAATGACATCAGCGGAGCGGCCATCCCTGTGCTTTGTGGGACGTCAAACTTTGGCTTCTAAATCACCACATCATTGCGGGAGGTGCTCGTTCGGATGGTGGGATTCGGGTCTCCTTGACAAATCCCGGATGACTTTAGTAAAGCTCCCATTCCAAAAACCTAACTTGCAACAACTCAAAACTTGGATTAAAAACAATAAACGGCAGCGTGTTGCCTGAGACGTAGCATATTACGTGACATGTAAATGACTTTTTGGCCTCGGGTTAATAAGTGACCTCAGGAGTGACAATAAATAGCCAGGAGGGGACCTAGGTGTTCTTAATCCCCTTCCCCCCAATGTCAGAGTGCCTATAATAACTGCACAGCCAGAGACTGTTCCGAGGCAATGGCGAGGAAGGTTCGAACCTTTAGACCCCCCCGTCCGACCTCAATGAAGTCCTGGATCCACCACTGATTCCACAAGTCTTGAACCCACAATACAATGAAATGTCCATAACTTCATGGGTTAACACATAAACTCTATGAAACAATATAGCCTGACAGGCTTTCGGTATCTCTGGCACGCAAGAACCAGTGATATCATCCAAAACTGCCTTCAATGCACTCTAATTTTCCATTAACGTACTGCACGTAACATGAGGTCAACTTAGCTCACTAACCTGCCTCACTTTGAAGGTAACCTGCCTCACTTTGAAAGGTCGATGCCAGCGAGAGAGCCTAATGTGTCTGCGAATTCATATTAACAGCATAACAAAGCGGGGTTTACATTGCACTTCTTAAGTTCATTTGTTGCTACGACCTCTTTTAACCTCTCGTGTCATAGCTGACCTTGCGTGACATATTGATAACAAAAGGATAGCAGGTTGGCGGCAAATTATAGGAAAAGTGAAAACAAACATTGGTGAATATGGACCACCATAAGCCAGGATTCATTTCACTTTCAAGAGCTCATACATTTAAATATAGCCCGGGTAAGAACTTCACAGTTTATTGACCCCAACAAGTTCAAAATGAAGTCAAATGTGCATGATATAACAGTACATACTAATATGAGGCTGCTGCAGTCACTTGAGGTCATTTTGGGCTACTGGTCGTGTCACATGCTCAGATCAAAGTTCATTGAGCCAAGGTAAACGAAAC
Organism: Lepas anatifera; assembly: GCA_034440635.1. Taxonomy (NCBI): domain Eukaryota; kingdom Metazoa; phylum Arthropoda; class Thecostraca; family Lepadidae; genus Lepas; species Lepas anatifera. Next base: position 808,989 of record JAOTON010000333.1, read on the forward strand.
CTAGAACCTAAGTAAGGATCCAGTCCTTATCGGATCGTTGTTCCCAGATCAAGCGTAGTAAGAAGGACGGTTGAAGCCTCATGCTGTTCAGTGAGAATTAACTCACGTCTCCGTCACTTGTCGTGACTCAGACTTCTAACTTGCACCGGACCATTACAATTGAGCCTGATTCAAATGTCAAGGGTGGCATTGCCTAAGACTTAACCACTTATCTGTCGTTCTAGAAATATGAAAGGTTGTGGGTTTGGAAGCTTGGGGCAAGGCAAAACACCATAAGCCAGCGTTTCGTCAAATTTTTTATCTAAAGTTTCTGAAAATAAAAATATACACTGGTTCTGTTTGAAACAGAAGAAAACTCTCCGAATAAAGCCAATTTGAAGGCAAACAAAGCAATGATCTTTTCCTGTACATCCAACAACAAGCAACCCTGAAACATTGTCACCAAACCTTTCCAGACAGCCTCCAAGAAGATGTTACATGGACAAAATACCTTCAGCGGTTCCACGTGCCAGACAGAGGGAGCAGGCGCACCAGGGTGCGGCAGTCCACTTCAGCAGGGGCTGGCACAAGGTCTGCTTCAGCTGAGTCACAACTCAGTCACGACTGATTCACGAATGCGCGGTAATGAACACGTTTAGCTTGGGAAACCTCACCCCAACCGTGTCGCTAGAACTTTGGATGAACTGATGCGACTATTCAATAAAATTTGTAATTCAAGTTTTGAATTACCTCGCTATGATATAAAATGGGCAATACTGAAAATGTCCTTGCAGGTACTGGCACCAGACGTGCTATAAATATATGTCTTGGCTGTCTCTGGCTGCTCTAGCATTTAGTGATCCAGCCTGACGGGCAACACGTGTCGCTTCATTTTAGGCTCAGGTGTTCTAGCCTACCCGTTTTGCTTGAATTAGTTTGCTGTTTATACTGTTTATATAATGGCTAGCTTGTATATGGACTTTTCAGTTGCTTACCTTGAACGCCTTACTTTTATATAATGGCAGAGTTGCTTCCAACGGCTGTTGTTCTAGCCGGGTATGTTTCCCATCACGGGCATGGATTTACCATGCTTGAATTTATCAGGGACAGACTTGAACTCACAGAACCGGTTCGCACAGTGATGTTAATTTACTAACTCCGAGTTTATTCGCGTTAAACTATTAATAAAATACGATGAATTGTGATGAATAATTATATTTTCCTCTGCCACAGCCATGTTGTCAAATATGGTGACCACCCGTACACAAGTTCTGCAGTACAACTTTCTGTTTGTCGTGATTCCGCCCATAACGTTGAGCTATTAGGTTTCAAGGCATTATCTTCCTGGACTGGAGAGGCGTAATTATGTCTGCTCCTGGTAAATAGGTTCCCAGCAATGGCTGGCAAAGGGAAACGGAAGTCATCAACACCACCAACCTTTCAAAGTCACCCGAGGTTGTTGACCAAAAGCACTCAGGACATAACTGGCATTGGAATGGTCACGGTCACCTTGACAACGATTGCATTACTTTTAAGGCATCATGAAAAAATTAAAGCTTCAGGTTCTTCTAACGTGACCTTTCAAGGTATGCTCTGTGGCTGCAATCCCATAATTTGTTTTTTATTATGACCCCATCACAGCTCACAGAATGGGGCTTACATCTACAGGTATGCAGTCATTATTTTCTAATGACTTAACAATTTGGTCCACTCGACGTACGCTAAATCAGGCTTGGACCATAGAGGCAGTGAACAACCACGCAGCAAACTAGTGTGAAAACTGAGGCCTCATTTTCTCAGCGCCGGAATCAGCAAGAATGGCATTGGAACATGAACGGAAATCACTGTCGACTGGGTCACTGAGTCGACTCGCAAGACAGAACTAAATACATACCTATTGCTACTTCCAATAAACACACCGACTATCTCAGAGAAGGGCCCTAAGGTTAAAAATTCAGCTTTATTTTGAATTTTCTTTGCAGATATTTGATTCTGATTTTGCAAAGAATGGACGTAATTGTTTTCATAAACTGTTACATTTCTATTCCCTTTACGGCAGAAGAGTATAGAAAAGCCCCGGGGGCCTGGTCACAAGATGTCACGGTCGAAGGTCACCAGAAGTTACCAAATATCACTGTTTTCCAAATTTCCTGTATCTATAACTTTTGAGTAAACAAGATAGTCTTAAATTTGGTGCCATAGTGATGAGCATGACCCAATAATTTGAGTGATATGCAACATGACCTTGAAAGGTCATTATTTGACCCAATTTCATAATGTTACCATACACATTCATGCGTACCATTTGAATCCTTGAGTCAAGAAAAACACATCGATGTATTGTTTTATTCTAGGCTCATGGTTCCGGAGCTATATGGGATTTAAAACTAGTCTAAATTTGACCTTTTTTCGGCCCACTATGACGTCACAAGTCAACAGATATGGTTCAAACCCAGGTCCAGAGTAGAATACAATAGGGCGCTTCTAGCATCGCTTCGATATCTTTCGCATCACTACCTCGTTCCCGAAATCGTAGGGAGAGTCCAATCGGACCCCCAGACGATGGTGTGTACAAAGAGAGCCCAGGCAGTTCAGAGTTAACTTACAAAATAACAACGTATAACAGATAACAAGCATAAGAAATAGCAAACATGTTTCCACATAAAATATTACGTAGAATATGCCAGTCACATAAAATTAGTCTCCGGCTATGCACGAAACGCACAACGCCCTGGTGCTAGTCTGTCATATTCGTTGCATTCTCCTGTACTGCGGAACAGCATAACATTTTTTGGTGTCACACTTGTGCGTTGAGGTCTCAGGTGCAGCTCCCGTATGAAAGGCTGTGGTAAATGACACCAAATAGCGGCAGAGCATACCACCTCAGTGGCAGACAAGGGGATATATTTCAATGCTAATTAATGAACAAGCAACAGCTAGGGTTAAAGGCCGAGGCGTCGTCGGCGTGGGAAAGGGGGGATGGGGAAATCTGTGCTACCTTACCCTGAAAAGCGCGGGCCGGGTCCGCAGTTTGGCTGAAAGTATTGCTATTCAAGTCTAGTTTTAGGACAAAAACGTTCGCCTTCACTATTTTCATTAGAATGCAACGGTGTTTAGTATGGCAAAAGTGTTGCACTTCCTTATCTAGCCTATTGGACTCAACTTCAACCTTTTTTTTAGGAAACCAAGTCCAGGGTCGCCTTTCAGCCCCAATTGTCTTGTTTCTTGACGCGCACTTAGTGCACTTGACACGCAAGGCACACGCGCGTGCACCACCATGATGAAAGGGCTTAAAGGCAACGCTCGACTTGTTCTATAGAGATGGAAACTGAGCCCAGAAGAAAAGAACAAACATTTGCGCTGTAGCCCAATCTACCAATCTCCCAAAAAAGTTCAACCCTGGCACCGCGGATGCTGACCAGCGGGTTGGGTTTTTACCATTTGTACTGCTTTTTACCCGACCACCGCTTGGGGGGGGTGTAGTAGAGTGGTTAGTAAGCTTGCTTTCCATGCGACCGACTCGGGTTCAGGGCCCGGCGGATTGACTGAGCAAGGAGCAATCTGGCTCCTGAGAAACTATTCCAACAGGGACAGAGTTGGCGACGCCATATATCCCTGGCTGTTAGTGCGTCGATATGCCCCTAAAAATTATTAATACCACTGTTCGTGTAAACTCGGCTTTAGTAGTCACTTCGTGTGTATGGTTGCGGTAGCAGTGCTTAAGAATTTATTGAATGTTCATGCTATCACAATGTTGCGTTAGTTCAAAATAAATGCAGGCCTTATCCTTGGACCAAAACATTGCTTATTTGGAATGATTCTTTGTATTTCCGCCCCAGCTTAAAGGGAGATACGCGAAAAATTTTATTAGATAGATCAAAAGGTCACAAAAAGTTGTTTTAGAAATCATATTCTCATTTTTGCGAATTCGGCCTGCAAATTCCTTAAAATTGCTCTCAAAGTCAACATTTCTAGACGACTTTACCAGTACACCTCATATCGATGTATATGCCGTACACACGGCTAAGGCTATCAATTTCTCTAAGAATTAGGTCATATCTATCCTAAACAGTGATGTAGAACTTTGGACTACTACAGAAAAAAATTACTTTAGAAAAACGACATTCCAAAACTGTGTTGAAACAAAAATATAGGGCTTAAAATAAATCACAATTAACAAATAAGAATCCTTAGAATTCTCATACCGGGGTCACGTGACCTATCTGACGCAAAAGTTTTGTCATCCTGGAACCGAAGCAGAAAATGACTCAAGACCCGGGGTACGAAACCGCTGAAGACTTGATTAATTATGTTTTTTCCGTTTCTTGGGCAAACTAATTCATTTTGTAGTTTTTAAAAGCCTTTTTAATTAATTAATACAAATACAGGAGAACAGACATTTGTATTAAACAAAAACATTGCTTTTCAACTTTAAATAGTTTTCGAAAAGTAAGTGATGGGTGAAGGTTTCAACATTTTATCGGAACTGTTAACCTATTTCGGTAATAAGTGAGTGGTCTCCCAAAATTTTCACGAAGATACAAAAATAATTGATAGTTTCGTAATCAGGATTTTTCAAATAGCAAGAAACCACAATAATAATTTTTCGCGTATTTCCCTTTAATAAACATCAGTTGCTATCCCTGGGTTCAGCCCCTCGGCTCGAATGCCCGTGGCAACGGCCTTGGTTAAAGAAAATGAACCACCTTTTCAACATTCCGAAAAGTGATTTGTATACAACGAAGTCTGGAAATCTGGAAATCACATGTTTTCCAATTCTGTGTCGGCCACAGCAGGAGAGGTGTCATACTGTACCGTTCCGCAACCAGTCCTGCTGTTCCAGTCTAACAGCAGGAGAAGAGACGTCCTGTACCGTTCCACAACCAGTCCTGGTGTTCCATTCTAACAGCAGGAGAGGAGTCGCCCTGTCCCGTTCCACAACCAGTCCTGCTGTTCCAGTCTAATAGCAGGAGATATCGTTCTGAACCGTTCCGGAACCAGTCCTGCTGTTCCAGTCTAACAGCAGGAGATATCGTTCTGAACCGTTCCGAAACCAGTCCTGCTGTTCCAGTCTAACAGCAGGAGAAGAGTCGTCCAGTACCGTTCCACAACCAGCCCTGGTGTTCCAGTCTAACAGCGGGAGAGGATTCGTCCTGTACCGTTCCACAACCAGTCCTGCTGTTCCTGTCTAACAGCAGGAGAAGAGTCGTCCAGTACCGTTCCACAACCAGTCCTAGTGTTCCTGTCTAAAAGCGGGAGAGGAGTGGTCCTGTACCGTTCCGCAACCAGTCCTGCTGTTCCAGTCTAACAGCGGAGAGGAGTCGTTCTGTACCGTTCCGCAACCAGTCCTGCTGTTCCTGTCTAACAGCGGAGAGGAGTCGTTCTGAACCGTTCCAAAATCATTCCTGCTGGTCCAGTCTAACAGCAGGAGAGGAGTCGTTCTGAACCGTTCCACAACCAGTCCTGCTGTTCCAGTCTAACAGCAGGAGAGGAGTCGTTCTGAACCGTTCCACAACCAGTCCTGCTGTTCCAGTCTAACAGCAGGAGAGGGGTCGTTCTGAACCGTTCCGCAACCAGTCCTGCTGTTCCAGTCTAACAGCAGGAGAGGAGTCGTTCCGAACCGTTCCACAACCAGTCCTGCTGTTCCAGTCTAACAGCAGGAGAAGAGTCGTCCTGTACCGTTCCACAACCAGCCCTGGTGTTCCAGTCTAACAGCGGGAGAGGATTCGTCCTGTACCGTTCCACAACCAGTCCTGCTGTTCCTGTCTAACAGCAGGAGAAGAGTCGTCAGTACCGTTCCACAACCAGTCCTAGTGTTCCTGTCTAAAAGCGGGAGAGGAGTGGTCCTGTACCGTTCCGCAACCAGTCCTGCTGTTCCTGTCTAACAGCAGGAGAGGAGTCGTTCTGAACCGTTCCACAATCATTCCTGCTGTTCCAGTCTAACAGCAGGAGAGGAGTCGTTCTGAACCGTTCCACAATAATTCCTGCTGTTCCAGTCTAACAGCAGGAGAGGAGTCGTTCTGAAACGTTCCGCAACCAGTCCTGCTGCTCCAGTCTAACAGCAGGAGAGGAGTCGTTCCGAACCGTTCCGCAACCAGTCCTGCTGTTCCAGTCTAACAGCAGGAGAGGAGTCGTTCTGAACCGTTCCACAATCATTCCTGCTGTTCCAGTCTAACAGCAGGAGAAGAGTCGTCCGGTACCGTTCCACAACCAGTCCTAGTGTTCCTGTCTAACAGCGGGAGAGTAGTGGTCCTGTACCGTTCCACAACCAGCCCTGGTGTTCCAGTCTAACAGCAGGAGAAGAGTCGTTCTGTACCGTTCCACAACCAGCCCTGGTGTTCCAGTCTAACAGCAGGAGAGGAGTCGTTCTGAACCGTTCCGCAACCAGTCCTGCTGTTCCAGTCTAACAGCAGGAGAAGAGTCGTTCTGTACCGTTCCACAACCAGTCCTGCTGTTCCAGTCCAACAGTAGGAGAGGATTCGTTCTGAACCGTTCCACAACCAGTCCTGCTGTTCCAGTCTAACAGCAGGAGAGGAGTCGTTCTGAACCGTTCCACAATCATTCCTGCTGTTCCAGTCTAACAGCAGGAGAGGAGTCGTTCTGAACCGTTCCGCAACCAGTCCTGCTGTTCCAGTCTAACAGCAGGAGAGGAGTCGTTCCGAACCGTTCCACAGCCAGTCCTGCTGTTCCAGTCTAACAGCAGGAGAAGAGTCGTCCTGTACCGTTCCACAACCAGCCCTGGTGTTCCAGTCTAACAGCAGGAGAAGAGTCGTTCTGTACCGTTCCACAACCAGCCCTGGTGTTCCAGTCTAACAGCAGGAGAAGAGTCGTTCTATACCGTTCCACAACCAGTCCTGCTGTTCCAGTCTAACAGCAGGAGAAGAGTCGTCCAGTACCGTTCCACAACCAGTCCTGCTGTTCCAGTCTAACAGCAGGAGAAGAGTCGTCCAGTACCGTTCCACAACCAGCCCTGGTGTTCCTGTCTAACAGCGGGAGAGGAGTGGTCCTGTACCGTTCCGCAACCAGTCCTGCTGTTCCTGTCTAACAGCGGAGAGGAGTCGTTCTGAACCGTTCCACAATCATTCCTGCTGTTCCAGTCTAACAGCAGGAGAAGAGTCGTCCTGTACCGTTCCACAACCAGTCCTGCTGTTCCAGTCCAACAGTAGGAGATGTCGTTCTGAACCGTTCCGCAACCAGTCCTGCTGTTCCAGTCCAACAATAGGAGATGTCGTTCTGAACCGTTCCGCAACCAGTCCTGGCGTTCCAGTCTAGCGATGGGTACTCGCTGGAACACCGTATCCGTAGCAGCATGCTGGAGATGATCTCCGTGACAGCCGTGCACCAGACGACTCTCACCCTCGGGCTTTTCAGCAGGTTACTGACGAAAACTAGGTGGGAAATGTAAATCTGCTCTGAAGCGGACGTGCTTCACCGAAAAAGTTTTTCCAGGTCAAAACACCGTTTTATTCATACCCCAGTCACGTGCTCCAGCTTTTAATGGTTTCTTTCAGTGGCCCCACATTTGTCATCGCATAGGAAATGTGTTCTAGGATGAGCACTCTGCAGTTAAGTAACAACGTCACAGACCCCAATGTCACCGGCCCCTATACCCAAGGTGCAGACATGTCACAGAGTCCTTTTGCCTTTTGGCAAGCGGGAAAAACCGCCTGCTCTCGCCGTGTTCTCGGAATCGGAATTTAAGAGGATAAAAGAAAACTGAAAACCGCTTATCATAGGCTTATCTTTGGCTCAATTCATCTAACACCACCGCATAAGACACGAACGGCATCATGAGCGGGTTTTAACACGCGCATTGGAGGGGGTACCAACCCCGCACCCTCGGTATTTATAAGACATACTTAAACGGCGGCGCGTAGCCCCGCCGTACTTGGTATACATTTTCTCTTCTAATTTTTATAACTTTAGCCACAATTTTCAGGTTAGGTCATCTCAGGTCAGATCACCAGTACAGGTCAAGTGACCTCACCTCAAACATTTTTAATGTAGAACAATTCAGAACAGGGTGAATTTATCCGATTGAAACTGATATCACATAATGAGCCCACCCATTTCTACAAAAATTATTCCAGTATTTCCTATATCGATGAACTAATGTCAGGTACGAGCCATAACCTTTCCATTGGAAACACATAAGACATGGTTTACACTGAATAACTTAGTAGTGAATGGTAGCAGCGCGTTGATTTTAACAATATTAGGTTTGCCTTATCCTTGCGGTTCTAACGATATGCATTTTGACCTAATTCGATTTTGACCTGACCTCAGGTCAGGTCAAATCCATGATTTGAACTGATTTGATCTAGCAAGGTTAAATTATATATATTATATCATTCGGCTTACTGCGAAGATTCCGGTGGTCTAGGCGACGGGATGGGAAATCCAATGCCTTTGATCGGAAATCCAATGCCGTTTACAGTTTTTTTGTTATCTAGCGTGGTTAAATCATCGGGGGAGGCGGATACCCAATCCCCAAGTCAAAGCGAAGGTGGTTCAGACCCCCGTCAATGCGTGTGTTAACTCAGCTGCTTCATCCGTTGCAGTGTCACAGAAATGGTTTTGCACTAGGGTAATAAGTGTAAAATGTGTATCGGGAAACATAGTCGGGGCGTGGAAAATGCTAAGCTGACAATATTGTAAAAGATAATTAAAGCTCTCATTGAAATATTTAATTAAAGCTTAGGAATAACCTTTTCATCCAAATCCCCGTACTATCATACCTTCAATGTGTTCATGCCCACCAGCATTATTTAACAGTGTTTAAAAAGTTTTCTTGAAAAATTAGTGGAAAAATAAGTATAAATGGCACAGAAATGAGTCTTAAATTCGCCTAGCCCAGGTGACGCTCACCACCCATAGCTCCCCAACTTGGGTAGCTGATCCATTACTGGGTTGCTAGAAGCCAAGATGTGATGGATTTGGGATTATCCAACATGAATTTTAAGTGCCTAAATCCCACCCAGCTTCCCTATCACTGAAGCAGAAGCTAAGCCGGAGCGTAAGCTGATGCAAACCCAAGTCAAGTCATGCACGTTAGCGTGCGTGACAACATATTATTTTCAGGCTAGAAAATGGGATCAGATGCTCTTTGGGCTGGAACGCTTACTAGTGATCAATACTTATTCCTGCCAAACTCCTGGCTAACTCTACTCCTGTCAGAGAGAAGGAATAACAGACTCGTCTGCCCTTCCTCCTAAGACTTCGGAATTTACCTAACCAATTTGAATAGGCTAAACTTGAACTGACTTGCCGGATGCTGAACTGGGCTGTGAAGAAGTGTGTGTGCGTGTGCGTGTACATTTGGTACGTGTGGTGCGTGTGGTGCGTGCGTGCGTGCGTGCCTGCGTGCGTGCGTGCGTGCGTGCGTGCGGGCGTGTGTGTAACTCAATTATCAAAATACCAATGAATACCCATCTTGCTCCATCTAGCTTTGTTGTAAGAACCTACTGAGCGCTATAAAATATGATTTGCGAATGGATACTCTCTTGATACCAGACCATAGATCCACAGCTGGGTAACATAGTAAATTCCAGAACTTTCAGGGGACCTGTCTATTTGAGTTAAGACCCGCCCCAGTAGGCCTCCGAGTAGCCTTCGCCCCAGTGGAGAGGGGATTCAAATTCCCTCTCGATCTTGGCTCATATGCGGAATAGCACAAAAAAACGCGAAGCCTGGTGGACACTTCATAAGAAATAATTACGAAACCATATCGCTCACTTTCTGACTCAGACCAATATGGGGTCATGGTAGGTCAAGTCAGGTGGCAGGTTAGAGAAGGGTTTCTGGGTTCTGACCTATGACTGAGCTGAGTTTGTGTGAATTTTTAGACACCATTCGCTGTTTTATCTACGGAGAATCGAATGACGTGCGGCATGATCATAAAAGGGCAAATCTTAAAAAATCACCTGACCTGCGGTCAGTTCAAAGTCACCTCCTGATCTAGCCGTGAATATGTATATCAATCGATCTCCAAAGATAATCCTAACAAAATGACATCAAAATAAAAATCCAATAATCCTTTCCTGCTGAACGATTGACCCATGACTGAAAACCTGCCAAATAGCCCCAGATAATCTCTCTCTCTCTCTCTCTCTCTCTCTCTCTCTCTCTCTCTCTCTCTCTCTCTCTCTCTCTCTCTCTCTCTCTCTCTCTCTCTCTCTCTCTCTCTCTCTCTCTCTCTCTCTCTCTCTCTCTCTCTCTCTCTCTCTCTCTCTCTCTCTCTCTCTCTCTCTCTCTCTCTCTCTCTCTCTCTCTCTCTCTCTCTCTCTCTCTCTCTCTCTCTCTCTCTCTCTCTCTCTCTCTCTCTCTCTCTCTCTCTCTCTCTCTCTCTCTCTCTCTCTCTCTCTCTCTCTCTCTCTCTCTCTCTCTCTCTCTCTCTCTCTCTCTCTCTCTCTCTCTCTCTCTCTCTCTCTCTCTCTCTCTCTCTCTCTCTCTCTCTCTCTCTGTCTCTGTCTCTGTCTCTGTCTCTGTCTCTGTCTCTGTCTCTGTCTCTGTCTCTGTCTCTGTCTCTGTCTCTGTCTCTGTCTCTGTCTCTGTCTCTGTCTCTGTCTCTGTCTCTGTCTCTGTCTCTGTCTCTGTCTCTGTCTCTGTCTCTGTCTCTGTCTCTGTCTCTGTCTCTGTCTCTGTCTCTGTCTCTGTCTCTGTCTCTGTCTCTGTCTCTGTCTCTGTCTCTGTCTCTGTCTCTGTCTCTGTCTCTGTCTCTGTCTCTGTCTCTGTCTCTGTCTCTGTCTCTGTCTCTGTCTCTGTCTCTGTCTCTGTCTCTGTCTCTGTCTCTGTCTCTGTCTCTGTCTCTGTCTCTGTCTCTGTCTCTGTCTCTGTCTCTGTCTCTGTCTCTGTCTCTGTCTCTGTCTCTGTCTCTGTCTCTGTCTCTGTCTCTGTCTCTGTCTCTGTCTCTGTCTCTGTCTCTGTCTCTGTCTCTGTCTCTGTCTCTGTCTCTGTCTCTGTCTCTGTCTCTGTCTCTGTCTCTGTCTCTGTCTCTGTCTCTGTCTCTGTCTCTGTCTCTGTCTCTGTCTCTGTCTCTGTCTCTGTCTCTGTCTCTGTCTCTGTCTCTGTCTCTGTCTCTGTCTCTGTCTCTGTCTCTGTCTCTGTCTCTGTCTCTGTCTCTGTCTCTGTCTCTGTCTCTGTCTCTGTCTCTGTCTCTGTCTCTGTCTCTGTCTCTGTCTCTGTCTCTGTCTCTGTCTCTGTCTCTGTCTCTGTCTCTGTCTCTGTCTCTGTCTCTGTCTCTGTCTCTGTCTCTGTCTCTGTCTCTGTCTCTGTCTCTGTCTCTGTCTCTGTCTCTGTCTCTGTCTCTGTCTCTGTCTCTGTCTCTGTCTCTGTCTCTGTCTCTGTCTCTGTCTCTGTCTCTGTCTCTGTCTCTGTCTCTGTCTCTGTCTCTGTCTCTGTCTCTGTCTCTGTCTCTGTCTCTGTCTCTGTCTCTGTCTCTGTCTCTGTCTCTGTCTCTGTCTCTCTCTCTCTCTCTCTCTCTCTCTCTCTCTCTCTCTCTCTCTCTCTCTCTCTCTCTCTCTCTCTCTCTCTCTCTCTCTCTCTCTCTCTGAGATCACAAGTTTAAACTTGCAGCATGACCCTGGGAAGGGCCTAAGATACCATGCTGTGGAGAATAGGGAAGTATTCTAATCCGTATCTAGAGAGATTGAGCCATTTTTTCTGAAAATTCCCGCTTTCTCCATTCATTTCCAAGGACGGGTTACAACCCGAACCTCATCCTAGGACATCAATACAAAAAATGTCGTTACCAAAACTTTTGGTACTTGGTCGGCCCGTCACGTGATATAAATATCAGATCAATATATTAAACCTGTTTTCAGTGGTGACACTTGAAACATTTGTGAATGTGAGGTCAATCGATTTATGGCCTGATGACCTGACCTGAAATGACCCAAGCCTAAAATTTACGGAAACGTTGCAGTATCGATCAGGGATAAGGTGAGCCAAGTACGGCGTCGCGCATGGCCGCCGTTTTTCTGTGGCGCCGGAAAAATCCGAAGACGTATTCAAACACGTATTCCCCATCCCACTGAGGAGAGGGCTAAATTTAGAAGATTGCAGAAGTTTATCGCAAACGATTTATGGGAAATCAGAGCAAAAACGCGGCGCTGGAAAGATCCGCTCGCCTGACGTAAATATGGTATCCAGTTTCTATAGCGCGATTTACAGATTTTACACTGCGTGGCATGTATTCGATGTAAGAGCAAACCGTTTAGGGGATGAGCTGCTGGGGGTGAACAATATTTTTCAACCCTGAATATGCCAGTGACAAAGCGATGTAACGTTACCAAAGAACCGAGTCACGTGCCATGATCCAATGACAGCATCCCGCAGAATGCAACCCACTCAGAATTCGAGTTATCGCCCTCCTGGGAACTATTGAAGGCCTGGAAAACATCGGAGGTCGGTATCCAAGGAAAACATATACATAATGTAACCATTGCTGGATGTAGTCTATCCGATTAGTGAAATCCTGGCCCCATCGTAAACAAAATAACGCATTTTCCTTATTAAATCAGCATCTAACACGCATAACTAATAAAACGCCGGACACAGCTTAATTAAGCTGGGCAATTATATACCGAAGCATTGAAACACAGCATTCCCAAACAAATATCTGAGTGAATAAGTTTACTTTAAAACTTGGCAGGGAATGGCAATACACGCTTGATTTGACGTCAACATATCTGTATTTCGTCTTTCCAAGGGAATCCCAAACACGTGCATGATGAACCAGATTGGTCTTGGCTAAACCTTAGAGCAAGTTTATTCCCACATTTGTCCGAGAAGGGTCATATTATACATCTCTCTACCCGGATTGTTCATACATTTCGAATGGTGCAGACTATTTTCCATAAGTCTACTTAGTCAGATATCATGACTGAAAACCTATGCTTCCAATGCAATTGTAAGTTCATTTATGGTGAACAAATTTGATATTATGATATTAAGGTGTATTTTTCACTAATGTTTAAGCTATCATACACCTGATTATCATATCACAATTTTTAGGTGCGTGAGATTGTGAATATGTGGATTTCGGGGATTTAATGGTTGGTCCAGAGCTCCAACCAGGCAGGGGACGTCGGCTGCAGAGTCGGGTGAGACCTGACAACATGAAGACTTGCGATAAGATCAGCACTTTTATAGCCTGTGTGGGTCGTCCATGCTCTAACCAAGTCGTCCTTCCTACTGCTAGGGTTAATGTTCCGGGCTGAAGGGAGTAGTCACTACCACAATGTTCTTCGATACCGGAAGACAGCGCACTTCGTGAATAAAAGCCTCGTCAAGAGGGTAGGTGCAGGGTGCTCAGGGTGCCAGCGGGCTGGTTGTGCTGCTTTCAGCGGGTCTCGTTCACCGGACAAGGGGAGGGATGTTTTCAATGTGCACCTCAATGGTGTTACCCCTGCCACGCCCAATATCCACAGCTTCGCAGCCGTAGAGGTGACAGTCATCTGTGCTCCCCTCTATAGATCTTGTATTCCGTCAGAGAGCCTTCAAAGTTTTGCAATTCTAGAGTTTGCCGATCCACTGTTGGAGAACGGTGAACTGAAAATTGACATACTCTGTGGGCTGAATGCTTTCTGAACCTTTATACGGGTGAATGTTTCCAATTCATCAGAGGGACTTGTAGCACAAAACTCAGTGTTTGCATGTGTTCTTAGTGGCATGTGCGGTGGTTTCTCTGAGCCGTCAGACCCGGTGCGCAGTCAGCTGCCCACCTTGGGCGACCTCCATGAGATAACACCCCATTCCTTCTAGGACTTCGAGGATATCAAGATCTGCTTGAGGGAAGATTTCCTGGAAAATGATCCCGTAATTCAGAAATTCAAGGAAAAATAACGTTTAGTCACGAGTCAGGCAGATATGGGAATCAGCTTACCTGGAAAGAGAATCCTGCAGAAATAAAACTGCAGAACAAACATGCAGCCGAAACACACGTGCCATTGCTGAATAAAAGGTCTGACAGAGAACCAGAGCTCGAAGATAGACACCTTTGGGCTCTACATGAGATGGAAACCAATGAAGTCCCAACTGATGCAGTGGAGAGTGATGTCACGCCTTCTCATCCGGTGTACTACCTCCCGCACAAACCTATTTGGAAGGCTCCAGCTCCAGGTTAGCTCCAGCACAAAGCTTAGAGCTGTGTTCGATGCAGCAGCACGTGATGTCAAGGATGTCTCTCTTAATGATTGCCTTATTACCGGTCCATCTCTAAATCCCCACCGGATGGATGTTCTAAGCAGGTTCCGAAGCTATCAGGTGATACTGTCACTAGCTTACATAACGGTTTTAAATGTGAAGCATAATATGCTTCCAATTATACCATACCAAATTATGCCCATTATGGTCCCTTAGGGCTGCCCATTTTACTCGCGCCCGCAGGTTTCCAAAATAGGCCACCAGATTCCCATTATTTGGCCTAAATGCTACTCAGAACTGGTTTGGTTTTCTTCGAGACTCAAAAACTGACCATGCGCAGCGAGGTTGAACATATCTTCTATATCGCACTAATACCCCATTATATACCCTGAAACATAAGCTATCAAATATGTCTAGAAAAGACTACTGGTTATATTCACATACGTCATTTATTGCGCTTCATTGAGTACGAATGCGACAAGAAGCTTTACGTGTAACACAGTACCAAGTCACAGTCATTCACAAGAAGCATTGATGATTCTCCCTTCACAATACCTCCCAGCCGCCGATGCCACCGGTACCGCCGGTCTAGATTCTCAGTTTAGATCTCAAGTGTTTAATGCGGTGCAAACCTTTAAACTTTAACTACCAGTAGTTTTTGTTTATCAGTGTCTTCTTGGTGAAGTTACAATATACCTTCCAGAACATCTCCATACCCTGCAGCAGTTGTATTCTTCTGAGCCCGTATTTTCAGGTAAGAATCTTGCTGTACTTTGTGATGGTGCAGCAGCACCCCTCGGTCAGGTCGTTGGTCACTTTGGCATTCCGCACAAGCTCCTCACTTTCCATGTACTGGTGGTCCTCGCCCCACAGCTTGGAATCCTTCGCCAGATACTTGTGGTCGACTCCCAAGTATGGCGAAAAGCATGAAGGATTTAGGATCGCACAGGTCGGCCAGTTCGGTCTTGGAGGTGAGATCTTTGAAGCTGGGCTTCTCGAGGGAGTAGTGCTCAGGGCAAGTGTTGGGCAGGCACAGCTGGTATACCGCCGAGCCAGCCAACAACCTCGCCCACAACCCCCTTTGCAGCACGCCCTCAAGAAGCTCACCTCCAAGACCAAACTGACCGACCTGTGTGGCTCAAACTCATTCATGCTCTTCACCATCTTCAAAATCGATCACATGTGGCTGGTGAGGGATTCCAAACTGTGGGCGAGGACCAGCAAAATAAGCGAACGGAGGAGTTTGTGCGGAATGTCAGAGTGGCCAACGACCTGACCGAGAGGTGCTGCGGCACCATCACAAAGTGCATCAAGATTCTTAATAGGGAAGACCAGCTCATAAACACTGCCAGGGCATGGAGAAGTTCCAGAAGGTGCATCCCAACTTCACCAAAAATACACTGAACAACAAAAACTACTGGCAGTTGAAGTTCAAAGGTTCGCACTGTATCAAACACTTGATATCTAAACTGAGAACCTAGGCAGGCGGTGCCGGTAGCGTCGGCGGCTTAGAGGTGCTGTGAAGGGAGAATCATCAATGTTTCTTGCGATTGATTGTGACTTGGTACTGTGTTACACGTGAAGCTTCTTGTCGTATTCGTACTCTATGAAGCGCAATAAATGGGCGTGGCTATAAAATCGATAGTCTTTTTGATAGACATATTTGATAGTTAATTAGTTTCATGGTCTAGTTTGGAGTATTGCATAGTGATGCAGTGGGTCTAAACAACAGGATGAGACCCTTAAAAGTAACTTTTTAGAAATGTTATCAAATGGATATAATACGTTTAAGAATGTATTGGAACACGGGAGACCTTCATTGCTTCTTTCAGTTACTGTGCCACGTCTATTTCACGGCTGCTGAAACATGATAATTCTTCCATATTCTCTAAAATTGTGAACATACCGCAATCATGCTAAAAAACAATGGCATTATTCCAAACAAGCAGGGGTCGAAAAACCTACCATTTTGGCATTCTAAATGGTGACAAACCAAGGTGGGCAAGGTGACAAAACTGCCAACATGTTTCCTCTAGGCCAATAACGGAACAAATTGCCAAAATTGGCACCTGTAATTTGAGCTCGCAATGTTTTTTAACAACTGTGATGGTCCAAGAGTATCTAATGGTAGCCTACTAACGCAAAACGTGCCACATTTTTCAGCCTGGACTGGTGACACATTTATGGTTTGAAATTTTCAATGGTGACACACTGAACACTTTTGCCCCTTGCAAACAAGAATCGCAAATACCGACACCTAGCCATCCATAGAAAAAGTATACCATCGTTACCGTTTTCTTCTGTTCTCCACCACCGTGTATTGGTACGACATAGGGGCTATGTTCAAACCCGCTGCGCATGGTCAGTTTTTTAGTCTCGAGGAAACCAAAACCAGTTCTGAGTAGCATTTTGACCAACTAATGGGAATCTGTTGGACTAGTTTGCAAACCTGGGGGGTGCCAGTAAAATGGGCAGCCCTAAGATGACAGTCCTAGCTGATATTTCTAAGCATCTCCGAACATCGACCTAAGGGAGGATAACACTGCTGTTCAACAGTTCTTCTGGGACGTCAATGGATCTCCCCACGAGAAAAGGTTGGGATGACGCATTTTTGGAATAAATTCGAGTTCATTCCTGTTTAGCTCAACTATCAGACATCACCGAGATTTCCTCAGCGGAGCAGAGAGTGAGGAGGAGGCTTTGAGCTTTCGACGCTTTCGACGCACGAGGTGTGCTGGCTAAAGCAGGAGCGCCTCTTTACATTCAAATAGTAGTGCAGTTTTTATAGAAAGCTTAAGTTGAGTCAGCGTCAGTAGCAAACCAAGAGTCTTTCAATTGTTAGGGAGTTTGTTGGTCTTGTAGGGAGGATTGTTTATACTTTGGTAACATTGCCAGTCCAATTGAAAGCCTAGTGACAACAAAAAGGGCGGTCTTCGATTTTATAGCAAATTATTTGACCCCTTAGGCCTGTTAACACCTTTTCTCATGAACACAAAATGTATATTTCAGGCGCTGTTGAAACTGGTGCCATCGTGGGATGAGCCTGTACCGCTCTTATATCACCAGAAATTTAGCAATTGGGTACGTCACCTAAAACTGAAAGAAGTTCAAATACCCCGCTGCCTGGTAAAGGTTCCCTGGACTCAGGCCTGGGAACCTGAGGCCCCGTATCCTGAGCCCCATGAGGCTCACGGATATGGGGGAAACGGCTGAAAAAGGGTACGGAGCTGTGGTGTACATTAGAGCTCCAAATCGTACAGGTAATGGTTACACAGCTACTCTAATTGTTTCAAAGGCTCGAGTGAGTCCTCTTAAAGGGGTGACGCTACGTGGGCTAGAACTATTAGCTATATTGTTGGCGGCCAGACTTGTGCCACATGTGTATGCAGCGTTAAAGCTTCCTGAATCATGTTCGTCTAATTGCTGGAGCGACTCAAAAGTACTTCTAGCTTGAAATAGAGGTAACCCTAACCGCCGGCAACTGTTTCCTGCCGGGGGCCAGAAATTCGGCAACTCACAGAGGTGGTCGCATTATCCCAGCGGGCAGCACCCATCCGATCTAGCGATTCCCGGAGAGCCAGCAGAGTAACTGATTAGGTCCGATTTGTGTCTCATAGAACATCCGACTTGACAGAGGCATCTGCCGACTGCAATGGTCCAGGCTGTCACGACAAGCCGGTGTACTCGGATCAAGACAAGGCACGGACAGCTTCTTTCAGCAAAGAGGAAGCTGATCGTGGCTGGGCTTTCTGTGCGCAGCTGTGTGAGGTTGCCCCCGCCAGGAGGGGACCTTCCCGTTTGTAAGGTGGGGTAGCTTCACCAAAACTATCCGAATCGTGGCCTGGGCACAACGCTTTGTGACGATCAACCCACGGCAAAAGAACGGGAAAGACCCAGACCTGACTTTCCTCCAGCTGCCAAAGGAAAAGCTTCAGGTACTGCAGGTGTGCCAGGTGCAGGACATCTCAGCAGAGTATTTTGCACTGCTGGGGAGGCGGTGCCTAAATCGTCATCGCTGAGCAGGCTGGGTCCTATGATGGGCAAGGATGATGAGGACCAAGGATCGATTAGGGCATTCCGACTTGTCAGTCGAAAAAACCAGTCCATCATACTGCCCAGATACAATTTAGCCGAGCTTATCGTCAGATTTCAGCACCAACGTGTTCTGAAACACGTTGGAGTCACCACAGTGATTTCCCCTTTGAAAGGAACAGATGGGATAATAAGGGTAAGAAGGATTGCTATAGGGGTTTAGAAAATATGTATCCCGTAACAAAGACAGGACGCAAGATCATTAAATCCGTTGCCTGCTCATCTGCCCAGGCAGAGGGTAACACTGGCTGGTCCATTTCCCTTATCTGGATGTGATTTCTGTGTACCACGTCATTGCTCTGAGTTGGCAGGAAGAAAGCTGTGCATCTACCTTTTTAGCTGCGCATTGCCTGAAGACGTTCATCTTGAGCTAACGGATTCTCCATTAACATGTGATTTCTTGCTCACCCTTGGCGGGTTTTCAGCATGTAGATCCATGTGAAACACTATATATTCGGGTAACGCGAAAACTGCCAGGTCTGCAGATGGTGGGTTGAAGTCACCTTTGGGATCACTCACAGCGGAGTGGAAGGTTAGTTTTCCAGGTGCTCCATGGTATGGTGTTTGGTAGGAGAGATTGGAAAGAAGTGTAAGAACTTGCCACCCCGTGGCGCAGCTGGCAAAGGCGCCACGCTTGGGTGTGGAGGGCCCCTGGATCAAGGCTGACCTGTGGCAGCCTTTTCCGCGGCCGCCTCCTACCCAGGAGATAGCGGTACACTGGGGAGTGCGCGCCGCAGCAGTGGAATCAACGCCGTGCCAGCCGGCGTCCCTGTTTGTGGGCGCACGGGCCTGATCGGCCTTTAAACTGATCCACCGGTCTGGTCTCCCGCCTGCGGCCTCTATGAGGGCTCGGCCTGTGCCGGGCGCTGCGGCTTGGGAGACCGGAGCAGCCTATGGTCCGCTGAGTGCGGTGCCGCTGTCCCGTTAGGGTGCCGGCAAATGGAAACTTCCGCTCTGTACACAGTGTGAGTGCGCTGTATGAATGAGACTAAGCTACTAACACAAAAATGTTCCCAGGAAGGGAACGCAAAAAAAAAAGTGTAAGAACTTCGTTCCAAAAGAGCTTAGCATCGGGAGTTTTCCGTCACACAGAACTGGACACATGCCTGCATGAAGTAGAGGTAAATATCAACTCTAAGCCCTTAATCTTGGTCAGAGGCTAGTTTGATAGCAAACATCCCTTAACTCATAGCCATTTTCTACAAAGAAAGGACATAGCCAACGTTAGCAGAAGACCCACAGAATCTTTCTCAATATACATCATTGGAAAGATAACTATCGCGCCCGAAAAGGCTAAACCAATTTGGGAAGATTTGGTCTTCACGAGTACTCCTGTCGATTCCCTCCAACCGTTGCAAAGCTTTGAGCCAAGTATCAGGTAAAGCTTGGTTCGTTAGTCCTATCTAACTGACAATTTGCCTCGAATTCAGTGGTAGATACGAGTTGTAGCTAATGCAAAGGCAGTACGGGATGGTGTCATAATGTCTGCAGGATAAAGAACTAAGCGGGGGATCATTATTAGGCCCGTGCAAAAGTTGCATGATTTGGAGCTTGCTGAGGAATCTGTGGCTTCTGCACGTTTGGGACAAACTGAAGATCCTCGACCTGGCACTGACTTCTCACTCGCAAAATGTTCTCCTGTAGCACCTGAGTCGGTTGAGAGTGATGCGAACATCGTCACGCGGCGGACAAAGTTCTGCTGAAAACTCATATATTTTTTTGGAAATCTAACGGGAATTATGTCAAGATTATGAAACAATATAAAAATCCACCTAGAAATGGATTAATTCCCAGGCAAAAATTGCCAACAGATAATGTTTTTGTTTAAAATGAGAGCGGTTAAATATTTAATAACCATGATGAGAGAAATATATATATATATATATATATATATATATATATATATATATATATATATATATATATATATATATATATATATATATATATATATATATATATATATATATGGGCTAGTCATTAAGTGATACGCTCTCTTCGCCATCAGCTGGGTCAGAGATTGAAACTTTTCGAAAAGCCAATATTTGCAGGCAGGGCCATAGAAATGTTCAAATCATATTTTCAATGGCTAGAGATAATGTCTGAAAACATAAAACATGAAAAGGAGAGGAAACTGTTCATGTTTTCGCAAGGCTGTTTTAGCGAGAAATATTACTGAGGATGCCAACAGACCAAAAACTTTGTTATCGAAAAAGCAGTAATTCTTCTAGGCAAGACGAAGTAATCCCGGTTTTGGTAACTGCTTGCTTTTCGCTCTTTTCAAGATATGTAGTAGTTATAGGAGTAGGCCCTGCTGTTAACGTGTACACCATAACTAAGATAGCATCTATTAAAACATGCAATTATTGGCAGTAAAATTATTTAACTAAGCCTTAATATTTTGACTGATCAGTCGAGAAAAATCTGCAGCTTTAAAAACGGAATGATCCATTCCAAGGTCGTGGCAACGATGCACCTTCCTGGCTTGGCTAACGCACTGGTTATTACCATTTCCGTGATCCTCAGCAAAAATGCACAGTTTTGTGCAGGTAGCACGCCACCCTGCAAACCTGCAGAGTGGCTGCTGTTGCCGACCGTGTAAGACTTGAAAATGTTACGGCATATCATGTACTTAGGATCACGAGAATTTTTCCTGATCCAGGAGGGAGCGAAAATGGCTGCTGAGATAGCTAGGGCAGTGCAAAAAAATGTCCAAGGGATGTGGAAATGATTAATTAATCAAATTATTCTGTCTGAGCTTACTGCGATCTCCGTCGATTTTTGCGTGAGCAAGTGTCCATTCAATTAGTCGTCGATGGGTTGAGAAATACATCATGTCAAGTGATGTGCCGCATTTCAGAAGCTTCCCAGAGTGTCATATCAAGAAAACACCGTCGAATATTTCCATAGTTTACTCTACACATGTCACGCAATGGGAACTCGTTTCCTCATTTTACAACTCATTATCTAAACAGAAAATAGTTATTACTGGTACAGAGCCTTTACATCCGGAAGAGTTCAATTGTTTGCATACACGCGCAGGTATGTACAATTACATGCATACACGTGCACAGTGACGGTATTAACCTTCGCCCGGGTGGGAGGTCTTTTTAGACCCCCCCTCGGGTTTTTCCAAAGTGATCAAAAAACGGCGGCGCGCAGCTCCGTTAAACTTACTCTAGCTGTTCCTTCATCATTTTTACATCTTTCCTGAAAATTTTAGCCCAAGGTCACATCAGGTCAGGTCACCAGGCCAGGTGAAGTGACCTTACCTCAAAAATGCTTAGGACCGCATAACTAAAAGAAGGGTTAATCCAACAAGTTCAAACTTATACCACACATTGGGCCCACCAGGAGCTACAACATTTGTTCCGGGATTTTTGATATTGGTGACCTACGGTCATGTGCAGAGCATACCTCCCCATTGTCAATACATGGGGAAATCACGAAATGAGCTTTTCTCAGTAAGTATGGATGGAATCAACTTCAAACATCAGTTAAAATTTTATCTTAGCCCATTTCTGAAGTTTATGCCAAACATTTTGACTTGTGACCTTTAAAAGGTCACTTTAGGTCAAATAAGCATTTTTTGGTGTTTTACTCTATAAATTTAGAATAAACTAAGATAGAACTTTTATTTTGTCACCAAAGTGTTTGTATAGTCACTGCACGTCAAATGATATACATCATGACTATACCAGGTCAAGTTGGGTCAGACCGTTGACCTGGGTCAGGTCAAATTCTTAAATTTGACCTGGCATAGCAATATCATATATCATTCGATTCGTATTGACGACGAGAGGATTGCAATGGTGCATCAACTATGGCTGTATCTTGTTTGGTTTGGTAGTTATTAGCGAAAAAGGAAACACCCTTATGCATGGGTGGCTATGGACATTCCCAAGAATATTCCCAATATTCAGTGACCTGTAGCTCCCTAGGCTTTGACCTGACACGAAAATGAATAAGACTGCAATGAAAGAACAACTCAAGAGCTTTCGAATGGTGTTAGAAAAATGTTTCTAGCTATCATAGTTTCTGAGATATATGAGGTTTTCTTAGTACACCTCATATTAGCGATTTTGACCTATTTTGACCTCTGGTGGCCTTAATATTGACCTGACAAGAAAAATGACCAAAGTATTTTTGATATCAATTTTGAAGAGCTTTCGATTGCCGTTTTGCGCTTTTTCTAGCTCTCTTAGTTTTTGAGATCGTGGGGGTCTTTTTTAGCCCCTCCACCAGGGCGAAGGTGGCTCGTACCCGCCACCGGGGCAAGGGTTATGTCTGACGGACCGAGATGTGCACTGGTGAGAAATTTCCACTTAAATCTAGTTGATGTTGCCATCTGTGAAACGTTGAAATTATTAAATGTTTCTTGGAAATGCAATACAAAGTTGCATAAAATCGTCGCAGTCCGGCTCAGGCTTTAGACGTGCAGCGCATGCGCCCGGACCGGTTGCAAATCGCCGCAGAGGGCTAATCCTTACATCTCAAAACCGAGATCACTACAATCCCTCGATTCTGCAGGTCTCATGTGACCAATGACACCACCCCGGTCACCAAAAATTGCCGCAGGGGTGTTTGAGACCACTTGAAACCCCGCAGGAGCATCGGTGACGCGGCACAGCAGCAGGCGCGCCATCGGGCGGCGTCGCGCGGCGCCATCCAAAAGTAAAAGGGCCGCGGCGTCGATCTCACGCGCCAACATGGCGGCCGGTATTTAAACCGGTAGTGGGGCGCGGCTGCTTAGTCTGCGTCAACATGCGCGTCGCGGTGCGTGTTCTGCTGCTGCTCCTCGCCACCTCGGGTAAGTGGCCCCGTCGTGACCCAGATTCGCCATCAATGAGCCGCAGCGCATCCTGCTGGTCTCCGCTAGCCATCTAGGTCAGAGAGAAGCCGGACAGCGGCGGTGGCCACGTTTTTCCTGGCGCGGTGCGTGTGTGCGTGTGGGGAGTGCGCCAGTGGCCGGTTGTGTGCAGCCGGTGTGATCCGGCTGGGTGACGTATGGTCATCAGCTAGCGCTCACTCGTCAGACGGGCGCAGCAGCAGCTGAGAATTTGTCAGGAAACTGGTTTGTTGCAGTCGCCGTCAGATAAAGATCAGACCGAGCTCAGGAGGTGCCCGGACTCTCAGTTGCGAGATATAGCCGTTTACCGGCGCCGAAGCAACGGGTTTGCACCCATTTTTCCCGCTCGAGTGCAGTCGGTAGCTGCCACGCATTTGAAGCGGCCGCATCTTTGCGTGTTGGAATGGCAGCTTGGCTGGTGGATTATCCCAGCCCAGCTGAGTCGGTCGAGTCTGAAATTGGACATGCTGTCGCGTGCTAAGCTGGTGCACGATCTGCTGAGACTCCGCAGAAAAATCGCCGAGTTACTGGGCTATATCAGATTGAGTTCTCTAGAAAAATGTCAAATGCTCTTCATATAAGCGAATATGAATAATCGGCATGTCGTGATAAAAAAGTTGTCTCAACCTACGCTACGAATAGCGGCCACCTATTGCTATAATGATGTCCAGGATTAAATCGAATGATTCTTATTCAATCAACGAGAATAAGTCATGCCTCAATTGAGAAATTTTCCCATATCAAGACAAGCAGATAGAGTCTTTTGTCTACACTCGCCCTCGCCTTTGCATGAGGCCAAAATAATAGGTGCTCTTGGAAAATGTCATCCTTGATACAGAATATGATTAAATATTCATATGTTCCAAGGAGACAAAATTATTCGGCACAAATCAAGCAATTAACTGGACTTTCAAACCTGATTACAGACTATTTTGAGCTAAGAAAACGATTGAAAATTGTGTTGATGAGAAATTTTGTAAATGGTTGTCATTACGAATCCCCTAGATAGCATACGATTCATACAGGCATGTGCTTGAGGGTTATAGAATATTCAAACTCTTCTTTGCTATGACTGAGACTTTCAGACTTTCTTTGTTATGGCTGAGAGTGAGAATGGAAGGGGGAGGCTCAAGCGCTTTTCCTGAATTTAACTTCCGAGTTGAGTGCTAGGTCTACCAAATCAAAGCAGTTTGAGAATTGTTTGACGAGTTCCCAACCATATTAGTGTCAGTTCGATATAAGGATTATCAGAGGTTATAGAAGTATCAGAATCAAGCACATTAACTTCAATCACACATTTTAATCAATAAGTCCTTCACGAGAGTGATTCAATAGTATTGATCACCATTGCAACTTCCCTGTCAATTCAAGTCAAATGATATGCAACATAGCCATACTAGGTCAAGACAGGAGCTGCACTTTATCTAACGCCAGTTTGACGTCACTCTATAGTCTGGCAACATATGCTATATAGAAAAAGACTCTCAGTGATCTGAATGATATATGGAACCGCAAAATACAGGTTTTACCCCACTTAAAACAAAATATGAGTGAATAGATTTAGACGGCGTAGGTGAACTCGGTTGAATTCTGCATTGCTCTGTCCAAAGACCATAAATCATCCCAAAAATGTCCCCAGGAGCTGATACGGAAAACAGGAAGCTAATATGATATACATTTGGAGATAATTCTGCATTCAGACGGGCGGCCTTCAGCACCTTCACAGCGTGAGGCACCATTTTTGCGGCTCCAAACGATAAGGCTGTCGGCATCACCTTCCTTACATTTAAATTTAGGCTGATTCACCTTTCTTGTGATCAGACTCAGCGTGACTCAAGTCTAAAAATTATACAAGAAGATACAAAAAGAGTCAGCTGCCATTAATATACCTGACTAGCTGCAGCTCGCAGCAGCCTGTGCTGTTCTGTCGTTCTTCTGGATATGACATCAACGTGGATGAGCTGGGCTGGTATTGGTTTCCAGGGCAGTAATGAAGCAGGGGTTCTGCCTCCCTAAGGCTGTAGCCAGGTCATATTGCAGGTCCCCGGTAAAAATCCATTGGAAAGGTCCTGCCTCTGAACCAATGTATAAGCATGCAAGTAAACAAAGGGGAATTGAATAAAACCAGATTAGCAGCTCTCCAGCTTTATAGCTGAATTCCTTTTCAACCCACAACCATTTGGGGCTAGAAGCAAACACCAAATCACCTCTTCTTCAATTCGATTCATCGAGTTGCATCCCAAACACGTCACGTGATTGAAGAGCATCCTGGTACTGAGACTTTCTCTGACCTTGTTTTCAATCTGGTCGCAGTCAAGCACCTGAAATAAACATCCGGTACGTGCTGTGTAAACCTGAATCAGTAAAGCAGAAAATGTGTACTCCATTAGCTGCACCTGTTGCGCATTTCTTTAAATATAACTGGCCAATATTGTGTTAGAGTGTGCCCCAATGTTGACTTTCTAACTGACTACCCCGTGCAGGCAGCTGATTCGCTATCCGATGACCTGACCTGTTCTTGCTCGCGGCGCCCACAGCGCAGGCGGACCGGTTCAAGCGGCAGGCCGAAGAGCCCTCCGAAGAGGAGACTATCAAGGCGCTGTGCGCCGACAAGGGTCCCGGCCAGTGGTTCCGACTCAACACCTGGGTCGGAGAACTGCAAGGAGGTTGTGCAGTGCACCTCTGCCGTAAGTATATGGTGTCACTAGACTGCTCTGACCGATTCCAAACTGTTAATTCCCCTCCTGTCGCTATCGGCTTTCATCTTCACTAAGTGGCGGATAGAGAGTTTAAGCATGACATTAGTCCGAGCCGCTCCCACCGCTGATGGCTGTTCTGTGGTGAGCTTTACGTTGAGCGACAGGGGATACATGTGGTGTG
Organism: Lepas anatifera; assembly: GCA_034440635.1. Classification (NCBI taxonomy): domain Eukaryota; kingdom Metazoa; phylum Arthropoda; class Thecostraca; family Lepadidae; genus Lepas; species Lepas anatifera. The sequence continues at coordinate 834,934 of JAOTON010000333.1, forward strand.
TCGGGGCCGCAGCCGCCGGCTGTGGGCAGCCTTGGTGCTGCGGCCCCGCCCGGCCTGGGTAAAAGTGTCTCGCGGCCGGCGCCGGCGCCGGTGGCGGTGGCGGTGGCGAAAGGCGGGGCGCGCCGTCGCCGCGGCACGGCGCCAGGTGTGGGAGAGCTCCAGCAGGAGAGGGCAGAGCTGGGAGAGCGGCGCCGGCGTCACTGGACCGTGGCCGGCGCGGCGGCGGCGGCGCTGTCATGACCTCTGGACCTGGTTCTCCGGCGGCTGGCGGCATCAGTGACGGCCCACTGAAACAATAGCCGGACAGGCACCAGGCCGCCGGAAATGTCATTGACCCACTGAAGGCCGGAAACGGGCCGCAGGTGACCCGCACCAGGCTGCTCGAGCATGGAACAGGGCAGGCATTTGTACACCAAAAGTGTTGCGGGTTTATTGGCTAATACTGCTGCCGACCGATGTGAGCCATGCTGGAGCCCAGTGTTAAAAATAGTAGGATGCTTCGCAAGGATGCGCAGAAAACCGGTAAATTACCTAATCAGTTGAATAACCCAGTTGGAGAAGAAATACCTTCAACACAGGTTTATTTTTTAGAGGAAGGAAGGGTGGGGCCGTCCACTGGAGTTGAGTGGTTTCAGTCCACCATCAGTGTCCAATGCCACATCTGGTAATTACTGAGAAGTGCTCCCCTCCCGTTCCCGCGTGGCTGGCTATGTAACATAAGAAACCAATGGTTTTTGTAACATGAATGACACAGAATCATCCAGCTCCAATATTGATCGTGATGGGATGGTCCCCGTTTCCCCTCAGCCGCTATGAAATTCACTTCTTCCCCGAACAAAACTGTTTTCTGTTTAAAAAATGCGTTTAACGAAAGGGCGTAATATACCAGGACTTCATAGGCCATCACCTTTCCAACCGAGCACGTTTCGAAAACGAGCGAGAATTGTATGAGTTCTAAACCTTATTGTTAAGGCTGATCCCCATTGTTGTGTATTCATTCGCAGCAGGGCAATATAAAAATAAGTAGTAACAGGTACTTAACATTCAAACATTATTCGCCACTACCATTTTTGTTTTCCTCAATGCTAGCCGTCTTTCTCCCCAACTATTCGTTTACCCTCACCAACGCATGATCTGTGTCCCCAGGGTCTTCAGCAGATCAGATGTCCCCAAGGACTGAACTTTGACGTGGTCAAGCAGTCGTGTGACTGGAAGGCCGCCGTCGGTAACTGCAACCTGAAGCAGCAGCCGATCCGGGTCAAGCCTCTGCTGGTCACCGACGAGCCCATCTGTAACGCCGACGGCGAGCTCGCCTGCGGAGACCAGACGTGCATCAACCGCCTGCTCTTCTGCGACGGAAACGCCGACTGCAACGACGGCTCCGACGAAAACGCTTGCGGTAAGCTATTTACAATAGTTTTTGCATATTTATCCAGCTGAAACTGGCGTATTACTATGCTTAAGCGTAGCTCCCGCAACGGTAGGCTGGTATTCACTGAGTACACTGTAGACCGGTGAAGATCTCTGACCGATCTCTGATCTCGCCAATAAAGTTAGACAAAATCTCGAGGAATGGGAGGTTTGCATACTTCCATAACTGTGACAGGTGCATCTTGTGAGGCAAATAAGCCCATCAATGCGGTGCCGTGGAACAATCTGGCATCTACTCTACGCATTCTAAGCCTTGAGGATATCCACCTCCTTTTCCGTAAGACTCCATAAGCCATTTTCTTTTGGGGATCATTCCTTGTCTCGGGATGAAAATCAGACTCCATTGTGGGAAAATGAATACATTTTCTCTCCTCTGGACAGTAAGGTCACTGCTTCAGTAATTAACAAGACATTTTGGTTCAAATAAGGGCTTCTGGAAATCTACCAGAGATGCAAAACACAGCCCGATAAAACGCAATTTCTCATTGTTGGAGAAACTTTTGAACCAAATGGCTTGCTCTAAAGACCTTGTTTTTACCAAAAACAAGCGCATACACCTCAGAGATGCAGTGCAAGACGTGATATAAAGAGCAGATAGGATGACAGACAACATTTAAGGCCTATTCTCAATTTTATTTATTCACAAAAAGACGGTCATGTCCATAAATCTAGCAATGACGTGACGAACAATCAAAATAGGTAAAGCACTAAAAAAATTAAGCCGGCATTGTCTTCCGATACCATAGTCCTGTCATTAAATATTAGAAAAAGGAAAGGCGGCAGGGCAGCCACTAGGGGTGCTGATTAGTGGATGTCACATAAGAAAGTCTCTCGTCTGTTGCAGGCCCTGATGAAGACCCGAACCGGGCACCACCCTGCGATGTGGACACCTGCCAGCTGCCTAACTGCTTCTGCTCCGAAGACGGAACCACCATTCCGGGAGACCTGAACCCGGAGGATGTACCGCAGATGGTGATGATCACCTTCAACGGAGCTATCAACAACAACAACATCGACCTGTTTGACGACCTGTTCGGTAACGAGCGGGTCAATCCCAATGGATGCCCCATTAAGGGAACCTTCTTCGTATCACACAAATACACTAACTACACGGCTGTCCAAGATTTGCAAAACAGAGGCCACGAGATCGCCGTCTTCTCCATATCGCAGAATGATACACAAGACTTCTGGACCAACGCTACCACCAATGACTGGACCAAGGAGATGGGTGGACAGAGATTCATCATCGAGAAATTCGCAAGCATCACCGACAACTCTGTGGTTGGCATGAGGACCCCGTACCTGAGGGTTGGAGGGAACAACCAGTTCATCATGATGGACAAGCAGAAGTTCTTGTACGACTCCACCATCACGGCGCCTTTGAACCCCATTCCCATCTGGCCGTACACCCTGCTGAACAAGATGCCGCACACATGTCACGGCAACGTACAGCGGTGTCCCACACGTGCTTTCCCCGTCTGGGAGATGGTGATGAACGAGCTGGACCGCCGAGAGGACCCAACAATTGATGAGGATCTTCCTGGTTGTGCCCAAGTGGATTCCTGCTCCAATCTGCGCACAGGCGAACAGTTCTACAAATTCCTCAACACCAACTTTGACCGGCACTATAACACAAACCGGGCGCCTCTTGCACTTAACTTCCACTCTGCATGGCTCAAGAAGGACGACTTCTTGGACTATCTCCTCTACTGGATCGACGAGATCCAGGCTACCTTCCCAGACGTTTACTTCGTCACAATGACACAGGTGATTGAATGGATCCAGAAACCCTTAACTACTTCTCTCACACAAGACTTCGAAGCGTGGAAGACCAAGTGTGATGCACCTCTCGAGTTCTTCTGCTCGAAGCCAGGCGGAAACGACTGCGCCCTGCACGCGGATGAGGTCCCGGGCACCTTCAACATGCAGACTTGCCAACGCTGTCCCAGCAACTTCCCATGGCTGAACGATCCTTTGGGAGAGGGCTTCCAGTAGGCAATCGGCTGTAGTTCGGTAGGCATCGTTACTCCATCTCGTGAAGAACAGCGTCGGCCCGGCGCCGCTCGCCGCGGGCGGCGGCCATTGTTGTTGAGGCGGCTGGTGCGCGCGTGTGCCGGCCAGGACGTGACCTGGTCACGTCCTGCGTCTCTGCAGAGTCTTCCGGCGCCGCGCTGGCTTTGTTATTGTCCGTTGTTGCCGAGTACAAACTGGCAGGGGCCAAGAGGCTCACTCGGCAGCGCGCTGTTCTCCTCAGGGGCGCTGGTGCGCGCCCGAACGTGATTCCCTATACATACATATACTGTATATATTACCATGACTGTGCTGAACACTCGACGACCAATAAAGAATGGAACAGTAGCCTGAGTTTAATGCTGTTAGTGAAACATTTGGTTATTAAATTTTCTTCCTTTTCTAGAGATTTCATGGCTGAAGATTGGAGCTGTTTTTCATCATGAACACATAAAGCAACATTATGATTGAATCCCAAGTCATTGGGGACGCAATGCTGTAGTGGTTAGGGAGCTCGCTTGCGACGCAGCCTACCCGGGTTCAAGGCCCAGCGGGTTTCCTGAGTAGGGAGCTACCTGGTTCCAGAGAATAGTTGTGGTTCATTAAAACGTTTCCAAGACAGCGCACTTATATTATGGGAAGACCAACTTGGATCAGGAGGGTGCAATCAAGTGGCTTGGCCTGTATCATCTGCCCTGCATACATCTGAGAAGCAACAAAGTTACCGTCAGGCTTTTTGGTTTCATGAAAGTTAAAAATATGTAATAGATTTCTGAAAATTGTTTTTCCATCAGAAAGTCCGACCGTCGATTTACAAGGGAGTACGCCTAAAAATTACCTTCATGGTATAGGAGTTAATGGCTCGAAGATTTTTAAAAGGGATAATACTTGGATGACAGATATCTACCCATATTGATCCGTGTCCCCGAGGATTATCCAACCCCATGAATCGTAAACACTTTACTTTCATCTTAACTTGCAATCTCATGTGCACCGTCTACCTTAATCGTAAATAACTAGGCTCAGAGTAACCGAACAGAAAAACTTACAATATTAAGAAAAAACATGAAAATCAACCTTACCACCACGGCAACACAAATTATGAAGCTAACGAAGTTGATATAATCGACAAAATTGTAGAATGTTTAAGTGAATATCTTACGGCATTCAAGTAATATCCCGAGGTAAAAACCCGAGCATTGCACAATGTCCAAAACACATCACTTTGAAAGTAAGAAAACTGTGGGAACTATAAAATGTGCTGCGAAAATATCCGGCTCCAAAATATTCAAAATGGTAAATATTGCATTACATAGTAACACATTATGGTATAAAAACCACAAGTATGACGAAAAAATTAATCGAATCAATAGTTGGAAAAATATACCTGGGAAGGGGAAGGCGCCGTAGCCACCACGAGCATCGAGCCAAATCAATCATATATTACCTTGTAAACGCCCCTTAGGTCCTGTAGCGAAATTTATCGACGAGAAAAGTGTATGCTGTTTTACTCTTACTCGGGTTGGACTACATACCAAATCTAGCGTGGTTACCAACTTAAAAACTTTGGACAGGTCCTGCAAGGGGGACGTTTTCATTTCGAGTTGGGATGTAATCGGATTTTTCTTTGTTTTCTTTTTTTGCTGCGCACATATCTTCTGAACGTTTGCGGATACGACAACTCAACTTGGTAAGCCTACTAATGATAGGAAGTGCAGCACAGACCTTCAATTTGTTTTTGTCTATGGCTTCCTCAATGTGTCAGGCATGAAGTCACCTTCTGGCGCCTTCTGGCGACATTTCCCATCACTGAAGAAGACCAAGGTCATTTGAAGCCAATGATTCTCTTCTTTCTGTTCGACTGAGTTCAAAATAAATGCATGGCTCTTGTACATGTGTAAGCAAGCAAGCAATTATAACAAGGTGTAATCTTCACTGGTCTTTTAAAAACGCAAATGCAAAACAGAAGAGATGTATTAACTTGGGAAGATGCCCAGTGCACGTTGCACCCTGCAGCTGTTCCCATGTCCCAGTTTCGCCCATGCTTCGCGCCCCATGTCTCCATATTTATTTCCGGGGTCACAGAAGAGCAGCACCATCTCTCGGTGGCACAGCTAACCTAGAGCTGGATGTGTGAGTCAGTGTCTGTTTGTCAGGTTGCACACGGAGCCTCCCGCTCCAATCACACATTGATAACGAGTTTTTTTGGAACGCGACTGGCGCCGACATCCGCACGATCTTTGACGCTATCAGACACTCTCACTTTATTGGTCCGGTGGAGTGGAGTCAGTCCGTGGCGGAGCGTACTCGCGTGTCTACTATCGCAACGGGCACATCGTGCGCCCTTCAGATTACCGCTATACCGCTTAACGTAATGCATTGACCAAACCTAAGCTTCAATTTTATACAGCCCATTTAATCCAGAGAATAATCACCATATCAACTGATGCAATTTCATCACCACGACAAAACAGCTGGCAATTTGTATTTAAAAAATATTCGAACTTGATCTCGTTTTTGCAAAGGTTTTTTTTGCATGACCTGATCATTTTTTTGCAATATCAATCATGGACGCATGTAATGCAAGGCAAGCTCATTGGAATACATTTGCATAAATAAGTTGCACGGTTGAAAAGCAGGATCGCCTTTTTCCCAAGCCTTTTTTCCATGTCCCTTTATTATATTTTCCTACTTTCTCCACCCTGAACGGATTAGAGCACACTAAGATACAATCTAACTAGGATATTTGCCGACCCCCTAAATAATTTCACCCTAAAGGGACGCCTGGAAGACGAGAATGTTTTCAGCTGAGTTTGGAATCAGCGGAGATAGACACAATGATAAGCAGCATTGCTTCTCCATTTCAGAGCTGCAATAGCCATCCGACGCCCCCAAAATACTTATTTGACACCCCTAAAGGAAGCACGGCATCTTAAGAGTCAGTTGACTCCTATCAAATACAAGAGTCGAGGAGTCAGTTTACGCCTCTAATTGACTCTGCCAACACCCTTTGTGGTATCATTAGAAGAGCCGACTCCATTAGATGCACCCTTCTGATTCGATCTTATTGCTGGGTCAGTTGTTCATATGTTGACGTTCGAGCTGTTTTATCTCATAATTTCCAATGTAGGACACCAACTGACTCACAAGGCACGTCATCCAGTAAAAAAATAAAAGTAATGAGCACATCCATTCTGATTAATTTTTAACAACAGCGAAGCCCTGAAACGTGCCTCACGAAGCTCGGAGCATGATAAGAGTACTCGACCCTTATCTGAGGGATTTAGTCCCCAAACATTTCAGAAAATGCGATAATTGTGACTAGGTAAGTTCCGAAGGGTCACCGAGATGAGACAGCTATTGAGATAACATTACTTTTGCATCTGCATCCGTGCATCTGCGCGGAAAAATGAGAACGCTGGTGAGGAAACCTGTTATAACAGGCATGGGAACAAAATGATCGGATCCGTAGGCTCAGACATCGCAATATCAGACTGTCAGAAGAGACGCCGTTTTACTTACTTCGTTTGTCATAGGCTTCTAACGATACGATAGCAATAGGTGACAGATAAACGTCAGATATCTCAGCATCGCCTGGATTCGTTTCGTAACCACCATCACTTGGGAGTCCGATCAGACCCCTGAGATCTCCGAAACGGGAGCTGGTACGGGAAAAATAAAGATGGTGCTCATAGTATTCTACCGTCTTCTACTTTGGAGCCAGGCTTTAACCATACCAATTGACCGATGACGTCCCAGGAGGAGTTGGTCTGTTGTCCCGACCTGTTGGCCTACAGGTCAAGTTCAGGTCAATTCAGAAAATTCCCTATGACTCGGCAACCATTAAAGGGAATGTGGCACCTTGGTCGAATCCTGGAATTTAGTGAAATTAGGCGTACTTTTGGCCACAAATAATGAAACCACTCATTATTTCTCTGAAAAATGTACAATAAGCTCAATATTTTGTTTTTAAAAATACTCCTCTAAAAAAAATATCAGTCTGTGGATGATGTCACGATCTGGCAACCACTACCATACTTGAAACGCTTCAAAGGCTTCGATTGGCTGATGCCCATCGTGACGTCAGCATATGTCGTCACACCAGCAGCTCACAACCATAGCCGCCCGGCGACGGGCTGATGAGGGGGCTGGTGTCAGGTAGGTTTTAGTTTTTCTACGGAAATATCGAGTTCCAAGACAAATGAAATATGGAATACCGGGTTTTCCGACTTGCTTTACAACTTGGCTATCTCAGCTAAAATCACGTTGTGAAGGTGCCACATTCCCTTTAAGCGTAGAACATAGCCAAAGCACTGCATATATTTTACTTGACACACGAATTCTAATGATATTCAGTATGGTCTTGTTAGGTCAAATAGTGAACTTAAACTTAGGTCAAGGAAAAAATAATTTGCGATCATGTTGCATACCATTCAAATTCGTCCATCATGCCTGTCACTCTTATATGAAATGCATTGCGGTAACATGCAACATACTTATTTTAAATCTTATAGGCACACATAAACAAAAAATAACTACCATGAACTCTGATGACCTCCTTCTTTACTTGGCCTCAAAATGGTCGACAGCCTACCAATCGGCATTTGCAAAGGTTTTTGAAGGATGTTGAGAAACTGGATATAGTTCTTCCAAGAGCCGAGTTACATCCTGTTTTCTTTTTTGCTTTGTTGTACTTTTTGCCTTGTTTTAGAAGAACGAAATTTCCATACATGGGTTTAGAAATGGCACATAATTCGTTGATCTGACCTGACCTGAAACGAATTTTAGCGACGAGTCTCTCATTCAAACTGGCTCAGAATCGTTTTTTATTCGAGTAGCTCCGATCAGACTCCACAGGTCCCTCTTCCCATCACAAGTCCTTATCTTGCAAAACCTGTAAGTTTTTCGGTAGCATGTTTTTCTACGCTGCTTGGGTGACTTCCGAGGCTTGAAACTCATTGTCTTCCTCCATGGACGTAGAGGGATTGTCCGTGGAAAGAGACAAGGACAGTTCTCAGACCCCTTTCCAATTCTGAGCTATGTTGCTAGCAAGGGGCAACCAAAGCATGTTTGTTTATACTTGTATGGATCTTCCAGATGTTGCGGAAATGAGCAAATCTGCGGTCGCTGGTCGTGGCCGCAGACTTTCAACCGCACATCGTCGAACTCCAAAACGCAGTTATCTCTTCTTCTTGTCGGCCTGAGACCTGAAGCATCAGTTGACCAGAAGTTACGACACCGTATTAACCCGCGCCCCACCGGTGGTCCGGCGCCACCTTCGCCCCACCGGGGGTCATCGATGCCCCTACTACAACTCCGAAAATATGAGGGTTAGCGCAAATCTGCAAAGTGCATTAGAAAGCTCACGTAAATTCAGTAAGAAATAACTTCCCATGTTTAAGAGCTCAGGTCAATGGTTTGACCTCCAGAGGTCATGTTAGGTCACGATAGGCTATTTTCACTCAAATATGCAATGCCTAAGAAAACTGGGCATAACTCTTATGCCATTAGAACTACTGAAGTCGGATAAACTACATTAGATAGAAAAATGGCAGAGCTTTCTCCGTTATTTGGAACGTAATGACCTCCCACCAGTCGTTTGACCTCCAGTGGTCACCAAAGGGTCATATGGCCTGAGGTCATCAAAGGTCAGAAAGTGACCTTGCCGTATATCAAATGAACGCTAGTGATGAGAAATACGCGATGGTGTTTGTTTCGACGCTCTAGCTTAATTAGGCCAAAATTTATTGCCAAAATACTGTTTTTGACCCCTAGTGACCTTGGATGACCTTGGAGAGGTCAAAGGGAAAATAGGACCCCTGGGATCCGTAAAAGGGTGCCTAAAAATACTTTTCTGAGCAAGCCGAGTATTTGCAATCGTTTTTGTGGCTTTTAAATCATAAGACAGCTTTTTCTTATGCTTTTCAATGGGAGAGGTCACCTCGTGACCTGACTTTGGGTCACGAAATCGAAAAATCCCGGATATACACCTTGTAGACACTGACGGGGCCATAAACTGTAGGAAGTTTCAAATCGATCGAAAGAGAAACGTAGCTCTTATAGTGCTCAAAAGTTAAAGTGAGGTGACCTTGGTTGACCTCACCTGGTGACCTGACCTTGGGTGACCCGGGGTAAAAAAATTTCAGGGATAGTGTAAAAGTGATGGGGTGAGAGATAGAGCCCTTAACCGCGTTCCTGCGTTTCGTCGTTTTTTCTGCTATCCCGAAAAAACCTTAGGGGGCCATCAATGTGGGGAGAGGGTTAAATGACATGCACATATGTCGTAGGTAATAAGCAGGGCGACCCAACGGGGGGAGGTAAGGAAACAACCCTCTCCTTCACTCCAGAAAAGTGGTGGGGAGCTAGCAACTTCCTACATGTGGCAGCTCATTGTCAAATTAATTCCTGCAACGTATTTGTGTACGGTAACCTATACAATTTCAGAATTCGAAGAGGAAAACAACTCCCACTGAGAGTGCCAGGTGGCTCTAGCTGCGCTCATACACACACGGCAACCCCCTTCCCTCCCTCTGATCGAGTGCGCACTCACAGCGCTGAGTACCATTGCCTGTTGAAATGTCCCTTCCCGCCTCTTCCCCAATGCAAATATAAGCCGCCTCATAAGAAGACTCAGAGCTCCATCCTCTCAATACATTCGGTTCTTACGAAAACCCTCCTCATGCTCCAAACATCGTCCCCAGGCCCAAGTATCTCCCCCGGATTGCAAGTCTTTGATCCGCTTGGACGCTGCGCCTACACACAACGAGAAAATTTGTAGCATTTTGAGGCATTTGGTAGGTGATCATTGGTCAACACTGCACAGCTGCAGATGAAATAAGCAACATAAGCCAAGCACGGCCTACAGCTGAAGCGGCTTCCGCTGGAGTGCCTCATTCGGCTGCAGCAGTCAGACTGCTTTGAGACGAGCACATTTGACTTCGCAGGAAGTGACGCCATAGGACCCCTTACACAAGAGTCAGATCCTCTCACTAGCGTCAAGCGACTCCCTTGATGGCGCAAACTAGCTCTTTTGGGAGTGTCAGGTCTGGTTAAGTGTGCCAAGTGGCGTCGCCGAGGGTGCCAACTAACTTTACTTAGAGAGGTAGGCTTTTCTTTTTTCAGGTAGGTTTTATTTTTTGGATTATACAACTATTTTAGGATCTAAGCTGACTCTATCAAGAGAGTCAATATCTTTCAGTTGCGTCATGTGAGTCTTTTTAGGGTGTAAAATGAGAGCTGTGGAGAACCAGACGATTCAACTGAGGGTATCCAATGCGCCTGAACACAAAAAAACATTGGTGTGCAATACCCATAAACAACTGGCCAGGCCAGGACACTATTTCATGGACACCGACGTCACGTTTTGGATACACAACTTTCCCACTGGGGTCGATTCCCGAAGCTGGGGTTACTGCCGCCGCGTCATAGTGCCATGGAGACATTGGGTGCCGTGAATCTCCCTCAGGGCACCTCAACTCTTCGTGTCACTGCACTCCCCTCCACCTCACAGTCGCAGCGCAAAAAAAAACTCCATGACAGACTTTGTGGATGGAGATGGCCGGATACGATTGGAGCTAGAACACCATCCAGCATTGTGAGATATCTGAACTTTCGTTTGTGTTTGTGTTAGGACACTTCAATATTTAAAACATTTGTATTCAAGATCTTGAGGGCCCTGTCTTCGATTTATCGTTGGAGAATGTTGGTGTTATTAGGTGCTGTATGAAATTATCCGACTCCTACCAGTGACCATATGACAAACATAATGCAACCGCAACTTTTCATATTGGTGGTAACTGCTTTGGAGAGACGGGGCTAGTTGTAGCCAGGGACAAGTTGAAACACTCGGGATAACTCCGCTGTTTCTGCAGACAGCGCTGTAATTGCAATTGTGCATGGGCGCAATCACTGTTCTCCTTTCGGCCGGAAATCGTCGTGATGGTGGGCTGGTAGTGGCCTGAAGCCAGAAAGACACATTTTTATACCAAAAGTAGTGTTATGTCCGTCCAAAAATGTTCGATTACTCCGCAGCTATAAGAGATAACGATTACCCCTACTGCATGAGCAGGCTGCACATATTGACGCCTTATTTGTGGGGAAAACTGGGAGAATCGATCGTTTAGTTTTTTCGGCAGCCTGCTCCGACGTGACGGATCGGTCTTAGGGTAAGTTGGTTAAGCCACCCTGCACCCTGGAGAAAAATAAATGGTGTATCTCAACTCGCCTCGAGAATGCAACAGTTACCATGCAACATTAGATACGTTTCTAGCAGACATCTGGGAGAACATTGGATTCCAAGTCATGTGTATCGTGTGTGGTTCAACTGTCTTTGCTTGGCTTTCTGTGCCGCAGAAATGGCAGTGATTAGGACTGCACAGTTTCTGGTAGTTCAGGTACTATTTTCTAAGAAGATGAACAACCGCGACACATTCTTGTTCCCGGGTCAACTTACCCCGGCACGGGGTGTCTCTTTGTCACACATCTTACATCATGAAAAATAGCTCCCATACAATACAGACTCGCACTTGTAGCCAAAAAGGTTTCCAGAAATGGCAGACAAAGTGATTACCTGCAACCATCTATGAGATATGCGTCCTCAATCTGAATCATGCTGAATTAGTCTTGGTCTCCCCACTACTCTAACCAAGCACCGGTCACCAGAGACCATAATTGGATATTCTATAGGACTTTGAATTCTTGAGGAGCGGGAAGATCAGAGCATGGGAAGAGGAGAGCATGGGAACAGAATATCTTCCAAGAAAATTTTCCCGGACGGACCCAACGAGTATGGCAGGTCCTCCTCCCCGCCCCATCTGCCGATCCAATCTGGGCGCCCCGTGAAATGTCCCCGGCACCCACCTGAAATGTCGTTTTCCAGGACGTTACCCCCTCCCTTCACCGCCACGTTGCAAGCACCAGAACCCCGGCGATAGGATTTGGCGCCCCCAACCCCTTAACAGGTTGTGTAATTCAAAAGTGACGCTTCTCTAGTCTGAGTAGCATGCCCTGCTTCCTCCCTCCATCGGAAATCCTCAATTCGTCTATGTACCAACTCCTGAGTCATCATGGTGCCAAAATTTTGTTGAATCTTATAACTAGAAATCTTTTGCGCTTCGTCTCACGCAGGGGTGGAAAGACTCACCAACTCACCAACCAGGGATAGCGACAGAACCTGAACATTGAAACCATGATGTCCGACAGAATTCAGACCTATTCAGAGACTCTGCCGGGACATGAGCCCGGGACCGGTGACTTAGGAGACTTTGAGGCTATCCACTAAGCCACCAATCCTCCGGAAATAACACAAATAAAGCTCTGTGGCTAGAAGGCATTTGAATGGACACCGATTGTATATTTAGTAATTCCGGCCTTCCCTGGCAAGCCAACCTTCCACATGCCATGCGACAGTCAAAAGTTGCCGCATGCATGGACGATGACAGCTTTTATAATAAACACCCGCAGCTCAAGACAACTGGTACCTCACTTCTCTTGTCGATGCGTTGACTCATTAATTGGTTATTAATTATCAAAATGTAACACAGCGCGCGAGATTTGCCAAGTGCTGGTAGATCAGTTGGTGGATCATTAGACTAAAAAAATAGATGGTTTTAGGTTCGATTCGCGGGCGGGCCACACCTTCATTTTCCGTCATTGACGTTTTTCAGGGTTTGTGGCAGCCTTAACCCTATTTCCGTCAGGCTCCCGGCTACCCCTATTTCCGGCAGGGGGCAATATCGGCCCCTAAGATCTCGTAATCTAACCGGCCGATTTTGAAAATTCAAGTGCTATAGATTCCCCTGACGCTAAACTTTATTTTGAAAAAAGAAAATTTCAAAATTTTGATTTTTAAGGGAAAGTCGTGCAAAATATACAATTTTTGTGTATTTTTTAGATTTTCCATAACCCTTGTCTCTGTTGTACGATTTTCACAAAACTAGTTCAGATTTACAAATAATTGACCCAAAATTTTCTATACTCGAGTTACGCAAAAATTCGAATTCAATGGCAGTTCAGGACCAGGACTATGAGGGAAATATATACAACCTAAAAAGTTTTTGTTACGCGGATTAGAAGCCGTGATATACTGTGGCATCTTTGACACATAAATAAATGAGAAAAAGTGAAAACTCATCAGGGGCGGATGCGTAAGGTAAAACAGTGGGGTAAAATACATACCAACAATATGCGAGTGGTATGCATGAGTATATTAGTCCCTCGACTAGTTGAAATTTATTTCTGATAATTTTACCCTCCCATGGCAGCTCTGGGAAAGGGGGTGACATAGGCGGATCAAGGACTCTCGTCGTGGGGGGGCGGGTGGGGGTGATTGGAAACACATTTTTAATATACAACGATATTGAGTCGCGGCGGTGATACTGGCTGGGAATATGCATTTTGAAAATGTGTAGTGACTGGACACGCCTCTGGTAATCTAGAATTTGGTTATAACTATTTTGAATTTTCATATACCCAATTGTATTCGCCTGGCACGGCTGTAAGCAGTCTTCTCACTTACTAACGTTTAGTCCTTCTTGATAACATTACCCCCATTTTGAACTGCTGTAACCGCCCCTGATGAATACAAATAGTGACAATTGTGAATGCACTATCATCTCACATAAAAAATGATATAATAAAACCATATAACTGGTATCAGGATCAGCAGAGACGGCTTCCTTTTACAAAGAACCCATCGCATACGATAATACTTGGTTTGTGGATAGAACCTCCCCAAAACCCAGCCATAGCTCGCCCCTGGTAAATATATAATATTGACAATTTCAGAAAACCTGCCTGTACTAGTTTTGGAAAAGTCGGAAGTTTCAAGTTCTATCGAAGCCGTTTCGAGATATTCTTGAAACCATGGGGGCAATATTAGCCCCTCCGAAATAGGGTTAAAAGGTGGCAGAACTATGCATATGTGTGACTTTCAGTAAGCCAAATTGCGAATTCAAACATATCATTGCCTGGTTCTTTTGTATATTTTGTGGAAAAGTAAAAGCCTATGTCGCCTCTTTGTGCTTAGTGTATGAACCAGTGATTGTACCTCACGTTGTGAATGGTTTAATGGATTTTATTGCTCTTAGGGCTTGTACCTGTTTTATAGTTTTTCTATTCTTCTGTTTTGAGTCTGTGCCTCTTTGGGCATCTCTCTTCAGGTTCTGTAAAGTCTATACTTTAAAGGTGTACATAATGTTGAATTTTTTATATCTTGTACTTTGTTTTTTATTGGTGTCATCCCGTTGGCAATAATGACGATAAATAAATAATTAAAATAAATAAATGAATTTAAATACCATTTGTCGCATTATGTCAGTAATTGGCTACATTTAAAAGTTAAAGCGACAGCTTTCGGTGTTAGACATTTAGCTGGCGACAGGTTTGACGATTTTTCCTCACCTGGTCTCACGCTCACCGAACGTACGGTGTTTAACCCCAAATCAACGGTATGCACTCGAACATACCTATCCACATCTTTTCCCGCCATCACAGGGTTTCAGCTTGGGTAATCACGTACATTTGCATATCTGCCGCATCACTGGTCTCCGTCTCAGCTCGTCAGCGGAGCAGCTGACTGTGGCCGCTGTTTAAGCAACAGACCCGTCGCTTCCGACGCCAGTGACGACCCTATCCATTAGTCACGGCGTTCTGCCGATGGGGACTGCTGGCGACAGCAGTACACCGGCCCTCCACCCCACTGAGGCGGCGAAAGGTAACTCCCCACCCCGAGCTGGCACGCGAGGGGCGCACAGGCATGCCAAGCCTTCGACGACAGGGGCGTGTTGCTACTACAGACACGTGCTTGGGATTACGCAACGGCGCTTCGTGTTCGTTTATGTTCCTGTCAAGATGGTAGGTGCTTAAGTGTATTAATGGTGACAAGACGCTTCACTGATTTGTCTCTGGCTTGTCAAGAATTTTTTTCAAGTACTATCCTTGGCTCAATATGTAGATATCCATGACGCTATGTGAGTACATAGTTTGTTACATGGTATGCTAGTTTACGGCGTGTTAGAGACGCAGTTCAAAATTACTTCCGCGAAGGGCAACTAGTGCTAGGACAGGTATTAATTAGTAAACGGTCAGATCAGCGATTGAAAAATTCTTCTGGTCCGATTCCGAATTCCTCCAACAGATTCTGTTTGCCTTCGGATATATAACTCCGCACTTTTTCACGTGAGGTATAAGCTGCATTAAAAGCTAGTTTTCCAGCCTTGCTACATTCAGCGACCTAGCCAGGGGAAAGAATTCTTCGTAGAACCACTTTAGCTCAGACTCCACAGGACCGGATGTTTTCAAGGCACGGGCCGGTAAAAGACACCAAATTTGACTGGCCCACGCTTGTTAGTTCAGCCCAGTGCGTGGTGTTTTTATCCGACCTTCGATGCCAAGTGAAATATTTGTACACACACACACGTCTATCAGCTTGACACACGCAGTCTGGCGTCAACGCGCAGTGGATGGGAAGGGGGTCCTAAAGTACCCCCTAAGATCTAAAACAAATCAAGAGTGTTAGAAAAACGTTTGCTTTGGGGTGCGCTCGGACGATGCCGAAATACATTATAGCCAAGCTTTATTTGACTTGGTCAATATCTTCAAGGTCAAAAGAGGTCATAAGTTTCAAATCTGGGCCCCGCTGGAGACCTATTGGGAAATGCCGTGATTATGCGGAAGAAAGCCGGGAATACATTGAAAGCGAATTAACCCTATTTCCGGCAGGGGGTTAATATTGCCCCCTTCAGGTTTTTCAGAATATCTCGAAACGGCTTGCGATAGAACTTTGAAACTTCCTGACTTTTCTAAAACTAGTACAGGCGGTTTTCTGAAATTTTCAATATTATATATTTACCAGGGGCGGGCTATGGCTGGGTTTTTGGGGAGGTTCTATCCACAAACCAAGTATTATCGTATGCGATGGGTTCTTTGTAAAAGGAAGCCGTCTCTGCTGATCCTGATACCGTTATATGGTTTTATTATATCATTTTTATGTGAGATGATAGTGCATTCCAATTATCACTATTTGTATTCATCAGGGGCGGTTACAGCTGTTGAAAATGGGAAATGTTATCAAGAAGGACTAAACGTTAGTAAGTGAAGGCTGCTTACAGCCGTGCCAGGGCGAATACAATTGGGCATATGAAAATTCAAAATAGTTATAACCCAATTCTAGATTACCAGAGGCGTGTCCAGTCACTACACATTTTCAAATGCATATTCCCAGCCAGTATCACCGCCGCGACTCAATATCGTTGTATATTGAAAATGTGTTTCCAATCCCCCACCCCCGCCCCTACGACGAGTCCTTGATCCGCCTATGTACCCCCTTTCCCGAGCTGCCATGGGAGGGTAAAATTATCGAAATAAATTTCAACTAGTCGAGGGACTAATATACTCATGCACCACTCGCTATTGTTGGTTGTATTTCCACTGTTTTACCTTCTGCTCCGCCCTGATGGTTTTTCCTTTTTTATTTATTTATGTGTCAAGATGCCAAGAGTATATCACGGCTTCTAATCCGCGTAACAAAACTTTTAGGTTGTATATTTTCTTAGTCCTGGTCCTGGAACTGCCATTGAATTTCGAATTTTGGTAACTCAAGTTATGAAAATTTTGGGTCAATTATTTGTAAATCTGAACTAGTTTTGTGAAAATCGTCACAGAGACGGGTTATGGAAAATCTAAAAATACACAAAAGTGTTTTTTGCGACCTTTCCTTAAATCAAATTTTGAAATTTTCTTTTCAACTAAGTTTGCTTCGGGTCTTGCACTTTGAATTTTCAAATCGGCCGGTTGATTACGAGATCTTGGGTGGGCCGATATTGCCCTGCCGGAAATAGGGGTGCGGGGCCTCGGAAATGGTTAAGGCTACAGGGGAAAGGTTGGTTAATAAATGTGCACAGAACGCAGGGAATCAAAACTTCAAGCACAGTTTTCTCTGAAAATTCGAGGTCAAAGTCTTCAATGTTACTTACTTATGGCGTAACACTATGGCATATTCCCAATAATGTACAATATAATTGACGCTATATCAGCCTTTGGACGAGAAGTGAGGGTATTGCCTTCAAAAAAGAGCTCTGAACTTGGTCTGTGACCTTGAACTTGACCTTTGACTTTGATCTTGTCATTGAGTAGTCTTAACTATGAATTCATAGCACAACATACGTCATACTGAATACTGCTACCTGACCAGAACACTGGGGTCAACGACATTGACCTGCGACCTTTGCCATTGATTTTTACCTTCATGTGGAATGTTCTTGACATATAATCCAGATTATATGACGTTATTTAGTTAAAAAAAATCATTACAACCCTGAAGCCATAAGACCTAGAACAAAACTAATAACATAAATTTGTTGGCTTAAACCTAAGGCCTCAAATGATATGCGGCATGGCCTTTTATGCTTACATTATAACCTTGATCATAGGTAAAAGTCAACCTAGTCAAATAAAAGTCTTCAAATGTCATTTTGCATGTAATTTAAACCCTTGGGTCATGCTTCTTTATAGACACAAACTTATTCGAAAGCTGTGACCTTTAGTGGTTTGGTGTTGACCTAAACTCAGCATTGATGGAAGCCAGCAATTTTTCGTTTCAAGAGTTTTAAAGGGTTTTTAGAAACTTGATCTAACTATTCCAGGAGCCGAGTTATATCCTGCTTTGGTCAGCCTCGTTTTAGAAGAAAGGAATCACCTTACATGGGCTTAGAAATGACGTCATAACTTGTTGGCCTGTCCTGACCTGCTGTCAATTTTTTATCATAAGGTGTCAAATTAATCACCATAGAGGCCTACAAGGCGACGCACGACCCACTAAAATCGGCTCGGATTTTTTTAAGAATAGAGCTGGTTCGAACGGAACACAGGCATAAGGGTCATTAAAGATCCAAAATGGCACCATTGTCATTTATGACAGCCCAAAGACTGCTCTAGTGCCACTTATATTGTACACTATAGGGAATATGTCGCATTTTTATGCCATAGGTCATTGCCCTTGAATGACCTTGACCTCAAAATATAAGAGAACATTGTTTGGGACTCTTACCTTAGCCCGCTTTTGGTGTATTCCTGTTTTTTCGCATTATCACGGCATTCCCCAGCATGTCTACACAGCTTGACCCCGATTGGAACTTTACGACCTGATTTGACCTTGAAAATATTTAACTATGTCAATGAAACTTTGTCATAAGGTAAATCACCATCGCCCCAACACAACCCCCTAACAGGCGTCTTTCTAACCTTCTTGGTTTGGAAGATCTCAGTGGGCCATTTAGGACTCCCTGCACTGCGCGTTGACGCCAGACCCCTCTCCACTGCGCGTATTAACACCCGCCCCAGTGGGCCTCCGAGCCACCTTCGCCAAGGTGGGGACGGGGGGTGTTCAAACACGCCCACCTTCGAACTCGGCTCCTATACGGGAAAGCAAAAAACGCGAACGCTGGTGGATAACCCATGCAAATCCATGAAGAAATTACATTGGTCACTTTTTGACTCAGGCCAAAATTGAAGTCCTGACAGGTCAAAGAAGGCAGCATAGGGGAGGAGTTTTGGGGGCCTTAATATCTGACAGAGTTGAGTTGGAATCATTTTTAGGCACCATTCGCTTTCTCTCGTTATGGGGAATCGATTTATGTATAATCTAACTATGGTAGGTCAAAACACAAAAATGACCTGACTTGAGGTCAGGTCAAAGTCTCTATTTGATCTAGCATAGTCAATATGCACATCAATCGACTCGCAATAACAATCTAAACGTAATGATACCAGAATTTAAAAAAATTATTGTCATTTCCTGCATCATTATTGACCCAAGTCTGAAAATCTGCATAAGTATCCCAGATGACCTCTCAGAGGTCACAGGTAAAAAATTGCAACACGAACCTAGAAAGGGGCCCAGTATACTAAGACTTGGATAATATATTCTTAGCTGTAACTACACAAATACAGCTCAATTCCCGTGCTACCCAAATTTTCGTGCCGCCGAAAAAAACTCGAGGGGGTGTTCAAAGACCATCACCCCACCGGGGCGAGGGTTAAACTTTAGTTTTGCCTCCCCCTGAGCCTTCGCCAGTCCGAAGTCGACCCCACTAGCAAAAATCCCTTTTGACAGCCGCGATGAGATCCAATAAAAAGCATACGCCCAATATGCGAAAGCATTTCAAGCGTTTTCTGGAACAGCAAACCACAGGCGCAGCATGGCGGTGTAGTCTGAGCTGCTGGTGGTGCATGCTCCGCGGCACAGTACAGCTTGCAGTCCACGAGGTGTCCAGGCCACTGCAGTGCAGTCCAGTGCAGTATAGTCCACTGTTCTAAGCTAAACTGAAAAACTGACATTGTTCTCTTTAGTACTGGGAGTAGACCGATTGCGTCTTCGCTATGGCACAGCACACCATATTACCAAATTTAGGTCGCACCAGAGCAGCAGCTTATCACGTGAAACCTGATAACAGCTGGGCCTGTAGCGCCGTCAAAAAGTCCCTTTGCCTCTTAAATCACTTTTGAATAAGTAGGAAATACATTATACAGGGTGTTCACCTGTTCCGCTTGCCACACTTTTCATGTTTTCTATACCCACCTACTATTGTCAATCTTGGTGAGCAAATACCTTGGGTTTTCCGTATCCGCACATGACCGAGTATCACTGGTCATCAAGAATCCAAGTAGGTATTATGTGCACACAGCGTCTGGGATTAGAGCAGGATGATAGAGTCAAACAAGGTCGCGACTCGATGTCTCACCTCACCTGCCAACCAGCGAGGATAATCCTCCAGGTTTGATGAAAAAATCGCACAGAACTGCAGGGTAGTTTTGGAGTAGACAGATGAGATAGTAGACGAAGCTGAGACAGCTGAGATAGCCGTTATCAAACAGCTGGTCAGAGACGAAGCTCTTAAACAGGAGTCTGCAGACGCACGTCACTGCCGTCTAAAATAGAAAAAAATTCCAGCTGGGATTATAAGTTTCACTTGCTGAAAGGGTCTGTATCACACTAGCCAAATCCTGAAAAATGACCACGTGCCGCTGAACCTAAGCCAAGCCAGTTATTTGTTAATAAGTCCTGCGAAGACTCGAAGTTCGTGACTTCAGATGACAGGGAATGTGCTTCACGTCTCCTATGATAAAATCGTCAAATCATGACTGAACAAGGAACTCAAGGTCGCCCCGTCTTCATTGCGAGATGATTAAAAATCTTCAACAACACTTGCCTCGGAAGAACAAGTTGTTATCCCATTAGCTCCTGTTGTGATGGAACGTGATAACTTATATCACTAAACACTCAATGAAGCACTCGAAGATGCATGACGCCGGACGAGGAAATTGTTAACAAACGCAACGATTTCGGTCAGTTATTCCAACCACCCACTAAAATGAGCCGACCGTCGTTCGGGGAAGGCCTTCGGCGGCGGGGTTGTTAGTGCGAAGTGTTCCGAGAGCTGACCCCTGATTCAGTTGACCTTGCCGTGCCCCCTGACTCTGGCTGGCGGCCGCAGGTCCCGGCCCGTGCCGCTGGCTCGGTTAAACACCCGTCCGCCGACAGGCGCCTCCTTCAGTGAAAGCTGACACATCTACTGGGTATTCAATGTCCTTGACGACCTTTTCACGGACCCAACCGGCCTCAATTTCCCCTCTTTCCTTCTCTTCAGAGTCTAATGGATAGCTGCTTTACCTCAGCCTGTGGGATGCATGTGTTCGGGATCAGCAATCCATCCAGTGATGCATAACTTCTGGAATATCCCTACGGCTGCTACGAAAGTCTTATTTACAGCGTCATAAGTCATGGGCCCTTGGATTGACCCATTGCACTGAAGGGACGAGACCCCTTTCTGGAGCATAGGAAATAATACTTTGATGTAAAATAATAAAATGAAGTTATTCAATTCCCACTTCACGATTTCCTTTCTTCTCCAAAACACACATATCATCACTTGTATCTTAGAATGTTAGCAGACTTAACCCTCGCCCCACCAAGGCCATCGATGCCCCCTTAAGGTTTTTGCGGGATAGCAGAAAAAAGACGAGACGGAGCACCACGGTTGAGGGTTCTATCTCTAACCCTATCATTTTCTCACTATTCCTTAAATGTTTTACCCCAGGTCACCCAAGGTCAGGTCATCAGGTGAGGTCAACCAAGGTCACCTCACTTCAACTTCTGAGTTCTATTGGAGCTACATTTCTTAGTAGATTGATTTGAAGCTTCCTACACTTCATGAACTTTTAGGTTATACATCATGTATATCCGGGATTTCTCGATTTTGTGACCTGAGGTCAGGTCACGAGGTGACGTCTCCCTTTGACAAAGCATGGGGAAAGCTTTCTTTTAATCTAAAAGTCACAAAAACGATTGAAAATGCTCGGCTTCGTCAGAAAAGCGTTCTTGAACAACCTTTCACGGATTCCAGAGGCCATATTTGCCCTTTGACCTCTCCAAGGTCATCCAAGGTCACCAGGGGTCAAAACAGTATTTTGACCACAACTTTTGACCTATATAAGCTAGAGCGCTGAATCAAACACCATCGTGTATGTCTCGTCACTGGCTTTTGTTTGATATACAGCAAGATTACTTCCTGACCTTTCGTGAGCTCAGGTCATCTTAGGTCACGAGGTGACCTCTGGAGGTCAAACCACTGGCGGGAGGTCATTACGTTCAACATAGCGGGAAAAGGTCGGACATTTTCCTATCCAATGTACTTTACCACATCTTTAACCCTATTTCCGTCAGGCTCCCGGCTACCCCTATTTCCGGGGGGGCAATATCGGCCCCTAAGATTCGTAATCTAACCGGCCGATTTTGAAAATTCAGTGCCATGATTCCTCTGCTGCTAAACTTTATTTTGAAAAAGAAAATTTAAATTTTCATTTTTAGGAGGTCGTGCAAAATATACAATTTTTGTGTATTTTTAGATTTTCCATAACCCTTGCCTCTTAGTACGATTTTCACAAAACTAGTTCGATTTACAATAATTGACCAAAAATTTTCATATACTCGAGCTACGCAAAATTCAAATTCAATGGCAGTTCCGGACCAGGACTATGAGGGAAATATATACAACCTAAAAGTTTTTGTTACGCGGATTGAAGCGGTCATATACTGCTTGGCATCTTTGACACATAAATAAATGAGAAAAAGTGAAAACTCATCGGGGCGGATGCGTAGGTAAAACAGTGGTAAAATGCATACCAACAATATGGAATGGTATGCATGAGTATATTAGTCCCTTGACTAGTTGAAATTTAATTTCTGATAATTTTTACCCTCCTGGCAGCTCTGGGAAAGGGGGTGACATAGGCGGATCAGGACTCGTCGTGGGGTGGTGGGGGTGATTGAAACACATTTTCAATATACAACGATATTGAGTCGCGGGTGATACTGGCTGGGAATATACATTTTGAAAATGTGTAGTGACTGACACGCCTCTGGTAATCTAGAATTTGTTATAACTATTTTGAATTCTCTATAAATTTATTGCCTGGCACGGTGTAGCAGTCTTCTCACTTACTAACGTTTAGTCCTTCTTGATAACATTCCCCATTTTGAACTGCTGTAACCGCCCCTGATGAATACAAATAGTGACAAGTGATGCACTATATCTCACATAAAAATGATATAATAAAACCATTAACTGGTATCGGATCGCGAGACGGCTTCCTTTACAAAACCCATCGCATACGATAATACTTGGTTTGTGATAGAACCTCCCAAAACCCAGCCATAGCTCCGCCCCTGGTAAATATATAATCTTGAAAATTTCGAAAACCTGCCTGTACTAGTTTTAGGAAAGTGAAGTTTAAGTTCTATCGCAAGCCGTTTCGAGATATTCTCAAAAACCTGAAGGGGGCAAATTACCCCCGCCAATGGTTAATAGCTCTAATGGCACAAGAGTTATGTCCAGTTTGCTTAAGCATTGCACATTTGAGTGAAAATAGCCGATCTTGACCTAATTTGACCTCTGGAGGTCAAACCATTGACCTGAGCGCTAAAACATTGTGAAGTAATTTCTTATTGAATTCACGCAAACTTTCTAATACACTTTGCGGATTTGCGGTAACGGCCATACTTTCGGAGTTAGAGGGGGCCATCGATGGCCCCCGGTGGGGTGAAGGTGGCGCCGGACCCCTGGTGGGGCGTGGGTTAAACCGTAAGCAGTTACGGGATGAAATACTATTTTATAAGTTTTAGTTCGATAAAACCTATGTATGCCAGGTGCTGACTTAGTCGCACTGGTTGTTTCCATGCTGTATTGAACGCTGGCCTTCCGGAATAGAATCAACGCCTTTGGGAATTGGAACAGGGGTTGAAATCTCGACCAATCAAATTATTGCAACCATTTCTGAGGAACTTCCCAGTGCTTTCTAACGGCACGGTGGCAGATATTTACTAGGGGTTATTTCGTTATTCGTTCTGGTCTGAAATCAGTATGGGAAACTTAACCCTATTCCTATCATGGGGGCGTATTCTGCCCATCCTTCATGTTTTTTCAGGATATCTCCAAAACGGTTGGTGATATACTTTTGAAGCCTTCTGAGCGTTTATTAAACGAAATTGTACAGAGCTTGTGGACGTTTTGAGATGATATCTTTACCAGGGGAGCAGCCATATCTCTGTATTTAGAGACATTCCATTCGCCAACTGAGAATTATCGTATACGGTGACTTCTTCGTACAACAAAGCCGTCAGTAACAATGTTGAGAGCAGTTAGAATGTTTGAATATTACGACTGAAATGTAAAGTGATAGCTAATTTACGTTTTCATCCATTTTGAAAGAGGCGGTTCCAGCAACCAAAATGGAGATTTATTATCTAAGTTGGATTATAATCTTTCCGAGTGAGTAGATTTTTTACAAGGCAGCCGGAAGGAACAAAAGTAACCAAACAATACTCTAAATTGCATATTAACTGATAATAAGTTGTCGTAGGCGTACTCAGCTACTATCATTAGAGGGTTTCACGTATCTGCAAACGCATTTTAGTACACTAACGACAATGAATGATATAAACATTTTGAGCATGCACTAGGTTCCAAAACCGGAAAGGGAAAACAAGAAGACAGAATCATTCGGAATCATCTGGGGTTACGCATGGGCATATAGAATGTTACCTATATTTCTGTATTTAAAATGATGATATAGTCGGGCAATATTAAAAGTATAAATAGCCGAGGAACCCACGTGCAAGGTTTTTAGACATTGGAACATGCATCTTGCCCCACTATTTTGTTTTCCTGTCCGCCTCTGAAGATGTTGTCACATTGCACCATTTATATGGATTTCCACAACGTTACCCAGCATCTGACGCTAGCAAATCTATGCAAAAAAGTGGTGAATGTAGCATTACCATTCAGAGTAAATATATTTCACCATACATTTCGTGGTCCTGAATCCACCGTTGAATTTTAAATTTTCACGCATCTGAAGGTCATGAGAATTTCGGATGGACGTTTTGTCAAAACGTAGTAGTTTCGTTGCTGAAAATTAAATAGCTGGGCCCAAACGGCACAACAGGGCCAATAATTATGGAAAATATAAAAAAACAGTTCGATGTATATTTTACACCTCTCTGCCCACACTATCTTCAAAATTCTCAACATCTTCTAAACAAAGCCCAGCGTGAGGCGAATCGATCCCTAATTTATCGGATAAGTACATATATTTGGAGATCTTATCCTTATCTTATATGCGGAGTGGAATCCCCCACTCCCTGACAGGAAGAGGAATTCCCCACTCCCTGAGAGGAAGAGGGGTAGCCAGGAGGCTCACAGGAATAGGGTTAAGCAGAACATATTTGCATGTGGTTTCCCAATGCTCCCTACAATTATACTATTTCGGCTTAACTCCCGCCCCGGTGGGGGGTTGTTTGAACACTGCCCTCGGTTTTTTTTCGGCGGAACGGAAAAACGGCTGCGCGAGAAGCCGCCGTACTTGGCTTACCTTATCGTTGATCCATTCCGCAGCTTTAGAAAAATTAATTTTTGGTCATCTTAGGTCAGGTCACCAGTGCAGGTCAAGTGACTTCACCTCCAAAAATGTTTAAGGTGGCATAAGTAAAAAGGTGAGTCTACCGAATTGAAACTTATAAACACAATGGTCTACCGTGTACTACAACATATATTCCGGGATTTTTAATATCCATGACCTAAGGTCAGGTACGGATCATGAGCTCTCCATTGGAAATGCATGGGGAAAACAGGAACCGAGCTGTATTTACGTGGATACCGTTGAAAATTCCTTCATATTCTCCAAATCGTAGTATCCCGGGCCTCTTTAAAGGTTCATGTTCCAAACTGTTTTACCTGTGACCTCATAGAGGTCATTTGGGTTACTTCAGCAGATTTGCAGACTTTGGGTCAATAACTTAGTTCTTAGAGGAGCATTGTTCATTGTTCAAAGGTCACGGGCCTTCGTTACTCTCGCATAAATGATTTCCGTGACCCAAAATGGGGCCAGGGCCCATTATTTGGGAATCACTGCACTGGTTCCCAAATAGACCATATGGTCTATAAGAGCCCCTTTCCCATAGCTGAGGCAACTTCGTCAACATGGAGGATCGGGAGGGTTTAGTCTAATATTTAGGAGGGGAGCATAAATCCCACTGCAGCCAAGCTGGATAGTACGGTAGAACCACACACTTTCATGACAGCCCCACGCCAGCAAAAGAAGTGCGAGGCTTCTTGGAACCGTTATACCATGAACAAAACCATGCAGTAATGCATCCACATCCGCAAATGTAGCGCTAAAATACCTCCCCAACTGAGCAGCGTTGTAGATTAAGCTCTAACACCGGGATAAGCTTCATAAGCGACTAAGAAGAGTCGGGCAGCTGGCTACAGCCGCCTCCTCCCCTGCTGGGCTATTGTGCACTGAGGGCCGGTGGCACTCCCCTGTGACGTCACTGGCACATTGATGCGTGACTTCTCGCCCCTCACTGTGCGCGTCGGGGCGGCGGCGGACGCCGACGCAGGTGGTGGGTGCCTGATGGCGCACGCTCACCTTGAACTCGTGGCTTTCTAATCGACTGTCTTCTTCTCAGCCGCTCCGGGAAAGAAAGAGCGGCCAACATTGGAATGGGGGAAATATGTTTGAAGCAGGAGCCTTATGTGTTGAGCAGGTGATTGATATTTGCAAGCTCACTTAATTCGATCGGCATGCGGCACTTTTGCTGAAGGAAGTGCGATCAGTTGGGATCATATTTGTAATTGAGAATAATCAATCGTCATTCACGACTGAACTGTACGGACAGCCAATAAATCAGGACCGAAGAAATACCACTCAATAATAAATAATAATTGTTGGGGTTTAACGACGCACCAACTGCCAGGGTCATACGGCGTCGCCAACTCTCACCCTGTTGGAAGGGATTTTGGGGATCAGATCGACTTATTCAGAGGCTCCGCCGGGACTTAAACCCGGGACCGATGGCTTAGAAGACAAGAGTGCTATCCACTAAGCCACCTCATCCCCAAATACCACTCATTTTTATATTATATATATATATATATATATATATATATATATATATATATATATATATATATATATATATATATATAACCGAACACTGGTTACGCAAAAACAAGTCAAAACTACAGCACAAACTCTTGAAAGAAAACACCAAAATCATCGACACAAGCAAATACCACTACCGGCTATTCATAAATAAAAGTAGCAGTTCACATCAACAGATACAGACCACCACTAAACATTCTGAAGCACCTCCACTAACATTTCCCTGGCGCTCTAGGGTATATGAGAATATGTGTTTACACCTGATTTGTTATACCTGAAATGTGTTCGCCAAACTAAAAGTATTTTTGAATAGTATGCCACGAAACAAATGTAAGAAATAGCTATTTTTAAAATGACCTTAGAAATCAGCAACTGCGCCACCCAGCACAACTTTTGTAGCCGTGATAATAATTGTTTAAAATACAATTGGAACGCGCCGGAAAATGGAATTTAAGTGATCATCAGATAATCATTAGACAAAGTACCAGATTCAGCTAAAAATACATTTAATCATATTCAAAAACTTAACCGGTAACATTCAAAAGCCTAACACCCAGTGCTGTTCAACGACACCTGCTTAAAAGAAAATGTATCGCAAAATTACACCAAATATATTTAATAAATATATATATATATATATATATATATATATATAACTGAGTATTAGTGAACTGCGGTAGCCGATTGTTTTGCCCTACCATGTACCATACCATACATGTGCCCTACCATACATGCCTTCTCCGATCCCGAGATTCCTTACGTAAGCGCCTACTTGAGACTTAAGAATGCAACAAGGGAAGAGTCAACTATAAAACTGTCATGGTGCAAATGCACAGGACATTGGAGATGTCTGAAAGCGAGCTTCTGCGATGCTCCGGGACTAAAACTGGGCCCCTCAGCGCGTCGTGCCTGTGCTTCGCGCATAATTGCTTGGAACATTTTCTTGAGCATGATTAAAAATGGGAGATAAGATATGAGGTAAAATACCAGCCGGGTGCTCATACCATATACAAAATCAATATATGTTATCACTCTGAGATGATCACGACTGAAAAGTGAACATGTTTAACCCTCGCCCCACCGGGGGGACCATCGATAGCCCCCTGTTTTTTTTCGAATAGCCGGAAAACACCTAGACGCAGCAGCACGGGCGAGAGGTCCACCTCTCATCCCATCATTTTCCAACCATCCCTAATTTTTTATCACGGGTCACACTGGGTCAGGTCAGCAGGCGAGGCCAAACAAGGTAACCTCACTTCAACGTTTGAGCTCTACCATAGCTACATTTCTGAGCCTATATATTTGAAACTTTCTACACTTGATGACCCCTCCAGGATCTACAAAATTTATATCAAGGATTTTTGGATTTGGTGAACTGAGGTCAGTTTAAGAGGTGACCTCTTCTGTTGCAAAAGCACGTGTAAAAGCTGCCTTATGATCTAAAACTGACAAAAATAATTGCGAATAAGCAGATTTCATAGAAAAACATTTTTGGTCACCCTTTTATGGATTCCAGGGGCGACATTTTTCTTTTGACTTATTTGAGGTCATCACAGGTCACCAGGGATCAAAACAGCATTTTGACGATAACTGTTGACCTAATCAAGCTAGAGCGCTGAATTAAAGCCATCGTGTATGTCTCATCATTGGCTTTCATTTGATATCCGGCAAGATCACGCTGTGACCTTTACGTGACCTCGGGTCATACTAGGTCAAGAAGTGCCCTAAGACCTAAGGGGTGGCGTTGGTACTAATATGGTTTTAGTTAAGATCTAGGCTTGCAGCATTCCATTTGAATTCCTCATTTCAACATTCCATTTTATTCGAGTTTTGTGGCTAGTCGTGTTGATATGTGCTGATCACTAGTATAAGCTAAAGAGACAGCGGCTGAAGGTCAGGGCTGTTCCTGGCATGTTCAGACATATTCCTGTGCACTGTACACATTTTTCACCGTGTGAAATATAAAAGCTGATTACCGGAATCTATGAAAAATATCACTTCATTAAATCAAAGCATACGTCGTCTTTGGCTGGAATGGAACAATGCGGTCGCCCGTTTCCTATCGAAAGCGGGGCAGGGATGGGGGTCGCCAGTGTGAGGTCCATCCCCACAGTAAAAATCCGTGACGACGCCACTGGGTGAAGATAATGATGACATAGTGGCTAACGTACCGGCTTTCTGCGCAGCCGAACCTGGTTCAAATCGCGGTGAGTTTCCTGAGCAAAGTGTAGTTTGATTCTCCGGAATATCTTTAAACAGGAGTGTTGTTGTTGGTGATGCCATATGATCCCAGCAGCTGGTCCGTTATTGATATACCAAAATTATTAAGCTGTTGACTACTTGCTGTGGTCCCTCACACCGTAAACAGGAAGCAGATATGCCTCCCATTTGTGGTATCAAAGGTAAATGGATGGTTAATGCTTCGATTTGATGCGATGGATGAGTGCCCTCGTCCTCCGTGCGCTCGGTACCGTCACACTCTTCAAGGCTGACTCCACGCGGTGTGATGTCGCCTCTCCCGCGGACAGAGCCAGTCATGCGTACAGTCCCGTCATTCGACTCTTCCATGCTCGCAATGAGTAGGTCTCTATTTACCATAGGCAGGTCCAGGATTTCCAATTGGGAGGGTCGGGGCGCGGCCATCTAGACCAGACAGGCGCCACTTTTGGGCACCAAACCTTGTCACGGAGGCGCCGATGCTCGCATCCTGGGGAGGAGGTGGGAGGTGGGGGAGGGAAGCAGCATATCAGGGGCGCCATCAACCTTTCAGGGGCGCCGTGGCCATTTCAGGTGGCGCCGAGTGTCAGCCGGAGGGGGGACACCTGTCCCTCCCACGATCCGCCGATAGTATCTACATATTTTACCACGCACGATTTTTTCCATTCTCATGTGACTCCCCTTTCTTTAGAGTTAGATAAAAGGTCATGTTCCGATCGGATACTTTTTGGTTGAGGAGATGGGAGGGAGAGGTAGTAGGACTTTCCAAGGGCTTCTTTTTTAAGCCTTTAAAGTTTTTGAAGACACTGAAGGTACCGTTAAACACCAGCATGCACGTGAGCTCTGTCACGGCATCTCCGTTAAAGAACTTGTATACTTTATGGTCTCTTGCATGCAACTTCTGTGTTATCCGCTGAATACTTGGAAGTGAAAATCATTACTTTAAAAATAACTGTTGCGAATAGAGCTAGATTCAGCATTTTGCTTGAGATCTGTGTTCCCTGATTCTGTACATTTTTGCTTAGGTTCATTGGCTGCCTGTATGGGTCATATATCTAATAGGAACATGACAGCACTGGATATAAAGTATTGTATAAGATATCTGCCTGGTTCTAAATATATATATATATATATATATATAATATTAGATCTATATATAGATATATATATAATATATATATATGATATTAGATATATATATATATATATATATATATAATATTAAAATATATATATATATAGCTATTGCAAATAACGAGCCAATATATTTCGCCGCTGGGATATTATCACAACTTATCTGTGGATATATCTAAATTATTTTTTGTTTATATTTTGTACACGTTGTATTTGGTCGAACCGGAACCATTCGGTCATCAGTCATTTTTTTAATCCAGCCTCCTCATTCAAATGTGAAAAGATCAATCGAAGGCGGATACAGGACCGCCAATCGGAGGAGAAGGGCACATGTCGGAATGTGCCATCCGAACCAGGGAGGGGAAGGGGTGCCACTTTTGGACGGCAAAACTTATCAGGCGGACGCCAAATTATATCACAGGCGCGCCAATGTTTGCATCATAGCGAGGGGTGGGAAGGCACAGTGTGCACAGTGGGAGCGAGGGCACAATGACAATTTCAGGGAACGTTGTGGGCCGATAGGGGGAAAATGACCCCTAGGCTCTCCCCCTGGGTCCACTTATGGGATCAATACAGGAATTATGATTCGCCGGATGTAATTCCACTAGATTATAGTGCGAAAATGCCATCGCAACACCCATTTGATTCAAATTCGTGTGCTGTCTTATCCATCAATCTGCTCCACTTCCCATTTGTGCACATCATTTTATCCTTGGGCTATGACAGATCAAAAGATCGCCAGGGCATGTTAACAAAAGATGAGGGCATGTTAACAACCGCCCCGGTGGGCTTTCGAGCCACCTTCGCCCTGGTGCGGGAGGCTCAAACAGCCCTCCCTCGAACTCGGCTGCTGTGCGTGATAGGGAAAAAATACAAGCACTAGTAGATAGACCACGAAAATTTATGAAGAAACTACTTTGATCACTTTTTGGCTCAGATCAATATTGAGGTCATGACAGGTCAAAGAAGGTGGCATGTTAGAGATAAATTGTCGGGCTCCAGCGTATGACAGAGTTGCGTTAGAGTCATTTTTAGGCACCATTCGCTTCCTCTTGTTGCGGCAAATCTAATGATGTATAACATAACCGTACTAGGTCAAAACATAAAGTGACCTCACCGAATGTCAGGTCAATATCACCATCTCGCCTAGCACAGTCAACACACATATCAATCGATTTGTAATATCAATACAAACGTAATGCTATTGAAATAAAGGTTTTATCATCCTTTGTTGCAAAGTTACTGACCCAAGTCTAAAAACCTGCTCAAGTAGCCCCAGATAACCTCTCAGAGGTCACAGGTCCAAACTTGCAATTTTGAATTTTCGACATGTAGACCGCATTTTCCCACCGCATCTTTTATTTTATGCTCGGCACCTTAGCGCAAAACCAGCTTTCGGGCACTGTCTAAATTAGCATGGTAGCCATTTGAAGACGTGACCTCCTGGCCTTATACAGTTTCAACTCCTGGTGAAAGTAATGGCTGTTTACTGTTTTTTGAAAGCTGGCATGAGTCAATGGAGGAAACCATCACACTTCGAATAGAATTACCGCACTCAATGTGCCAATATATTGTCATCGATTGGCATGCCGAAAAACCTATTCGGAAATCGTTCCAGTCATATTACAGGCAAAAAAACATTTGACTACCATCATGCAATTGATCCATTTATGTCGTATGATGTTCGGAATTGATAGACCACTATATAAACCAGTTATTGTCTCCCAAAATTTGTTTTCATATACCCAAGGCAATTTTTACCTATCTCTAAACATTTCTCAATAGATCACTGTTTATTATCACTCTACACATTTGCCCCTCAACGCCTTTCCGGAAATACAAATATCCGAAAAAGGTTGTTAGGTACGCTGTATCCAATATACGTCTGCCCGTCCGCGTCCACGAAGGCTGGTCCGGTCGTTCATAGTTCTTTGTCCGTGATTCATTCGTGACTCCACCGAGGAAAACGAGGTCGTGGCGTGCCACCCTTCCGGGTAGCGTGGCTGGCGTGAGAAACTAGATCCATCAGCCGGCCGGCTCGGTTGATAACAGCTAGCAGCTTCAGGTCATATCAATCTCCTTAAAATAGTATATTGATGATTGATTATCTGGCCAGCTGACGTTTGAGAAACGGAGCAATGCCTATTTTGCTGTATTCCAATTAAACACCGCTCGGGGTGACTATTTTGATTTGACAGGAACACAGAAATGTTCTAGAAGGACTGTGGGTGCTATTGCACATATTGTGCAATGAAATGCCACCGGTGTTTCTGCGCCGAGGGAGCACCCTGGTGATTGTATGCAGCGGGGGTGGGCAAACTCGTTCCCGAGCTCCTAACAGCCACAGAGCAGGGCCAAATTTGTCAAATCCTCGCTCTCACTCTATTGTGTCTGGCACTTATTACGAGCACTTCGCACAGCGAAATAACGTGTACAACATTCGATTAGTGATGGTAACTGACAAAAGCCCAAATGATTCCAATGCAATGCTCAACATTTTGCTAGCCAGTGACTTCGGAATTCACCTAAAACTGTTCAAGGCCACATTAAAATTGTTCTAAGCTTTTTAGAGTCAACAAGATATAATGAGCCAGCAGGTTCTATAAGGCGATCGCTGCAGGGTAGAACGAATGGCCAATCGCAGGCCTGAAACATATACAATGCAAATTGAAAGCGAGCGGTTCAGTATCACAATGTCAGTCGAGGTCAAAACACTGCAAGAGTGTGATTTATGACTGACAGGCGATGATCCGAAATGGCCTCCTTCAACTTTGACGGCCCATAATTTTTACTGAATGGGGCCTGTTTGTTTCCCAACGTTTTACCATGAGAATACGAGCAGCCTACGTATCAGATCCTGAAGGCAAATCGACGCAGGTTTGTCCAGCATCGATTCCGAAACATTCCGCAAACATGAGAGGGCAGTTGGAATTTACCCCTCCATTTTGCGGCGTTGCCGTTTGCTTTAAATCGTTTAGATCTCTAACTGGATATAACCTGCTCAACATCATTTAAATGTTCCCATTCGCCACCTTTTTCCAACAGGAAAAGTGCAAGCTCGTGCTAGCAAGCACATCAAGAGAGTGCATAAATTGGCCCCGATAGTAATCTAAACTGGTTGAGGATCCATTTGACAGAACGATACAGGTAAAGGAACACACTGACAAGTTGGATATTAAATATATATATTCAAAAGCAAGCACACGGACGCGTTTCGTAACTTCTTCAGCGTGTGTTTGAAGGGTAGAATTATCCGTTGACGCATGAAGGTTTCTGTAAACTCACGCGGGCTAAACGTGGATAATATTTGCCAATATTTTTGATATTGCGAAATCTCCTCTCTTGGAATTTAGATTTTCTTTTTGTTCAATTAGGGCCGACTCCAAAAACTTTCTTCTATTCTTTGGTAGACCTCTGTGGAGAATTTCTGCATTTTTCCAGTTTGGTAAGTGGTCAAATTGTTCGGAGTGTATTACAAATGAACTCGTGGTTTTATGATTTCTAAGGTCTGATTTGTGTTCGTTAATTCGTTTTTGCAGGCCGCGATACGTCTCCCCGTAGTAGAATCTTGTGCAGTTTTGACATGGAATTTTGTAGACGATGCTGTTCTCATTGCTGTTTTTCGAATCTTGCTTCTTTTTGATAAGGTCTCCTATTTTTAAGCCTGTGCTTGCAATAAACCTAATCTCTGCTTGTTTAAGTGTCCTTTCTAGTATTCCGTGTTGAGATATTTTCGGTCCTACAATAGTTCTCAGTGGCGTTGCTCTTGTTTTTCTTGAGTTTCTAATCTTTTTGCCTTCAAAAGACACCTCACGATAAATGCTTTAGGGTATTTTAGTTTACGAAACGACGAGAAAATGTGATTGATCTCCTCTTCGAGGTATTCGTTGCTACACACACGGAGTGCACGGAGGAAAAACCCAATGATTACTCCGGATTTTACTCGCTCACTATGGGCAGAAAAATAATGTATGAAATCCTCAGAGTTGGTTGGCTTTCTGTATACTTTGAATTTCACTTCGTTGTCAGTCCTCAGAATCTCTACGTCCAGAAAAGGTATTCTGTTGTCTTGCTCAGTTTCGATCGTAAACTGGATGGAAGGCTCTACATTGTTCATCTGAACCAGTTTGTCTTCCAAATTCATTTCCTCTGGCACTAGAACAAAAATGTCGTCTATATATCTTAGCCATACTGTGTCAGGTCCCATAATCCCTTCGAAGTGTTGCTCTTCGAGCGTTTCCATGAATAAGCAAGCAGCCACGGGACTCAGAGGAGAACCCATGGCCAGGCCGTTAACTTGAGCATACTCCTCGTCCTCGAAAGCAAATGCTTGAAAATCTAGGCATAGTTCAACTAGATTGATGAACTGAGCTTTTGGCACAGGGAACTCTTCAGATGGAATTTGTTTGATGGCACGTTTTATCGCTTGCGTTGCTCCTTGAACCGGTACATTACATTGAACCGGTACATTTGCTCCTTGAACCGGTTCAAGGAGCAACGCAAGCGATAAAACGTGCCATCAAACAAATTCCATCTGAAGAGTTCCCTGTGCCAAAAGCTCAGTTCATCAATCTAGTTGAACTATGCCTAGATTTTCAAGCATTTGCTTTCGAGGACGAGGAGTATGCTCAAGTTAACGGCCTGGCCATGGGTTCTCCTCTGAGTCCCGTGGCTGCTTGCTTATTCATGGAAACGCTCGAAGAGCAACACTTCGAAGGGATTATGGGACCTGACACAGTATGGCTAAGATATATAGACGACATTTTTGTTCTAGTGCCAGAGGAAATGAATTTGGAAGACAAACTGGTTCAGATGAACAATGTAGAGCCTTCCATCCAGTTTACGATCGAAACTGAGCAAGACAACAGAATACCTTTTCTGGACGTAGAGATTCTGAGGACTGACAACGAAGTGAAATTCAAAGTATACAGAAAGCCAACCAACTCTGAGGATTTCATACATTATTTTTCTGCCCATAGTGAGCGAGTAAAATCCGGAGTAATCATTGGGTTTTTCCTCCGTGCACTCCGTGTGTGTAGCAACGAATACCTCGAAGAGGAGATCAATCACATTTTCTCGTCGTTTCGTAAACTAAAATACCCTAAAGCATTTATCGTGAGGTGTCTTTTGAAGGCAAAAAGATTAGAAACTCAAGAAAAACAAGAGCAACGCCACTGAGAACTATTGTAGGACCGAAAATATCTCAACACGGAATACTAGAAAGGACACTTAAACAAGCAGAGATTAGGTTTATTGCAAGCACAGGCTTAAAAATAGGAGACCTTATCAAAAAGAAGCAAGATTCGAAAAACAGCAATGAGAACAGCATCGTCTACAAAATTCCATGTCAAAACTGCACAAGATTCTACTACGGGGAGACGTATCGCGGCCTGCAAAAACGAATTAACGAACACAAATCAGACCTTAGAAATCATAAAACCACGAGTTCATTTGTAATACACTCCGAACAATTTGACCACTTACCAAACTGGAAAAATGCAGAAATTCTCCACAGAGGTCTACCAAAGAATAGAAGAAAGTTTTTGGAGTCGGCCCTAATTGAACAAAAAGAAAATCTAAATTCCAAGAGAGGAGATT
Organism: Lepas anatifera; assembly: GCA_034440635.1. Taxonomy (NCBI): domain Eukaryota; kingdom Metazoa; phylum Arthropoda; class Thecostraca; family Lepadidae; genus Lepas; species Lepas anatifera. The sequence continues at coordinate 870,826 of JAOTON010000333.1, forward strand.
TCGCAATATCAAAAATATTGGCAAATATTATCCACGTTTAGCCCGCGTGAGTTTACAGAAACCTTCATGCGTCAACGGATAATTCTACCCTTCAAACACACGCTGAAGAAGTTACGAAACGCGTCCGTGTGCTTGCTTTTGAATATATATATTTAATATCCAACTTGTCAGTGTGTTCCTTTACCTGAATCTAAACTGGATTTTCCTTTTGCAATGTCATCCATATATACTTACTAATAGTCAACACACCGCATAAAATAATTGTAATTTTGTAATTTCTTATCATTTCCAAGCATTATAGGGAGACGATTCTGCACAGATTTAAGGCTCCAAAAGTGCTTTATTCATTTTTTGGGGTTCGGCACGAGGGGTTCCAGAACATGAAAGCTGAGGCAACTGCGTCATTGCAGTTACCCCAGATTTTATTTTCCTAATCCCGAAACCACATACGAAAAATTTGCCCATACAGCCGGTACGACTTCAGAGGGAGCCGATCAAACTGCAGGAGGTATTTCTGCAGGACTAACCGATAGCACTGTCTTCATCGAAGACCCAAACAAGGCCATGGAGAAATAACGTAGTCGAATCGAGCGTTATGTATCTACTTCGAGGCTTCTACGCTTTGAGTAAACAGGAAATTCCAGTTAATATTCAAAGTGAGACGACATTGCCCGTGATAATATGAGAAACTCAACTAGCGTGATTTGTTTCACAATTTAATATCTACACTTTTCCAGTCATATTCTCATTCATATTGTGCGGAAAAATTATTCTAGGAGGAATTTTGTATCTCGCGGTAAAAATTGGCCTGCGTTGAGGAAAATACAATTGAACTGAGCTCTGGATTCAGCCGGGGGGTTGCCCCCGGCCGACAAAATTATTGCGATACATTGCGATGGCAACTAATTTGTGCATTATGAGCATATTTTTGGGAATAGACAACGCACCAGCTGCTAAGCTCGATGACATCGCAGCAGGAGAAAGACAGAAAACGAGGCCTGAGCTAGGGCAGAGCGCCAAGTCCTGCCTCTGGGTGGGCTCGAACCCACGGCACTCTGGACTTACAGAATGTCATGGGCTGATCTGAGCACGCAGGCTACAAAAACTGCAACACCCACACCCCATTTCGCAATTTTGTTTATATGATATGAGAAATAAGTTGTGTTCCAATAGCTTTGTAAGTCACATCATGCTGAAAAGGCACCCAAATCTATAGATTAAATTATAATCTATAGATATTAATACATATATATATATATATATATATCTTTAACTTTTCTTTTCTTATCGTCCGCTTTTATGGCATTTCAAGTGCCACATATGCAGGGGTGGAAAAACCACCAAATCTCCAACCAAAGTTACCGGCGAACAATGAACATTTCAACAATGAAATGCAGCAGAAAATACCTATGGGAAATCCGAATCAATCTGGAGACTGGAGATTCCAATAAAATCAGAACCTCCAGCAAAACTGAAAACTTACAGGGTGACTACCATGATTAACTAGAATAGATAACGAGATCTCGTCCATTTATTTTCATTCAGGGGTGAGGTTTCAAGAAACCAGACGTTGCCCCACGAAACATTTCATTGAGAATCTTCCACAATTTTAGCCGTTTCCCTTCCCTCAATCAAGCCATGGATATATTCTCATCCTCACTTTATTCGTGTCTTCAAGATTTCAACATTTCAGACTCACCTGAATATAAAATATAGTTCCTTGGCACGGAAGCATCTGAATGGACGTCAACAGCTTAATTAGCAGGTACGCCCCCCGCCGGCCAGAAACTCTGCCGCAATGTATGTACATACGTTGGACGGCAGTGACAGGGGGCAGCCGTCCAAAGTTGCCGCTTATATAGGAGACTACTTTTTATGATGGATCGACAAGCAATTTTTCACCATGAAAATATCGTTCCTTGGTGGCTTCATTTATTGATGGAGTTCGTTGGATTTCAGTGAGAATGCACTGCTGTGGATATGTTTCACTGCGCGTGTGGAAAGCCCAAGAGCAAAATAGCTTAATCGGTAATGCGCTGGCCTGATATTTAGTAGGCACAGGGTTCTTACCCTAACAGGATCAGATCTTTGACTTTCGTTGGAAATGTGCATGTGTTCAGTAGATACATCTAAATGTACCCTTAAAATACAAGAGCTTCCCGTTTTAGAGGTTTAATTGCCAACAGGTATAAGCTTCCCCCTGCACACATTAAGATATCAGGAATTTTTGTGAACATCAATACAATATTTCTAAAAGGAAACTCTGACAGCAACTATCAAAACAGTAGGAAACTTTCGCAATTTTCAGCAAGTAACAGAACGGTACCTCTGACTTGCAGGCGTCAAACAGCTATCTTCTAAGTGCAGAGCCCAGTCTTAGCCAGGCGTAAGTCACGACTATTTCTGCACCACATTGCCAAGGTCACTGACCTGGGGTTATAGCGGCCTCTGAGGTCACTGAACTGCAGTTGGAATCATACAGCGACACAGACTGCTGAGGTCATATATTACCGCAGGTCTCACCCTGACGAGAATAGTTTAGGCGATTTTCCTCTCCTTCCGAGACCTCTCTCTCTCTCTCTCTCTCTCTCTCTCTCTCTCTCTCTCTCTCTCTCTCTCTCTCTCTCTCTCTCTCTCTCTCTCTCTCTCTCTCTCTCTCTCTCTCTCTCTCTCTCTCTCTCTCTCTCTCTCTCTCTCTCTCTCTCTCTCTCTCTCTCTCTCTCTCTCTCTCTCTCTCTCTCTCTCTCTCTCTCTCTCTCTCTCTCTCTCTCTCTCTCTCTCTCTCTCTCTCTCTCTCTCTCTCTCTCTCTCTCTCTCTCTCTCTCTCTCTCTCTCTCTCTCTCTCTCTCTCTCTCTCTCTCTCTCTCTCTCTCTCTCTCTCTCTCTCTCTCTCTCTCTCTCTCTCTCTCTCTCTCTCTCTCTCTCTCTCTCTCTCTCTCTCTCTCTCTCTCTCTCTCTCTCTCTCTCTCTCTCTCTCTCTCTCTCTCTCTCTCTCTCTCTCTCTCTCTCTCTCTCTCTCTCTCTCTCTCTCTCTCTCTCTCTCTCTCTCTCTCTCTCTCTCTCTCTCTCTCTCTCTCTCTCTCTCTCTCTCTCTCTCTCTCTCTCTCTCTCTCTCTCTCTCTCTCTCTCTCTCTCTCTCTCTCTCTCTCTCTCTCTCTCTCTCTCTCTCTCTCTCTCTCTCTCTCTCTCTCTCTCTCTCTCTCTCTCTCTCTCTCTCTCTCTCTCTCTCTCTCTCTCTCTCTCTCTCTCTCTCTCTCTCTCTCTCTCTCTCTCTCTCTCTCTCTCTCTCTCTCTCTCTCTCTCTCTCTCTCTCTCTCTCTCTCTCTCTCTCTCTCTCTCTCTCTCTCAGAGGTTTCGCAGACTGCAATTGCATTTCAACCGGTTTTGCAGTCTTTGCAGGTTTGATGTCAACAGAAAAGACCAGTGGGGTGGGTTGTTCGGCGTAAAGAAAAGAATGGCAGCAAACTGAATGTCTACGGGAGATAAAACAAGCCTAAGTCTACCATCCGAATGTTTTTGAACCACTCTTCTCCCACGCAGTCAGCACGTGACCCACATTCCATGTGAACATTATGGTAAACAAATTCCACAGCTGGTCCATCGCGGTCAATGCCGAAAGTGAGCTGGCAAAGGCCTGAGATGCGCTTTTTCTGGTCCACTGCACCTTTTGCGCCGGGATTTTATGTGCTGAAAAAGACTTGCTGTCGACAGCTGGGCCGCCGGTGCTAAGGTGGGCTGTGGCCCACATTTATTGATGGCTGATTTATTGTTAAGTATTTCATCACAACGACTATCATGAAAGCAAAACTATAAGACACCTAGGCGATTTAAATCGTTATGTATAGTTTCCGAACATCCAGAACATGTACTTGCATACGTATCGCAAATGAGATTACCCTCACTCGCCAACGAATAAATAGCAATTGATCACTTCGGACACACAAGGTAGCTAAAAAATAAGCTCATGATAACCAAATAAATCATTATCCTGGTTATCTCGATCTTCCGGGGCGAGAAGAACGAAAATAGCAGACAAAATAATCAATCAAGAGCCCACCCGCCGGAGTGTATCCATGCCATATGCATTGAAAATTATCACTGTCACACCAAAACCTCCAGTGGAATATCAAAAGTAAGAATAACTCGACCCCAAGCCCAACACTCAAGTGCACCAATATAGTTTACGAATTTACCTGCCCTCATGAGGACTGCAAGCCTCAAAACCCACGAGAAGCCTATATTGGTCACACAACAACTTCCTTATCAAGACGCCTCACTTGTCACCTCCAGAATGGCGACCCTCAACAACACATGGCCACAGAACATAACACCAACATCAGATGTCAGGATTTGGTGGAGAACACACGGATCCTCGCCCACGAAAGCAACCCGCGACGTCTAAAGATAATGGAGGCAGTCCTGATCCAAATCCGCCGACCTGCGCTCAACAACCAGCGGGAGCACCTAGGGACCTTGACGTTAAGCGATGGGTCTCCATAACTTGAATCGGCAAAAATAAGTGATTTGAGCAAGTGTCTTATTTGCATGTTTTATATAGTGTTCTTATATATGTGGTGTCTTCAAAAGGGAAGGAGAACTTGTAATTTTAGCATGCATATTGATACTCAATTTGTTAAAAGAAATGATAACACTTTGCACAAATATTAGATACTTTTCGAACGTATGTAGATAGAACGTATCACTACAATTCTATTTTCCAGTAAAACATGTAGGACTTGATAATTTCTCATGAATAGACGAAACCGGTAGTCAAACTGTATGACTTTATTGAGGAATATTATATCGGAGCTTGACAATGAGAGTAAGAAGGTGGTAAGATATTAAAAAACAAATACAAAAAAAGCTGGTACACTCCCGGAACGCGGTCATTTTCAACCAAACTTGCATCGACAATAAACTGCTACCCAGGTTTACGAATATATATAAATATATATATGTATATATATATATATATATATATATATATATATACAAAACAACCCATGTTTTGGTAATGACATGCATGTTTCGCTGAAAAACGCAACTGTACAGCAAAGGAACAGAGAAATAGTTGCGATACTACATCGGCGCTCTTATAACGTAATTATCATCCGATCCGTTTGCTTCAACAAGTAGGGAGAAATATGCTATCCTTCTACAATACTAACTGCAAACACAACCGAAAGACATGCCGATGGCACAGCCCGCGGATTACACCAAGCGCGCACAAATGCAAGTCTACCAGCACGGCAGTGCAACCAGGCGCGTAAAATCACTTACTTAAAGGCGTGTGCGAGTGCCCCGAGAAGTCAAAACCTTTAAAACATCTGAAAACACTCATCAAGCTTTTAAGACATATTTGAGTCCAGCTCATAAGTATGGCTGGCGTGCGTACTGATTACATCTTAGACCAGTAGCTTCAACAAACATTTATCAGTGCATGTGAATGTTTGCGCTTTCCCACGCGTCCTTTAGTCTCAACGAAAATGGTATCGGATAGTCCGGAAAACACTTCTAAGCGTGTTCACAATTCTAAGCCCCGAGTGCAACACCAGAGAAGGAATAACGCCCCAGAGTGCAACGCCACAGATCCCGCATTTCGTGGTGACGACGTGGTGATGTGCATGCGTACAGTCGTGACAACGACAATCAGTCAAAGAAGAATTTGTCCATTGGTTCACTGAGTTTTACACCCCCAGATACTCTACAACAAACAAAAAGATTGAGCGGGGGAAAGCGAATCTTCAATCACCACCAACAAGGAGTTACCCGCTTTGAAACAAAACGCCTTTCTGGGTATTTGGGCTCGTTGCATGGCACCTGCTCATGCCGGCCAGAAATCATTTATCCACTTCTCGCCCGTCTCAACTGGGACAATCATTTGGGGAAGATGGAAAGGCAGCCCCTTCGCATTTCCCCTCCAGCACCAATGCTGCTGTTGCACCGGCATGGGGCCAACATTTAGGCAAGCAACATGCTTCCTGCTCTCCACTCGTGGTTTTCCGATTGCATCTTGTGCCACTTGCGCTTCCGGCTGGCGGCGGCGGTCTGCCGAGTGGCGTTGTGACCGGGCCGCGCCAGCTCGCGCACTGCCGCGCCTGATGCGTCCCCGCGATGACCCTGAGAGCTCCTTCCCCTCAGGTGCAATCCACCGGGCCGCTATCCACCCATATAAACCCAGGAGTTCCCTGGCATTTCCTTGCTCATCTGCCAGAAACCTGAGCCTGGGAAGCATCCAGATCACAGCAAGCCAGCCACAAGCAGCCGCATAGAGCTTTCCAGGCAGCGTTTTAGTGCGGCGCATATCAGTGAAAGTGTTGCAGCACGCGCATGCGCAAAAGGTCCGACTATAAAACCACTTGGCGCTGGCTGCTCTCTGTCAGAGCAGGAAGATGAGGCTGCTGTGTATAGTGCTGCTGGCCATAGGCCTGGGTGAGTACAAACTCAATGGTGACGTGTGGGGTGAAGCGAGTGACCCTGAACCTGAAAGGTCGCCTGGCCTGGAGGCGTGGCACCTGAAGAAATATGTGTGTCAAGACCGATATATGCAAAGATGTATAGACGGATGATACAGCAAGAAAATAGGCATTGGGGTGTACAGGGAGTTTTGGTTTCTGTTGTCCGAGGCACCCAATGGAGCGGTCAAATCTCAGCGCGTCTGCTCTGAAAGTCTTTTGCCATATTGGCCCCTGTAAACTTTAAGATTATTTTTGTTCTATGTGCTTCTTTTTTTGCTTTGACCATCTTGAGCATAAAATCTTATCCTGCGGCAAAAGCACAATTTACTGACTGACTAAGGTTTCCGGCAATTAGTCCCGGAACACCGAGCCACAACAAATTAAATTCAAAATTTGAAGACCTATTTCTATGGTTTAACTCTTATCATTTTAAAGTGAGACAAGTGGACGTGATAATTCCCAGTGGGAATAAATACAAAATTGTTAAAGTTAAGGCTGCATTTTATTGCCGGAGTCGTGCATCACGCATGACCAAAACATGTTTTCAAATATCACGCGCACTTTTCTACATCGCATTTCGCTTCAAAGAATAAATGAGTTCTGCGTTTATATCTTACTCTTACGTCTCTAAACTAGATGTCAATATGAGAAATTGGATAAGGGGAAAAAAAGAATTTATAACGTGCGAGAAGTACCCAAAATATAAAATAACTCTAGACTGACCTAATTTTGTGGTTCTTGGCCCTAAAAGGGAACGCGAGAAAATTGACCGATTTCCTTGCTGAGGACGAATTTCTTTTAAATCACTCATTTAAAAAAAATTGGCGAAAAGTCACGGATCAAGTGCAGGATGGATTTTGGAAATCACAATAAGTTTGGCTGAAATTCGAGGCAGCAATCCTACTAAAAGCCAGTCTTATATATATATATATATATATATATATATATATATATATATATATATCTTCGTTAACCTAATGTGGCATGCAATATGTTGTCTTGATAAGTCATGAAGCTTTGCTAAAGATAAGCTGCAAACAAGTAATTTTTATATTTCCCTCATCTTTTCTTTGTGTTACCTTCGCTATACTTGGAAAATCAGACGATCATGACTCGCGGTGCAAACAAAAAGTCAAATTCCTAAAGCCTTAACAAAGTGCATTACTTCTGACGCTTGAACTTTGTGGGCTAATGGGTTGAAAGTTGTATCAACTTCACATTATTTTCTTCACTTCACCGAGTAATTTGGTCCTAAGTTCTGAGCTTGGGTATTACATTGACACAAATCGAGAATCACAAATGTGTGCACAATGGGTGGTCATACTTTTGAAAGGCTTAAGGAACTTGAGGACTGCATAAAGCAGAGAAAGTGTGCATGCCTCCGACTGAATTCATAGACTGCTTTTCCACAAAAGAGAAGTGCTCTAGCACATTGTGTCGATGTACTTTAACATTTCATATCTAATTTGACATTTTTGAGGATTCGGACAACATGTACTGTTTGTTTGTGGTCCATTTATCAATTTTTAAATTCTTAATCGGTCAGGACGTTGACAAAACTGTGGTAGACCAAGACATTTTGAAGCATGGGATTTCTCATTAAATCTAATACAAATTTACGTCAATTTTAGGCGACCGTTTCAGACAACCTAATGTGTGTGTAAAGAAGTGTGCACGGTAGACCTCAGCCCTAAGTTTTTCTCGCAGTCTTTCCATGATATTTACATATAATATATTTTGGAATGAATAGCCAGTGAACAGTGAACTCAGCTATGATATCTTAGTTTTCAATTTTTGTTTACATTTTAAGTAAAGGAAAATAATGCATATCTTTCAAATTAAAACTTTTGAAATTATTTAAGAAAAATATATTGGAAACATTAGAAAATCATCAAGGAACCTATTCACTCATCATATTATATCATCCACTTTATTATTTAATTCTCAACATTGTTTTCATAATTTTGTGCTATAGCACTTTAGAGGTGTGTGAAGTAAGTTTATGCTTCGTTTATGGTGGTGATGGGATACTCTTACACGGAAAGGAGGACATAGGGGTTCTCGAATTGTTGGTCGGATCTTTTAGTTTGCATTACTCTGTATTACAGAGATTTGTTCGCGGGATCGAATCGGATCTAGTAGTATGAGAAAGCTAAAAGAAAATTACAAGTATTATAAGAAAGCTATAAGTGGCACAAAGAACTATAGGATGTCTTATAGGGCTTCCACTTGATGCAATTCGACCCCGCTGACGAAAGCTCAGACTCCAAAAATACTTGGAGTAAGTCCGAAGAAACTTTATCCGACTCTTACACTGAAGCAAGCAAATAACACAATTTCTCCTTAGCTTTATTTCATGTGACCTTGACCTGACCATGAACTTAACCTATTCCAGGAAGTGCTTAATTATAATGTTCAGTGACCCAGCACGCCTGCGTCATAAATTATTGCACTTATTGTGATCTGGCCAGAAACGTGCTTTAGGAATAAGTTTTCTTTCACTGTGCGGTCCCACGTAATGGGGAGACCTTTAACTGAATGCAGGTGAATTCACTCTGGGCCTCACTGGGATTCTAATGCGGACGTGACCAAAATAAACAAAAGGCGGTATCAATTTAATATCATTTCATTCATTCCTTTAATTAATTTTCAAGTAGAATTGGCGCTAAGTTCAGTTAAAAGATACTCCCAGGATTAAATCATCTACCCAAGCTCTATATACTGTACAGCAAAAGACAAGCAGCTTGTTTCCTTAGGGATAACCTAAATTTATATTCTAATCTTTATTCAAAGATTCAAAACTAGAACTAAAGTTTGCTAACTATAATTGCGCCCTATTTTATATTTGCTATCACCCACAGCTGATGTAAGATTGAAGGCGATTACAGTTTCAACAGAATCAGGTACTACCTTTACGGTTTCCATGAATAAGCGCCTGTTCCGTTCCATGAATGAGCGCCTCTTCCACGTGTTACATGTTATTGTTTGGGGTGAGGTGATCATCACTCTTACATCACGTGTCATGAGGTGTGCATGTATAATCCGAAACCATTATATTCATTGAACAGCCACACGCCATCAAGTGTCCCTGCCTAAATGCAATGTCGTAACAACAATGTTCTGTCCGGAACATATCCATTCAGGGATGACTAAATACGAGAGACCACTTTTACTTTTATTCAGTAGACTCTGATGGGTGATCAAACGTCACCCACTAGACTTTACCGGCGTCCCGTCACGGGTTTCTTCACTTAGACAATGTGGTTCCACCCGACGTTACACAAAAGAATCACCTGGACAGCTGACGTCATTTCTTACTTTGAGCTAGGACATTTTTCATTGGGTCAAATTGACATAATTTGACCTGTTGATAGAATCATTTTTAGATGTCTTCCCACTAGATGAATATGTATAGATAAAATTCCTAATGAAACTGCCTCGGGAGCTTATGAGGTTTAAGATTTACTGAGGACATTGGCGTTAAAAGTAAAATTTTCTTACTCTAATTTCACAGCAGAACTCAACTGACAGAAAACAAAGCTTTCTTATCAACTAAAAAAAACTTCCACGTCCTTTAATGCCGATTCACAAAATCGAGCGTCAAAACTGGTCGCGTGGCGCCTTTGGAGTGTTGAGTCTCCATCCAGTCTACGGATTCATCATCCAATGACAACTCCACATACCAAGCATAGCTAGGCGGCGGGTGAAAGCAGGCCCGCGCCTCGACTCAGGCCTTAAGCGGTGATCAGATGAATGCACTGCAACTGCCCCAGCCCCGCCGCTTGGTATGTGTCTCCTCTCCCCTGCAAGCGGCACCAAGAAGCGCCTCTATCGCATTCCTGTCTCGCTTTTCCCCGCATTCTCAGTAGCATCTCGTTGGAATGGGAACAAGCAGAGGCTGACTTGTAGTGATTGCTCCTGATGAGCATTGAATTCTAGTGAAATGCTCATTTTCTTGCACGCGTTTTAAGGCGCAAGCGTTTCTTGATTTATCTCTATGATGTTTAGCCACTTCCTTTTGCGTCCCCACAGCTATCTTTCAAAGATCAGCAATGCCTGTTTTCACATGAGACTGTACGAAATCCGTTTTACTTTGGCGCGCTATTTTTAGCATCGTTTACCGACATGACCGCAAGCGCGGCCGATGTGGTCGCTTACGATACATAGCTAGCGGCGTTGTAGCCTCCACTGGTGTTGCCGTCTTGTGCGCGCCTTCGGTTTCAGTAGATGGCTATATCCCTACCAATGGCCTTCCTTGACTGGGGCTGTTCTTGTCAGAAACAGAGAAATGTAATACTTTCTCGGTGCCTACAATATGCCCAATGCAAGGGAGGCAAAAACTGAGGCTTTACAGCCTATAACTTTTGCACTTGCTTCACAAAGAAATGCATAAAAACTAGAAAATTCAGGCATGCTGGTGTCTGCACCCAATTGATTTCAGTCTTTGTCTAAAAGCCACTAGGCAACAAAAACCAGTCTTTATGCAGCCTGACGTTACATATATGTAAATTTTAGCATCCGTATATGAATGACAAAATGTATAAAAAATACGCTCATTAAAACTTCAGACAGATTGTATTATTTCGGGTAGGAGACAGCCTTTACGAAAAAAATTGTGTACAACTAATACCAAAATTAATACAATCACAAGTTCCTAGCATCTAGTGCGGCCCGCTGCCCCGCCCGCGCCGCCCGGGGGGGGGGGTGCGGTCTCTCTCTCTCTCTCTCTCTCTCTCTCTCTCTCTCTCTTGGACCTTCTGCCAAGTAGAAGGTTTTGAGCCCGTTCCAAGGCAATTTCTATTACGACATGCAGACCGGAGTCATCAAGGAAGATATCACGGTAGAACCACTTTGATAATCTCGGGGAAAACCCAAGGTTGAGTCATACCAGATTCTTGCATCAGCCTGTAAACGGTGGTTATCTTATAGCATTACTCTTCATCTTTTTCATGCTAACATTGATATTCATACCATTCATGCTCTTCAAGCTAATTGAAGGGACGAGAGCTATTTCGGCTAACTTGCAACATGGCTAGGAAGCTAACATGCAAGACAGTATTTAATAATGCTTCAATGCTTCAATAATGTTGAAGATTGTTCAGCTTGAAGGCAAAGTAAAATCGTTTAAAAAGTATAAGGAAACCGAGGAAAGCTGTTCTTTTCTACACAGGGAGTTTGTAAGATCAAGCGATATTGCCACATTTTTCAACATTACTCCAAAATTTATGCATGAATTCATGTCGGAAACTTATATCAGCGTAAGAGGTAAAAGGCGGAAACATGGGGCTTCAGAAGTATACGCCCATTTTTTTGTCCAAGTAATATCAGATTTCAGTCCAATCAGGAAAAATAAAAATAGCCCCGCAAGTTCCAATAACAGTCAAATCCGAGCATATTTTTGGTTTTACCAGTAGCATATCCTTGTTAGCGTGATATAGACGATTCCCGGTCACCTCACGTCTTTGCCATTAGTGATGCTTAGGGCACTAGCTGCGTCACCCATGAGTGGTGACCGTTCAAGGAGTCCCGTTCCACTCGTATCGTGCATCGCCCTAATGTTCACTGAAGCATGATTAAACCAGCACGGATATCACCAATGTAGAACGACATCACGAAGTAAAAAAGGCTTGTGATTAAACGAGTCCAGCAGACCATTTGACCTGCTGGTACACTCATCGTACGGTAGCTGCTTGGCTAGGTGTTCAAGGTCTGCTGTTGCAATAGGTCATGCAGCTCCTGCACGACACATGCCAGCCCAAGACCACAGAAATACCCAAGTAGGCAGCTGTTTGAACGGGCAGCACCGAGCAAAATTTAATGGAATGGAGAAAAAGACAGTGTGCTCCGATGAGTATCATGTCAGAATTACACAGGAAAAATAATGAAAACGATATGAAAGTAGCTAATTTATTTTTAATGCATCGAAAATATCATAAAAGTTTATCCCTCACTCACAGAACCTAGTTTCAGCCGATGTTACTGCATATTACCATCGGTTAATGGTCGACTCTTTTCGGATCTAGTATTTGGGATCTCGCTTTTGAAACTATACGACCTCAACTGAAATTTTCCACTATCATTTTATCTTTTAGCAATTCGACTTGTATGAATGTAATCATTTCTAAGGAAACGATGATAAAATGTATGTATTCAGTATATTTTTATGTTTGGCCGTAACAACATGAATATGATGAGGAATGATGAATTGACATGAAGCCATCAATCTTGGTCGTCCTTTTTCACATGCAATTTATATTTTTAGAAAATGTGATTCCATTCCTTATTCAACTCTACGCATATGACACATCACATAAGATGGGTGCATTGTTTCGAATCATCCATAAATCTCTATCTACCCGGGCGTTTGCTGAAAAATGGAATTATTTCAAAACCAACTAAACGTTATTACCCTGCACCTCGTATGAACATTTAGAGAGACAGTCGGTCGATTCCTATATCTACTGGGTTTTAAAGAAGTAGGCCCTGAGGGCAAGATATATTTGCTTCACTTTCTACTGATCATCAAGGACTCCGATGCAGCCAGTTGAGTTTATTCCCGGCGACAAAGTAACGGCTGGAGCTCTGGTGATTGGCAGTGACGTTTGCCGTGACCGCAAACACCATGTATGGCTCTCCGCACGGTGGAAGATCCTGCTTCAGGGCTATCCATGGCGATGGCAGAAGCTGCCATTACACCAAAAAATGCTCACAAATCACTAAGGCTGGAGCTTTTACCGAGAAACTCCAGTAATCCCTACTCAGGGTTAGAGTGACAGCGCAATATCTATCAATGATAAGCTCAACCAGTTGGATGAGAAAGTCTCCTCCGTACGCTTGAAAATCCAGGCACCTGCAGAGCTGTCCCAGTGAGCTGAGTTATGGGACATCTATACAGAAGACAACTCACACTTGATTTAAGCTAGGATATTTAATCAACTGTAGGTCCATGTAGCACACTAGAATTTCTTGCTCGCTCAAACAAAATACGACTTTTGTGAGCACAAGACTCATGTCAAATAATATGTTTAATAATCCGCATGATAATAATTTTCACCATGTTTAATGCTACTAAAATAAAATGGTTTAAGTCTACTAACAACACAAAGTGGACAGTTGGCAAAAAATGACTCTGACCTCGCCAAGGCTTCAGTAAAAGGCGGAGTAACCAGACGACCATGGGGGATGCAGTGCGCACAAACTTTGACTCGCCGCAAAGAGATTGTCAGACCACAGCCTTCTGGCAAGTTATAAAGCCGATAAGTATGGCTTTATCCGGCTTTATCCGGTGTTGTATTTTAGTCTCACGTTGTGGGCGTTTGATCAGAGACCGCAATTCCACTATCCGTGGCATGAGTATCAGCCCAAGTACGCATCAGCTGCGTAGGAGTGCGCTTGGGATTCACTGCCGATTCCGTTCTTAAGACTTAAACATGGATATTGTTAACCTAGACACTGTGCTATCCCACCATAAAAATCGCAGGAAGGTTTAGCGGGAGACGATGCTTTATCGTTCATCCCGTTTCGTCCCTTTCAGCCTGTCATATTCCATTCCGTCCCGTGTCAGCCTGGCACATTCCGTTCCGTCCCGTGACAGGCTGTCACATTCCGTTCCGCCCCGTGATAGTCTGTCCCATTCCGTTCCGTCCCGTTTAAGCCAGTCACATACTGTTCCGTTCCGGAAAGAGTATCCAAAGTGTTCTTGTTCCGTCTTATTCCGTGTTTGCCCCATATATTTTTTTTAAATCGCTGCGTTCGAAGAAAACATGGAAAGTGTCTTTTCACCCCATCCCATTCCATCCTGCCTCATAATTCGCAACAGGGAGACCTCAATATGACAGTTTTAGGAAAACAAATCCGTACAATTGGTTCGCAGGACAGTTTGTTCCCAGGTAATTAACTTCAGATCGCCAAATTATACCACAGTGTGTTTTCCTGATCTATGTGGTCTTAAAATGACGACATCGCCGTGTGGATCACGCCTCTGAGGATCAAAATACGTAAATTTTATTAACCAGACTGTGCTTTGCCCCCTTAACTCGTGCCCAATAACCTTTGGGTACTCAAACAGCAGGACTGTTCAGAATCATTTCGCCCACACTCCAACAGAGCCGTTCTCCAGACATTGAGCTAGTCCCCTCAGTCTGTGTTGCGTGCTCTCGCCTACCTGCTTCTAACCACGACATTTTCGGTTCTATGCCTAACCTTAGGTCAGTTCTCCTACAACCAGTATATCAAAGAAATTTCTCACATGCTAACTTTACCATGCATTAGTGTTTGCTCCACCACTAGCCGCGGGAATCGTTTGCGAAAGAAAACAGCCCGCTTCCAAAAGGCCAGCTTCCCGGCAGGGACTTGGAGGGGACGTGGCGCAATGGCGCGGCGCAGGGCCGGAGAGGTGCCGCTCCGACCGGCTCCGAGGAGCCAATCCCCAGTGGGCCGCCGGCCAGTCGCCAAAGTCAAGGCCACCAGGTCCCATTCTCGCCGGTACACTTTCTTTTTCCAGTGAAGATGCACTCTCGGCCGCCGCTGACGCCGTCAGACTCTCTCACTGGCGTGGCGTCGCAACAGAGGGAAATTCACTGCTTCACGTGAAGAATTAAGCTGTTCTAGATAAAAACTAAGCGGAGGCAGTAACAGAGCATGGCAACACGTTTTTACTTACTTAATCAATTAAAGGAGACATATGATTTTATACGGCACTGTCTATATAAATGCACAAAACTAATTTGAATTTCGAAATCAAAATTTAAATGGTAAATTATGGATATCTATTCCGAAGGTGTTTTATCATCCTCCCAGTAGGCATCCAGAAGTTAAATGAAGCTCTCCAAGCTAAAATTCACGCAGCCCGGGAAACGTCTATAACCCGGTGAAGGGAGACAGATACAGTTTAGCATCTTTCCACTTTGTACGTGAAGAATGTAAGCTCGTTATCGCTGTCAGGATGTAGGATTTACCTGGTCCCCTAACCCGTTCCATCGTGAGTCGAGTCTGCCACATTTAGGGAGGTGTCCTCTTACAATTTCCCCCTAAAGCATGGGCAGAGGGAGTGGGGACATCCGGGAGTGGGGTGACACTGAACAGGTCAGGACTCACCTGAATGTCTCATCTGTTTGCACTGCACCAGCCGTGCAAGTTCATTTAGAAACCCAGTTCTCTTAAGTTCAAGAATAGACCTTCGTGAGCAACCTGAAGTGGCTACTGAAGAACATTTAATGCTACTTCTTTTCCATTTCGTGATCGTCTGACGTGTTCGTCCGGCTGTTACAGTGGATGTGGCCACCAGCGCACGGGAAAAACGACAGGTGCGCCGACGAAAGGAAAATGAAGAAGTCCAGGAACTCTGCAAGAAGATGGGATCCAAATTCCTGTTCCGAAAGAAAGGCGGTAAATCCGACTGCAAGGAGGTCTTCAGGTGAGGAGAGTCTACCAGGATGGTTGTAATCTGGGTGTATTTGGATATGGTGAATGTTAATATTTCTGTAACTATCTAGGAGAACCAGATTGTGTTTCCATCTTGTGTTCGCATTTAAGCGGGACAAGTGGAAGTACATGGCTCTATACACAATTAGTATTATATCAATGCCATAAATTAAATCCCGTCGGGAAAGCATCCACCCGTGAGCATAAGGGCCAATGTTCGAATCTGGGGGACAGCTGAGAGTGTGATGGGACTCCAGTGCAACATCTCAGCTTGTCCAGGGACGGCCGCTGCCTTGCCAGTGGAGCGGGAATCCCGTCAACGAAGGTGAACAAGCAGCAGCTCACTTAGATTGATGAGTCGCTAATCCCCAACAACTGATGCGCCTGCATACATTGGCAAGTACAATGTAAGCCTAAACAGCAGGACCCAATGCCGTCAGGCGAGATGGCACGCTGCAGCACTCCGTAACCGAGTGGGGCGATGGACGCCGATGACTGCGTCATCTGATGACTTACCAACGACCTTGCCCCGTCCTCGAGCGAGCGTCAGAGGTTCTCGGCCGTGACGCAGCCGGGGCGTGAACAGTCGGAGAAACAAACGCAGTGAACCAGCCTTGAACCGCCAGCCTTTCTCTTTGTGAGCGCGTGCCGGGCGATGCGCGGCACTTGTCCATCGTGACGCCGCCGATCGGCTGTGTCTGGAACGGGCCGGTACGGAGCCCCCTCCCCCCAGTGCCTCATCTAGATCACCTCCCACAGCCGACTCAGGCACGGGAATCCCTACCGCTCGGTACGGCTGGCGGTAATGGATGGTGAACGGTACTGCGCGCTTTTCCAATACACGCGAGATGATCGCTACCAAGGGTGAACGGTACTGCATGCTATGCCGATACACGCGAGATGATCGCTACCAAGGGTGAACGGTACTGCGTACTATTCCGATACACGCGAGATGATCGCTACCAAGGGTGAACGGTACTGCGTGCTATTCCGATACGCCGAGATGATCCCTACCAATGGGTTTTGTTATCCGCGGTATGGCTTTGACGCAACGTGTTATCGTACTTTTACATTACGTCACAAGTAATTGAAATTTTCGAGATGGGACATAATTTAAATTGACTTCCTAATCTCAAAATACGAGCATTAGATAGTTCTCGATTTCGTAAAGTAAATCCGAAGTATCCTAGCAGAAATGGCTCTCAATAAAACCTGAAATATCATGCTTACCTCAGCACACGGAACTCCAACTAGAGAGATATCACATAACGAATGTGGGTTTCCTACAAACGGAGAAGTCTCACTTTCTTCCATTGGGGTGCAACTTTATAATAAATATTTTATTTTCTAAAAATATATCAATCAAAGTTGAATCGATCAATGTTTCACTAAAATCTAGAAATCTATCAATGTTTCACAAGAAACATTATCGTCGATTGCCACAATAGTTGTGCCATTTCATCACGAAGAGCATGTAGCTGAAGCGGGTAAGCAGTACCGCCCTGAGATCTGGCTCACGAGTGTGCGTGTGCGTGCTGTACAGGTGCGTGAACGGAGCCGGAGGAAAGCTGGCTCTGACCAGCATTAAGTGTGCGCCGCCCCTGGTGTTCGACATCCACCAGCAGACCTGTCGCGAAGAGGAGCGCGTCGACAACTGTGACGTCACCTTCAGTGAGTAGCGGCCAGCCGATGGTGTTGCGTCAGCGCCAGGGGTCAGCTAGGGTTAGAGCTGAAGAGTGCATCGCAGCCAAGAAAATATATATCCAATTAAGGAATATTCGAGGTTTCCCTCATTACGTTGGCATCCCTCCGCACGATTTTGACTGGCCATCTATTTCCCAACATGGTTGTTTGCTCTGAAATCTGTAGAAATGTCAACATGAATGGGTTTATGGCACTGCTATTATTTGATTTGAGCTGAGATAGCCCCAGGGTATACATTAAGTCCCAGGATTCACCATTTGTGGAGAAACAGCGTAGATTTACAGCAGGCATCGCCCTTACCGAGCTCAAATTCGCCAGCTCCAAAGTCTTAGTATCCGCCGTCAGGTCCATAGGGAGGTGGGGTTAAGAAGAATTATCGGTTGGCTCAAAAAGGAGTGCGCTTATCGAAAAGGAGCTAGACGGCAAGAAAATTCAACACTCAATGACTGTACGCTGGTATCGTTTGCTAGGTAGCTGCCTTACAGTGAATCTCAGAAGTGAATCTTCTGCATTCCTCTAACGAGTCGACGTGCGCTTCCTCAGGGCCGCAGCTGCCGCTGCCGCTGTTGAACACCCCTGAGCCCATCTGCGCGCCGGAGGAGATGGCCTGCAGCGACGGCGAGTGCTTCGGCTTCGATCGCTTCTGCGATGGATATGAAGACTGCTTCGATGGATCGGACGAGAACTACTGCGGTATGTACAATTCTCAGCACCAAACCGTTGCGCTTGAGTCTGATGTAGTTCTCGTGGAAATTGGTTGCTCCACGGAAATATTGCTTCAAAACCTTTCCCTGGAGCCGAATACGAAAGCAAAATAAAAACTCGCTAGAAAATTCTAGAGATAAATGACATTATTGTTTGGTCATCGGTCAAACGTTCTGTCCAAGAAAAAACTGACAAATGTGTACCTACACTTATGTAAACATGCCAGCAAGCTCCCTAAAAAAACTCCCTAAAACCGGCGAGCTAGGCCACAAGTAGTATACTGTCACTTACTTTGTCTTTTTCACGTTCCTTAGTCTCCAAAATGCTATGAGAGAGGGTCTAATCTACCATCGCTTGGTAGGAGGATGGTGTAAAACACCCCCAGTAGTGCAAGGGCTTAGGTAACAGCTGCGTTGCTCGACAGGACCGGGAGACGATCCCAACTCGGCGGACATCTGCGATCGTGCCGATTGTCAGCTGCCAGACTGTTTCTGCTCCTCGGACGGAACCCAGATCCCTGGGGCGGACGAAACCTGGACTCCTACCGACGTCCCGCAGATGATCACCATGACATTCCACGGTGCTGTCAACGTCCAGAACATTGGCGTGTTCCAGGATATCTTCCGCGACGACCGCCAGAACCCCAACGGCTGCACGGCCAAGGGCACCTTCTACGTGTCGCACAAGTACACCAACTACTCGGCCGTGCAGGAGCTGCACCGCAAGGGCCACGAGATTGGCGTCTTCTCCATCACCAACAATGATGACCCTGACTACTGGTCGTCAGGAAACTATTCGGTCTGGGAAGAAGAGATGCTGGGTGCCCGCAACATCATCGAAGAGTTCGCCAACATCACTGACTACTCGGTGGAAGGCGTGCGCGCGCCCCAGCTGAGAGTTGGCGGAAACTCCCAGTTCCAGATGATGGTAGCCGAAGAGTTCGTGTACGATTCCTCAATCACAGCGCCCCTGGACCGTGTTCCCATCTGGCCGTACACGCTTCACTACCGCATGCCGCACAACTGCATCGGAACATCCCAGAGGTGTCCCGCCCGGTCCTTCCCCCTTTGGGAGATGGTCATCAACGAGCTGGACCTTCGTGAAAGCCCCGATGACGACCGTCTTGCCGGATGTCATCTTCTTTCTTCCTGCGCCAACCTCGACAAGCCGGACGAGTTTGCTCGGGTGCTGAGGCTTAACTTTGACCGCCACTACAACACCAATCGGGCTCCGCTCGGCCTGCACTTCACCGCCGGTTGGCTTAACGAGAGAAGGGGCGTGCTGAAAGAGCTCGTCAAGTTCATAGAAGAAACCCTGGAGAATAAGAACGACGTCTACTTCGTCAGCAATGCTCAGGTTATTGCCTGGATGCAGAATCCCAAGAAAAACAATGAGCTCCGTGATTTTGAAGACTGGAAACTCAAGTGCGAGGTCAAGGGCCTGCCGGACTGCTCGCTGCCAAATGCTTGCGAAAGAAAAACTCCGTAAGTATTTACTTGTAGTTTATTCAAATTTTTAGGCATCCACTTCCTGACGTGATCACTCCGTAGGCACTTGCTTAATTCATAGTGGATTTTCCTTACGTTAACTTTATATTCTGGTTACCCTATTCATTTGAGGTTACCAGAGGTGTAAACCGGGATATGTTATGGTTCTTATTATGTTTTAAGTCCTCTCTAAAATTATTAAAAACTCATGAACTGTTTCCGAAACATGTGAGCACTCATGAACACGTTCAGTTGGAATTCTACCGAATGCCAGTATCTGTTTCACATAATATCAGTTGGGAGGGCCCTAAGAAATGTCTACGCCAAAACAATGAGCGAGCGCGTTTTGGTGCCAGCCACGACCAGAAATAACCAACCCCTGCGGTCTGTGTGCTCGCAGATTCCTCAAAGGAGAAACGTTCTTCCTGAACACCTGCATGGAGTGCCCCAACTACTATCCCTGGCTCAACGACAACTACGGAGCGGGTCTGGGCGGCTTCTAAATAAGGCCTGGAGAGATAGTGCTGAAAGGAGAGCCAGGGAAGTCGGTCGAACAGCCGAGATGGCAAAAGGGTGCGGAGTCCGGCTGGTGTCTCAGGTCACGAGCTCCCAGCCGGACCTCATTGCTGTGATGGCTAGCACCGTGATGTCCTAGCTGAGAGAGGTTTCGTGTCATCCCAGCTTCGTTTGCTGCTAATTATTATGGTGACTACGAGCTTCCGGATGTTTCAGTAAGGATTGATACGAAAACAACGCGGCATTGACGTACACTCGGCAGTTTCTATCCCACTGTCTCCTACCAGCCCGCAGCTGTCTAGTCAAAAATGAGAAGAAGGCCGCCCGTTGGTCGAGAGCGCTGCACGCAGCCTTCTCCATGAAACTTCGCAACAAATCGCAGTTTGTTCAGAAAATCTTCCATCAAATTCCATAGATTATCCTGCAGCTGTGGTGGCTAAGACGTTGTCGAAAGTGGGTCGGTCGAGGTTCCGTGTCGATGCCTGTACTGGGCTCTCGCCTGATAACGTTAATTATGTGACAACGTGTGTGTTGTATTGCCGCCCATCGCCGCATCTGTTGAGACCACCTCCTGAGTCGGTTCGCACAGTTCATCTATCCATGTTATCGTTGCATAATGTGCGCGAATGTTTAATGAGTACATACGACAACTACACAAGGGAGTTTGCAGAGCTGTGCTGACCTGCTGATCTGAGAACTGTGCTGGGATAAGCACTTACGGTGAAGAACACTTACGGTGAAGATACCACGAAATCAACAACAGTGTAGCGTAACACTTGACCTTTGATATACGCAGCAGAAGCCGGGCTTCTTTGATATAACACGGAAATTTCAGATTTGATTACATAGCCCGTCCAAAATGAGCATCGCAAGTTTTCTAAAAATTGTCTCCTATTTTGTCATATCGATATGCAAAACTACTACGAGAATGATTGCGAATGATCGTTTTGGAAGACACACTCGATACGATTTAAATGCTACTTCAATCGGTCTCAAGTGGGGATGAGGTGGCTTAGTGGATAGCACCCTTGTCTTCTAAGCCACCGGTCCGGGTTCAGTTCCCGGCGGAGCCTCTGAATTAAGTCGATCTGATCCCCAAAATCCCTTCCAACAGGGTGAGAGTTGGCGACGCCGTATGACCCTGGCAGTTGGTGCGTCGTTAAACCCCAACAATTATTATATAATCGGTCTCAAGTAACCTCGACCTGTCAAAATAGCTTCTGTTACGACTTGTAGGACCACCGCGAGACTGAGTACGAAACTAATTTTCCTGAGACGATTGGATGCCCTTCCATCCTCACCGTAGCCGCAGGGAGGTCGTTAAAGAGCACGCTACCTCAAATTATGAAAACGCAAATGTAAAGGCCAAAGACAGGGATCGAAAACCCTACCATTTTGACATTCGAAATGATGACAGGCCAAGGTGGGCAAAGCGACAAAAATTAGCCGACATTTTCCCTCCAGACCAATAGTGGAACAAATCGCCGAGATTGACGCCTGTAATTTGAGCTAGTAATGTTTTTCACCAACTAGGATGGTCCAGGAGCATCCATCAGTATCTGCTAACGGAAAACGTGTCAAATTTTGCAGCCCGGACAAGGTGACACATTTATGGTTCGACATTTTCAATGGTGACACACTGACCACTTATTGAACCCCTGGGCCAAGGTGTATCTTTAATTAGCTGAGTGGCGAGTCACTACTGATTATCCTTTACCTGGGAAATCCGACCAGATATTTTTCCACTAAGTGTACATTCAGACCTGCGGTTTAGAAAAACCAATTACTTTACATACAAGAACATTACACTGCGTCAGAAATCAGGTGTTGGTTTCGGGCTGCTGCTATATTTTCCTAATGGCCTCTTAAAGTGTCGATCTAGGTTTATGACCTGAGCACAAGTGTTTTTTGTTGTCTCAGTTGCTAAAAGAGTGCGTGCAGTAAACTTTTACATAACGGGACGAACTGAGCCCCTAGAAAGCTGCAAACAATTAAAATCAGAATGGAAATTTCAAATCCAAATACAGATCAAGGACACTTCTTGCCCACTTTAAACCCTCTGCAAGAAAGTAAATGAATCAAACCAGCGTTTACAGTACACCAAAGAGGTAAAGAGGCAAACACATCCTTAGCACAGGATTACTTGGACGAGATGAACATCTCTGACGAGCCTTCTGCTAAGCTCGGCTTTGGAGGCTCACGCGGGAGTGGTCAAATTCTATCATCCCTACCATCACTGGCGGATCCAAGGGGTCCAAAGGGGCCGTGACCCCACACCAAAGCCTAAAATAGCATCTTTTGTCTCCCTCCAAACGACCACATTTTGGCCGTTTTTTAGCGATTCAATGCTTTTGCGATTTGTTCTCGATTTAACCCCCCAAAACGTTGTATGGCCCCCTCTAAAAAATTATCCTGGATCCGCCAACGCCTGCCATACTGACCTATGGAGGAAATATAGAACATAAATGGGATATGCCACATCAACAGGATGCGACATAGTAGCACCTGATGAATTGTCTTATGATATGAGGGCAGAGCCAGTGTTGTGCTCGCTTCGGGAGTTAGCATCTTTGGGGCACAGGGTGAAAATGGCACACAAGCGGATTTCATGGCCAGCGGTGACTTCATCGCCCATCTTAAAGTCTGGCGGCTCTTACACATTGTAATTCTGTCATTGATGTTCCACCAGTCTGTCATTGTTGTTCTGCCATACAGGCATCGCTGTTTCTGACGAGGAGATGGTACGAATGAAAGAATCACTGGATCCATACCCATTGGACCAAGCAAGACAACCCTGAATGCCCAGTCCTTTCTCACTGTCCGCAGCAAGTCTTTTCATGAATTTTAAATCAACTTAGTTGGGTCGGACAAGGAACAGATTTCAACAGATAGTCATCAAGCTCCAACTGATAAATACGTATACGGAAAGTTCAAGCAAAGCTAGTACTGCAGGGCGGTGTTTATATTGAACATCAATAAAACTGCACTGTTTGTACAACCTCGACGGTATCAGATTGCACGGGTTTATGGCAGAAAACGGCAAAGAAAATGCACGCATTGTGAGTTAAGGCTGAAACAATGACCAAAAAGAAAAATTCAGGGACTTCTTTGGAAGTTTGATGAAGTTTGCGTTTTGACGCTACAGAAGTTTTAGAATCATTATAATTGTTAATGATCGTATATGTAAAGCGCTGGTGATGAGTCCTGATTATGCCGCAGGCAGGTTGTAGGTATTATAGAAACCCAAAAATAGCAATATGCTCCTACTAATGAAATAAAATTAGGTTAGTAGCAGCTACGCTAGCTGATTTCCCACTTCGTGAGAAACACAAAGGGAAATGACAACGTCCAAAATTGATTAGTATACAGCTTCCAGGTGCCTCTCAACATACATTCTCACTGCAGGGGGCTGGAATGCGGTTCTTGTTTTCGCATGTGTCCCGCGCTCACCCGCCCAAAACACATTCTCGGACACCACAGCAGCAGCAAACAAGCGGCTCATCCTCGGGAAGGAGGGTACCAGCGAGGCCGGCGCTGGCTCGGGCCTGTTTCTGGACATTCCTCTGGCACCAGGAACAGGAAGGAAGGAGCTGTGGGCGAGGCGCTCGCTATTGAGAAATGGAGAGCCGACGTGTTGGCACAGGGATGATGGAGAGACTTCTGCCAAGTCCAGAGAAAGGCTCATCGCCATTGACTTCCTCTGAGATATGCAATGTAGACATCATGTTGCGGTGCGCTTATTCTATAACGGAAAACGAAGGCAGAATTATAAACCTTTTTGCTTCTTACTCTACTAACGTGTTTGTCTTTGCTTTGAAATATTCAGCTATCGCCTAACGAATAGTCGCAAGTCAACATGTAAAGTCAGTACAGCTGTTAGACAATTTGGACGGGAGGTGGGTCCATCTTCTTCAATAAGGACTTCATTGTGATATCGTAGCATGTTTTATACGAATGCAGACAGTTCCATAAAAAGAAATGATGCTCAGCCCAAGGGAGCTTAAACAGAGCTTCCATTAAACCCAAACTATGTAAGGACTTAATTACATAACGGCGCTAAGTAACCGCTGCTTAGGGTTTTTATTTTAGATTGGTACTAAGAAAGCGTATATCGCCGCAATGCTGCCCATAATCCATCGTTGGTTTTTCCGACATATGAAGAAAATAGCGGCCCACGCGTAGCGTCAGAAAGGCCACGCGATGGTGTTGACGCGTATTTGCAACCAAATTTCCAGACCACGTCACATATGTCCGTCAAAGCAGAGCCATCTGTGAGGATAGCTCTGCTTTGATTTGGTTGGTGATTTTATACAGATACAACAGGATAAACGATTTGATATTAGAGCCCGCTGGCGGATCTAACGGGGAACCAAAGGAACCATGGCCCCCTCAAAAATCTAAAATAGTATCTTTTGCCCCCTCGGGACCATATTTTGCCCATTTTATTTGAAAATACTGTTTTTACGTTTTCTCACGATTTAGCCTTCCCACAAAAACGTTGGTTTGGCCCCCTCCAAAAGTTTCTCCTGGATCCGCAAATAATAGATCCCCTACGGACCGAGCTCACACTGCTCATTTTCCCGGCACTCTCCCAACAGACTGGAACTTAGCAACACCCACCGGCGCAGGAACAGCCAATACTGGCTGGAGGGGGAACATTGGGTGATGGTAATTCCATACATCTGATTGCTTTGACCACCGAAATTTAAGACCGGGCAATTCTATCAGCCATGGAGACGAAATGTTGTCCGTGCAACTTGCTAGAAAAAGAGCTCAGGGCTGAGATATTGTAGTGGAAAAAATATAATCACCATCTTCGCTTTCCATGCTAACAGTAATGTTTCAAAGGGAATCTGTAAATAGGTGCAACCATGAAACTAGCAAAAACATATTTACCTATCTGTTTTATTCTTAAGGACGCTGTCATGTAGTTGTCTCGTTGATAAAAGTGGGTCATCACACCACAATGCTCACTTTCTTAATCTCAAGCAGCAATGCCTGGGGGGATTTTAAGCAGGCTTCTTCGTGGCTTAGTGGGCCCGTGCCTGCACTGGTCACCGGCATTTAATTACAAGGCACTACCGACACGAGTATTAAACTCATCTTAATCCATACCATCCGAAATAAGAAGCCTCACAGTAAAACTAATCGCGACAGCAGTTCTCAGTTTTTCTTTTTCTTGAATTCTAAAACTACGTATCCATTGAAATACAACATGCTTTTCCGAGGTCAGGACGCAGAACATTATTTTAATATTTAACTATTCACCAAATATATATTCTTTCCACTGAACAATAAGTTATTTTTCCGAAATCTGTAGTGAAAGTAATTCAAGCGAAGTTATCCCAAAATCATGATCACGTAATTTGGGCGTACCTGGTTTTTGTGATCATAATCATCTGGATGCTTGTGATCATATGCATTTCACTCATCCCATCCCACTTCGTGTTAGTGCCTGGGCCCTTCCACTCTGGGTGTTAATTACGTAGTATGTTGACTGTGAAAAAGAGGGCCGAAAACATCAATTGACGGCTCCCCACTCACTCAGTGTTGCTCTCGGCAGTTTATTGTGCGTGCTACAATGGCTGCAAGCTGTATGCGAGACCTACACGCCTGCACACAACCTCGGAGTTTTTGGGAAGGCGCCAGTCTCTGTGGGTGTAGGAGGTCCTCGAGAGGCCCCGTGGCCCTGAGAGGTCAGGAGGCCAAGCATTTGCCACGCTGGATACAAGGTAAGCGGGCGCTAGCCCACCTCGTGTTCACCGCCGCTCCTAGAAACAGTCTCTCGCGGCCTTGGTCGCATCTCTGCGTGCATCAGCCTCTATGTGTGAATAAGCTCCTCATCTGCCGGGCAGGACCGTACAAGGATTTCTCACACAATACCGAAGAGTTTCTATCAGAGCTCCATTCAGGATAAACGAGGCCGATACCGGCTTCTTCGCTCTAAATCGCGCCAGTCCAGTCGCAGGCAGCCACTGAATATAAAAGCGGTTTCGTCACGGCTGAGACCCATCCCAGCTGATTTATTTCTGTTGAGCTGCTGAGGACGCGCTGCACCGACGGTGAAAGGTCCTCTCAGGGCCGCCCACTGCCCATCTGATGCACCCTCACCGCTTCCCAGCGACACCTATCGGCAGTTTTCAAAAGCTATGTTTCACAATTATACCCCGCGCGCTGTCGTAGCACAATGTGGAATGCACTACAGCCTGGCTGCCGCGGCACAAGAGCGATTAGCTCTGCATCTAAGGGGAGAATCGCGATACCGTCCCCCTCAGCGATGTGACACCACAATACCATTCCCTTTCTATCGTCTTATTTCTGCACTGCCAAAGCCTAATGCTGCTTTGATCCTAATGATTGGCATTCCTTGATAGGACACCAGTGCCTCGATTCGAATCTAACTGTGCGCGCCACCACACTACCTAGCCGATAACTCCAAACCCTAGCATCGCTTCCCTTTGACGGACTACTGGCGTCCCCAAGCGGGCCATCGGCATCCCCCTTCTCCCCTAACGCGTCAGTTGGGGGAGCGCCGCTATTTTTGTCACAAAGGCATCTCCCACAAGGTATATAGCCACCCCTCCCCGTTGAAGAAATCCTAGAACAGTCGTTAAGTCGAGGCACAAGTAAAACTAAACGCATAATAAAGCTCATTTAAGATATATTGCATGAAAACTGCACGTATAGTTAAGTAACCCAATCCCTCTGCTACCTTAGGGCCTGACGCCTCGCTGTCCGCGCCCACAAGCTGCATCACAGTCACCTCCAATCTAGTTCCATTTGTTACATTCTTGTTCCGACACCATTTGTTGCCACACCAGCACACCCGTGACGCATCTCTAGTGCCTCCCTCATGGCCCACAAGTGCCTCACCACCTCTGCCGGCACCCAATTTCATTAATTGACATGTCGCCGCATAGGCCTTGATAATTATCAAATATGATAATTATCAGCGGTATGGGTCGCTTAAGCGACCCATACCGCTACATCTGCGTACCATTTTTGCACCACCGCTATATTGCAACCAATGTGTGAATTCCACCGGCAAACCAAGCTTGGCAGTCTCCCATCAAATTTATATTATGCATTTTCAGGTACGTGTATGATCTCAAACACTCAATGTTTCCAGTTCCTTGACACTTATTTACCGGGGTTAGCATGTCCTACTCTGTTCGCACGCTTGCGTGAAATGTATCGTTTCACCTATTTGCAGGATCCGGTTAATTGAACACCACTCATTTGTGTACTTGGAGGAAGTAGCAGAAACAGGTAACCCTCTGACGCCGTCAATGCCGGTTCCAGGCGACCACATGTTAACCCACTGGCGGCTCTGGACGATCCCATTCGAGAAGGGAGGCAAAGGCAAGCGGCTTAAGCTGTTTGAAAAGCAAAGTGCTTTGAAGTAAAATATAAGAAAACCAGTCAGTGGTTAGTTAGTTAAGGGCTTTTTATAAGGCGTTCTGTGCAAGGCACCTTTGCCCGCCTCTAAAGTTGACAGTCAGTGGAGGAAGCCACGGTCTTTATAGCCCCTCCATATCGATAAGCTAATGAGCTTGTACAAGATCACCCGTCAGCCTGCCCAGCTGGTACCGGTCGGCCCGCCCAGCTAGTACCGGACAGCCCGCCCAGCTAGTACCGGACAGCCCGCCCAGCTGGTACCGGTCGGCCTGCCCAGCTGGTACCGGTCGGCCCGCCCAGCTAGTACCGGACAGCCCGCCCAGCTAGTACCGGACAGCCCGCCCAGCTGGTACCGGTCGGCCGGCCCCGCTGGTACCGGTAAGCCTGCCCAACTGACACTCGTCAACCTGCCCAGCTGACACTCGTCAACCTGCCCAGCTGGTAATTGTCAGCCTGCCCAGCGGGTACCTGACAGCCTGCCCAACTGGACACTCGGTCAACCTGCCCAGCTGACACTCGTCAACCTGCCCAGCTGGCAATTGTCAGCTTGCCCAGCGGGTACCTGACAGCCTGCCCAACTGACACTCGTCAACCTGCCCAGCTGGCACGGGTCTGCCCTGCCCGCTGACCTGTCGGTACTAGGCAAGTTTGCTTCGCGGTACAGCGTAGGCCGCAGTAATCTAAAATTCAAACAAAGCCAACGTTGCTCAAACCAAGGCCCAAGCAGCCCACACCACCTCCGAATGCCAACACGACAGCCTGGTGAGATCGTGTCAAGGGAGGTGAGGTCACCTGCAAAGACAAACTTTCCGGTATTTTGTGGCGATTTCGGATTCAGCGAACAACGCAAAACATATGGTATAAATCACAAGTCCACAGAACTATTACAGAACCCTATGCATGCTGCAATCACATCGCGGAGCCGTCTCTTGGCATATCCATGGTTTAGATGGCGCTGCCGCAGCGACATCCGTATTTCCATCACGGGTGTTCCACGGTAGGTACTGAAATCAACAACAAAAACGTGCCTTGTGGCTCGAATGCACTCCCCGGTCTTCTATCCCATTGCTGTCGTCAGAGGATTTGGGACACACTTCACTCCTGTACGGCGGCGGATGATTACCATTTAGTTGCCTCCTAGTTGGCTTGGCGTGAGAGAGCGCCATCAGCTGCCCCACCTTGGCACGGTGCCAGGGTGCGTCGTCAGCTGCCCTCACCTTGGCACGGTGCCAGGGTGCGTAGTCAGCTGTCTCTTCCTTGGCACGGTGCCAGGGTGCGTCAAAAGCTGCCCCACTTTGGCACAGTACCAGGGTGCGTCGTCGGCTGCCTCTTCCTTGGCACGGTACCAGGGTGTGTCGTCAACAGCTGCCCCACCCTGGCACAGTGTCAGGGTGCGTCATCAGCTCGCGGACTTCTTCAGTTCTAAGCTGTACTCTGTATCCGACAGGCTGCTGTAGTGAGGTGGACGCCGCTCCGGCAGCAGCGGCTCCTGCTCCTGCTCCGGCAGATCGTCACACAGGGTCATCCACAACGCCGCCGTCGCCAGCACCCACAGCCAGTCCCCGAAGCGCGCCAGCATGCCGTAGTCGACGGGGGTGGTAAGCGGCCGGAGCTCCACCAGCGCAGCGCAGATGGCGGCTGCCTTCAGCACAGTGATCAGTAATATCCGACCCATCCGCAGGCACGACGAGTCCGTCACAGGGCCGATCAGGATGATGTTGAGGCGGTGCAGATTCACTCCGACAGACAGCACCGCCGGCAGGGTGCGGCCGGCCGCCGCCGCTGCTGCCGGCGGCGCCGCGGCCACCAGGACAGAGGCAGCTGACGCCAGGCCGCTGAACAGTCGGGAGTAGCGCGCCACATGCGGTAACCGGTCGGGCTTCAGTCTCAGACAGCGCAGCAGACGGCGGCAGAATCGCGTCAGCGCCAGCCGCTTCCGCCGGAAGATCAGCCAGCAGGTGGCCGCCTGCGCAGCGGCAGTCAGCGCCAGCAGGGTCCTCAGCGGAGCGGCCTCCGGCCAGCGTGACGCCAGCACCTTCAGCGCCGCCGGCGCCGGCAGCCGCTTCAGCGCCGCCGACACTGCCGCCGGCACCGCCGCCGCCGCCACCAGCCAGATGGAGGCGGCGGCCGGCACCAGCCACTCCCGGGCCAGCAGCGGCGGTCCCGGCGGCCTCAGGTCTCCGGGACCTCCATCGTCCCAGCTCAGACCGTCGTCCTCATCAGTCGCCGCAGACATCTGGCTGTGCTCCTGGCCAGCTGACTTCTCCATCAGTGGTGTTGAAACGGCACTGTGTGGATTGTATCTAAGTGATGCGTCTGCTCCCTACCCCTCCAGTGGCAATGCACTGGGTCAGCGAGGTTTCTCCTGCTGTTGTGTGGCAGCTCGCAGCTCCTTACGCCGAAGTCCGCAGTGATGTCGAGCTGTAACTGCGAGAAGGCTGGCACAGTTGGATCTCCGCAGCGTCGACGTGAGCGGGTGTTTGGAACTGATCTGAGTGGCAGCACCTTATTGGTGCTCTATCTGGCGGCACTGCGCCACGGCCTACACAGTGCGAGTGAGGCCCTCGCCCTCTATTGTTACAGCTGTCCCCCTGCCGCCTGCGACCGATTGCCATCTACCACCAATCGATTTCCAATGCTGTTGTTGATTCAGCCCAGCATCGTCTGAACTGAGTCTTCACCTTCACCAATTAGTGGTCTGTTTACTTTGTCGCACCGGTGTCATTCGAACAAGATGGAAGAGAAGATAAGAGCCCGGGGTTTCATCCAAAAAGCTGGCGCAGTTAATGCATATACATACACTGTAGCTTCTGGGCGTGATGGCAACTGTCCTTGAAACTAGTATCGTGACAGAAAGTTGCGAGCCATGCGCGGTCTTTGACTCGCTGCTTTAAACGCGGTTCCGATTTCACGCGTCTGCTGTCATGCAGACCACAATGTTATTCGGAGAAAAGACTATGAATTAGGATACCCGGATTCCATAAAGTCTCATTTTATAAAATGCAATAATGAGGAAAACAAAAGAAGTATGACCAAGGAATGTTGAAACAGAATCATAAGGATGTAAACTGGAGCCCAAATTCAAATGAGTCATGGAGTGGACACCGGGAAGAGCTGCAGCACTACTAGCGGAGTGGATACCGGGATGAGCTGCAGCACTACTGGCGGAGTGGATACCGGGGTGAGCTGCAGCACCATTGGCGGAGTGGATACCGGGATGAACTGCAGCACCACTGGCGGAGTGGATACCAGTATGAGCCGCAGCACTACTAGAGGAGTGGATACCAGGATGAGCTGCAGCACCACTGGCAGAGTGGATACCAG
The DNA here is from genome assembly GCA_034440635.1 of Lepas anatifera. Lineage (NCBI taxonomy): Eukaryota > Metazoa > Arthropoda > Thecostraca > Lepadidae > Lepas > Lepas anatifera. Next base: position 901,841 of record JAOTON010000333.1, read on the forward strand.
GATGAGCCAAAGCACTACTAGAGGAGTGGATACCGGGGTGACCTGCAGCACTACTGGCGGAGTGGATAACGGGATGAACTGCAGCACTACTGGCGGAGTGGATAACGGGATGAGCTGCAGCACCACTGGCGGAGTGGATACCAGGATGAGCCGCAGCACTACTAGAGGAGTGGATACCGGGATGAGCTGCAGCACCACTGGCGGAGTGGATACCAGGATGAGCCAAAGCACTACTAGAGGAGTGGATACCGGGATGAGCTGCAGCACCACTGGCAGAGTGGATACCAGGATGAGCGCAAAGCACTACTAGAGGAGTGGATACCGGGATGACCTGCAGCACTACTGGCGGAGTGGATACCAGGATGAGCTGCAGCACTACTGGCGGAGTGGATAACGGGATGAGCTGCAGCACTACTGGCGGAGTGGATACCAGGATGAGCCAAAGCACTACTAGAGGAGTGGATACCGGGATGAGCTGCAGCACTACTGGCGGAGTGGATACCAGGATGAGCCAAAGCACTACTAGAGGAGTGGATACCGGGATGAGCTGCAGCACCACTGGCGGAGTGGATACCAGGATGAGCCGCAGCACTACTGGCGGAGTGGGTACCGGGATGAGCCAAAGCACTACTAGCGGAGTGGATACCGGGATGAGCCGCAGCACCATTGGCGGAGTGGATACCGGGATGAGCTGCAGCACTACTGGCGGAGTGGATACCAGGATGAGCCAAAGCACTACTAGAGGAGTGGACACCGGGATGAGCTGCAGCACTACTGGCGGAGTGGATACCGGGATGAGCTGCAGCACTACTGGCGGAGTGGATACCGGGATGAACTGCAGCACCACTGGCGGAGTGGATACCAGGATGAGCTGCAGCACCACTGGCGGAGTGGATACCGGGATGAGCTGCAGCACCACTGGCAGAGTGGATACCAGGATGAGCTGCAGCACCACTGGCGGAGTGGATACCAGGATGAGCTGCAGCACTACTAGAGGAGTGGATACCGGGATGAGCTGCAGCACTACTGGCGGAGTGGATACCAGGATGAGCTGCAGCACTACTAGAGGTGTGGATACCGGGATGAGCTGCAGCACTACTGGCGGAGTGGATACCAGGATGAGCTGCAGCACCACTGGCGGAGTGGATACCGGGATGAGCTGCAGCACTACTAGATGAGTGGATACCGGGATGAGCCGCAGCACTACTAGATGAGTGGATACCAGGATGAGCCAAAGCACTCCTAGAGGAGTGGATACCGGGATGAGCTGCAGCACCACTGGCGGAGTGGATATGGCAAAGTCTCCCCCTCATCAAGACTCACATCCTTGTGCTTCGCGCGCGTGCCGTCCTGATCCGCGAACATGTTGCAAATTCGGTACGCTTTCGCAACGACTCTGGTACGGTGGTACAGTGCACGAATTATTTCCATCAGCCGACAACAATACACCGATCAGCTGGCTATTTCAGATCCCCGGTGTTTTATTTACGGCGCTAGAAGGCGCAGAGCTATGGCGTTCAGTATAAGTGTTGAAAATGAGGGTTTATGTGGGAGTTACGAAACCGGATTGTGCTCAATAGTGTTTTGCTGATTCCGATGATGCATCATTTCTATAGAAAATTGTGCGGGAAAGAATACGTCTTATTGTACGTTAGCCCAGGGGGCGCCATCGACCTTTCAGGGGGCGCCATGGCCATTTCAGGGGGCGCAGAGGATCGATCGGGGCGCGTCTGCCCCCCTCTGGATCCGCCTATGAACTCAAACAACTCAGTCGGACAGCCCGGGGTGTTCAAACATCCCCAACGATGGAGCGAGGGTTAAGTAGGCACTTACCTTGACTGGACATCCAGCTGGTTCATCTTCCATCTGGAGGGAACTGGCTCCCGGGAAATTTTTCACGTTCTTGTGCTGTGTGTCAGTATGTAAGCATCTTACTCAGTTGCTGAAGGAGCATCATCCACTACACAGACACATTTCCGTCTCTAGTAACCAATCTCTTAAAGCACGAGAAAACATCATCCACCGAGGTACCACAGTCAAACAAACAAAAAATACACAAATTACCACATACGTAAGGACGCTAGAATCTCAGAACCAACTCTCCCACAACACCTTCACATTTCCGTTTCAATTCCGGGCGGCGCGCGAAGGCGACTGACAGTAGCGCCCTCTGGATGACCACCGAAAAAAAACATCAAACCGTAAAAAAATAGTCAACCTCATATACCAGATGCTGTTACTTTTATGCGAAACAAATTCAATCCTGACCTTTTTATATTATAGATAATTCATCTTATGCTGAAATTTATCGTTTTTAAGGGGTTTTCATTTCTGCCAACGTACAGGGCCCTCGCCTAGGACCCAACTTCCCGCGCTTTACATTACTGAGCTGCCAGATCAAGGTGACGCGCTGCCAAACATAGGTGGTTTGTGGAAAGCAAGTGGGGCAATTAACCCCATTGACTCTTCGGCGCCTCCTGAAATGGTCCCAGGCCACCTAAAAAATCGACAGTATCCCCAGTCCATAGGCGGATCCAGGGGCAAGGGGGCACGTGCAGTGGCGGATCCAGGGGGGGGGGCAAAAAAGGCAATTGCCCCCAAACGGAAAAGCTTGGGGCAAAACTATGTTTTTGCCCCCCAAAGCGATCGACCACCTATTTCCCCCGACTCCTTTTTAGCTTGTAGGAGCAAAATTTTGGTGCTTCAACTCTCAACTTCAAACAGAATTAGAGAAGTTCAGTGTAAATATTGGGGCTTGGATAGGACAAAATGTATCTTGAGCCCATATTTTTCACCCCGTGACGTTTTTTTTTGCTTTTCGTCTCCAGTTCCTAAAATCCTACCGAAAAGGCATATTGTAGCGCAATTTTTCACTGCGCGACTTTTTTTGCTTTTCGACTTTGGTTTGCCCCTTCCAAACCAACCGGCTAGATCCGCCACTGGGCACATGCCCCCCCCATCGACCCTTGGTGCCCCCTGAAATGGTCACGGCGCCCCCTGAAAGGTCAATGGAGCCCCCTAAAATGTCGCTTCCCTTCCCCCTCCCAGGATGCGAGAATCGGCGCCCACCGATAGGATTTTGCGCCCATCTGATATGTTTTGCTGGTCAAAAGTGGCGCCCCCCGGACCGGATGCCCCCCCTCGAAGGTGCCCTCCCTCCCGATTGGCAATCATGGATCCGCCTATGCCCCAGCCCTAATATGTCGCTCTCCTCATCCCCCTGGGATGCGAGCATCGGCACCCCGCAACATTCTCCCAGATCAGAAATCCTGGATTCGCCTATGCTGCCGAGCGTGGTTTTCAAACCTCCAGCTCCTAATTTGAACTGGAGCCAATAAGCACACTAAAATATTGTTGGGGGCCATTCTTCGGCAGACCCTTCATTATCCGTGCTTCACCAGACTGGGTATGTCTTATTTACAAACTGACAGGGGCGGAAACAAGATTTCCGTTGGGGGGGGCAACTCGAGATAAAAGGTAGGAACAAAGTGTTTTTTAACACGTGCATTGACGGGGGTCTGAGCCACCTTCGGATTGACGAGGGGGCGGGTACCCGCCCCCCTAAGATCTCGAGAACCACGGTAGGTAGCAAAAAACGGTAAACGGCGTTGGGTAGCCCATCCGCTTCTCCATCGAAAATATTTGAACCATTTTTTGTCAGGTCACATTTAAGGTCACCAGAGGTCAAAAACATGCCGTCGCATGCCGTCATAGGGATAACATGTAAAGTTAAGTTTTTCGGCCATTGCATCTGAACAAGTAAAGATAGAGCAAAACGACTTGAACTCTATGAATCCTCGCAGCAAGCCGAATCGAATGATATATGATTTGACCTTGCTAGGTCAAATGAAAGATTTGACCTGACCTGAGGTCAGGTCAGGGTCAAATTATATAAAATGCATATCATTAGAACCGCAAAGCCAAGGCGAGTCTAATGAAACTAAAATAAACGCTCTATCACCATCTGTTACTGAGTTATTTAGTAAAAACCATATTTCCCATGTATTACCAATGGAGAGGTCATGCTTCGTACCTGACCTTAGGTCATAGATATCAAAAATACCGGAACATATTTTAGAGAACTCGGTGAGCCCATTATGTGATATAAGTTTCAATTGGATAATTTAACCCTGCTCCGACTTATGGTATCTTAAACTTTTTTTGAGGTTGGGTCACTTGACCTGTACTGGTGACCTGACCTGAGATGACCTATCCTTAAAATTTTCACAGAAGTTGCAAAAATGATGAGGGAAAATGTATGCCAAGTACGGCGGCGCTGCGCGCCGCCGTTTTTCTGCTGTCTCCGAAAAACCTGGAGGGGCGGGTACCCGCCCCCGTCAATGCGCGTGTTAACCTTCGCCCGGGTGGGGTCTTTTTAGACCCCTTGGGTTTTTCAAAGTGACCAAAAAACGGCGGCGCGCAGCTGCCAAACTGGTCTAGCTGTTCCTTCATCATTTTTACATATTTCCTGAAAATTTTGGCTGAAGGTCATATCAGGTCAGGTCACCAGGCCAGGTGAAGTGATCTCACCTCAAAAATACTTAGGACCACATAACTAAAAGAAGGGTTAATCGATCAAGTTCAAACTTATACCACATATTGGGCCCACCAGGAGCTACAACATTTGTTCCGGGATTTTTGATATTGGTGACCTAAGGTCATGTGCAGAGCATGACCTCCCCATTGTTAATACATGGGGAAAATCACGAAATGAGCTTTTCTCAGTAAGTATGGATGGAATCAACTTCAAACATCGGTTGCGACTTGCTCTTAGTCCATTTCTGGAGCTGATGCCAAAATTTTTGACTTGTGACCTTTAAAAGGTCACCTTAGGTCAAATAAGCATTTTTGGTGTTTTTCTATATAAATTTTGAATAAAATAAGATAGAGCTTTTATTTTGTCACCAAAGTGTTTGTATAGTCACTGGAAGTCAAATGATATACATCATGACTATACCAGGTCAAGTTGGGTCAGACCGTTGACCTGGGTCAGGTCAAATTCTTAAATTTGACCTGGCATAGCTAATATCATATATCATTCGATTCGTATTGACGAGAGGATTGCAATGGTGCATAAACTATGGCTGTATCTTGTTTGGTTTTGGAAGCTATTAGCGAAAAAGTAAACGCCCTTATGCATGGGTGGCTATGGGCATTCCCAAGAATATGCCCAATATCTAGTGACCTGTAGCTCCTAGGCTTTGACCTGACACGAAAATGAATGCCACTGTAATGAGAGCGCATTTTAAGAGCTTTCGAATGGTGTTAAAATGTTTCTAGCTATCATAGTTTCTGAGATATATGAGGTTTTCTTAGTACACCTCATATTAGCGATTTTGACCTATTTTGACCTCTGGTGACCTTGATATTGACCAGACAAGAAAAATGACCGAAGTGTTTTCGATATCATTTTCGAAGAGCTTTCGATTGCCGTTATGCGCTTTTTTCTAGCTCTCTTAGTTTTTGAGATCGTGGGGGGGTCTTTTTTGGCCCCCACCAGGGCAAAGGTGGCTCGTACCCGCCACCGGGGCAAGGGTTAAAGAAAATCTGCCAAAGCTTCACCCATTTTGGGGAGCTGTGGCTCCTTGCCCTCCCCATCTGTATTTGTCAATACAAAATGGGCACCATCGTAGGCGTAATTAGAATTCCCGACCGGAGCTATACCCGTGGCGCAGCTGGCAAAGGCGGCACGCTTGGGTGTGGAAGGCCCATGGATCAAGGCTGGCCTGTGGCAGCCTTTTCCGCGGCCGCCTCATACCCAGGAAATAGCGGTACACTGGGGAGTGCGCGCCGCAGCAGTAGAATCAACGCCGTGCCAGCCGGCGTCCCTGTTTGTGGGCGCACGGGCCTGATCGGCCTTTAAAAGTGATGCACCGGTCTGGTCTCCCGCCCGCGGCCCTCATGTGAGGGCTCGGCCTGTGCCGGACGCTGCGGCTTGGGGAGACCGGAGCAGCCTATGGCCCGCCAAGTGCGGTGCCGCTGTCCCGTTAGGGTGCCGGCAAATGGAAACTTCCGCTCTGTACATCGTGCGAGTGCGCTGTATGAATGAGACTAAGCTACTAGCGCAAAATGTTCCCAGGAAGAGAACGCAAAAATATTTTTAAAAAAACATTACCGACCGGTGGCTCAGGGTCGGGGCGGTGTGTCTCCATTTGGAGCCGGGGTGTCACTTTTGGGCTGCTGCAACCAGTGGCGGCGGATGCTATTTTCGGATGGGGGCAAGAATTTTCCAGGGGGCCCCTTTGCGATGGGGCCCCTCGGCAGCAAAGGGCTCCCAAAACTGCAATAGATTGGTTGGGACTTGTTGCCTGAGGTCAGAGGCATAAGCGCTGGAGCGGATCCAGGGGTGCTGAGGGGACTCCCTTTGCCCCATTTTTCGCCATTGTTCGCCCCTTTCCCCCTTCTCACCATTTTTCAAAGTTCAGCCACCCCCTCCCTAGAAAATCCTGGTTCCGCTCCTGCATAAGCGTCACAAATGGTAAAAGTTGTTTTTGCCCACTACAAAAATGATTATTCCTCCCTGTTGTTTATTTGCCCGTGTAAAAATGAGAGACTGAGACCAAACTGAGACCTAAGACCAAGCTCGGGGCCTCTGAGACCAAGCTCGGGAGCCCCCCTGCGATCAAGCTCGGGGGCCCCCTGAGACCAACCTCGGGAGCCCCCTGCGACCAAGCTCCGGGTCCCCTCATACCAAGCTCAGGGCCCCTGAGACCAAGCTCAGGGGCCCCTTGAGACCAAGCTGGCGGCTCCTAGAGATCAAGCTCTAAGGCCCCTGAGCCCAAGTTCAGGGCCCCTGAGACCAAGCTCGGGGCCCCTGAGACCAAGTTCGGGGCCCCTGAGACCAGGTTTCGGGGCCTCTGAAACCAAGCTTGGAGGTCCCTGAAAACAGGCTCAAGGCCCCTAAGACCAATCTCGGGAACCCCTTAGACCAATCTGGGAGGCCCCCTTATATCAAGCTTGGGGCCCCTGAGACCAATCTCTGAACCCCCGAGGTCAAGTTCGGGGACCCCTGAGACTAAGCTTGGGGGCCCCTGAGACCAAGCACGGGGCTCCCTTAAGAAGCTAAGCTTGGGGGCCACTGAGACCAACCTTGGGGGCTCTTGAGAAAGCTTGGGGGGTCGCTGAGACCAAGCTCGGAGGGGCCCGAAACACAGCTCGGGGGCCCCCTGAGACCAAGAGTGGGGACCCTGATACCAGGCTCGGGGCCCCTTAGACCAAGCTCTGGGCCCCCTGAGACCAGGCTCGGGGGACCCCTTTAGGCTAAGTTTGGGGCCCTAAAGGCCAAGCTAGAGGGTCCCCGAGCCCAAGCTAGAGGGGCCTCCGTGACCAAGCTCAGGGGGCCCCTGAGATAAAGCTCGGACACTGTCCAAACCGAGAAACTGTTGAGGGCCCAGTCAGGTCATTCATGAACATTCAGAAAAGAACTAAGCTAAAATTGCGTGTTTTTCCAGGGGACCCCTCTTATATTTTTGGGGGGCAGCTGCCCCCCTGACCCCTTTATCCGCCGCCACTGGCTGCAACCTATCAGATGGACGCCAAGTTCTATCGCGAGTGCCGAAACTCATCCTTTCAGATAGTCCTGTGGCCATTTCAGGGTGTGGTGAAGGTCGATCGGGGAGTAGGCAAGTGTCCCCTCGTGCCTCTTTCCCTAGGTATGTTCACCTATGGACACCATGGGTACCATTTTTGATCCCCATCTGCTACCATTGATCCATTGCCCATCTTGTTTTTCTCAGTGCCTAGTAACTGCAGATTTCCCTTGCTCGAAAAAAACATTGGCTTAGTTCGCCATGGCTGAAATGTGATCCGAATTGGTGAGTCCCCCTCGCCCCACCGAAGGGCTATCAATGACCCCCTAAGGGTTTTTTCAGGATAACAGAAAAACGACGAGACGCACCACCGCAGTTGAGAGCTCTATCTCTCACTCCATCATTTTCACACCATCCCTGAAATGTTTTGCTTCGGGTCACCCAAGGTCAGGTCACCAGGCGATGTCAACCAAGGTCACCTCACTTCAGGTTTTGAGCTCTATAAGAGCTACATTTCTTAGTCGGTCGATTTGAAACTTCCTATACTTTATTATCCCTCCAGGGTCTACAATGTGTATATCCGGGATTTTTTCGATTTCGTGACCTGGAGTCAGGTCACGAGCAGGGCATTTTTTAAGGAAAAGTCAGTGGGGGGGCATTTCTTGTGCTGACCATTGTAGTGTCTTCAAGGGATCAAGACCCAATTTTGATGGGGGTTTAATAAAACTTAGACTTGTTAGTTTCGTTAATAAAATGTTTCTCAATATTTGTGTTATTCCATGCTACCCCAGATTATAGATGCTGCCCAGGGTTGTCAAGTTTTTTTCGGCGGAAAAGGTCAAACCGAGTTAGAAAAGGGGCCAAAGAGGGGAAAATGTGATTTTCACTCAAATAGCGAAATAAATACCACAAAAGCCAGATTTGAGTCTAAATCAACCCCTAGCGGTAGTCATCAGCCCACAGAAAAAGCCACTTGTATCACTGTTTAAAACTGATTGTTGATAATTTGATATTGACTTGACGCAATAATTTTTTTACCACACTACCCGTTTAATTCTAAGCCAGCGGTGCTCTTCCAATCCCGCGTGATCATCAAATAAGTTTATCCTCGTAGCCAGATCATTTGTTAGCGTCATAAATCATCTTGACTGCACCACTCCCCGCTAACACTTAATGTTTTTCTCCCTTTTCCAACTATGCATTTTTTCTCTTGAACAGTGGCGGATCTAGGATTTTGGTAAATGGGGGAGAGCGGAGCCTCAGAGGGCGCTCTTTGCAATCAACTTTTCACACAAAAGGCGCCTATAGTATTGCATCCCTTGGGTCCAGTTTTCAGTGGCCATCATTTTTGTGGATGGTGTTTTTAGCAAAGTTCTGTCCCTCCCTCCCACCACCATACCAGTTTTTCTGCTGCTGCTTTGTCGGTGTTAGAATATCGTATTCGAGAGTGGAAGAGGCCAAAAGAGCCATATTTATACAAGGGACAACCCATAAATAGCTTAGGTGCCAGCAGCTAGAAAAAGGCCAAAAAGGCCAGATTCCAAGGAAGGGCCAACCGAAAATATCGCGGGGTCAAACACGACAAAAGGCCCAACTCGAGGTATTTGGCCACAAAATGGCCAGCCTGGTAGCCCTGACGCTGCTGCAATGTATTCCAAATGAAAAGGTGATTTTCTTATTTTTCTTATGAGTGTGGCAAGATAAGTAAATTCCTAAATTATCTGTAATGGAAAAAACAGCCGATATTGGAGATTCTTTATTTAGCTTAACGAAGCTGATTCAGAGAAAGACGATGGGCTGAAAAGAAAGAAACAGTGTTAAGTCTCCCCGACAACAACATGCTCATGCTCATGCATTGCTCGTGCATTGTTCATGCTCATACATTCACATCATTCTCCCCACCTTAGAGCGATGCTAACACAAAGAACGGGAAAATAAATTCGACACCGAATGACGCAAATAAACAAACGGTAGTGAGCATCAGCACGGGGCCTAACACACCCAAAGTACGAATGAATTAACGTTACAACGCAAAATCCCTCAGATGTGCAGGTGGGTGCCTACTACACTCCGAACGCCGCAGCACTTGACTGGGTCGCTCCATGTTTTCCACAGGAGGTTCCGGATGTACTGCACTACGTTCTAGAGACTCAGATATGCCCACAGGCTCTTCTACTCTCACATTCGTATCATTGTCAGGGACCGGAGCATCACCAGGCGGCTGACAATCACGGAACATGGCTCTCTCACAACAGGGCGCAGCGTCCTCATTCACTGACGACGGACTTTTCTCTCCGCACGGCGCCAGGTGACACAGGGACACCGTTGTTTCTCTTCCACTCGGTAACCTAACATGTGCGTACTCAGGGTTAGCATCGAGTAGATAAACCTCATCCACGAGGGGATCGTATTTGCTTTGGCGGACATACCGCTTCATCAGCACCTTTCCAGGTGACGTGAGCCATGAAGGAACTGTATGGCCGTGCGATGAGCGGCGCTGGAACGCGAACATCCGTCCATGGGGCGTCTCGTTAGTAGACGTGCACAGGAGAGACATAGCGGAATGCAAAGCATCAGGGAGCACACTCTCCCAAGCCGTAGCCGGTAGCTGCCTCGCCTTTAATGCTAGTGAAATGTTCTTCCAAATAACACCGCTATACTTCTCAGCCTGACCATTGCACTGAGGGTTGAAAGGCGTGGTTTTGCTACTAGCGACGCCACGGCTGTGTAGGAACTGCTTCAGTTCGTTTGACATGAATGACTGGCCGCGATCGGAGTGAATAAACGCAGGCATACCAAAAATTGAAAATAACTTGCACAAACACATAATCACTGTGGTTGTCGACATATCACGGCACGGAAAATCAAAGGGGAACCTTGAGCACTTGTCTATCACCGTTAGCATGTAACGATTACCGTTTACGGACGGCAGAGGTCCTTTGAAGTCAATATTTAGTCTCCTGAACGGGCGTGTGGCTTTCACCAGCTCTCCTGGCGGGGCCGAAAAGAAGCGAGGCTTCATCTCTGCACACACTGGGCATGCTGCTGTCATTTTGCGCACATCCTCCACAGAGTATTGTAGGTTGCGGCTACGCACAAAGTGCATCATTCGAGTCACACCGGGGTGGCACAGAGCTGCGTGAAGATCGTCCAAATCACTGACTGCTGAACAGCAGATTCTTGAAAATGTGTCCGCGGGGGCGTTTTCATTCCCTAGCCTGTAGATGATGTCGTAGCTGTATGAAGAGAGGTCCATGCCCCACCGCATGATCTTTTCATTTTTTATTTTCCCAGCCAGCCTTCCGTCGAACATGAAGGCCACCGATTTCTGGTCGGTAACAAGCTGAAAATGTCTTCCAATCAAGTAATGCCTCCACTTCCTTTGTGCTTCTACGATAGCGTAGGCCTCCTTCTCAACCGACGAATGCCGGCGTTCACTAGCGTTCAAAGTCCGCGAGAAAAAGGCGACTGGTCGGCCGTTTTGACTCAGTGTTGCGGCGATGGCATGGTCAGACGCGTCGGTTTCCACGACGAACGGCGCCGACTCGTCTATTGCGGTGAAGACTGAGTTTGCAATATCGCTCCTAAGGCTCTCAAAGGCTTCTCTTGCTGAGTTTGAGAATGGGAAAGCGTCACTCTGGGCCAGGGGCTGGGCTTTCTCGGAGTATCCAGGAATCCACTTTGAGTAGTGGGAAAACATTCCCAGAACTCGGCGGAGGGCAGGGCGATCTTGAGGAACTGGAAGCTCCATGAAAGGACGGAGGCGCTCGGGGTCCGGCTTGATCTCACCGTTGCAGATGAGGAAGCCGAAATGGCCGATATAAATCGACGAGATAGTGCTCTTTCATCATTGAAGATCAGGTTGTACTTCTCTGACGCTTGCAGAAACTTCTTGAGGTTCTATCATGTTATATATTTTGGGTTGCGCCGGGTGGGGCCGGGGGGTGGGGCTGTGGGCGGCTTCGTTCTCATCATGTTCCTCTTGAGTCATCCCGCACACAGTTATGTTGTCTAAGTAGGCGTAGGTACCCTTCAGCCCTTTCGGACTGGATGATGTCATCGATGGTGCGTTGAAAGCACGCAACGCCGTTTGTGACCCCGAAAGGTATTCGACGGAAATGATACAGCTTTCCCTCAAGCTTCGAAGGCGGTGTACGGCTTCTCTATGTTTTTCACTGGAATCTGATGATAAGCAATCCTGAGGTCAAGGGTGCTGAAGAACCGATGCTTTGCGACCTCAATCACTGTGTCTTCGACCCTCGGAAGGGGGCACGCATCCAAAAGTGTAAAACGGTTGATCGTCTGAGAATAGTCGATCACCATCCTCTTGCGGTGGTTTTCAGAGGTAGTCACTAGTGCTTGAGCTCTCCAGGGAGAAGACCTCGGCTCGATCACCCCTTCTGACAGCAGCTTTGCTGTTTCCTTCTGGATGAAGTCGGTGTCAGCTTTTGAGTAGCGGCGATACTTTGTGGCTATCGGCTTGCAATCTTCTCTTAGATTTGAGAACAGGGACGGCGGTGATACATCCATAGCACTCCGTCCACATATAAGAGACGATATCGATCCCCCAAACGGGATAGCCACACTCTCATGCTGTTGCAGGAAGTCGTGTCCCAGGAAAATGTCCGCACAGAGACCTGGCATCACTGACAACTTGACGTTTCCATGCACCTGCCTCTTGATCTTCAGTTGGACTAGACAGTGTCCTTCAACCTCCGTCTTCAACGATGTAGAGGCCATGGAGACAGAGCCACTAGAAGGAAGAATACCCCATTTGTTGAAGGACACCAGATCCGAGCTTATGAAACTCTGCGAACTTCCTGTGCCGATAAGAGCACTGGCTGATTCTCCATTAACTCGGACCTTAACCACAGCTCGTGACAGGCCACCTGGTGCCGCAGCTGAAGTAGTAGTCGACGAGTCAGATGCAACAGTACATACTGCTGCGAGTGCGGGCAAGGCGGCAGTAGTTGGCCTTCTTGAAGATCTGCAGACCTTTGCGAATTGCCCATCTCTACCACAGTTCCCACATGTAGCGTTCTTTGCTGAGCACTTGAAGCGTGTGAAGCGAGCACCTCCACAGAAGAAGCACTTTTGTGTCACTGAAGCAAGCTCAGAGGTAACAGGGATCTAGTTTGAAGTCACTTTTATGTATGAAGTTTGGCTGCACCCTGGCGTTTGTGTTCCTCCACCCAAATAAGGCGCATGCCCTAGTAAAAATATCCTACAGGACTGTCCTGCACGACCGTGCTGGACAGTCCGTGAAGGATCCTACACGGAAATTGAAACATTTTTCCTGCAGGATCCTATAGGGCATCCTTCAGAAAATCCTGCACGGATCGGTGAAGGATCCTGCACGATACCCATTACTATCCTTGAGTGTCCTACATAATATCCTGTAGGATCCTGCAGGAAAAGAGTTTCAATTTCCGTGTAGGATCCTACACAGATAATCCTGTACGGTATGTGATCCTGTAGGGGAAGATGGTCATTATGCGCCCCCTTTAACCTTCGCCCGGGTGGGGGTCTTTTTAGACACCCTCGGGTTTTCCGAAGTGACCAAAAACCGCAGCGCGCAGCGCCGCCAAACTTGGTCTAGCTGCTCCTTCAACAGTTTTACATCTGTCCTGACAATTTCAGCTCAAGGTCATATCAGGTCAGGTCACCAGGCCAGGTGAAGTGACCTCACCTAAAAATGCTTAGGATTGCATAACCAAAAGGAGGATTAACCAATCAAGTTCAAACTCATACCACATATTGGGCCTATCAGGAGCTACAACATATGTTCCGTTATTTTTGTATTGGTGACCTAAGATATGTGAAGAGCATGACCTCCCAATTTTAAATACATAGGGAAATTCACGAAATGAGCTTTTCTCAGTAAATATGAATGGAATCAACTTCAAACATCGGTTAAGACTTGCTCTTACCCAATTTCTAAAGTTGATACCGAAAATTCTGATTTGTGACCTTTGAAAGGTCACCTTAGGTCAAATAAGCATTTTTGCTGTTTTGCTCTATAAATTTTGAATAAGAAAGATATAAATTTTATTTTGTCACCAAAGTGTATGGTCACTGCAAGTCAAATGATATACATCATGACTATACCAGGTCAAGTTGGGTCAGACCGTTGACCCGGGCCAGGTCAAATTTTACATTTTACCTGGCATAGCAATATTATACATCATTCGATTTGTATTGACGAGATGATTGCAATGGTGCATCAACTATGGCCGCATCTTGCTTGGTTTGGAAGTTATTGGCGAAAAAGGAAACGCCCTTATGCATGGGTGGCTATGGACATTCCCAAGAACGTTCCCATATATTCAGTGACCTGCAGCTCCCTAGGCTTTGACCTGACGCAAAAATCATTGCATTTTAATGAAAGAGCAACTCAAGAGCTTTCGATTGGCGCTAACAAATGTTTCTAGCTATCATTGTTTCGGAGATATATGAGGTTTTCTTAGTACACATCATTTTAGCGATTTTGACCTATTTTGACCTCTGGTGACCTTGATATTGACCTGACGAGAAAAATGACTGAAGTATTTTCGATATCATTTTAGAAAGCGTTCTATTGCCGTCTTGCGCTTTTTTCTAGCTCTCTTAATTCTTGAGATTGTGGGGGTCTTTTTTAGCACCCCCCACCAGGGCGAAGGTGGCTCGTACCCGCCTTCGGGGCAAGGGTTAAGGTAAATAATCTGCCCAAAATCATGCAGTTGACTTTGGTGCTACTTCTAGCCTGACAAATATTGTGTGATTAATTTGCTTGTATTTTACACTGCCACAGCGCATTAAGTTGGTCGAACATTTGAGTGATTTAAGCTTTTGAAAAACCTTGCAAAGGGCGCAATTATGAACAGGGTGTCTAAAATGCGCCCACCAAGGTTCATAAATGCACCCGGGTTTATTATGCCTCCAGGATACAACTGTGTGGGATTGTTGCATTTCATTAAGAGCTTTTGGAGATGTCAGTATTTTAGAGAAGTCGGCGTAAGCATGCTAGTGGATGATGGACGATAGTCTGGTTCAGAAATCCCAGTGGCAGGCAAAGAGTAGAAAACCATTCCTACTGGAAGGAGTCCAAGAGGAAGACGAGAAACAATGTAGATATGTCGATGGCTTGTTCCGCTCTGCGTTCGTATCGCTCCCAAATTAATACATTGCCAGAAACATAATTTGTGTCTGAAACTGTATTTTTGCTGAGAGTCAGAACAAAGAGTCAACGATCGAACAGCGCTGTTTCCAGTGAGCAACAACCTCATTCACAACAGAAATCATACGTAAACCCATTGGATCCGTCGGAGCAGACCTCGTGAAACCAATGCTGACCTCCTCACTCAGCCAGAATTCAGATTTCCGCTTACCCTGGGGATTTTACCTCTCACCCATCACTTTCTCACCTTCCCTAAAAAATTTTACTCGGGGCCACAATAGGTCGGTTCATGAGGCAAGGACAAACAAGGTCACCTTAGTTCAAATTTTGAGCTCTACCATAGCTACATTTCTAAGCTGATCGATTTGAAACTTTCCAAACTTTATGATCCTTCCAGGGTCTATAAAATTTATATCCGGGATTTTTCGATTTGGTGACCTGAGGTCAGCTCACGAGGTCGCCTCTCCCATAGAAAAAGTATGAGGAAATTGTTCATATGATCTAAAAGTCACAAAAATGATTGCAAAAGCTCATGTTTCTCAGAAACGCACCTTGGCCACCCTTTCACGGATTCCAGGGACAATACTTACCCTTTGACTTATCAGAGGTCCTCATAGGTCACTCGGGGTCAAAGACAGTATGTTAACGGTAAACTTTTGACCAAACCAAGTTAGAGCGCTGAATTAAACGTCATTCTGTATGTTTCGTCAATGGCTTTCATTTGATATGTTTATATGGCAAGTTTACTTTGTGACCTCCCGTGATCTCAAGCCATGTTACGTCAAGAGGTGCCCTCTGGAGGTCAAACCACTGGCCGGAGGCCACTACGTTCCACGTAGCGGAGAAAGCCCTGACATTTTCTAAAACATTTTCTGAACCATACCTTAATAGCTCTAATGGCACGTGAGTTATGCACAGTTTTCTTAAGAATTGCATATTTTAGTGTAAATAGCCTATCGTGACCCACATTGACCTCTGGGGGCCAAACAGTTGACCTGTAAGCTTAAATATGTAAAGTAAGCCCGTATTGAATCCACACGAGCTTTCCAATGTTTTTTGTAGTTTTGTGACAGGCGCCATAAATTCGGAGTTAGAGAGGGGCCATCAATGGCCCTGGTGGGGCTGAGCTGGCGGCGGACCCCTAGTGGGGCGTAGGTTAAAGTGGGTTCAATCCTCACGGCGGGAGGATTGAATCTTCCGTACCTAGGTATGTACCTTAGATTTTTGGTAAATATCACAAAAATGCTGATTGCCCAAGCCAACACTAATTTGATCAAGTTGTTTAGGTAAGCAGCTGGGGTGGAAACCGGATTACCAATGCTGGAATCATGAAAGAGAGCATCAAGTCAAACTGTGATGATTGAATCGTTCGGTCCAAAATGCGCCCCTGGCGCAATTTGGTAGGGCGCATTTTAAAATCAGCAGGGTCCAGGTAAAACCAAATTATGGCGTAGATATATGCAAAGAAGACCTTGATGGTTTCGTTGATAAATAAAATAATAGAATCTAGGTCTCGAAAATATTCTCCTGTACACAATGACTATCATAGCACATTTTCATGCATGCTTTGAAAACCACTATCATGATTAAAAAGTGCATATAAAACAGAAAAAATATCTCTAGCATAGATGCATACTTCTTACCAGTTGCTTTGGTCACCGGAAAAGAGGGGCAATAGTACTGGGCAAAATAATAATACAAGAATAGAGCTGACAAACTTCTAGTATTTTGAAACCAGCCTCTGGGCGCATTTTCGAACAGGGACGCATTATGACCCTCTTCCCCTACTGTTCTGCACGGTGTCGTGTGAGTTCCTGCACGTTGTTGTGCAAGTACCTACACGGTATCCGGCACTGTCCTGCGCGGTATCCGGTATTATCCTGCGCGGTATCCGGTATTGTCTTGCGCGGTATCCGGTACTGTCCTGCGCGGTATCCGGCATTGTCCTGCGCGGTATCCGGTGTTATCCTGCGCGGTATCCGGTATTGTCTTGCGCGGTATCCGGTACCAGACCCCGTATCCGGTACTGTCCTGCGCGGTATCGGCAGCATTACGTCATCATGGTGGAGAGGCACTACAGTTACTATGCAGGGCATTGGAGAAATTGCACTTTTTCGAAGCTCTAAATAACCTGTTCCGGTACTGTCCTACGCGGTATCCGGTACTGTCCTGCGCGGTATCCGGTATTGTACCGCGCGGTATCCGGTTTGTCCGGCGCAGTATCCGGTACTGTCCTGCACGGTATCCGGTGTTATCTGCGCGGTATCCGGTATCTGCGCGGTATTCCTGCGCGGTATCCGGTATTGTCCTGCGCGGTATCCGGTACTGTCCTGCACGGTATCCGGTATTTCCTGCGCGGTATCCGGTACTGTCCTGCGCGGTATCCGGTACTGTCCTCGCGGTATCCGGTACTGTCCTGCGCGGTATCCGGTGTTGTCCTGCGCGGTATCCGGTACTGTCCTGCGCGGTATCCGGTACTGTCCTGCGCGGTATCCGGTACTGTCCTGCGCGGTATCTGCAGTATTGTCCTGCGCGGTATCCGGTACTGTCCTGCGCGGTATCCGGTGTTATCCTGCGCGGTATCCGGTACTGTCCTGCGCGGTATCCGGTACTGTCCTGCGCGGTATCCGGTACTGTCTTGCGCGGTATCCGGTACTGTCCTGCGCGGTATCCGGTATTGTCCTGCGCGGTATCCGGTACTGTCCTGCGCGGTATCCGGTACTGTCCTCCTGCGCGGTATCCGGTATTGGTTTGTATTATCCTGCGCGGTATCTGGTACTGTCCTGCGCGGTATCCCGTTTGTTTGCGGGTATCCGGTACTGTCCTGCGCGGTATCCGGTACTGTCCTGCGCGGTATCCGGTACTGTCCTGCGCGGTATCCGGTACTGTCCTGCGCGTATGATGTCCTGGCGGTATCCGGTACTGTCCTGCGCGGTATCCGGTACTGTCCTGCGGTATCGGTACTGTCCTGCGCGGTATCCGGTACTGTCCTGCGGGTATCGGCATATGTCCTGCGCGGTATCCGGTACTGTCCTGCGCGGTATCAAGGTTACTGTCAATGGGTGAAACAAGTCTGATTTCGATTTATACTAGATTGGTGCCAAATACGCCCAAACTTGGTATGTTTCAGCTGATCCTTCTCAAAAACTGCGGTATCCGGTATCTGTCCTGCGCGGTATCCGGTACTGTCCTGCGCGGTATCCGGTACTGTCCTGCGCGGTATCCGGCATTGTCCTGCGCGGTATCCGGTACTGTCCTGTACGCGGTATCCGGTACTGTCCTGCGCGGTATCCGGTACTATCCTGCGCGGTATCCGGCACTGTCCTGCGCGGTATCCGGTACTGTCCTGCGCGGTATCCGGCACTGTCCTGCGCGGTATCCGGTACTGTCCTGCGCGGTATCTGGTACTGTCCTGCGCGGTATCCGGTACTGTCCTGCGCGGTATCTGGTACTGTCCTGCGCGGTATCCGGTACTGTCCTGCGCGGTATCCGGTACTGTCCTGCGCGGTATCTGGTACTGTCCTGCGCGGTATCTGGTACTGTCCTGCGCGGTATCCGATACTGTCCTGTGCGGTATCCGGTACTGTCCTGCACGGTATCCGATTCTGTCCTCCGTGGTGCCGTGTAGAATTTTGCTCGGTTTCCTGTACCGTACAGGACAACACAGTACTGTCGTGCACGGTATTTATTGGTGTTTGCATCTTGTTAGTGTCCGCATTTTATTTTATATGTATTCTATTCCATTTGTATGATTTATTTTATACATAATTGAATTGATATTGTTTAGTGATTTATTATTTTATTCAATATTTGTTTTTTTAAAGTTTATTTTATTTTTGTATTTATTATATTTTTGTATTTATTATTTTATATTTTGTATTTTATTTTGTATTTTAGTGGGAGTAGCAGCACCAGCAGTATTACCAATTGCATTACTGCTGCTGCTAGCATTATATATATATATATATATATATATATATATATATCATTAGCATTGTATATAGCATATATAACATTATATATAGCATATAAAATTTTAGTATTACCTCCCTGTTTGTGGCGTTCGGTGTGTATTTCAAGCAGCAGCAGCAGCAGCAAGACAAGACATTTCCAAAGAAACAATAATAAAAATAAGGCAGAATACAGGGATATAGGAGTGTGCCCCAGATACTATATAATGCCTATTCCTTGAACGGTTCTACTGATGAAACCGCTCACTTACCCCTCCCCAGCCATGGGTGGAGATCCCTCGGGGCTGGGGGTCAGGTCTCCATTGGAATTTGGATATCTGATAGGCTTTGTATATGGCTTGTATTGCTGTCCCAGCGCTAAGCCACGCAAGACCACCCCCTGGGTCGAGAAGAGATATCCAGCCTTGTCCCTAGCACTTGACACGGCGCCGAAACCAGTTCTTGGGCACCCCCGAAACCAACCCTTGTTTCGCAAATCAGTACTTCGGTCCACCAAAACTGGCATTTGGGGGTACCCTGCGGGTGCCTTTGGGGGCCCCTGGAACTTACTCTCGGGAGGCCCTGAGGCTAACTCTGAGCGGGGAGAGGAAGGCCTTGATGCTCAGGGATGCTCGCTGAGACTAGCTCTCGGGGACAACTGAGGGCAGCACCAGGGGGCCCCTGAGAACAACTCCTGGAGGCCTCCTAGAACAACACCCCTGAGACTAATATAATCAATTTTTGGGCTTACCGACGCACCAACTGTCAGGGTTACACAGTGTCGCCAAATCTTTCCCTGTTGGAAGGGTTTCTCGGGAACCAGCTTGCTCCTTGTTTAGGGAAACCACCGGGCCTTGAACCTGGGTCGACTCCGTGGAAGCTAGCTGCGCTGACCACCTCACTACCGCGCCCCCACCCCTGAGACTAGTTGCCGGGTCTCTGAGAATGGCCTTTGGGCCCCCTTACACCAAAACTGAAAGGCCCCTGAAAATAAATGGCGCTTCCGAGATTAGTATAAATCGGACCCCCTGAGAGCAACGCTTTGCAGCACTCATACGGCTCATTTTGGCCCCTCCGATTAGCTCGCATGAGACCCCTGAGACGGATTCCCGGAACCTCTTAGACCAAATTTGCGATGATGATGATTGAGTTTTTTAGGTCACGTCAGCTGCTGAGGCTATATGTGCCTTAGAAAAAGTGAGGGGCCCCCTGAGAATACCCCTGAGAATAGGGGGCTGGGAATGACTCCCGACAGCCCTCAGAGACTAACCCTGCCCCCTCCTCCCCTCTCTAAGACTAACACTCGGGGGAAGCACCCCTGAGACTGAGTGTTTGGCGCTCCTGAGACTAACCCTCGGAGACCCCAGATTAGCCCTCATGGGCCTGAGGCCTATTCGGGGCCGCCTGAGATATACTCTCGGTCCCGTTAGACCAAAACTTGGAAGTAACTCTGTGAATTACTCTCAGAACTCCAAGCTTAGCTCTCGGATGCTCCTGAGACTGACTCCCGGGGGTCCTCTGATACTAATTTTGGACCGCTCCCTGGGACTGACTCTCGGGGGTCCCCTAGACCAAAACTTGGGGGCACAACCTGAGCCTAACTCTTGAGAGTTTCGAAGATTACACCTCGGAGGCCACCTGAGACAGAACATTTTTTAACTATTTTTTAAAGGAAAAGTCAGTGGGGGGAGGGCATTTCTTGTGCTGGCCATTATAGTGTCTTCAAGGGGTCAAGACTCCATTTTGAGGAGGTTTAACAAAACTTAGACGCTTTAGTGTTAAAAAAATTTTCTCAATATTTTAGTTGTTCCAAGTCTTTTTTTTTTAGAGATTATAGATACTGCCCAGGGCTCCCAGGTTTTTTTCATCTGAAAAGGTCAAACCGAGTTAGAAAAAGGGCCAAAAAGCGGCAAAATTCTATTTCCACTAAAATAGCCAAACAAACACTACAAAAGCCAGATTCGAGGCTAAAACGACCCTTAGCGGCAGTCATAAAACCACAGAAAAAGCGTCTTGTATCACTGTTTAAAACTAATTGTTGATAGTTTGATATTGCCTTGACGCAATGTTTTTAGCACACTGTCCATCTAATAGGAAGCCAGGGGTGCCCTTCCATCCCCGCGTGGCTATCGAATAATTTTATCCACATAACCAGAACATTTTTGAGGATCATCAATCACCCCCCCCCACTTTTTTACCAACAATTTCCTGATCTCAGTCAAAATGGGAGTAAACCGGAAATTTGTTTAACCAGCCGCTGCGGAAGGCAACGAGGAGCCCAAATTCGAAAAGTTTTTGGTACTAACTTGGAAAGTTTGCTGTCAGCATCAGGTTGAAGTTTGGCTGGCCCCCTCACTTTTTTGCCGGTGGCGACGCTTATGTATGCTACCGCCACAATGATAAATAAAAGGCTTAGCACTTCATACCGCCACACCAGCAACCAGTCTCACGCGCTTTGACTACACCGTGTCCCGTCTAATCCACGAACGAGCTCTTAGCACTGACAACTGATTGCGTGTGGAATGAGAGCATCATGCAATGTTACGGTACTGGCTGGGATGTGGGATTCCGGTCAGATAGAACAGGATGTTTCATTGGTTGTAGGCCAGCGTTCTTCTCCAGCGTTGTGATTAGTTTATGCTGAGGCTACTTTGCCGAGATTTCCCGTAACTACGCGCTTTGTTTCGTCTTCGCACGTTGGAGTAGATAGCCACGGGTGGAAATTTTTAACACAATTTTTGTGGATTGCCAATTTGGGACCAGAAATGGAACAAAATTATAATTATCGGGCGGTGTTCTGTCTTACTTTCGTTAGGCGGGTCTGCATTTGGTCAATTTTAAATCATCCGTCTATTTCACTAAGGGGGGGGGGCAAATTTTCGGGCACGGGGAGGGGATTTCGGCTGATTGGGGGCAAATGGCCCCCCAGTTAAGATGTTCAAAAAATGACCTGCCACCACGCCCACACACACCCCAAACGGACGCTTTTCTAACGTTCTTAATTTTTTTATATTCCAGGGAGACACTTAACGGCCACTTCCACTGCACAGATGGTGGATTGACATGGCAGATCTAGCGGATCCAAATGGATGTGTGTAAGGGGGGGTAATTCCAACATTTCAACAAAGCGAAGCAATTTCGCCTATTTTTTCTGGTCTTGGCAGATTTTTCCTCCCAACGCTGTTTTTCACGATTTTGCCCCGGTTTCCCTCTCTCCAACACATTTTCCCCTAGAATCGCCTCTGGATTAAGGGGGGCTGGTCTCTAGGAGCCCCAAAGTTAGTATCAACCTTCCAAAATATATCAATTTTTAAGCATATTAAAATTATGCACCTCAGAAATAATTCAGTTCGCAATATATTTCATGCTTGATCCGAAATTTAACTTCACCCCCGCCCCTTCATAGGCGGATCCAGGGGGAAAGGGGGCACGTGCCCCCCCGATCGACCCTCGGCGCCCCCTGAAAGGTCGATGGCGCCCCCTGAAATGTCGCTTCGCATCCCCCTCAGGATACGAAAGTCGGCGCCCACCGACAGGATTTGGCGCCCACCTAATAGGTTTGCCGGTCATAAGTGGCGCCCCCCTGGTCCGAATGGCGCCCCCGGGAAGGTGCCCCCCCGATCGGCAATCCTGGATCCGCCTATGGCCCACTTCATGAGAAAATCTGGACCCACCTATGATCCTTCTCCTCCATTGACCCCTGGCATTGACCAAACACGTTATCACGCTTATAAATACTTTAGAGCCGATTTGGAAAATTCTTGGGACCTACATATATCTTGGGATATGGGATATGAAACATTAGGAAGGCTGTTAGTGCTAACAGCTAGCGGTAGTCGAAAGTCAGAAAAATAATCGAACACGGCTTTCTGCTGGCGACAAATACGCCGCCATTGTAGCAGTTCTATTTTCTGCCGGCATTGCAGTTTGAGTTCAAAACTCGCCGCGTGTGGTCGTGTACGTTTTGTGGTTGATGGTCGAGCGTATGGTGAGCGGCTTTGCAAGTGTCGTGCTTGGACTCAGTGTAGCATTTCGTTCTCAGCCATACTGATTGACTTAAGGAGCCCGCTGTGGAACAACCTTGTCTTTGTGCATATATCTTAAGCCGATACATTTATCCTATAATCTCGGGGTCCTGCAAGAAGCGTGCTTCATGATGATGTCCATTCTTAGGACCTTCAGATCTGTACAAGTAAGTAACTATTTACCAGTATCATTGCAATGTGCTCGCTTATTAATATTTTTCTTTTATTTTACAGGACTTGCATGGCTATAGGTGTGTAGGTAATTTGGAAATGACAATTCTTAAACAAAGGATAGCATGTCCTCCCATATTGATATCAGCTTGCCTTTTTATATCTGAACATGTTCACAGTCAGTAAATAGTAATCAGTAGTTACAGTCACTGTCAAAGCTAGGGGAGTGGAAAATGGTATTCCACCCATCCTCAGATTCAGTTGTATTTTATTCAGTCTATGTCTCATGATTCTTTTGCATTGCTGCTGCCGCTGAACCATATTGGGATGACCTAGGCTCCATGTCCAACTTGTGAAGTGAATTGCACACCCGATAGATTCCATCAAGTGCTGTTTCTCTAGTGCTATAGTGCAGTGTTTGCTTAAGTTCTAGGTAAATAGCACTTCATGAACTTGACTCCATGATGCATAATGATTGGTCACCTGATTCGGATCACATGCTGGTCATGGAAACTAAGTATTTGTGAAAATGGGGTCCACACACCACTTTTCATAACAATTATCTGATCCCAGCCAAAATGGAAAAATTAGAAGAAAAAAATTAACGGGGTGGTGTGTAAGGTAATGGTGAGTCAAAATCCACATGTTATTTTTGCTCAAGATTAAGGGGAAAGTATCATGCCAGCACCAGGTTGATGATAGATTAGGCCCCATATTTATTTTGCTCTTGTCAACAGTTATGCTCAAAACCACTAGTGTAGGTCTACCATTGCTTTTAACTTCTTATATTTTGTATTTTTGTGAAGCTGCTTTCTCACATAGATACTAAGCCATCTTCAATGGCTAGGACTGGCATAGCCAAAATATGCTGATGTCCAGGCTAGAAGGTCTGTTCAGCACAATAACTCTGTGAAGTGGTGTAGTTGAGTAATTGAATGCCCTCACCTGGTTTTCCTTTTTCTTTACATACAGATTTTGTGCCTGGAGTAAGTGGCAAGAAGGGCAAAGGAAACTTTGCATAAAGTTTGGGAGAACCTTGCACATTGAAGTACTTTAGTTGTAAAAATTTGCTGAAGTGATGGGTAGTGTGCATCATTCAGTCAGCACTGCTGAAGAAAAAGACAATTTGCAATGCACAATATGATAGAATATTCCCAATCTATTCATGCATATGTTCCACAATCTATTCATGCATATGTTCCACAATCTATTCATGCATGCATAGAATGAATTCTTTTGAAACTGTTATAACATATTACCTGTCAGGCCTGAGTCTAGAAAACACCTTTGATATGTCAACAGAGCCTTGCAATAGCCAAAGATTTAAACATAATCTCACAAAAGTCATAAAAGTTTCTGAGCAGACGTATTAGAACCTGGACATTAATGCAGACAAATAAACCTTGATGTCCTCCTTCAAGTTATGGTTCCTTACAATTAAAATGCAGGGTAATGCGCTTCAGCCATTGGTCACTCCATGGTATTCTGAGGTAAATATCATGTCAGGTATGGAGGGGAAAATTTCCATAAAAATTTTGTAATGGATGAGCAGAAGATACTAACTCATACAGAGCCCTTGGACAGAAAATGCATGCAATTGTGCGCTCTGAGAGCCAGTTTTTCATTTTACTCTGTGCTCTAAAAAGGAGCAGGCTTCAAAAATACTATTGAGCTTTGACATATTTTTATACTTGTCTTTATACTGTCCTGAGGAAAAGTTTCCAGACAATACTATGAGAAAAATTGAGCATTGGGTACAGGGAGAGTGGAAAATTAAGCTTTGACCATAATGAGTGAGTGGAGAATTAAAGTTGCATGTGTGTGATCCTCCACCAAAAACATTGGCTTTTGTGACTGTGCACTGAGTTGCTTTTGAATTTGGAAATAGTCCATACAGAAGTTTAGCAACCACTATCAAAAGCAGCAGGAGCAAGGTGGTATAACTGCACTTTTGTGTGTCACCCTTCTGCCCTGACTTATTGTAAGGCAGTTCTGTTCATCGCGGAATTTTAATCCGCGATGCCGCGATCGCGGACCACCCGAAATCGATCACGGACGGTATATTTAATTGTATGAAATTTCCGCGATCGTGATGGCGATCGCGGAATATTGTTACCTTACATTCCGCTATTTTTAGCCTGCTATCGAACATTTTGACTCAACAAGTGACATGAAAAATAGATTCTTACCACAACCACTCAATGGTTAAGGGGCTGTTCACATATGACGTCAGCGAACAAAGGGGAAAGGGGATCTGGAATTTCTCTGATTTGTTGGCTAATACACGAGATATTTAAAACATCACCGACCGGCGGTGGGTTAAACGGCCATATTCATATTTGTAAGTATATCCAGAATATTGGGGGGTGGGGTAATTTGCAGTTTAAAACTATTTTTTCATTCAACGCCGTAGGGTGAATGGCAAGATCCTTAAATATCAGGGGCCATTGCCCCTGGCCCAGTGTCTACGCCATATGGGGATGTTTACATCGTTGGAATTGGCGTAACAACTGAGTTTTGGAAGTGTAGTTTGAAAAAAAGCATTACAGTATAATTTTTTTAAGAAATGAGGCTCAAAAGCAAAATCCCCAACAGCCAAGTTCGAGCACGGCGGGGGGGCTTTCGAACGCCCCCTCCCCCTCCACCTCATCTCGGACTCCATCCCCGCATATTTCTCAGATCCCCAGTAAGTAGCAGGTTAACTAGTCCATGGGCTAATTAATGCTTTACAGCTTGGAAGCAAAAACTTCCCCTTCGATTACACTGGTCAACAGTCAAAATGGATCCGTTACGTGAACACCTGTGTCTACCTATTTCGATGCCACTGATTTCAAATTTAGTAACCGTTTTTTTCCATCGGACCTGGTTTCTTCCCCCAGAGCATACCTGGTGTATAGCCCCGACACTTGCCACACACAGTCATGAGCCTAACCTTTTGTGGAAAAATCTGGATCAAGGATGTCGAGAACCCGCGTTATCTGCACCCAGACAATGCAGGTTATCACTATACATTTGAATTTATTGCAACGGAAGACTACCTCGCATTAAAGTGCAAGAACATTGTACATTGAACGAGGCTTGCCCTCGGTCGCACAAACTCGTCGGTATTTGTAGACAGAGTGGCGACGTCGCAACATTATATGATGAAGATTTTATGTCAGAGTCACTTCCCTTGAAGGTCAAGCCCAAGTAAAAAGTCACAGGTCAGGGGCATACCACCATTTCAAGGTCATTGATCCTAGTACCTTCGGTCGGATGACGTCACCTAATATGACGTACATTATGTTATGACGTCATAGGATAGGTCACTCAGTCTTCACCTCAAGGTCGCAGGTTCAAGTCAAAGGTCATAGTTAAAGGTCAAACCTGATTTCCTGCCCGACGGCTGCTATAGTGCTAGTTTCAGTATACGTTATAGGCAAAATGTAATATTTGACGTCAAAGCTTAATGGCCTCGAACGACCTTGACCTAAAAGTATCAGAGAACATTGCCTCAGACCTTTCCTCTGTTAGTTTAGGTCACTTTCTCTCTATATCCGACTTATCATTGCATAATCACGGCATTTCCCAATGGCTACCCTGCACAGACATAATTTGACCTATATGGCCTCGTTTTACCTTGAATATATTGACCTAGGTCTATGAAAATCAGGTTTAGGGTAGAATACCCTACCCTCCACAAACACCCAAACGTCTATTTTCCTAGACCTGTTGGGTTTCGCACTGACAAGGTCGCTGATGCCAAGTAGGCCTGCGCAAAGACGACACACAGACATGCTGAATGTCGAAATTCTGATCTGATACGGCATTTCTACTGCCAGATTTGTGTTCAGCGCCACAAATTACCCTAGAAACGGACTATTTTGGATTGGATCCATGTCAAAAGTTAAAATTTGTTTACCAGTGTTATCGATCGCGGAATGAGAAATAGGGGAATATTGATTAAAAATTAGCTAAATATTCTGGTGTCGTGGAATCGCGATCGCAGACCGCCAGATTTTCCATGCAAGAGTAGTGGTAGTGGACCAACTATTTTGCGACCGCGTGAACAACACTGGTATAGGTAATTGCTTGTTGAGTCAGCTCAAAGTCAATTTTTTGCACATCATGTGTAACATGCTCATTTGTGTAGTCAAGGGGGGGCAGTGGACTGTTTGCCCATCTCTTTAGTTAGCAACCCCATGAATTGGATGCATAGGGATGTCCTTTACAAGGCTGGTTGCCATGCATGCCGCCTTGATTAATTACTCACCATGTTGCTGTTTTGGGGTACTTTTCTGTCTGCACTGTTTTTTTTTTGCCACTTGGAAATATATTGAGGGGAATTGGATGGTTCTTCCCTGCCAAAGAATAGGTGAACTAGATTGACAAGTTTATTGAAAATGCTTGATTTGTGCCAAAAATTAATACGAATATAGAGGGAGCTGTTGAGCGAAAATAACTTACCAACAGGAACGAAGGTGACATTTGTCGAGTTCTCTTATTCTATTTTTTTGATATATTAAAACGTTGTTCACGTTTCAAGCTAGTCAATAAACAAGTTATACGCATGTATAATCGACAGCACGAAAGTCATGTTGAGCACGTGGGTTTTCAAATTTCTAAGCAAGAAAAATGAGCCACGCGCGACAGAAAGCGCAGGCTCTCCCCAAACTTACAGCGTGATGAAAAATAACACAACACGAAAGGAAACGAGCTTCGTTTTCTGGGACACTAAGGGAAAGATAATTTAGGTGCCGGGGGTAGAAAAGAGCTACTTCAGCCAAGGCTGCACTCTGGTTTCACGAAGAGTATCGGATACGTACAGAATGTCTGGCGGGATGTTCCGCGCCCTGGGTCGGATCCAGACCAACGATTGGGGCAAGATACCTTGATTGGGGAGGCAACGTGGCCCTAAATCATTAAAAAATTAAAAGTGAAAATCGACAAAAATCCCGCCAGTGGCCGCGCTCATCGCCCACTAGTGGTGAGAAGCATCCCGGGCCGAGAGTCGGGGATGCCTACATGGATAGAGGCCAGGGGCGGACGCAGACCCGAGTTTGGGGGTGAGGGCAAACCCATGTCTGCCCATGTCGCTTAAGCCCATGTCGTTTAAAGACGCAGTGACTCAGTGGTAGCGCATTGGGCTTTCACAGCGCTGGCCCGGGTTGCAATCCCGGGCGGGAATACTGAATAAGGTTTTTGCTGATCTCCAACATAGCCTTCCAACGCGGTGAGAGTTGGCGACTCCATATGACCTGAACAGTAGTTGCGTCGTAAAGCCCCAAGGCTCATAGCCGGATCCAGGATTGCCGATCGGGGGGGCACCTTCCCGGGGTGGGGCGCCATCCGGACCGGGGGCGCCATCCGGACCAGGGGGCGCCACTTATGACCGGCAAAAGCTATCAGGTGGGCGCCATATGGTGGGCGCCGACTTTCGCATCCTGGGGGGGGTGGGAAGCGAAATTTCAGGGGGGCACCATCGACCTTTCAGGGGGGCGTCGAGGGT
This sequence comes from Lepas anatifera, assembly GCA_034440635.1. Classification (NCBI taxonomy): domain Eukaryota; kingdom Metazoa; phylum Arthropoda; class Thecostraca; family Lepadidae; genus Lepas; species Lepas anatifera. The sequence continues at coordinate 930,160 of JAOTON010000333.1, forward strand.
CGATCGGGGGGGGCGCGTGCCCCTCCTTGCCCCCCTCTGGATCCGCCTATGCCAAGGCTTCATATTTTACTCTCTCAGGACTCACCTTTTTAAGGGAAAACTGCGCTTCATGAGGCTTCTACTTTTTTGGACGTAATGCTATTGACTACTAAACCCCGCAGCCTCCCTGAGCCTAACAGCTGGCGGCGGACGCGAATGCGTGGGGGTGGGAAAGTTTGTGCCCGATGTCGTCGATACCTGCTCTTGTGCACAATGTTTCGTCGCCCATGGTGGGTTCCGGGACAAATAGAATATCAAACCTGGACTTTTCCGCTATACTTTATTGCATGGCTACTGGCTATCTAAGTTCAAATGTCATTATAATGGTGTCATATGCCCTCAAGTTTGAGTGAGACGCCTTCGTCCCCGTGGCTGGTTGTTATCTAAAGCCTAAACATTTAGGTTTGGTGTATTAACATACTGGAAGCAGGCGCTTCGCCACATAATTTTTACTGGGAGATGTACCTCAGACTGGCGATAACCGTGGGGAAGGAGACGAACTTTGAGCATATTTAATGTCTGATAACGCTTACGACTACGCATTTCACTAATATATTTAAGAATGTCCACACAGGTACCAGGGAGGAAATTCAAAATACCTTGGTTGAGTCTAAAATATTTCTTGATGGACCTCCCCATGATTCGCGAGCTGGGAGATACGTTCCTCGTCCCCCGCTTTTGACGCTCATGATTGGAAGCACACATTTAGGGTAGAGTGGGGTAACGCGCCCACCTGGGTAGACGCCTACTTCTATGTCAGGCTGATGTAAGAACTGTAGCCTCCATGTAATATTTTTTGGTAGCAGCCTTTCTGATCCGGTCCTGGGCATGATTAGACGCGCCCAGTAAACTCCGGTATTTTTCAGAAATATTTGTTGTTTTTTGCCTCTCCGGACATAAAAACAAGCCATCTTAAAGTTGCGATTGTACTCTATGCGATGTAAATGTGCTTACCCTACCAACTTTGTCACTAAATTGTCTTACAACGTAAGTATAATGATATTACTATTTGTTCACGTGAAAAAAGTTAAAATATACGCTGGGGTTTTATGACGGCCTTTTAATCCGGGGCTTGGGCGTTTTACCCGCTATCGGGGTAAAACGCCTTTATGGTCTCAGAAAAATAAATTTCGCATACTTTGCATCGTGTCAGGATCATCAATTTCTATCTGAGTGTAGAAAACGATGGAAGAACTTAACGAAAAAATAAAGCAATTCCGTCCTGGCAGGATGGGTACGACGAATTCTCCTTAACGTATGCGTCTTCCCCACTCTACCCTACGTGGAGGCAGGATTTTGCACGCTCTCTCAGCCAAGCCCAGCCTACTCCCGTTCGCCTTCGGCACCATTTGGCCTCGTAGTTGTATTGCCGTAAACCTCCAAACAAAAGAAAATAAGAAAACACACAAAACATTGGCAATTGAACACTCGCATGCAAATAATTGTCCTCTTAAAATCACCAATTGTTTATGAATGGTCACTTGGGTAGCCCTGGTAGGCATGCAATAGCCTCAGCACGTAAGAAACCACCGTTGACGTTGAAAACTTCACCAGGAGGTGACACCTACCAAAATCTAGGCGATGAAAATCAAACGTAAAACTGACCTGGTGTAGATTTGAACTCGCAGTGTTTGGACCCGAATCCATGCAGCGGTGACTGCCGGCAGGCGGCACGCGGCGCGGCGGTGCGTCTGGCGACCACGTGGACCGGCCAGGAGCCGCTTCAGCAGGAGGACCCAGAGATGTGGGGTCTGATCCAGGAGGAGAAGGACCGGCAGGTGCACGGCCTGGAGCTCATCGCCTCCGAGGTCAGTCGCTGCCCTCTGGTTTGGTAACCAGTATCGGATTGGCATGGGGGTGTTGTAGGGCAGCATGGCGTAAAATACACATTGGATGAGTGGAAGATCGAATGTTTGGCGGAGGGGGTGAAAATAACACGGCTGCTTTGTGTTCATTGTGATCTATGAATCTTCCGTATGAATGTTTGACTTTGGAGCACATGACTTTTCTGTCAAAATGATCGTTTCTCACCGGACTTTACGGTTTGACTCGATTGTGACTTGATGTGAGAAAAAGTGCCAAAGTTAGCCTTTCCAGTTCTGGAAAGGAAAGACTGCATAGAGGGAACAAGTTTTGCCGGCTCAGGAAATGAGTGAGAGGTGAAAATCGCAAAGTGTTATAGTGAGGGAATATTTTTGTTTTTAACTTGATATGGTGTGGCGTTCCGCTAAAAAAAGGTATTGGGACGCGGGCCCAAACCTCATCATTTTTTGTTGATGGGAAGGGCAGAGGCTCGTATTTTTTTCATTGAACTCATATTCCGTTTAGTTTTATGGTCGGTTTGCCCGAAACCCCTAAACACCATGATGAATTCATACTCCACTTCCGTTATTTCGAAGTTTCTGCCCCCCTGAACGCAGTGATCTGTCATACGAGGTGGACGGTTTTGAATGCCACCGGACGACAGAGATGCGGCCTCGACACGCTTCAGCCCGTCGTAGCTCGTGGAATATCCAACTCGGTGGATATCGGCGTCGACGCTTGAAGGAGTGGGGAAGGGCAGGATGCAGTATCACATTCGGGATGATGGCTGTTGAGTTCTTCAACTGAAAGAAACTGTAAACAATGCAGGGGTTTCATAATTATATCTGGGGTGTCTTGCCAGAGCTGCATCCGAAAAACTTTCTGCTAACTTACTGGCGGCCAATGTTTCGAAATGACGTGAAATATTAGGTTAATGAATGCCCGGGGTGAACTCGTTGGGAATATGTGAAAGTGCTAGGTACATTATTTCCTTTTAAAAAGTGAAGGATATTACAGTGGTATAATATTTCCAGGGCGGCTCGTTGTCAAATACTTTAAGGGCGAGTATCAAGAAACCTGGTCTGTTTCTTTTATAATGATATGGACCGCTTCATCCAGAAATCAGGTTGGGAAGGGACACATCAAGCGGTCCAATTACACTGTGCAAAATAGCCAGCCGAAGAAATATCGTCAGGTTTAACCCTCGAGCGTTTGGATAGAGCCACGGTCTTGCGCCGACCGCAGTAACCCCTCACCCCTCAGAACCAGAACATAACCACCGTCGCTTCTGCCCTCTCTTTATTGTAGCTCTATCGCTTTATCACCTCATAACGTCGAATAGAAAGTCGGCATATCCTGGCATAGGCGGGTTCAGGATTGCCGACGAGGAGGGGGGGCATCCGGACCTGGTGGGGTGCCACTTTTGGACGGTAAACCCTGTCAGGTGGGTGCCAAATCCTATCTTGGGGGGCGACGATACTCGCATCCGGGGTTGAGGGGCTGGGAAGCGATATTGCAGGTGGGCACCATCGATCTTCCTGGGAGGCGCCGTGACCATTGCAGGGGTGCCGAGGGTCGATCTGGGGAGGGAAGTGCCCCACTGCCCCCTAGATCTGGCTATGCACTCCAGTTGGAAGTGTTCACCTTGGTAAAGCTCATGTCGCCCGCTGCTGAATCCTTAAGCTGCAATAAAAAGAACGCATCTTCGGGTTTCGTATTAGTTTATTTACAATTTTTAACACAGCAATGCGCGGCCCTGGCCCGGAGCCTTATATAACATGGCTCCGGCCGTGTCAGATCGGTCTGTCTCAGCCGCGCCTGAGCTGCGAAAAACGCTGCAAACAGGGCCATGTGCGCTGACGAGCTGTTCAGAGGCGGCTGCAGGCACCGGCGCTGGGCGGGTGGCGCCCTCTTGGCTTGTGGACGGTGCGGAGGCCTGTGGACGGTGAACGCTGTGAGCAGTGACAGCAGACAATGTTCCCCGTATTGTGCGTGCCTGGATCCGCCCCTGACCGCACCTGTCAGCCTGCTGCCATTAGTTGCTGCAGAGCCGGCGAGCTGGCCGCGCACGCGGGAGGGGAGGGGGGAGTAAGATTGCCGTCCGGTCTCATGACGTCATGACTGCGCAGACTGGCAACTCAGTGGCGGTGGGACAGGTGTACGGAGTTTTGCCAAGGCGGGGTTTCGTTTCGCGCAGCCTCGCAGTTTCTTAACGTGGCACACATTCTAGGGAGTGTATCATCATTGGGAAATGTGTACTTTAATGCTTATGATAGTCTGGCATAAAGGTGTTGCGCAGCTGGGCTGGTGGAGCTGCTTTTTTTACATTATCGCGACTCCTTTTGCTAGGGGAATGCTTTAAATTTAATCTCACTGCCACAACTTGGGTGTCGCTTGGTCACTTCAGCCACATTGCCGGCCCCAACCTCGGTTTTATTAGGAACTTAGTACGGTCTCCCGCAGCAATATTTCATTGTCTTGATAAGATTCCCATTTCAGCTCAACTGGCTGATCCAAGTGGGTGGGTAAAGGGGCCGTGGCCCCCACCAAAGCGTAAAATAATATATTTTTTCATTCCAAAGGATCAAATTGCTGCTGTTTTGTAATATAATATACTTTCGCAATTTTCCTTGATTTAGCCCATCCCCAAACGTTGCTTTTGCCCCTCCAAAGGTTTCTCCTTGATCCGCCAATGTTCAGCTTTACCATCATTCCGCCCTCGTCTTGAGTCGCCATTTTGCTTCTTCCTGGGCGCGACTTCAATATCACCTAGGGCTTGTTCCAGCGCCTCCTTAGAAAAAAGATGAGAGTAGCTTGGAGTAAGTGGGAGCAGGCGCAAAAACCGGTGTCCGCTGGACCGATTTCGGATGTGATTGGATGAGATATCAGCTGATTGCGCCTGATCAGCGCCAATATGGCGGGCGTGGCGCAGCTAAGAAACTAATCGAATTTGATTAAGGCCTCTGATACTCATTTAATGTATTTTAGTGAAAGTGGAATACAGAAAAACAACGTAATCAAAACCTTTAGCTGCCCACAAACGTCGTTTCTCCCTGTAAAACAACTTATTTTAGTTTCTCAATTGAAATTCGTGTGCCACAATTGAGCTCCTCCAACCTCCTCTGAAAAACCACCTTTCGTTTGAGAGGAGGTTGGATTAGATTTGAGATGAGCTTTGGCGAGCTTGAGGGAAGTTTAAGGAGGCGCTGGACCGGGCGAGAGGAAGTTGGAGAAGCTTTGAGGAGGTTAGAGTAGGTTTGAGGAGGCGCTGGAACAAAATCCGTAACTGCCCATGGGCAGCGGGCACCATTGCCAAAGCCGCGCCCGCACAAACCAGGGTAAGCGCTGACTTCCCCTGCCGCTGTCTCAAGCGCAGGCCCCCTCCCCTGCCGCCGCCGCAAGCGCAGACCCTCCCCTGCCGCTGCCGCAAGCGCAGACCCCTCCCCTGCCGCTGCCGCAAGCGCAGACCCCCTCCCCTGCCGCTGCCGCAAGCCCAGACCCCTCCCCTGCCGCCGCCGCCGCCGCCGCCGCTCATGGTCGATCGTTGCCGTGCAACGGGACGAGTTCTCAACGCGTCGCCCGGAGCGGGGCGAGACGGATGAGCCGTCACTGCGCCCGAAGCACTAAAGATCATCCACTGTTGCTGGGCAAGGGCATTGCAACCGAACGATGCACAATGGAGACTGCGCCACATTTAGCGCGCCAAAGATCGCAAGTCTTCATTCGCTTGGGAACCACTCAAACCCAATAAGATATTCCAGCAGTATTGGAACATGTGATGGGGGACGGAGGGAGGGGGCAACCTCAATGCTGAGGTGGGGGAGGGGGAGAGTAGGTGAGCAACCCTGCTTTCAGAATTGCCTGTCACAGTCACATATCTCCTACATGGGGCGCAGGCGTTCGTATTTTTTCAGATTGGCTCTGTTCTGGCCGCTTTCCTGGTCTCGTTGGGGTCCTGCCTGACCGTCTGTTTCTTATTTGTGGCGACCTGAGAATTGTATCAGACTTTGAAACTTTGTGGGGCCATGGTTTCTACTCCCCGTGTGCCCAAACTGGCGTAGCTTAACCGATACTTGAAACTGTTGTGAAATTTTTGGAAAATTTGAGTTTTGATTGCTGTTCTTTTTTTTTGCTATGACCTTAAAACTCGGTAGGATCCTATATCACTCTGCAGTCTGCTCTTAGTAAGAGGAGCTGATAGACAATGCTAAGATGGTCAAAATACAGTTTGTTTGACACCGTAAGTTCCAGAGAATATCCAACCGATTGAAATGCTCAAAACATATAAAAGTTGTATCACAGTCAAAGCACGGTTACATGAAGCCAGCCTAATCGATTTATAAACGACTACGCATAGTTTCAAATATAACGCCAAACATTTTTAAAACGTTTTGGGCGTTTTCCCGAAGGCCTGTGCCGGGTGGAGGAGCCGCCACCCCCTTGGTGCCGGTACCGCCGTCTTCTGCTGGGTCCCCGCAGCACGAGAACGGGGACGGTTGGAACGTGTGTCCATCATTGCATCTCTACGGAATCCCCTACACACTTATCGGTAACAGAGGAGCGGGAACCGAACATTATTGCTTAAATGGAGGAACTTGAGTAACGTAAGGAAGTGGATAATCGGTAACACGCAACGAAATTCTAAACTTTAAGCTCCTCAACCTTGGCGGTGGCAGCTTTCTTCACGCACCCCGTGAATCCCCAACTATACTACAACACCCTTGGCTCGGCTTTCCTGCCGTAGCCACGACCATTCGTTTGCAAGTGTTAAAACATCTCGTGACCCATTCCTTGAAATGACCACCCCATTGTTTTGAGACATTAAAGGGAATGTGGTACCTTGGTCGAATCCTGGATTGTAGTGTAATTAGGGGTACTTTTAGCCGAAATCATGAAAGCTTCCACGATTTCTCTGAAAAATGTACAATAAGCTGAATACTTTTATTTTTAAAATGCGCCTATAGGGAAAACATAAATATCTGCCTGTAGATGGTGTCATGATCTGGCAACCACTACCATATTCAATAGGCTTCAAGTGCCTAGATGGGCTGATACTCACCGTGACGTCAGCATATGTTATCATACCAACAACTGACAACTGTGGCCTGCTGCTTAGGTTACATGTAGGATACATTTCAGGTAGTTTTTAGCTTTCCTCTACGGCAACTTTGAGGTAGAAGACAAATGATACATTGAATACCGGGTTTTCCGGCATGCTTTACAACTTGGCTGTCTCAGTTAAAATCAGGTTATAAAGGTGCCACATTCCCTTTAAAGTAACCCACCCTCGCCTAAAAATTCTAAATTCTCCCACACAATTTTGGGGCGGGTAAAGGTGCCATGCACAGAATGCCTTGTAAAAAAGTACATAACTAACCAATTCTTAGAGGAGCAAGCCAATGCCTTCAAATCAAAAGAAGGGACTCTGCCGACCAGTCCCCTGGACGGACCTGCAGACTTTGCCGACCAGTCCCTGGACGGACCTGCAGACTCTGCCGACCGCTCGTGGACGGACCTGCGACTTTGCCGCCGTTCGCTGGACGGACCTGCGACTTTGCCGACCAGTCCCTGGACGGACCTGCACTTTGCCGACCGTCCCTGGACGGCCTGCGACTTTGACGACCAGTTCGCTGGACGGACCTGCGACTTTGCCGACCAGTCCCTGGACGGACCTGCGACTTTGCCGACCAGTTCGCTGGACGGACCTGCGACTTTGCCGACCAGTTCGCTGGACGGACCTGCGACATTGCCGACCGTCCCTGGACGGACCTGCATTTGCCGACCAGTCCCCTGGACGGACCTGTAGACTTTGCCGACCAGTTCGCTGGACGGACCTGCGGACTTTGCCGACCAGTTCGCTGGACGGACCTGCAGACTTTGCCGACCAGTTCGCTGGACGGACCTGCAGACTTGCCGACCAGTCCCTTCGGACCGCGACTTTGCCGACCGTTCGCTGGACGGACCTGCGACTTTGCCGATCGTTTGCTGACGGACCTGGACTTTGCCGACCAGTTCGCTGGACGGACCTGCATTTGCCGACCGTTCGCTGGCGGACCTGCACTTTGCCGACCGTTCGCGGACGGACCTGCGACTTTGCCGATCAGTTCGCTGGACGGACCTGCGACTTTGCCGACCAGTTCGCTGGACGGACCTGCGGACTTTGCCGACCAGTTCGCTGGACGGACCTGCAGACTTTGCCGACCAGTCCCCTGTACGGACCTGCAGACTTTGCCGACCAGTTCGCTGGACGGACCTGCAGACTTTTCCGACTAGTCCCCTGGACGAACTTGCAGACTTTGCTGCCTCGCCGTTAAGTGGCGGAGACGGATGGAAGTCATTGAATAATACCGTCCAGGAGGTCATTTTAAATGCATTGTTAAAGGGAATGTGGCACCTTGGTCGAATCCTGGAATTTAGCGCAATTAGGCGTACTTTTAGCCAAAAACAATGAAACCACTCATGATTTCTCGGAAAAATGTTCAATAAGCTCAATGTTTTGTTTTTAAAATACTTCTCTAGGAAAATAAATAAATATCTGCCTGTGGATGATGTCATGATCTGGCAACCACTGCCATGCTTGAAATGCTTCAAGGGCTTCGATTGGCTGATGCTCATTGTGACGTCAGCATATGTCGTCACACCAGCAGCTCACAACAATGGCCGCCCGGCGACGGGCTGATGAGGGGGCTGGTGTCAGGTAGGTTTTAGCGTTTTTTCTGCGGAAATATCGAGTTCCAAGACAAATGCTAGATGGAGTACCGGTTTTTCCGACTTGCTTTACAACTTGGCTATCTCAGTTAAAATCACGTTATGAAGGTGCCACATTCCCTTTAAGACCTGACACACAAAACAGATTACCTCAATGCAGGTGGAAAAGGACGGGAGTGTTGCAAGTGAGCGGTTCATACAAAGTAACTGTGCAGACGATGCAGATGGGCGTTGTGGATGAGCTTTACGATTGCATTCTACTTGCGTTTCGATGGCACTTGCTTGCATTATTCCTGGTGCGGAAACGTCGTGCTCAGGTCTTCGGCCCTGCGTGCTGACACTTTCACACAAATTAGCATATTACTAATAGTTATTCCAGTGTGGTCCCTTGGTGACAACGCCCGTGCGCAGTGGTCCGGTACATGGGACTGTTCAGCCCTCCCTCCCCCCCCGACTGCAGCTAGTGTAGGTGAGACTGCTAGGTTTTCTTGGCTATCTGAGGCCAAGTTGACTGCAAGAGTAAAAAAGAAGAAGGAAGACTATGCATGGGGCTGGTCTCACACAGATGAGAAGCCCCGGCGAGCCCTAATCTGTGCCAGATGGTCTTCAGAAACGAGTTTCTGCTTGCCAAACCTATTTCTAAGTATCAAATACATCAAATAAATAAATAAATAAAATAAAATAAATATAAGTATCAAATAAATATCAAATGCAGAATAGTATGGATCTTCTCGCAGCCAGTTTGATTCGGCGAAACACGTGGCATCCCTTCCTCCGCCTCATCGAGTGAAGGGCGTGGGAACAGCTCGATAGCAGCCCTGAGGGTAATGGTTCTCAATGGTACCGGAGTTTTCCCGACGCTAGCTGTAGCCTAGCTTGTAAGCTGTGGCTTGTTATTCACTTGTACCGCGCCGCCCCTTCGCGGGCCTCCGTGTTGTGGCCTGGGGTTTTGCTTGTTAGGCACTAGTGCACCTGTGACACGGTTGGGTGGGGCGCGTAATGAGTTCAACTTTCATTTACGAGTTTTTGCGTCGGCTTCAGCTTGCTGGTGCCAGAAACAGAATTTCGGAGCGTGGTTATGAAGTGAATTGCTGAGTTAGGGCCCCGCATGGCATGCGGTGTAGTGCACCAGAACAGTGCCGGATCTAGTCGGTAGGTTTGGGGGCAAGCCAGAGTCAAGGAGTAAAAAGTTACGCGGTGAGAGTATTCCACAATTCAACTAGACAGTAGGTTTTGAGGGTAAGCCTAAGAGTCGAAAAACACAAAAACATTACAGGAAGTCCGGTCAAAAAGGAGGTTAATAGCTTTGGGGACGACGAAAACAATTTTACCCCGATATTTTCCGTTGTGGGGATACTAAATGCCTTTCCCCCTCCCCTGGATCCGCCACTGCACCAGAATGCCGTTGGGTTACTGCTTTCTGAGCGGGGGTTTTATTTGGAAAGACAGCGCCCCCGGGTTTGCATGTTGCAGGCAGCCCCAGGCCGGGGCCAGTGCTGGGCCTGAGCCGACTGGGACAAATTTAGCAGCCATGAGGAATCCGGGGCACGATAACACGCCCCTGCTGAGCACACTGCCAGCGCATGGCGTCGCCCTGCAGGAGGCTGCCGCTGTCAGACCTCCAGGTCTCGCCGGCCAGGCAGGGAAGCGCTGCCTCGAAAAACGTTTCCGGTTGGCCCCGGGGATTTTTTTTTGTTACGGGAGGAGAGTGGATGGAATCATCATGTCAGCTTCCTTCTCAAATTGTCTACACTGTAGTCAGCACGGATGATCCGATGGGTCACACCAGAAATCACTATGTCCCGCTGCTCCTGGCTGTGCGATGAGATTGCTGATTCCAGGAAGACTGAAGACATAATTGTTGCTTCGGAGACTCACGAGGACATGGCAGTTGCTTCGGTCCGTAGTTTCCTCGCCTGATTCTGGCTCTCGGGGAGGCTGTGGTCATTTCATGGTGTATGAAGGGTGCCTCAGTGGCGTAGGGTACTATTTTGCGTCATTCCTGCCAGTCGATCATCTGAAAACAGACTACCTAGTTACTGCCGTACATATTAGTTATAGGCACCTTTACAACTATCCAAAACTTAGAGTAAGGCGAAAACCAGGGTCATTACATACGCCTTACCGATCAATCAGCAGATCATTTTGGTCTGCACCTTTTCTAGTAGAAATGGTTCAGGCCCTGTTCCAGTTTGGGAAGACAGGTGTAGACGCCCGTAACGAGACATAAACAGTCTGTGACAAAAAAACCTCAGAAGAATGGATAAGTGAAGGTGTTCCGGGCGTATTGATTTGCCATTATGTTTGAGTCATACAATGCCCCAGGTGCGACTCCGAAACCTTTTGGAAGAGCCTGGATGTGTCGCAATCAAAGAAGCCCATCGAGTTTATGAGCTATCTCCATCGCGGCATAGTCCCGAAGGTCCGCCTTTTCCTTCGCCTTCGACTGCTCTAATCAGGCAGCGCCCCCAGTTTGATCTGCTCAGCGTCCTGAGTTTAAAACCTTCGTTTATTACACATTCAAAAACATTTGTAGAGGTGTGTGAGCAAAAATACGCCTCTTGGGAGCGAGAGACTAAGCAATTTCAACAAACTTGTCAGGAGTCTTTCTATATTGGAGTTGCGCCCTTCTCGCCAGGAGTTACCTGTCGTGTTTCTGTGTTAACATGCGGTTAGGCGTCACACAGTGTGCGTTGTGTTGCAGAATTTTGTCAGTCGGGCCGTTCTGGAGTCGATGGGGTCATGCCTGCACAACAAATACTCAGAGGGGTACCCCGGCCAGAGGTGAGTGTCCACGTGAGGTCAGCTGGGTGGTCGTGTGGCTCACTCACCGCTATATATCGGTTCATTTTGTATGAGGGTCAGTGGCGTATCCAGGACAGTTCGGGGGCTAGGTGTTTGAGCCTCCCTGCCATTGCCTCGAACAACCTCCAGCTTGCATAACTATAGGCACTCTCGATTTCGGGTGAGGGGTTTGAGCCCCTTAGCCCCTTTGTATTCGCCACTGATGAGGTGACTCCTGATGAGCACGCTCGCTCAACTACAGGGGGCATTGACGTGGGTGCTCATGTTCGGAACCTTCCACCGGGTCAGACGTGCATGGGAGGCGGTTTCGCCGCAGAGATAGAACCCACGTCAATCCATACACTCCCAATTTGGTGCCGAGCAACGAAATCGAAAGGCTACTCCTCCCCCTTCCACGTACCCGTGGCTCTATGTGTATGATCTATGTATGCGTATTACACCTGCGGTGCATCCGTGACCCTTGCCGAGCTGTGCGCGCGACTGCGGCCTCGCTTGGTGCGTTTGTCTGCGGATTTCGTTGAGGCAGTGGGGGGGAGGGGGCATTAGCGCTTTGGTAGATGAAATCGATGCACCGCACCAGCATGATAAATATGAAAAGCTGAAAAATGGTTGGTTGTTCGGGTTTTGGGGTGCGCCAACCATTTCGGTAATTTGACAGTCGTTACGTTTATATGTGCTACGTAATTATGCATCTGTGTTAATGTGTTAGTGTGGAGAGAAGACATAATGTTCGGACAGTTAATCAATCATAAGACGGATTGATTACATACATGCTCGGTATGTAATGTTTATGTGCTTACTTTTGACTGGAATTGAAACCATAAAGTTGAACTGAAACAGGTCCGGGAGCACTTGAAATCTCGTACAGTTTCTCAAATCACTTTGTAGAAAATGACAGAAGTGTCAGCGTTCTGGTGCATCGTTGCTTGCTCTGGTATGTTATGGCAAGCTGCTCGAATCTTCATGTTTTTAAAAGTTTCCGATAAACTTCCGCCGAGTGGTGCACACTGCTGTGCCGTTGGTTCGACACGCTCTCAGCAGCCGTTTCCCGCCCGGTCTCCGGTCCGTTTTGTGTCGGCCGGCGGCGGCATGAGACAGACCTGGGGGGGGCATTGTCTGCGGCGGAGCTGCTGCTGCCGCTGCCGCAGACGGCATAGGGCGGCGGCACAGACGGGGGGACAGCGCGGTCGATAGGTGAACGGCCGGCTCCCACACCGCCGTTCTGGCCATCTCCGCACTTAGAGGCGCCGAACTAGTTATCTCCACACCCAGAGGCGCTGTTCTGGTCATCTCTGCACCCAGAGGCGCTGCTTTGTGGCCATTCCCGCACCGAGAGACGGCCCTCTGAGGCCATCTCTGCACCCAGGGCCGCCGTCTGACCATCTTCGCACTCGAACGCTGCTCTGTCTCCCCACCCAGAGACGCCCCTCTGAAGCCATCTCTGCACCCAGAGCCGCCCCTCTGACCATCTCCGCACTTCGAGACGCTGCTCTGGTCATCTCCACGCCCAGAGACGCCCCTCTGAGACCATCTCTGCACCCAGAGGCGATGCTTTGTGGCCATTACCGCACTCAAAGGCGCTGCAGCCGCCGCTCTGTGGTTACCTCCGCACCCAGAGGCGCTGCAGCCGCCGCTCTGTGGCCACCTCCGCACCCAGAGGCGCTGCAGCCGCACCCAAAGGCGCTGCACGCTAGCTGTCTCCCAAGACTGGCCGCCCTACCCACTGGCTGTTCCCCAGTCTCAATGACATCTAGCTGGGTGTGCAGCATTTACCACCTGGGGCACCTTCATATAAGTGTCGTACAGCTTAGTAGAGCTTAACACAGTTGGTTCTGGATTTGAATACCAAAATCCTACCTGCATTCCTGCAATTGCGCGCTAGACTCGATGCTATTTCTTTGAAGCCCTTCCGATGACGGGACGCCGGGTATTTCAGTGAGCCAGCTGGGGTGGCGGCTACCTTGCCAGTGTTTTTGCAGGCCGTCTGTGGCTGACGAGCGAGTCTCGGCTGACCTTGTCTACACGTCTGCGGGCGTCGGGGCGGCCTCGGGGTAACCCGGGGGTGTGGACCATGAGCTGCCGTCAACAAGTGGGCGGTTCCCACGCGAAGCCGCCGACGTTATGTAATGTGAGGAATTGGACGATGTTTGAATTGGGGCTGACACGATGCAGCATCGGGTGGAACAGTTGTAATATGAAAGCGATGATATTGGTGTACATGCCTTACTGGGAATTGCAGACACGGCTATACGGTTGTGCTCAGAAGGCCAGTGTTGTTACGTCAAATCGCGCTATTTGCTCTTGGCACCACTGGAAGGCACTGACTGAGTCAAGGTTTTAGCCTGCCAGCGTCTGTTTCGGTTTTTAACCACAGAACTAATGCCATTCTTCGGGTTTTAAGACACATCAGACGTTCTCAACAGGATCGATGTCTTATCATAACGGACTCTGCTAGCTCACTGACAGCACTCCAATCTCATCACCCACAGCAAAACTGGCTTATACCGTCCATAACAAGGCTTCTGACAGCGATCTCCGCCAGAGGCACTGATGTGCGCTTTCTTTGGGTACCGAGCCATATTTGAATTTCAGGAATGAAGAAGTCGATAAGGTTGCGAAAGAGGCGTCCGTGCTACCCCCTTCGCGACAGTTTAGGATACCGGCTTCAGACCTCAGAGCATCGTTCAGAACACTACAGGACGCTGAATGGCAGTCAAGGTGGGCTGCAGAGCCAGAGTGCTTTCTGAAACGTCTGCGTACTTCCATTGATAAATGGGAGTCGAGCAACAGAAAAAGCACAAGAGAGGAGGTGGCCCTCTCTAGACTCCGCCTCGGGCACTGTTATGCCACTCATGCCTACCACCTGAATAGCTCTGCCCCCAACCTGTGTGTAAATTGTGGCAACTGCCTTACTGTCCAACATGTTTTATCCGAGGTAGACTGCTGTGACAATCTGAAAAGGCAACTGCGTCGATTCTTCCCACCGGTCTCTTTAGAGCAGTGTCTTGGAAACGATCCCGTCGTAGACATCAAACACATTTTATCTTACCTGAAAGAAATAAGTTTGACATCGTTTATAGCCCTCACAGCGCTTTTTAGCGGTTACACCTCCGGCATAGACAATTCTTAGCTAACCAAGATCATTTTGAACTGACCTAACCTGACAATGTTGGGCACATATAGCCAAAGAAGCTGACGTGGCCTTAAACACCAATTATCATCATGGTAGGCACTGATTAAATCGCTGAATCGAAAATGTGTCAAAGTTTGTCGCATTGATGCGGTTTGATTTCCTGACTCCCAAAAGTTAAACAGTCTTCTTATCTGATGAATAATTTTGCATGGGTATGTGCCACCCTTTTCCCTTAGTCCCAGACCCCCGGTGCCGTATATTTCTTTACTGCGGCCGCTTCCAGGAATGAGGGGGGCTAACGTCCTGGAGTGTATCTGGAGTGTCGTTGGTTTGGAAATCCAATGTTTAGGAATGCAGGCAGTAGGCACACGATCGTGTGCCGCTCCTTGTACGAGCAGTGTCATCCCAACGTTCCCATCTCTGCTCACACAGTCTTACCTGACCTTTCTCCTGGCATATCCCGGTTCGAGCTGTCCCTCTCAGAGGACATGGCAACTACGGTGCTGAAACAAGGCCGGGCGAGAGGCCATCTGGGGTGTCTGGGCCGGCTCCGGGGTTCACAGTTTGGCATTGTGGGTGCCTGCTCCGTATCGTGTGGACCAGGCGTGCGGACGACTGCACCCAGGCCATGCCCACAGCGCACTCGGGCCCGTCCCAACACCCGCCTTCTCGACAGTGCCGTTAGGCTGGGCTCATAGACAGGTGTGAACTTTATTTCAAGGATTTTCATATTCTGTCAGATAAATTTTATTTGTCTTTTCTGAGTACTTAATTTCCCTATTGTTCTTAATTTAATATTTTTATATTAATGCATGCTACTTTGGTCATGTCTGGGGATGGGGTCCC
Organism: Lepas anatifera; assembly: GCA_034440635.1. NCBI lineage: Eukaryota > Metazoa > Arthropoda > Thecostraca > Lepadidae > Lepas > Lepas anatifera. The sequence continues at coordinate 945,494 of JAOTON010000333.1, forward strand.
GTTTTCGCCTGCTTTTGGTGTTGGTGATGTACCCCACAGCCCCACTATTAGTTTTGGTTTATGACCTGCAAACTGGGTACACTTGCACATAACTCATTGCATTGTTATCGCCTTTATCATTGTTTGTTTTAACTGAGTAAGAGCAGGGGTTCGCCCTGAATAACAGCTAGAATGAACCGTGCAAAAACACGGACATTAAAACGCAATAGCAGGCACCGTGGCCTGAGGTCTTCTCTTGGTCCAAGGGTCCCTTGGTGAGCTGGCACTTGGACAGAATACGAACCTTTCAGGCTGAATGATGGGATGGTTCTGACATCCTGTCTCATGCCATCTCTGACCGTGGCGGACGCTTATATTTTTTGCTGTCTTTGCGCACTAACTGCTGATGTCATATGGCTTGGAAATGGAAAGGGAAGGAATCTAGGTTTGAGCTAGGGTAGGGTCTCCAATCTTGCCTCTGGCTGGAATCGAACCCAGGACCCCTGCAGAACATGCAGGTTGCCACGGACCAAGCTGAATGCACGTGCTAACCGACTGCTTCATGGAGACCCGACTGACATTTCCAGAATCAAGACGTAAAGGGCTACTCAATTTAGATACCGTGCAATGAAGCTATCAACAAAGCTAAATAAATAGATTCACAGCACTAATTACGCTGGAGTAGCCAGTTACCATCTTCGGAAACTGTAGCAGAAAACCTATTGCCATAACTTTATTTTTATTAGGGCCACCCGAACAGGCACACTTGCCCAATTACAGGGAGTATTGGCGTGGGTGTTTAAGGATTCTCTCCACCCGGGTCAGATCGGACCCGGAGGCGGTTCCCCGCCGTGGGGCTTGAAGCCACCTGAACCCATGCTATCCGATCCCAAGACGGGGAACGAAGCCACTGGGCCACCCCGGTCCCAGTACCAGTACTGCAGCACATGCCTCGGCATTTTGTATCTTGACAGCAGGGGCATTCCAGGACAAAACGACCAAAAATATTTCAATTTGACACCACCATGTCTAGAAAAATCTGAAACTTTGTCTCCGGGGTAGTTTTGGGCCAGAAACACGCCTGTGAGAATCTTAGCCCCTCCGACCAACGGTGACCGAGTTATAGCCCGAGGCATTTTCGGGAGGTCACGTTGTAGACTCATGTTTGATGCTTCATAACTCAACAACGCATCACCTGATTAACAAGTTTTGTATATCATTGAACTCGTCTTGAATTATAGTTTATTTTGAAAAAGAAAATGTTAAAATTTGAAAATTTTTGACTTTTAATTTGTTTGACCTTTTCCTTTTGACCTAGCTTGACCTTTTCCCAGTTGAAATTGCCCTTTAGACACGTCAAAAATGTTTCTTCATAAAATATCTTTCGATAGCAAAAATAAAAAAATGCGTTCTTGCTATAAGTTCCGAATATTTAGCACCTAAGGTAGGTATGTACACGGTTTTTGACCATTGCGGTAGTACAGCCTTATGCTTAACGCCGCAAATATAGCGATTGCTTTTGTAATCGGTCGCTGGAAATCATACTCCATTGTCTTTACGAAATTTTAATCGTACAAGTATCCGAATTTATGACAATTAACACGCGCCCACCCGAGGGGGTGGGCAACCGGCCTCCTCAGGTCTCTACAGGTAGTAAAAAATACCTTTGCGCAGCGCCACCGTACTCCATCTACCTCTAACACAACATTTTGCAACTTCTGGAAAAATAATTTAGGTCAACTGGGAGGTGGTAGGTACCGTAAATACTGAAGGCCAGCAGGCAACTCAGTGGTGAGGGGTGACCTGAGGTAGACGGTCGTCGTTATGCCTTGTGGGACTTTCAACTTTGTTTCCTTGATTAACACTTTATCGTGGAGTTGCTCGTTTGGGTGGTGGGGTCAGGGTCTCCGTAAATGTCCCTTGATGACTCTAGTGAGACACCTACCCTAAAACCGCCTCCTTGCCGCCCCGGTAGCTCAGTTGGTAGAGCGTTGGGCTCCGGCCCGCGGCTCGAAGCATGCAGTGGCAGTGCATGTCCAGGCTTGGGATCGGTTCCGCTGAGACGCTCCGGCGCTCAATAGCTTACCCGACGTACAGGTCGGCTGGCAACTGACTGGTGAGAGGGTGACCTGAGCGGGGCGGCCGTCCCTGTGCTGTGTGGGACGTTAAACGTTGGCTTCTAAAATCAACCCTTCATTGTGGGAGTTGCTCGTTCGATGGTGGGGTCGGGGTCTCCGTGACAAGTCCATTGATGACTTTAGTGAGACCCCGACTCCAACAATCGAACTGAGAACAACTTGTACAAAATGTATAAAAAACTGAACTGGCAACAACTTGGGCAATATTTATAAACAGAAAAACTGCAGCCATTAAAAGTGATAAAAAGGGATTCCTTGTTTCGAGGGAGACGAGGGCAAATGAACTTATTAATAATGAACCTTTCAGCCTTAAACAAAAATTTACAAAGATGTCGCGACCTTATCAATCATTGAAACAAGTATAACTTATCCTATGAGCACCACTAACTCACACAATTCATCGTTCGGAGATGGAAAATAGTATCGATGCTAGCTGATCCAGTGAGCACAGCATATGTTTGAGAGGATTCATGCGATGTAAACAAACGTGTCTGAAAGGCTTTCATTCCCAAAAGTAATTTGAATCTGCTCATATATTCGACAAAATGTCGTGAAATTGTAACACATTCGACTTGGTCGCTTGAACAGGTTGCCTCATGATATTTTTACAAGGTGATCATTTCATAGCTGACAGAGATCCGAGAATCCCAGATAAATAATGACACAGTGCACTGGGAGTGATGCTGCTAAATAGCCAGTTTTAATCATTACCGAATATGTTACATACAATCGTTTGGTCGTGTCGCCTTTGAGGTTGCTCAAGGTACAGTATTTTTACGGGAACTAAGTGGAAACCTAAATTTTGTGGCATAATAGGTGACAGAGAAGAGCCGTAGAAAGAAAAGTTCAGCACCATTGGAACACTCTTGTTGAGCCCAAACGGATTATGTATCTTATAATATTGCCTAGTCAAATGTCAAAATTAACCTGCTTTGACCTAGAGCCAGGCTTAGGTCTGTATGGTAAAAGAATATTAATCAAACTGCAGTGGCGTCGACACGACAATGTAAAATACAACCTCCATCAATTCTCGACAATTCTTCTGAGTTATCAATTTACCATCGCCCCATGCATTTATAATGGAAGATCATACCTTTGCCCTGCTCCCGTTATCGATATGAAATCCTGCTACGAAAATTATCTTGCTGGCGATCTTACTATGTAATGCGATTCTAACCACGATAGGCTAATTTGATATGATTTATGCACCTCCCAAGTTTGAGGTTGGTTCTTGACCTGGGTTGGCGTCTGACCTGGTATGACCCAGACCTAAATTTTCCGAAGCTGCAAAATTTCGAGTTGGTACATGTACGGTGGCGCTGCGAGGTTTTTTACTACCTGTGGAAACCTGAGAGGCTGGTTGCCCACCCCTTGGTGGGCGCGTGTTAATTGTCTAAATTCGGATACTTGTACGATTAAAATTTCGTAAAGACAATGGAGTATGATTTCCAGCGACCGATTACAAAGCAATCGCTTATTTGGGCGTTAAACATAGGCTGTACTACCGCAATGGTCAAAACCGTGTCATACCTACCTTAGGTGCTAAATATTCGAACTTATAGCAAGAACGCATTTTTTATTTTTGCTATCGAAAGATTTTTATGAAGAAACATTTTTGACGTGTCTAAAGGGCAATTTCAACTGGGAAAGGTGCTGGTCAAAGGAGGTCAACATTAAAGTCAAAATTTTCAATTTTAACATTTTTTTTTCAAAATAAACTATAATTCAGACGAGTTCAATGATATACAAACTTGTTAATCAGGTGATGCGTTGTTGAGTTATGAAGCATCAAGATGGTCTACAACGTGACCTCCCGAAGTGCCTCGCTTAACTCGTCACCGTTGGTCGGAGCTGAGATTCTCACGGCTGTTTCTGGCCCAAACTCCCCGGACAGTTTTTTTTCTAGACATGGTGGTGTCAAGCCTGTCTCTCCTGAATCCCCAGCAGCGGTGCATTGCATTATATAAGCACATACTTGTCTCTTGTAATAAGTGCATTTGCACCCAGAACAAAATTGGTGCGAGGAAGGCCATTACGTCGTCGTTCAAACACCTCGTTTCCTGCAAAACATCAATACATAACTGTATTTGCTCCGCCAGAAGGGGCGTTATGAGGGTTCCTATCGTAGCGCACATGTGTCGAAATAGGAAGTGTAGTCATAGGAAGCATGGGCGGAGTCAGGATTTTTTTATCGGGGGGGAGGGGGAGGGGCCACTTTTGGGCGTTAAAACCGATGAGGTGGGTGGTAGATTCTATAGCGGGGGCTCCGATACTTTCGTCCTGGGGAAGGGGCTGTGGAAAGTGGCGTTTTAAGCGGTGCCATCGACCTTCGGGGGGGCGCCGTAACTATTTCGGGGAGTGCGAAGGGTCGATGGGGGGGACAAGTGCCCCCACTGCCCCCCTCTCCTGTGGATCCGCCTACGATGGGCAGCTCCTGAATCCGCAGCAGAATTAGTCCTGCCTAGGACTGTTTGATGGCGAGGCGTCTCGATCTCGAAGCACAGTGAGTGATCTGAATATATTAGAGGCCTTAAGTGATGAGACTAAATAGACGGAGCCATGTGAAAAACACATGCCACAAGTAACTGTATCTACCGTTAACTGCGTTGGATTCCGAGTTTTTAGCAGTAGCCAATTATAAACAGCAGAAGTTTCCATGACTCCAGTTCGTGGTGATGGCTTTGCCTTTTCAAAGTGCACTGGGAAAAGGGCGGTTGCGTTCTCAGGTGGGTTTTCCGCTCCGTTCGCCGATAGGGCTTAGATCAGAGGTTGCATGGTTGGTTTGCGTTTTTAAGATCACAGCTCTGGGAAAACCGGGGACTGCACCCATCCGCCACCTGTATGCGGGTAGCTGTAACTACACCTTGCAGTCTTTCGGAATTACATTCTTCCGGTTGATAACCGAAAACTGATTTTTCAGTACCGAAGAATATATATTTTCATCAGGTAGCACTTCTAGCATATTGCATATTCAGTGAATTAAACATGACATGTTTAAGCATAATAAACACTTTTGGGTACATTACATAGGCACACTTCGACCTCTGGCTGTGGAAATGCCTTTCAGAAATAACAAATATCAACGCTATAATCATTCCGAACACCTCCCCTCTTATTGACAAACCTGCGATACCGAAACGTCTTTCTCAAGGCTGGAAATTTCTTCTCGACCCAGGGGAGGGGAGGGGTTCTGGATTTGTTAACACTAGCACGGCAATGCAAGCCCTATACAAAGTCTCAGGAGACACAAAATTCAGGGAGGGGGTCCCGATCCCCTTCCCACTCCTCCTAAGATTTCCACATGTTCAATGAATATAAGTATCGGAGATACGTTTAAGATGACCGGGTACAGATTTTCTAAATTGAGGCATTTATTTTGGAGTGGGCAGATATATTCAGCACAGCTATATTCAGCTCTGTTTGCAGTCACTGGATTGGCCCAGGATACTTTGGCTTGATTTCCTCTCATCTTGGTTTAAGCAAAGCTTCAAAGCTCTCGTGCTAAACAATATTGTCACCGTTACCTGTTTGAGTGACGATAATGGAACGAATGACGTTAGAATTACACCGTGGAATGACCTTTAGAATGACGTTAGAATGACACTTCAGAACGAATGACGTTTGAATACCTGTTGGAATACCTGTTTGAAGACCTGTTTGAATACCTGTTTGAATACATGTTTGGAATACATGTTGGAATACCTGTTGGAATACCTGTTGGAATACCTGTTGGAATACCTGTTGGAAGACCTGTTGGAATACCTGTTGGAATACCTGTTGGAATATCTGTTTGAATACCTGTTTGAATGCCTGTTTGAAGACGTGAATGCGGCACGGCCACGCTCACGTCTTCTTCCTCCCCGAACATTCCTCTCATTAACGTATTGGTCTTGCCATTGAGCTTGGAACTCGCAGACATTTTGAACCAAGTATCAGACTGATTTCGGCAGGGAGTCCGGGATGCCAGAGGAACCTTAGTGGGCTGATTAGGTCACCACTCCTCTTCTTTTTATAATGACTTCTCATGTTAACCCTCGCCCCACCGGGGACCCATCGATGGCCCCCCTAAGGTTTTTTTCGGAATAACAGAATAACGATGAGACGCAGCGCCGCGGTTAAGGGCTTTATCTCTCCCCCATCAATTTCCCACCATCCCTGAACATTTTTTCCCCATGTCACCCAAGGTCAGGTCACCAGGCGAGGTCAACCAAGGTCACCTCACTTCAAATTTTGAGCTCTATAAGAGCTACATTTCTTAGTCGATCGATTTGAAACTTCCTACACTTCATGACCCTTCCAGGTTCTACAAGGTGTATATCCGGGATTTTTCGATTTCGTGACCTGAGGTCAGGTCACGAGGCGACCTCTCCCATTGAAAAAGCATGGGGAAAACCTGTCTTGTGATCTAAAAGTCACAAAAACGATTGCAAACGCTCACATTGCTCAGAAAAGCGTTCTTGGACACCCCTTCACGAATCTCAGGAGCCATATTTTTGCTTTGACTTTTCCAAGGTCATCCAAGGTCACCAGGGGTCAAAAACAGTATTTTGACAATAACTTTTGACCTATTTAAGCTAGAGCGCTGAATCAAACACCATTGTGTTTGTCTTGTCACTGGCTTTCATTTGATATACGGCAATGTCACTTTCTGACCTTTCGTGGCCTCAGGTCATATTAGGTCATGAGGTGACCTCTGGAGGTCAAACCACTGTCGGGAGGTCATTACGTTCCACATAGCGAGAAAAGGTCTGTCAATTTTCTACCAAATGTACTTTACCAGATCTCAATAGCACTAATGACATAGAGTTATGCCCAGTTTTCTTAAGCATTGCATATTTGAGTGAAAATAGCCTATCTTGACCTAACTTGACCTCTGGAGGTCAAATCATTGACCTGAGAGCTTAAACATGTGAAGTAATTTCGTACTGAATTCACGCGAGCTTTTCATTGCACTTTGCAGATTTGCGCTAACCACCATATTTTCGGAGTTACATGGGGGGCCATCGATGGCCCCCGGTGGGGCGAAGGTGGCGCCGGACCCCCGGTGGGGCGCGGGTTAACATTGAGTCGTTTTGGCGGCGCACTGTGTCGCTTCCGAAGACATTTTGAAAACGACTGGAAGCCGATGTCAGCTGATAGAAAGGTAATGTTTTCTGAGCAGGTTATTTAACCCGGAAGCCTGGAAGGATGGATAGCTACTCGAACTTTTCAATGTGGCGATCTCTGGTTAGGAAAAGGAAAGGTTCACGACTTGTGTTTTGCATTAGCTTACGTTTTCCTTTTTTAAGTTTTCGCGAAGTCCTGAAAAACCGAAAACCAAGGCGGCACCGAAAAACCGAAAGTGTTGTTTTCGGTGCAAGGTGTAACCCAACACAAGATAATAATTTTGCATTATCTACGGGGCGGGACAAATTGTATCGTATTCATATCAAACATGGATCAAATTCATCATTATTGCAAGTACCCCATCGAAATACAGGTTTTAATACAACGTCGATTTAATATAAAATCCAAGACTTCTGTCGTCGAACTACCAATATTTTTAGCTGGAAATTCAGAGCTGCGGCTGCCAAGATCGCTGACGGCTGGGAAGCCTGCTCATCGCTTTCGCTTTTGCGCAGCATTCTTGTCATGGTCAGCGTTCCCCACCTAGACCCTCGAAGGCAGCCAACGCGCTGGGTTTGAATGGGAAGCCTCGGCTGTCGCTATGGCGCCTGCAACAGGGCGGATTGGGTGTCTGATGAAAACGCCGCGGCGATACCACATCGTCGGATCCGATGTTGCATCAGCCGCAGACCGGCGACTCGCATGGCGTCGGGAGGTTTTGGAGCTCTGCCAGCTTCCGGAGCAGCTCCGGTGACGCCCGCGGCTTCGTGGTATTTGTGGGTGTAAAGGCTTTCCTGTGCTGTGCCGAATATGTTGCGTTCATAGACGATACACTTTTGTGCGGGGGAAAGGCAGCGTTGGTACTGCCGCGCGTGAGGCGGATTTTGATGGCGGATAGCTTGGGTTCGAGTCCCGGCGTTGGCTGGGGAGGACGGGTTCTAGGTTTGACAGGCACTGCGGCTTTTTGCACATGGCACGATGTGTGACGGCCCCTGGCATGTGTCCCGACCAGCCCAAGGCCGGGGGCTCGGCCGATCGATAAACAGAGGGTGGACGGCCGGAGGGGAGCCTCAACGGGTGAATGTGGCTATCGGGCGGGCCGGAACATCTCCCGTTAGAATAGTAACGGGAAGCAGGAAGCAGCTGGACATGCGAATAAAGCCTGTTATAGCCATACAGCTATACCGTTTTACCATCCCCTATAAATAAATAATTAAAAAAACACTGTAAACATTTATATTTGAGTGTCAGACGCTAAAACTCAAATAATTTGACCGCCAGTTTCTTGGGCCCTATGGCGGCACGGAGGTGTCCGTCCTCCAGGTGCTGGGACAGTGTAGGACACTGACTGCTCCCGCTGCGGCAGGTACTACGGCGGCACGGAAGTGTCCGCCCTCCAGTCACTGAGACAGTGTAGGACACTGACTGCTCCCGCTGCAGCAGGTACTATGGCGGCACGGAGGTGTCCGTCCTCCAGTCACTGAGACAGTGTAGGACACTGACCGCTCCCGCTACGGCAGGTACTACGGCCGCACGGAGGTGTCCGTCCTCCAGTCACTGAGACAGTGTAGGACACTGACTGCTCCCGCTGCAGCAGGTACTACGGCGGCACGGAAGTGTCCGTCCTCCAGTCACTGAGACAGTGTAGGACACTGACTGCTCCCGCTGCAGCAGGTACTATGGCGGCACGGAGGTGTCCGTCCTCCAGTCACTGAGACAGTGTAGGACACTGACCGCTCCCGCTACGGCAGGTACTACGGCGGCACGGAGGTGTCCGTCCTCCAGTCACTGAGACAGTGTAGGACACTGACTGCTCCCGCTGCAGCAGGTACTATGGCGGCACGGAGGTGTCCGTCCTCCAGTCACTGAGACAGTGTGGACACTGACCGCTCCCGCTGCGGCAGGTACTACGGCGGCACGGAGGTGTCCGTCCTCCAGTCACTGAGACAGCAGTGTAGGACACTGACCGCTCCTGCTGCGGCAGGTACTACGGTGGCACGGAGGTGGTGGACAAGGTGGAGACGCTGTGTCAGCAGCGAGCTCTGGAGGCCTACCGACTGGACCCGGCGCGCTGGGGTGTGAACGTGCAGCCCTACTCCGGCTCCCCGGCCAACTTCGCCGCCTACACCGCCGTGCTGAAGCCGCACGACCGGCTGATGGGCCTGCACCTGCCCGACGGCGGACAGTGAGTGGTCAGGGCGCACCCAGACTCCGTCTTAGAGGTGGTGATCGAGGGCCCAAACTACCGGCTGCTAAACATGATTTGGTTAACGAAGGACTATCGATCTCTGATCGATGATTGGCCGCACAAACTGTTCTTTATCGTTCGGTATATTTTCTGGTGCTACGGTTCCTGTGTGAAGGTAAACCGGTCATTATGTGGTGGTGATATTGATGTTTTTGTTGCTGTATGCTCAATAAAATACTTCTAATAATGTCATTGGTGGTCTTTACTTTATACTACTAATTATAATTTACCTTACCTTTCTTTTATAATTGTTCTACATATGTCTGACAATAATGACTGTTTTTAGTAAACGAGACTATATGAATTTCAATATCGATGGGTAATGGGTTGGGAAACCAAAAACTTGAATTCACTTTTTCTTGTACCGTACCGGCAGATATTGAACGGCATATGATGTAAGCTACCATTCTTCTGAAGCCTCTTAGAAAGAGCACGACTTCTTGTGGGTGCTTAGAGATGTGCTTGTGATATACAGGTAGGATTTGCTTTATGTTGAGTCAGATGTTGTCAAACACCAGCTCTATGTTCAAGGGTACGCGGAATCGATCGTTTCGACAGCGATAATTTGTTTACGTCTGGCGTCTCTTATATCGGTGAGACCGCGGAAGTCTATGCCACCTCACTGGATACCGCACTGGGTATGATGAGGCCGTCAAAACCATGAAGGCATTCAGCGGAACCTAGAAGTGGGCTCTGAAAAACTCCTTTATCTAGGTCCTGTGCATCTCTCAAAACCGGAAACTATCATGGGCGTCTAGAGCAAGCTGAATCTTATAGGATTCTAGGTGATGCAATCGGCTGATGCGGACGTTCCGCGCAAAGCCCGAACCTTCGTGGAAACTAGTCGCCCCCCCATCGCCGCAGCATCCATTTGGTGCTCCACGCTTGTGTGTTGTATAAACCCAAATAAACAAGTAGAATATCCGTGGATGCCTTCAATGAAAATCCCATGGATCCCAAACATCTTAAGGAAATGATACGTGTTGAGGACACTGAACTCATTCAGTGAGCAGTGCTAGATGCAATTGATATGCAGGAAATATGTACCACCTAGATTATTTGTACAATTTTCTTAGTACCAGGGCTGGAGAGGGATCCGGCCCTAGCGTGCACTGGAAGGGGGTTGGGGGCCCTGGAGGTTTAGAAACCAAGAGGATTAGGGGAAGCGGCCGCTCGGGTGTTTTTAGGGCTATGGTGGTCTTTATTTTAGCTAAATGCCATGAGCTTAGCTCAAATCTTAAAGTTTAATCGATTTAATAAAAGTCAAATCCCAGCCACGCTTGGAATCTGTTGGGGGTTTGATTATGCAAAATAAGCAGGAAGTACACCAAAAGCGGATGCAGATCAAAGAGGGTAGGGCCCGTACAGTGTTGTCTGAAATTTTGGAGTCAAGGCCATTCAAGGGTATGACCTATGAAGTCACAGTATTACGTATTCTCATGATGTCCACTACGACTAGCACTATGGCAACCGTTGAACGGTAAACGGGGGTTTGGCCTTGACCTTTGATCTTTGGAATTAACCTCTGACCTTGACCTCAACATTGAGTAACCTTGACCATGACTTCATGGCATGATATACCGCATACTGGACAACGCCATCTGACCGGAATCGTCGGGGTCAGTGACCTTATTGCTAGTTTGGCCTTTAAATTTAACATTTGACCTTAAACTCAAGCGACGTGAGTTTGACATATCATCCCGATTACGTGGCGTTGTGACGTCACCACTTGGTCTACAGTGCTGGCGAGGCAGTGCGACCGTGCGATTGCGATGATCTCAAATTGTAGGCCTGACTTAGAGAGTCACACAGTTATTGACTGATTTTCACAGCTATTTCACCATTGTTTCAAAATCCTTTGCCTTGAACAACCTTTTGCTATGTGATTGCTAGGGTTACTCAGAAATTGGGGTGGGGGTGGCCTTGCGTCCCCAAGCCACCTTATATCCGCCACTTTCCGGCCACCTCGGAAATATCGGTGGAGAGGTCTTCTAGCCTCCTCCTCCATTTTAGGTTGTTGTTTCGCACACAGTTTATTTCACTGTCTGGGTGGCAAAGCTGACTATAACTGGCTGCATAGCAATTAAATGAACGTTTACAATTGGTTAGATATTAGTCTGCAATGATTGCAGTCGGTCTGCCCACTGGAGAAGGCGTTTTTTGCTTTAATTTTTATGTATTACAGGCTAATTCTTTAGTAAACCGCGATAGTTGTGGAGCGAGCTACTTACCACACTGTTAGAATGGGCAAAATTTTAGAAGAATAAAGAAAAACATTTTGGATTTTTCTGTGTGGGAACATTTACTAAAGCTTCCTCTTAACAAAATGGCCGTAGACGCTGGTGATTCCTAAAACCCCGCCTCTTCGGTAGTTCCACACCCACCTCTGACGAGTTACTACCGCCTGCAGTTGTAGTAGTTGATCCATTCTTCTTGTTATCCCAGTGTACCCGAACCTTAAACGAGGACGCAACTCACCGCGGTCCTCCCTCTCACTTCAGCCTGACCCACGGCTTCATGACGGACACGAAGCGGATCTCGGCTACCTCGGTGTACTTTGAGTCGATGCCGTACCACCTGCACCCGAAGACGGGCTACATCGACTACGACAAGCTGGCGGAGACGTCCCGCCTGTTTCGGCCGCGGCTCATCATCGCCGGCACCAGCGCCTACTCGCGCCTGCTCGACTACCCCCGCTTCAGACAGGTGGGAAGGCTGACTACCCCCGCTTCAGACAGGTGGGTAGGCTGACTACCCCCGCTTCAGACAGGTGGGTAGGCTGACTACCAGCGCCTCAGACAGGTGGGAAGGCTGCCTACCCCCGCCTCAGACAGGTGGGAAGGCTGTCTTGTGCCTACCCCGCTTCAGACAAGTGGGAAGGCTGACTACCCGCGCTTCAGACAGGTGGGAAGGCTGACTACCCCCTCTTCAGACAGGTGGGAAGGCTGACTACCCCTCTTCAGACAGGTGGGAAGGCTGACTACCCGCGCCTCAGACAGGTGGGAAGACTGCCTAATGCCTACCCTGCTTCAGGCAGGTGGGAAGGCTGACTATCCCCGCTTCAGACAGGTGGGAAGGCTGACTACCCCCGCTTCAGACAGGTGGGTAGGCTGACAGATTGACACATGGTAAATTGGAAATGGTGATTACCCATGCTTCAGACTCGTGGGAGAAGGGGGACTCTACCCCCGCTTCATACCGCTGAGAAATAAGATTATCCCGCTTTTGACTGGCAGGAAGCCTGACTACCTTAACACGCGCATTGACGGGGGGCGGGTACCCGCCCCCTCGAGTTTTTCGGAGATAGCAGAAAAACGGCGGCGCGTAGCGCCGCCGTACTTGGTATACCTTTTCCCTCATCATTTTTACAACTTCTGTGAAAGTTTTAAGGTTAGGTCATTTCAGGTCAGGTCACCAGTACAGGTCAAGTGACCCGACCTAAAAAAAGTTGAAGATAGCATAAGTCGGAGCAGGGTGAACTTATCCGATTGAAACTCATATCACATAATGGCCCCACCGAGTTCTCTAACATATGTTCCGGTATTTTTGATATCGATGACGTAAGGTCAGGTACGAGGCATGACCTCTCCATTGGAAATACATGGGAAAAATGGTTTTTACGGAATAACTCAGTAACGGATGGCGATAGAGCATTTATTTTAGCTGCATTAGACTCGCCTGGGCTTTGCGGTTCTAATGATATGCATTTTATATAATTTGACCCTGACCTGACCTCAGGTCAGGTCAAATCCTTGATTTGACCTAGCAAGGTCAAATTATATATTATTTGATTCGGCTTGCTGAGAGGATTCATATAGTTCAAGTCGTTTTGCTCTATCTGTACTTGTTCAGATGAAATGGCCGAAAAACTGAATTTTACATGTTACCCCTATGGCGGGCATGTTTTGACCTCTCGTGACCTTAAATGTGACCTGACAAAAAAATGGTTCAAATGTTTTCGATGGAGAAGTGGATGGGCAGCCCAACGCCGTTTACCGTTTTTCGCTACCTACCGTGGTTCTCGAGATCTTAGGGGGGCGGGTACCCGCCCCCCGTCAATGCGAAGGTGGCTCAGACCCCCGTCAATGCGCGTGTTAAGAAATTGCCGAAACAGAGTGTGCGGAAGTGAGGCACGACATTCACGGTAAATTGCTGGGCCTTCGCTCCGCTTTCCAATGCTGCCGCCTGGCGGGAAATGTGGCGTGAAGGCTGTCGAGTGGGTTGCGGTGGTGAAGGGTTTTGGTGTCGCGTCTAACTAGGGTTTTGTGGCTAAGTGTTTCAGCTGAAACCATTGTGAGCGGTTGCGGGTGAGGACGTTCTCTACCGTAAAACGATAATTATCAAAGCCCCTGCTGCAACCGTGTGATGACTTTCGAATCACCATCTTACTCAGATAAAAAACTGCTGAATTGTTCGGAAAATAACTATCAACAAGCCCTCTCCGTGAAATCCTCTTTCAAATTTGCAACGTCATTCCGTCAGTAACGTCTTGATCGCCCGCTCCTCTCCCCCACAGATCTGCGACGGCCTTCTGGATCGCTCCGTTCACCCGTGTTTGACCGCCCTCCCAGATCTGCAACAGCGGTATGATTCACTCCGTTGACCCGTGTTTACCACCCCCTCTCGCAGATCTGTGATGACGTCTCGGCCTACATGCTGGCGGACATGGCGCACATCTCCGGCCTGGTGGCGGCGGACGTCGTGCCCAGTCCCTTCGACTACGCTGACCTTGTCACCACCACCACGCACAAGACTCTTCGTGGCGGCAGGTCGGGCTGGAGATGAGCATGCCGCGCGCACTGCGTCATGCGATAGCCACTCTTTGAGTGATCGCGACGCAGGAGGTTTTCAACATTTTTGAAGCAGACTTACTACACTGAAACATTTTCTTGCTCATAGTGGTTGCATGTTAGAAATGAGGATTTTAATTCGTTGGGTGTACCCACATCCTTAAATTGATGAACCTATCGAGGTCATTTATAGTGTGCTTGGCTTAATATTTTCTGTTTTTATTAAGTCATTGAGCACCTTTGCAATGTGTTTCGCTCATCGATTACTCCATCGAATACCATTAGATATATACACAATTTAAATAGCCCCTGTCCGTTTCGTGATGGGCCGTACTCCGCCTACAACACAATTTGGACTTCTCTTACCGCGTGACAGAGTTGGTCTGATCTTCTTTGCTCGTATCACGTGACAGAGCCGGTCTGATCTTTACTCTTACCGCGTGACAGAGCTGGTCTTATCTTCTTTGCTCGTATCACGTGACAGAGCCGGTCTGATCTTTACTCTTACCGCGTGACAGAGCTGGTCTTATCTTTTTCTTACCTTGTAACAGAGCGGGCCTGATCTTCTTCCGGCGCGGCGTGCGCTCTGTGAACGCGAAGACAGGGAAGGAGGTGATGTACGACCTGGAGGGCCGCGTCAACCAGGCGGTGTTTCCGGCGCTGCAGGGAGGCCCGCACAACCACGCCATCGGCGCGGTCGCCGTCGCCCTCAAACAGGCGAGCGCCACTGATTGGAAGGGAGCACCGGGGCTAAGGAAGGCGTGATGGGGTGTCGTTATACAACACTGAACCACAGTATTAAAGGGAATGTGGCACCTTCACAACGTGACTTTAACTGAGATAGCCAAGTTGTAAAGCAGGTCAGAAAACCCGGTACTCCATATTTCATTTGACTTGGAACTCGATATTTCCGTAGAAAAAAAGCTAAAACATACCTGACACCAGCCCCCTCAGCCCCCGTCGCCGGCGGCCATTGTTGTGAGCCACTGGTGTGACGACATATGCTGATGTCACGATGAGCATCAGCCAATCGAAGCCCTTGAAGCGTTTCAAGTATGGTAGGGGTTGCCAGATCGTGACATCAGCCACAGGCTGATATTTATTTCTTTTTCTAGAGGAATATTTTTAAAAACCAAATATTGAGCTTATTGTACATTTTTCAGAGAAATCGTGAGTGGTTTCATTATTTTTTACTAGAAGTACGCCTAATAACACTAAATTCCAGGATTCGACCAAGGTGCCACATTCCCTTTAATATATACACTCTTTTAAGATGACTATTTACAGCTATGACTAAATTACCATTGTTCTGGACATTGGCGGATCCAGGTGTAACTTCTGGAGGGCCCAAACCAACATTTTGGGGGCAAAATTGGGAAAAATCGCTGAAAACAACACTTTTGAAGAAAACGGCTAAAATTTGGTCCTTTGGGGTTGGGGAAGATACTGCTTTAGGCTTTGGAGGGGGCCATGGCCCCTTTGCCCCCCTCTTGGATGTGCCAGTGGTTCTGGAAGATTTGGTTGATGGTGACAATTTGTATTCGCTCTTACCCACAAAACCCTGATACACATCAGCTGTCCTGGGTCAACTCTTGCTATTTTCATCCTCCTACACTGCTTCACGAGTCACCTCAGTAGCCACACATAATCTTACAATCGCCTGCTCTCCGCACAGGCGCAGACGCCAATGTTCAAAGCCTACCAGACCCAGGTGCTGAAGAACTCGGCGGCGATGGCGGCCGCACTGAACAAGCTCGGGTTCTCGCTGGTCTCGGGAGGCACCGACAACCACCTGGTGTTGGTGGACCTGCGCCCCAAGCAGCTGGACGGCGCCAGGGTAGAGCTGGTCTGTAACATGTGCAACATCACCGTCAACAAGAACTCGGTGCCCGGCGACAAGTCGGCGCTGAACCCGGGCGGCCTCAGGCTGGGTGAGATCCAGAGGAGAGGATGTAGAACCTGCCGCTGCCGGCTGGTGACGATATCGGCAGTGTACTGTTTCTTGGTTATGTTTTCTTTCAAAGGTGCGGCCTCAGCTAAATGCGTCACAAATTATTTGTGGTTATTGAGGAATGATTGAATGTCAAAATGACCATTTTGAAAGGCGCGAATGAAACGTTCCTGATCATTTAACGCAAAATGTTCGAATCTTAATCTTTGTAGTTTTAGACATGTGAGTTTAGCTGTGGCGCATTCGCTCCAGATACTTTGTGTCTTGAATTGTGTTTCGTATTTTAAGAGATGATGATAAGTCGATGAGTTAAGATGATAGACATTGTAATCATTACCTCCAAGACTTTTGCATTTGAATCGAATGTGCTCCTCTCAGCAAACAACTACAGAATTGCGGGGTCTGAAACGTTCAACGCTTGAACCCTATATGAATGAATACGAGACAGTTGTCTTTGTTGAGGAGTATCTCCCACGGATTAGCCTTTGCATTCTTGCAACTCGTTGGCTGACATTCGGGTGCATTGCCTATGGGTCGGAAATCCTCGTTCTTTGGCATCAGTCTGTGAACTTGCATCCTGTATAAATCCTGACAGGTCCGGGCTGTGCTGACTATCACTGGGTGGCACACCTGGCCCGAATTCTGATAGTGGTGTTTGTGGATGTGTTGGCAATGACCGGGTCGTGTTCGGCAGGTGCCCCGGCGCTCACGTCCCGCGGCATGACCGAGGCCGACTTTGAGCGCGTGGTCGCCTTCATCAGCGAGGCGGTGGAGATCGCCGCCGAGCTTAAAGCCAAAACAGGCAAGTCCCGGCCAGCGCTGACTTCTCTGTAGTATGCTTTGCTACCTTTGATCTCTCTTTCTCTCTCTCTCTCCTCTCTCTCCTCTCTCTCCTCTCTCTCCCTCTCTCATGCGTCAGATTTGTAATGCAAACATGCTTTACTGTAGACTGTCCCTAACATTGCTAGATCCGATGTACTCAAACTTGGCCTGTATTGGCTACGTCTTTGTAAACTTGGCCTGTATTGGTTGCGTCTTTGTAAACTGGGCCTGTATTGGCTGCGTCTTTGTAAACTTGGCCTGTATTGGCTAGGTCCAGAGTCGAGCGTTCTGTCATCGCTGTTGGCTAGCGCTTTATGGCTTGCGCTTCTCACAGGCAAGAGCTTGAAGGACTACAAGGCCGGGCTGGCGTCGGACGCCGACATCGGGGCCAAAATCGGCGACCTGAAGCGGCGCGTGCGGGAGTACGCTGGCAAATTCCCCATGCCTGGCTTCGACGACCACTGATCTCCGCGGCCCAGACAGAGCCGATGGAGAGTGCCGGCGTACCCGGGTTCCGGTGATGATGAAGTATGTGCGTAGCACGCTGTGGGGCCTCCTCCTCGCGGATCCCACTTTGTAAGCCCATATGTGATGGTATCAGTGTCAAATCGGCACCTTCTAGTGTTCTGGAGTGGATATGATCGGCCAAGTCAGATTTCTTAGCAAAGTGATCTGGCCCATCGCTCGACTAGATTATTTTTTTGTGAAACAAACTATTTATATTCGGACAATTTATAGCTCACCTTACCGTTTCGATATGGTGTTGGTGTACTAGTGTTTGCGTCTTGGCTTTGTAGCTGCTAAAATCCTGCGCATGCATGACATTGCATGGACGAGTGCAGGCCTGCTGGGTGTTGCACTTGTCGGCCCAGTGCGGCGGTGATGTAGGGGTCCATCTAGAGGGGTGCTCGTGTGGGCGCACCGGGGAGGCGCCGGGCAGGATCTCAGGTCGTACCATACGGGGTGTCCCTCAGGGGAGATGCTTTAGTCCTTGAGGAATCCGGGCGGGTCTGCTGCGCCTGCTGATCCAGTGACTGTTTCGGAACCGTCTTTGTTGCGCCTTTTAAGTGCTGGTCGCTTACTTACCTTGACTGCGGTGGAAGCTCTCGAATCTTCGCACCATTTTACTTACATTGTACCCTGGATTTTACCTCTGTCTTCAACGCGAGTACCGGTTTATCAGGCATCACTTGAGTTTAGCGCTTTGCTTTTCTCTCATTGTGTTTGCAATATTTTCCTAGACCTCATAATTATTAATCCAATGCCAAGTCCAAACTGCCATGACCGGGCGTTCTGTGAAGATGGTCCACGAGCGCCCGTGTGTGATGCCATCTCGTGTACACATTTGATACTAATAGTGTAGGGGCTGCCGTCGGAAGGCCAGGGCGTTCGGGTGGAGTCGGATCCAGTGCAATGTAGCGCATCTAGCCTGTGCTACCTGAGCTTAGAAACCGTAGTATAATGGGCATGGATATCGTCATGGGTGCACGGAGTTATTCTGTACCAAAGGCAAATGTTTCCAATCAGTAATTAGATAAAGCTCGGTCTTGTACCGGTTCTAAATCTGCCGGAAACATTTTCATAGTAATGACAAATGCCATTTTGCATTGCAGTATGTGCCCTACCGTCATGATGTTAAATGGAGCACTTTTGCACAGCCCGGGATCGTGTCCACGCCCATTCATTTCTGCGTAGTAGTACATTAGGCAGCGCGGATCTGCCCTCTCTGGTTACCAGCCATTGGCGTTCCAGCTAGCGTAGTTGTGTAGTGCAGCAGTTACCGGGCGCAGCGCGTGACGGCGGGGGAGGGGGTTATGTCGTGTGTGGCTTCCCGCGATGAACGCCATTCCCACGTGATTGCGGCGCGAGTTACCAGCGGGATGAAACACAGCACGCGTGTGTTCGCTCAAAGAGCAGGGGATGAGGTTCACTGGACGTGCAGTGTGTTGGGATGGCCTAGCGTAGTCAAGCGTCAGAACCTGCAGCAATGCTGGCGCGGATTCTTAGTAGCGTAGCTGGGGTTGCGCTCCTGCCATTCATGCGCCTGATCTCCGTGAATCTCCAAGAACAGATACACGACAGCAGAGATGAATGGGGTTTTCTATTTTGTTTGTCGCTGTGCCAGTCGGGTACCCTGGTACATTTCTGGAGTACTAGCTAGTGTGCACGTGACTATAGTAACTGACGGAACTTTTTCCTTCCCGGAGACACGTGACTTCGATCTTTGGCACGTGACGGACTCAACCTGTCGCCCTCGCCGCTTGCCACACGGAATATCTGTTTCGACCCATGTTCTCTGAGACCGATAGCTCCCTGTGCTTCATGCGCTTCAGCTACGCGAGTTTTGTGCTGTGCTTGATGCTTTAGCTGGTAAGGGTGCCGAGTATTGCAGACCAAGCTGACTGAATACGGTGAATTCCGGGAAGTGATCGTGGTGTCTTTTTCGATGAGTTTTTGTGTGACTAGCACGCTCCTTAGAGGTATAAAGATCATATCGTGGAGTGAAGAACTGGTGGGAGTGAAATCACTCTCCCCCTCCGGCATCGATATTGTGACTGTCTGCGCTGAGGCTAGAGTGCCGTGGGCGTGGGTTAATGTGTGTCTCGACTAGTTTCAGTGCAAATTGCAAGAAAATCCAGGAACATTTCCTCAGTCTGATAAAGAATCGGCAGAATTACAGTCCCCGACTGACGTCTTTCCTGGAACAGGACTTTTTGACACCATCAGGTCAAGTCAAGAAGCCAAATTTTAGTCATTCTGCCATTGGATTATTGAAAACTTATCTCATGAGTATTTGCCAGACGCTACAACCTTAATGAAACCTGTCTGATACGAGCGTGTATAGGAAGAGTGTGAGATTTGGACCAGGTACAGCTCACCCACCCTTACACTACGCGTGGTAGCGTTCTGACGGCCAATCACACCGCTGCACGGCCGTGACGTCACCCTGCCTGGTGATTGGTTACCGGCAAGTCCGTCATCCCTCATCTGCTCAGTTAACTTAAAGCAGCCGCTTACCTCTGAACCTGGGGGGAGGATGTTCTAGCTCTGGGCTTTAGTGCTGGTTTGCTGTCCATGGATGGTCCGGCGATGGGTGTAGTGACTTTACTGTACTTTGTACATATGACCGATTTTTGCGCCTATTTACCATGAGCCTAAACTAGAACCCGCTCAGCAAACAGATGATGATGATTGGGGTTTTAGGGCACGTCAGCTGCTGAGGCTATATGTGCCCAGCTCAGCAAACAGGGTGACTGGTTTCCACAGTACACTTTAATCAGTACAGCGACGGCGATTGCACAAGGTCGGGTTTTGTAATGGGGTTTAATAATTTGGCGTGTGAATTTACGCGGTCTGTTGGCGTGTAATTTTTTACAGTCTTTAATTTCTTCCCGGACGCCAAGTTTTTTTCTGGTTTAGAATTAATTAAAAACCTGCCGTTCCTAGGCCGCATTTATGTCGGCAATTGTTTCCTTCATGTATGTTTTCTTTGTTTCTGTCACGTAGACTTGTAGATGACTCGGTGCGAAGAGGGAGTCGGAGGAAAACTCTGGCCCGTGACTCAATCCTGCGTTTGAAAAGTGCGCGACTCAGCTTTTATCCCAACGCTAGTGTGTCATCCCACCTATTCCAGTAGCTTTGTCTGGCTATATTCTGGTCATTAGGTTCCAGAGAAAAAAATCGATTCCGAATTCGGCTGTAACCAAGTGGCACCGATTCCGACTCAAACAGATTTCGGGCTCTGGACACTGACTTGCTGAATCGGACTCAAACACAGAACATGAGAAAGTTGGTCAGGGAACTCGCATAGGTATAAAGAGAGCCGCTCCCGCTTATCAACGGTTTCGGACACTCTGTGAAACATAGTTTTGACTCACCCAGTTCAGTCGGGGTCAGGATTCAGGATTCTTCCCGGATGGATCCTGTCCCCATTAACGCCTGGTTAGCCTGAAATCACCTACAAGTTTGGCTCAGGAGCGAAGCCTTCACTGCTTCTGCCCTAGAGTGTGACATAGAATAGACACCTGAATGGATACCACATCAAATCTAAGTCATTCAAAGATTGAATTAAATTGGCTAGGAAGCTCGGGTAAACTCAGGCACGATTATGGATTCGGATTCCGACTTTTGTGGATTTAGTCTTGTTCTTATGTAAACTGGATCGGAAATGAGCATGGAAACGCACGGGCTCGGATTTACCGGGAGAATGAGACATGGATCGGACTGGATCCGGATTGCCTTGGCCACGGCTCTACTCTGGGATCGTTAGACATGTGTCGAGATCAGCGTCATTGGTTTCTTTCATGGGCTGCCGTAGCTGTGAGGACAAAACCTGCTGGCCTGCGGCTGTGCATTGTGTCCAGTGGCGGATACAAGGGGAGCAAGGGGGCTCAAGCCTTCCCCCTCTGAAATATGTGAGTACCCATAGTAATCACATAAGAGGATATGCGAGGACAAGTTGGAGTAGGGTTGAGTCCCCTAGCTCCCTCCCCAAAATGAAATAGTGGATATGGCACTGATTATGTGATCTGTCTTACACAGAAGGGTTCGAAAATAAATCATGGAACTTGTGACTTTGTGATTTAGTGCCAGACACACAGAGCACCCGTTTTGGCACGCCTGTTACCAGGCTTCCAGTGAACATCCCCAACGCTGGTCCACGCTGCACTGCCTCGCTTCGTCAGCTGTTTCACGCTCGGGCACGGCCCCATCTCATAGAGGCTCTGCTTCAGGATCTTCTACAAATTCGTCATTGGACTCAAATCTGGGTGCTCCCCTGCTAGGCCTGCATGGCCCAGAACCCCGGCATGTGTAGTTGGTACCAATCATGGGGCATCTTGGACTTTGTGTCGGCTCCCCATGCTGCATGAAGATAACAAGCGACATCCCAGACACTATTTTTCTCCACATAATTGAATCCGTTCAAGCGAAACGCCCAGCAGCAAGAAGCAGGGTTTTGTTTAGGATCTCAGCGATTAAGTACTCGGATTTGGCCGTCTGTTTCTGCGGCGGAAAATCGATATCGGATGGGCTCTGGATTTTGGTCGCTTCCCATAACATCATCTTCTGATAAGCTCTTACGATGAGACTTGATTGAGCTGCCGATTTCTATTTGGCCTATTCACAATTTTACGGATTCGGGGAGTGTATGATCTTGAAGATGTATGTGTCACTCAAAATGACGTGTGCAATGCCTCTCTCCACTTTATTTTCCACGACTTTGAAGAAACGAAACTTGGTTTTGTGTCATTTTTCTATATATTGAGCCGAAACGATTGTTTTGAAATCTTGGTACTCAAAACGTGCTTAAAAATCGTTGGACAGACAATTTTGTATTTTCCTTTCTAAGTGAATATATTTGCGAATAGCACTGGCCGTTTTCCCCGCTGCCTTCGTGTGAACAATCTTGGTCACTGGGCTGACGCGTAAGGGCTAATCGGATAGCGTCTTTTTAGCCAGCATTACTCACGAAAATATTCCCAGCCAATTGTTGATGAATCAACTTGGAGACCCCTTCAGCTTTTTTTTGGTGCCTTTAGCCTATGTCATGCGGGCGCGGAAACGAACCGGTCTAG
The DNA here is from genome assembly GCA_034440635.1 of Lepas anatifera. Classification (NCBI taxonomy): domain Eukaryota; kingdom Metazoa; phylum Arthropoda; class Thecostraca; family Lepadidae; genus Lepas; species Lepas anatifera. The sequence continues at coordinate 968,104 of JAOTON010000333.1, forward strand.
CGACGAGCCCCTTCCCAGACATCCACGTTTACGATTCCCAATTGACGGTGGTCCGTCTGCTTTGATGTCGAGCATAGGCAGAGGTGTTTACCGACCTTGCCACCGGGGCACTTTATAGCCTATAGCAGCTGATGTGCCCGTAAACTGCTATACAGACCGACTTGCCACAGACACATGTTGAGCTGATCCCATCGGTCATGTGCGCAACAAGGCCGTGATCCTTTTTTACAGTTAATTTAATCTTATGATTGCCTGAGAATAAACTTGTGGAACACAGTGCATTGGCGGTGGAGCCAGGGGACCACCGGGACATCGGCTCCTCCTAAGGATGAATTTTAACATCACCACTTTGACGTTTACTGGAAAGAAATGGATCGAAAAGTCCATGGTGCCCCCCTTAAATCTGTACCCTCCGTCGCTACTGACATCAGGCAGTCCCACCTTTCAGTCTCTTATCAAAGGTTTCATCAACTACGGCTGCTTTGATTTGTCTTGCGTCAGAGTGGGAAATCGCTTTGTAATTAGTATGCATATTTTCTTATATATACATTTAGCCATTATATACACATATATACAGCTGAATTGTGAAGTTGAAACGATTCCTTATTTTTTCTCATTTATTTGCTTCTAACTGGCGACTGCAAGCAACACAGGTGATGGCACAGCTGGCAATGGAAATTATCACGAGCTATATATTGGTCATTGCTGATTTCGCTGTATAGTAAACATATTTAGTTGGCTCTCATGTGTTAACACACCTATAGAGTTGAACCAATTGAACCCAAAGTGAGCAACGTTTGTAAAGAAACAAAAAAGGCAATTGGTTGTTGAAATCATTCATTTGTCCGGTATTTTTAGCCACGTAGTCTTCTCGGGGGCCCCCGCCGGTGGGATTCATTCTGAGCGGCCACTTAAGCGCATGAATTAAGTCCATAACCGTCTCCGGCTCCCGACGCGGCCAACCTACTCCGTTCGGCACCTCCACTCAGATGACCTCCGAGGTCACTCCGAACCCGACATTGTGTCACGTGACCTGGGTATCACCATCCTGACCTCTGGCGTCACCCGCACGTGCGGCTGCATCACGTGAGCCAGGAGTCCAGCAGGAGGTAGTTGGAGATGAGTGTCGGGCCGCTGCCGTCGCCAGGCAGTCCGTAGGCCAGCTCCCAGTTCTGCCAGTAGCTGGGGAACAGCGGTAGCGGCGGTCAGAGCTTCTATCCGCTCTGGCGGTGTTGCGTGAGGTTGGAGGAGATGGTGTCTATCAAGTGTCTATTCTGATTGGGTGTGGTTTGTAATCATTTGTCGAGGGAAAGAAGCAAGCCACTGATCGTTGCGTAGCAATTCATCGGTGGATTTTTTTGTGTGCTTTGGGCAACGCTGGAAGTGGAAAGTGAAACTCGACCAAAGACGGGAGGGGGCCCTGGATGAGTCAACGCTAGTACGACAATACAAACGCTATACAAAGCCTGTGGGAAACCCAAAATCCAGGGGAGGGGTGTTCTGATCCCCCAACACCGCAGGATCTCCACCCATGGCTTTGGATATCACTATAGCTCCCTATCGCATCAGGGTCTCTAAGCAAGGCAGTTACATTAAGTGCAGCGAAGCGGAAACATGAAATCGTGAATTTCTGCTCTCTCTCCACGTTTTAGTTTGTAACGTAAAATCTCTGTGAGATCATGCGACTCCCATTAAATGGATAGTTTGAAATCATCCAACTGATATCAAAGAAATAGGACCCTTGCTTCCCGGTATTAACGAGCGAAGAGGAGAGGGAGTTTCTGAAGTCCCCCTCATTTTCCAAGGTAGCGGGAAAATGGTTGGCGTCTGGAAAATTATACTACGTTATATTTAAGAGAATTCATGACCGCGTCGATCGGGGAAATAATTGTGGAAATCGGTAAATAATTGTCTGATTTATGGGCTTCAAAGTCAGACCAATATTTTAAGATCGTCGCAATCGCGCGGTCGCACCAGTTCGCCTGCACTGTAGATCAAGTGTTGACATAATAACGTCATATGCCCAATCGGGATTATATGTCAAGGTCATTAACACATTTGAAAGGTCATTGGCAGCAGTATTCCGGTCACATACCATTACTTAGTATGACTTATGCTATGATATGGCTTCTTCATAGTTAAGGCTGCTCAATTTTAATGTCACGGGTCAAGGTCAAAGGCCTATTTCCGAGGGTAAAAGCTGATTTCTCGCCCGGAGGCTGCTATGGTGCCGGTTATGTTGTACATTATTAGAAATATGTTATATTATTACGTCATAGGTGAGTGGCCTAGAATGACCTTGATCTCACACTTTCAGAGCACATTGTGTGGGACCTTGCCTCTATGACCCTAGTCCGATTTCAGTGTACTTTAACTTTTTAGCATAAACATTTCCTAAAAGGTTTCCAGCACGGCACATATTTGACCTGTATGACGTTCCTTTGACCTTGAATATATTTACATAAATTAAAGAAACCTGGCTATAATGTAGATCACCATCCACAATATAATGTAGACACACCCAAACGGGCGTTTTGATAGCCATGCTGTGTTTTTTGTTTTGTTTTGTTTTTTTTAGATCTCGGGGCACTTTACGAGTCCCCGTCTACTGCGCCTTGACGTCAGACCCCTCTCCACTGCGCGTGTACTGCGCGTGTTGATAATCATACGTGCCATATGACCTTAGCTGCCGGTGGGCCCTGAAACCCCAAAGAAGATGATGATGGCGGTATTAATGTGCACAACGGATAGTCTCACCTGTGAGCGTAGAACGCAGTGAATGCAGCGAGAAGTGAGGGTCTGACCAGACCTCTGGAGAGGGCAGGCACCCAGCCCTCCACCCAGCTGATAGCTCCATCAACCAACAGTCCTGTAACGCGTGCACACGAGACACACGTGAACGCCCAAATTCGAGGAACGGTTCATTCACCACGGTTGCGGTTTTTAGCCGGCTTTGCTACCGGCAGCCAGGGCTTTGGCCGCTGTTGCGTCGTGAGTACCCCTGCGAACTGTGCCACGCGAAATCAGTTCAGACCGCCAGACGTGCACAGTATATGCCGAGGTTTAATGAGGCATTGTGATATAGCCAGGCCGCTGAAAGCACCCTAAAACACAAGTAAATGAGGTTTGACGCGTATTGGGACAGAAAACTAGGGAAGCACGTTACAAAACCCGCATCGCAAACATAGCCCGCGCGAGTCAAGAGACACAGGTATTGAATGACTGATTTCGAATGACTGATTTCGACATCCCCTACAACACTACCCTTCAGTCGGATCAGCGACTGCCTATCGCCAGTGGCCCCGCACACTGGGTTAGCGCTCTGTGTTCTACGTCTACGTCGGCTGACCTGTTATCATGGTACTGAAGAAGAAGGCGGGTAGATAGTGGTGAAAGTACAGCACCCGGTTCATGGTCCAGAAGGGCAGGTAATGGAGCGCCCAGGCCAGCAGCAGGTACCCCACCCCCTCCTGCACGCGAGCAACTCCTGTCGAGGTCAGGTAGGTAGTGGAGGGTCGCGTCGGATTGCCAACATGTATGTCACACTCTCAGACACACGAACGACTCCTAATCCTATAGAGGTTAGGTAGTGGATGTTCGGGTTGCCAGCAGGTCAGTCACACCTTCAAACACACTAATCACTCCTGTCAAAGTCACGCAGGTAGTGGAGGGTCGGGTCGGGTCGCCAGCAGGTGACAACAGGTCACACCTTCAAACACCAGCGACTCATACCGAGGTCAGGTAACAAATGGAGGGCCCTGACCACAGGCACGCACCCGCTGTGCACAAGCAGCTCGTGCTGAGGTCAACACTGGGTACTGCAGCAGCTGCTTGTTGAGACATTTTCAGCTGTGAGAATGATATTGATGATGAAGTTATTAAGCATACGAGCGTTGCCTTGCGAACTGACATATTGAATTACCTTCTGCTATATCATTTTTGTCACTTTTTATCAGAGTAGTAAAAAAGCCATCCGAGCCTATATCGGCTGATCGAAAATATATTTCAGGATGTATTTCAATACACAGGAACAAATAGAAGGTACACATCACGATATAAACATATCTCAACACGTACTCGCGCAGGCGCAAAAGTACATATTGGCAAGGCTGCATCGACTGAAAACATCTAGAATTTTTACATACTATACATCAATCTAGACTGAAGGAATTTTCTGGCGGCTTCGGGATTCTATCAAACTAGACGCAAATACCATAGCGATCTTATCACCCTACTCGTGTTGAGTGGAGTGGGTTCCTTAAAATTGAGGTGGAAACAGCGTCCCGCTTAGCCGTATTCTCACCTGAGACCTGTGAATATCTCAGAGCTTACCTCCTAACTGTCAGACAGCATAATGTGCATGGTGAGCTTTGCTTACCCGGGTGCACTGTGCCGCGTGCCCGCTCCATCCTCTTGCTGATGACCAGGAACGGCAGCAGGCACAGCACCAGGAAGTTCAGCAGGTACACGTGCGGGCTCCCGATGAAGTATAGACCGTGGATGTGGTTCAGGATACCGGGGCAACCCTGCCGCCGCGAGTGACCCGTGTTACGGCGGACAGTAAGACATGGGCTCGTGAACGAAGCTGGCATGTCGGACGGCTTGTGCTTTTTGTTTTAAAGTTATTTTCACTTGTTTCAAGTTCCTGGATGTGAATTCAACCAGCTAGGCAATTTGGCTAGTTCGCTGATTTGACAGTGAATAACTAAATCTGTCCATACGCCAAATGCGCCAATTCTTGTTCCTCATTATCATTTGGTTTATAGGGCGCGTCCACAGCGACGGTCATTTTGCGCCCAGCGCCAACTATTAAGATAACACTGAAATAACAGGCAATGTGGCTACTGATGGTGAAAAACAGCTTTGCCCCTCGATAAACGACTGACATTTTCTTAAGAAACGATGTTTTCACGATGTGCGTTCTTTCGCTCCCTGATGCCGAAGATCGGCTTCGCCCGGGTCTGCTACTGGCAAGCCGACAACACTCCCAGCGCTCCAGCTGCTCACTCGGAAGAGAATGGGCCACATCCAGGCCTGCGTGCTGAACAGCTTCTGCGCGGCACCCTCTCCCTCGAACTCGTTGTGGCGCAGCTGTCTGTTCTGGAAGAACATGATGTTGTGCAGTTCGATGATCCGCTGCAGCGTCGACTGCTGCAGCTGCTGCTTCAGGTCCCCGCTCGGCACTGACGGCGGAGGCGGAGGAGGAATACTCCGGAGGTGTTTATAAGGCCGGAGTGCACTGTGACTGGTGCGGAAACATGGGCTGCCTATCATGCACAGTCCGGCCAGGGAAATAGTCCGGGTTCTCCGGGTCAGCGAGGATGCTTTGTCCGGGTTCATCCGGTCAGCGATGATTATCTGTCAGGGTTCGTCCGGTCAGCGAGGATTGTCTGTCTGGGTTCATCCGGTCAGCGAGGATTTTCTGTCTGGGTTCATCCGGTCAACGATAATGCATTGTCTGCCCGTGATTTTTCGTCTAGGTAGGGGAGAGTGGGGAGACTTGGGACGAAAATTGAAGGCTGATTTTAAAAATTGCAGAAAATCAGTGACTGATTCCATAATATTAACACGCGGCCCGCTGGGGTCCCTTGCATGACGCGCCCCGCTTGGGGGCGTTTTTCGCCCCTCCGTATCTCGTTCCCCACAAAAGCTAAAGGGAAATTACGGGCGGCGTTCGATAGCTCTTGACAAGACAAAGAGAGTCTATAAGAATAATTTTTATGTCAGGTGAATATTGAGGTCAGCATAGGTCAAAGAAGGCTCCATAGGCTTACAACAGAGCAGTGTACGTTTCCTCTCTAGATCTATCCTCCGGGGAGCTAGAGCAAATCTTCATGCATCATTTGATTCCTCTCATCGCGGCGAATCAAATGATGTATAATACGACCTTGCTAGGCCAAATAGTCAAAATGACCTGACCTCGACCTAGGTCAGGGTCACAAAGTGACCTGGTGTGGTCATGTTGCATATCAATCGACTCCCGTGACAATATAAGCACAATGCAAGCAAACTGGGAGTTTTATCACAATTCAGTGAGAAGTTATTGGCAAAACTATCACTCTTTGCTCCCGTGACCTGAAATGACCTTCGAGAGGTCAGATGTTCAAAAACTCAACTTTATGGTCAAGATCGTGGCAAGAATAGACAGTTTGAGGATTTTCAGCTGTATCTATCTAGTATTTACTGAAAACAAGCCCATTCTATTTTTTACCATTGACTTACAATGGGGTGACCATAAAAAATTGACCCCACCTTGGGTCAACAATATCAAAATTCCGAGATAGCAGACTTGTAGACCCTAATGACTTTATCATATTGTGGAAGTTTCAAACTGATCAGTTTGCTAATGTTCCTGGGCACTGCTTCAAACTCGTAATTTTAGGTTTTAAGGTCGGGTCACTTGACCCTGAATAGCCCTTGACCTGATAAGACCTTAACTAAAAAATTTGTTCACATGTGTAAAATTGACCAGGGATAAGGTACTGTAAGTTTCGTTGTTCTGTGTATCTTCGTTTTTGAGCTATTTGGGGAAAACCAGGAGGGGTGAATTTCCCAGGGGGGGTTAAAAACTATACCGTTAGATAGAGGAGACAACTGTCCTTTATTATGAGATGCCACAGGTTCAATACTCAAAATGTATTTGAACAGCATAGCGAAATATAAAAAAACCTGAGGTGAAGAGTTGGGACAGGCCCAGGAGAACTCGGACACACTGCGGGGAGAAGTGAGACGTACGGGGGAGATTTGGGACATGGGTCAATGTGTGATATAAGCTACAATTGAAAACAAACATGCCGTAGTTATGTATTAAAAACGTTATGTACGTAAAACAGACTACGTGAAACTTTTTTCAAGAAAAGGCTTGTAATTGAAGCACTGTTCTGGGATAAAACTGCATTAGCCCGCGCTCCACCGGGCGTCCGGCGACACCTTCACCCCACCGGGGGCATTGATGCCCCTCTAATTCAAAAAATATGGGGATTAGCACAAATCTACAAAGTGCATTGCAAAGTTCATGTGAAGTTAATATGGCTTTACTTGCATGCTATAATGCTCAGGTCAATGGTTTGACCTCCAGAGGTCAAGTTGGGTCACGATAGGCCATTTCCATTAAAATATGTCATGCCTAAGAAACCTGAGCATAGATCTTATGCCATTAGGGCCATTAAAATTTGGATAAAAATGTCAGAATTGTATCCACTATGCAGAACAAAATGACCTCCCACCAGTGGTTTGACCTCTAGAGGGCAATTCTTGCCCTAACATGACCAAAGGTAATGGAAGGTCATAAAGTGACCTTTCCGTGTGACAAATGAAAGGCAATGTTGAGACATTCATAATGGCATTTAACACGCGCCCCGTTGGGGGGGCGAAATTCGCCCCTCCTGGTTTTCCCCAGATAAAGCAAAATGAAGAGACGCAGAACAAAGAAACTTACAGTACCATATTCCTGATCAATTTTACACATCTGAAAAAAATTCAGTTAAGGTCATGTCAGGTCAAAATTCAAAAACAAAATAAAACACCATTTTGGGACTCCCTCTCCCCCACTTTATTACTCATTGGGCCAAAAGAGCGAAAATTGTCTATTGACAAGACTGCGACTTGGCACAAGCAAATTAAATTCACCCCAATTTGAAGTTCAAGCGAACAACTCTCCCCACTGTGCTTGCGGCGAAACAAAAGAGGACACACCACACTTCATGCTCCATTGTCAATTATTCAACCACGCAAGAGTAACAATGTTTCACGAAATTCTCTCTAAAACCAACATTAACCTTTCAAACATGGATAAGCAATCAAAACTGAATATTCTACTGCATGGCTCTCCATTAAACAAATCAAACTCCAAAAAAGTAGCCTCAACTGTCTTTAAATTTATCCGAAACACAAAACGATTTGCATAGCTGCGCCCGGGCCGGGCGGAGGTGACGGTGAGTGGGCGGCACACCCAATCATTTGTTACCTGAGCGGTGGCACTGGGTGATTCCCTCTGTGGTGGTGCGGTGTGTTGGGGACCAACCGTGCGAGAGGCGCCTCGCATAAGCATTCGTGCTTTTGCGCCAATCGCGAAAAATGTATTATGTGCTGTAGTGTCTCTTGATGAAAATACATGTCTGTCTGTCTGTCTGTCTGTCAAGGAGCTGTCCAAGGTCAAGTGACCCGACCTCAAAACCTTAAATCACGAGTTTGAAGCGGCGCCCAGGGAACATCAACCAGCCGATAAGTTTGAAACTTCTGCAATATGATAAGGTCATTAGGGTCTACAAATTTGCTATCTCAGAACTTTTAGATTGTTGACCTAAGGTGGGGTCAAGTTTTTGGACACCCCATTATAAGTCTATGGTGAAAAATAGAATGGGCTCTTGTTCAGTAAATACTGAATAGATAAAGCTGAAAATTCTCAAACCGTCTATTATTACCACGATTTTGACCATAAAGTTGGTTTTTTTAGCATCTGACCCCTTAAAGGTCATTTCAGGTCACGGGAGCATAGAGTAATTGTTTTGCCAATAACTTCTCACTGAATTGAGATAAAGTTCCCATTTTGCTTGCATTGTGCTTATATTGTCACGGGGAGTCGATTGATGTGGAACATGACCATACCAGGTCACTCTGTGACCCTGACCTAGCTTGAGGTCAGGTTACTTTCGCTATTTGACCTAGCAAGGTCATATTATACATCATTCGATTTGCCGCGATGAGAGGAATCCAATAATGCATACAGATTTGCTCTAGCTCCCCTGAGGACAGATCTAGAGGGAGAAAAGTACACTTCTCTGTTGTAAGCCTATGAAAACTTCTTTGACCTATGCTGACCTCAATATTGACCTGACATAAATATTATTCGTAGAAAATATATTTGTCTTGTGAAGAGCTTTCGAATGCCGCTCGTAATTTTCCTTTAGCTTTGGTGGGAAATGAGATACGGAGGGGGGGCGAAACCCCTCCCCCAGCGGGGCGCGTCATGCAAGGGACCCCAGCAGGGCGCGTGTTAATTTAGAGCTCTAGCTTGATTAGGCCAAAAGTTATCGTAAAAATACTGTTTTTGACAGTGGTGACCTGTAATGACCTTAGATAGGTCAAATACAAAAAGCCACCCCTGGAATCCGTAAAAGAGTGGCAAAGAATGATTTTCTGAGCAATCTGAGAGTTCACAATAATTTGTGTGGATCATAAGACAGCTTTTCTCCATGTTTTTCTATGGGAGGGTTCACCTCGTGACCTGACCCCAGGTCGCCAAATAACAAAATCCAGGATATAAAGTTTGTAGACCCTGGAGGGCTCATCAAGTATAGAAAGTTTCAAGTCAATTGGTTTCGAAATGTAGCTATGGTTGAGCTCAAAATTTGTAGTGAGGCGACGTTAGTTGACCTCGTCTGGTGACCTCACCTAGTGTGGACTGGGGTAGAAAATTTGAGGAATGGTGGGGAAATGATGAGGTGAGGGGTAGGCACCTCAACTGCGGTGCTGCATTTCGTCGTTTTTCTGTTATTTTGAAAAAGCCTTAAGGGGCCATCAACGCCTCGGTGGGACGAGGGTTAGCATAAATTCAACACACACTTTGCATGCTCAGGGTATGTGCACTTCGCCAGAGCCGGAGGGGAACGAGACATATTTCCCCCCATATTTGCAGTCTGGCCACAGAGGAACATAGTCCATCTGACCATTCGGCCCCACATCACTTCAGTCATGACACAGGTCACAAACGTGCGAACTTTGCCCGGGGATAACATCCGTGCTGGGCACACACACGCAACCACTGCACTTCCCGCACGTATCCACTCCTCAGCGGACCTATCCAAACGCATGACACATGAAGCATAACAAAATGCTAAATGCTATGATCTTAATAAAAAATGAAATGCCAGTTAGATTTTAAATTGCAAAGTGAAATGGTGGGGGCCCGTCTGACTTTAATGTGTGTGATGAGAATAAAGAACTGTACTAAAGGAAGGTACATTAAAAGTTATGATATTTTTGAAATCCTTCGCTGGTAAATGACAATCTAATAACCTCCTTCCAGAGACTATAATCAATCGCATTACATATATTCTACATTTGGGGAAAAGTGGGGACATTGCGGTGAGGACTGGGGCACTGTGTCTCAGTTCTCCCCAGGTCGCCATTTTTAACAAAATCTTCCTGAACTGGCATTCTATCGATCCCAATGTTGTATATTTCAAGGCATTACGTCTGCATAGTATACAGAAATACAAAAGCACAAGAGTCATATCACAGTTCTAAAATCATGCAAAAAAACTTAGCATACCCTCAGAAAAACAAGTTTTTTGTTGACACGTATCGTGACCACCGCCAAGCGAAAAAGGGGAAGTATCACCATAGTGATGTGCAAGCGGTACGATAGCACTGGGACCAGCAAAAAATAATCGAGAATATAAGCAGCTGGCGGAGAAAACGGCTCTGTCCTACTTCTCCCCCGTCCCAGTTCTCCCCACTCTCCCACGTGGGGCAATCTCCCACATGGGGAAGCCGGAAGTAACCGCCAGACTGAGAGCATCCCCTTTAAGTGTCACGAAGGACACTGCCCCTCCTACTGACTCCGGTCCTTGAATGGTTCCGTTAACCCCGGTTTCGTGCCAGAGACTGGCGTTCGTTGGGGCCATATGACCTTAGCCGTGACCTCGACGTTGGACCTACGCAGTGAATGTTACCCTACAAATTATCCGGACGAGAGGGCTTAAGGGATACGGAATACGGAAAAACAGTGGTGACATACGAATCTCTTTGTAGGAGATTATAACACCCCAAAGGAGATCGCGACGTTCCTGAAGATGCCCAGGAACACAGTTTGCGACATAGTAAAGGAAGATCATGATGTTTGCGTCTTTCAAGCAGGATCAAACGAATAAAAGATGGAATTACCGATGTACGACAATTTGGTGACTTCCAACACAAAGAAATCGCCTGAATACCTTGGGCGGCTACACCATGAGAAACACCAAGGTATGTATCGAGCGTAGGAGGAAACAGAAAATCCTTCCAAGCAATAGCTTCCAAAGGCACTCTTGTACGTCTTTTGAGATGCCTCGAAGAGGTTGAAAATTCAAAAGAAGAGTTCCGACGCAGGGGCCCATCCCAGCAATCAATTTGGGTTGGCTAAGAGAAGGCTGCGAGTGGGCTAGGCGGGATGGCCCGCGCCCATCCGTTTCCAGCTTAACCTGACTTTAAATCTGTTCCACGGGTGTGTAGGCTGAGAGCTGGCTTCTCGGACGTAGCCGGGCCAAGCATCTTGATCGGGCATTTGACCGGCGGACAGAACCAGTGGTGGTCGGAAGTGCGAAATTGACCGGTAGGTAGACGCTCTACCACTGTCCTGGTCTCCACTTGGGAGGAGCATGATTGTGGTATCGTTGCCGAGTTGTCTAAGGCGTTGGGTTAAGGTGCCGGTATGTTCGGGGGTGTGGGTTCTTAACCCGCCGTGGCCAGTTTTCTTCGAGGGTCACGTACAAGCTATGCATGCTAATAAAATACAATGTCACTTGCTGGTTACAGTTTTACTAGTTACATCCCACCATTCTCGGCGCTGTAAAAGTTTCATACACAGCACTTGCCGTCATCTCTATTAGAATGCATGCGCCGGCACAGCACAGAAGAGCATTCTATGAGCCAGCAATCTTGGATGGATTGAAGCCTTGGGCAGGTCTGGGCATGGTCCGGGGCATTATTTTGTCCCCGTACAAAATTGGCCCGTGCCCGGGCTTCTGCCGGACCAATTTCGCCAGAAATAGCTAGCCCGTAGCCGGTGTTGTTTGATCCGGCCCCGGACCAATTTTTGTTGGGTTTGTGCCGAGACGGACATCTCCAAAGGTGACCATGACGTTTATGAATGTGGCAAGAAATACAGGCTACGCATTGTAAAGGAGTATCGTGACGCCATTGCCCCTCGTCACAATACCAGGACAAAAAAGGACCAGCAGAACAAATTGTGTCATCCTACAGGCATGGGGCGCCAGATTGGCTCCAGCATGAAGGGGTTTGCGAAATTCCTCCAGCGACTTCACATTGAGTAAGCAGTGAGTCCGGGCCCCGACAGGGTGATTAAAGATATGTATCTTACATCAATGTTCTGCACCGGCTCACACCGCCCCCAACTGCCAAGGCTGGACTGTTGCAGGTCGACATTCAACGTGGTGGAGCGGACGGGCTTCTGACTTCCCAGCTCCACAACCTGAATCAGCTGGGCAGTCACGTGACGGGATTAAATGAGAATATTCCCAACTAGCCCACTCACACAATGCGAATGAGTCTCTCCAGCGAGCATCCTAGAGGTGAGGCAGAGTGAAGAGCTTGAGGCCATCGAGCGTTTCTGTAACTACTTCTGCTGCAGGATGGAGGTGACCGAGGCTGAAGACGAGATAAAGAGTAGATGACTCCTAAACAATGCGTCACGAGGTCGGCAGAACAAGCAGTCAAAGCCTGGCTCTCTTCCTGTGGTGTGTGAGGCTGAACAACTACCTACTGTCCTCCCCTAGTCCGGCCGTAGCCCAGTCCTCGCCCTCTGGTCGAGGTCAGCACTTACTGGTGGGGTTGGTATTTTCGTCAATCTGCCACAGCTGTTCCAGATCCTCCAGTTTCACGCCCTTCGGATCACACACCACCTCCCACATGCTGAAACCCCTGAAATTAGCAAGACGGTGTCAGTGTAGGGAATTTACATATTTTAATTTAGACAAGGTTATTATTATAACAAATGGGCATCCACAGAGAGCTTTCGGGTCATCATTTGGGTCGGTTTTGCAAGGGACCTTGAAACATGTTTAAAGTATATTAGAACTTAAGCATGGTTGGGCGGGAATGCTTATTGCGTGCCCATGCTCCTTGAATCTGAAATGTGGGACCTCGAATTGAAAGTGCAAGGTTATAGCCAGCTTTTTTATTTTTTCTCGATAGATATTACACACTATCTGAATTCTTGAATTCAGAATTCAATCAAGAATTCGGAGTTTTTTCATTTTCACTGGCCTCCACCCGCTGATAGCATTCTTCACTTAGCGGGATTGAACTTTTTGAACGCAAGTTGAAAGGTCGAACTTCCCGAACCAGACACAACTCCTCCAGCTTGTCGGAGGAAACAGGCTGGCTTCTCACCAGCCCGGCAGTCTACTGGAGCCCGCCCGGAGCACGCATCCCGTTCTGTTGTTCTGCAATCTGAAGGAGGTGCTGACCGCCTGCAGCGGTGTGACGCCCTCCCTCGCCTCCGGCGAGTTGATCAGGACCCGCCACACGCCCCCGGGGTGCTGCGGCTCCCCGAGCTGTAGAGATGGACACGAGCGTCAGGGTGCTCCCATAGGCGTCACTGTGTGAATAGTGCGTAGCTACGCTACATGAAAGCTGCCATCTCTGCAGGCCAGGTAGTCTAAGGTGATGTGTTCCGGTAACTGGACATGTGTCTGAAACTACCCCATGCTGTGCCAATGACTTTCTGAAGGTAACTTGGCCTGTTCTCAAGCATACCTCTAAGACGCACCTACCCCAAACACCCGGTTCTGAGACTAGACCTCTGTTATGACATCCGCCCTCCTGAGCTGCTCACATCTCCGTAGCCGGTGACCTGGAAGGTTTTGGGGGTGATGGGAGCCCAGATGCGGTGAGTGTGCAGATGGCGCTCCGTGAAGATGTTGTAGAGGCGCACCAGGTCGCCGTGCAGCACCGGCTTCGGCACGTAGCCCGGGCTCTCGAAGCTGTCGAACTGGTCGTCGTCCACCCGCTTGAATCCCCTACGAACGGCAGATACCTTAAACATGATGTGGATCGGCGTCGATATCTCAAGTGAGCAGTGGGATTTGGTTTTCTGAATCCCCAGCAGTGAGTGCGGGCCAGCGCAGCATAGGTATGGGGAAAGCTCGGTTTGATTGCAAACTCGTTATTCTCCACCGAGTTCAGCTGCTCAGTAAAAGTTGTCTTTGGTAAAGACGTTAGCTTCGTCAATCAACTAAGAAGGCCACAGCTGCTTGGCGAAGTTTGAGATTTCTTCGAAACGTGACCAACAGCGCCATTGTTATGAACAGGCATGTTCACCAGGTTAGTGCTCACCACACGTTCAGCTCGTCGATGTTGTGGTCCAGTGCGACCACCTGCTGCTCGGCTCCAACGTCGGCCGGGTACATGTCGTACGACGTACCCAGGTAACCGGTGCGTAGCTGCCGTGGCTTCATGGTCACGTGCGAGCCATATGCAACCTCTGAGGAGTCATCGGGGTTAACGGTCGGATCTTAGACCTAGGTCCTATGGCCAAAAAGCGATCCGGATCGGACTGCGGATCCGTTACACCGTGGTGTCACCCAGCCCATCGGGTGTTTTCCCACAGCACTATAGTGCTGAAAATGCTAAAATGCTGGGAAAATGATACTGGGTAGAGTCTAGGACCTCACAGTACAACGGATCGGCGGTTCCATCCGCATCGCAATTTCGGCCATGGAAACGAAGTCGCTGAGGGCAGAGCGGTTGTAGCCGTGCGAATGAAGCTTTACAATGGATACTGATACTGGTAGTGATTGAGGTTTCAGGGCACATCACCTTATCAAGGCCAAAAAGTGTCCGGAAGGCTTAAAATGGACATGCCATGTACTGTGTCGGAATGCAATGGGGAAACGTACAAATAACGAGTTGTTACGAATTCAAAAGTCGGAGTTTTGCTAAAAAAATGGCGTCCTACCTGCTGGTCTGGTCAGCTCTTCAAAATCGGGAAACGAGAGCCGGAATTCGGCGGAGAACATTCCGATGCCGAGCTCACTGAAACGGAGGGTGTTGGCATGATCAAAAACCTAGACAGCCGAGGCATTGTCCATTTGCCATAATGAAGGATATTTTTTCTGGTGATATTTCTGCACAGGCGCAGCCATAATTAGAGCTATAAAAACAGAGCACTGCCATCTGTGTCCGACTAGACATTGAACTAGTGCATACTCTGGCGGATCTGTTGCGGGAAAATCCAAAGTCGAAAACAAAAACGGGATGACAAATGTGGCCACAAGACACTTGTTTTTGCTACCCAAGGCCTAATGTCTATACTGAAATTGACTGATTCTGTTTGAAGTTGAGTGATGAACACGAAAACCGTGCTGATAAACTAAAACGGAGCCGGGGCAAGGAGGTCGACAGCTTCAGTAGAGGGGCAAAAACATAGTTTTCCCTCAATATTTTCCGTTTGAGGGCACGTGCCTTTTTTGCCTTTTTGCCTTTTGCAAATGCATTTTTGCCCTCCCGCCTGGATCCGCCACTGAGTGCATATAGGCTTCCATCGCCAAGTCTAGCCAGGGTAATAGAAGGGGGCCTGGCCTCCTCGCTCGAAGATCTATGGCCATGGCGGGATCTATGCTGGGCAGACCGTGGCGAACCTTTCAGTCGCCTTTAGAGCTGTCCATTTCAGTTTTTAATTGCGACGAACATTTGTGTCGCGGTAGTACAAAGTCAGGCCTTTCACATGGGTTATTTAGATGCAATCCTGCTTACCTGGCACCCTTGCTGAAAAGAGAGAAGTGTACATAGAAGGTGGATATGTAGATGATGATGGGAACCAGTATGAGACCAATGGATCTTGCTAGTGCGTGCTTCACGATATCAAGCTGAAACACAGAAATGCCTCTCAAAAGTCAAAAGGGGAATGAGCTGGCTCTAGAGTATGTCATGACCAGAACAATAAATATCTTATCCGGCCCATTTGCGAAGTTTCTGACAAATCCAGATTGGTCTGTTTGCACACCATTATTAATTATGTAAGGAAATCTAATCCATATCCACAAACGCGGCTAATTCAACAACAAAGTTTGGAATAAAGATTCATATATAGATTCAAAAAGATTCAAAGTACCTGGCCAATCCGACTCAATTCGGTCCACGAGTCCGATTAGATCGGATATCCATCCAGCTACTCAATCTAATCCATATCCAATCCACTTGTGCTGGGCACCATCTTCAAAACCGCAAGCTTTATTCGTGAACAAGCGTCAAGACCAAACACGCCAGCGCCAGCGCCGCGTCCCCAGGGCGGCTTCACCCCTCACCAGGCTGTTGGCGGTGTCACAGTATCTGTGCCAGAGTTGGCCGGCCGCCTGCGCGCCCACAGTCAGCGTCACGAACACGCCCACGTACTTGACGGAGAGCGTGCAGCCCAGCGCCACGCCGGTGGCCACCATCCAGCCCCACCAGCCTCGGCTGAAGGCTCTGCCGAACAGACACAGGTGGTGGCTCTGCGGTGGCAGGGGATAGGGAAGAGTGGGAGGAGGCGGTCAGCATCACCATGGAGCTGCATGTTTCGAAGGTGATGGATGCTCTATGTCGGCACCGGCCAGTGTTGTCGTTTCGGAAGATTAGTACATTTAAAGCGAGGTCATGACCACTAATGCTTTGATATTCTGAGTGGGGATAAAACAACTTACATTTGTCTTAGATGTATCTGCTACTTTGCATGAAGTGTAATTCAGTGATCTGGTGTAGCGCTTGCATTGTACGCAATATGACATAGGATCTCTGTGAGACCACACTTGCATCCTTTCAAATACTACTGACTAGAGTAACCTCAAAATGTGGCTATACAGCTCAACATGCCATGCAGCCCACCTTTCGCTGTAAGATGCGAACTTGACGCTGCAGTAGAAGGAGATGAGTATGAACCACAGCAGGATGGGGTCCAGCAGCACCAGCCGGTTGAAGGAGTTGGCCGCGCAGTCTGCCGCGCCGCAGTCACACGTGAGCTTCAGCGGTCTGGCAGGGTACAAGTGGATCCAGAATATTGGAGTTGGGCCGAGCTTTCAAGCAAGGGAGCTCAGTCGTCCCAGTTTGGCGTCGTTACCTTATTTTGGAGTAAGCAGGGACACTTGATTGCAGTCGTTTAAATTTGAAGTAATAATGACACATACAATAAAACAAAATAAAGAAAAAACCTCGTTGAACTGTAAGCAAAACATGAAGACTCAATTGTTTATGTTATTATTATTAATATAAATGATTTGTGCAAATAAATGTTGGGCATTACAAGTTGGGCTTTTTCGAATGGAAATCTGGGTATAATCCATGAGGGACTTGTCTCAGAGACTCCGACCCTACCATCTAAACGGGTGATACCCCCAATGAGGGTAAGTTTGAAAGTCCGCGTTTATCGTCCCACAAAGTACGGGGACGGCTGCCCCGCTCAGGTCGCCCTCTCACCAGTCAGTTACCAGCCGACCTGTGTGGCAGATATTAAGCGCTGGAGCGTCACAGGAAAATCTATCGTAAACCTCAAACCATACACTGCCATTAAATGGTTTCTTAGGAGCTGGACAGGGCCCAGTGCTTGACCAACTGGTCTCATGGGCGGATATTTTTCTGTAAATGTTCAGGCAGCGGAGCGCAGTGGCGCAGCCAGGGGGGCACAGGGGGCACGTGCCCCCCATCGGTGCCGGGGTGCCCTTTTGATTGCCAGGTTGTGTGCCCTTTTTTGGCCGTGCCGCTCGAAATTTAGTGCCCTACGTCGTTGAGCCTAGATGGAACTGGACTACATTTAGCGATTTGAACTATTGTTTGACAATTAAGTGCCTTTTTGGTCAGTTAGGGCATTCTGTCGCCTTTCCAAGCACCCAGGAAGAGTATAGGCACGTAATCCGTTTCCAAATAATGCCTCATCGTCGCCAATAATCGTATGGGCAGAGCTAAACTGGTGCCCCTTGAGCTCATCTGGTGCCCCTGAGCGCTGGTCTTGAACCCTGGAACTGATCATGTGCCTTCTGAGCTGATCTGATGCCCTCGTAGTCAATCTGGTGCCCCCCTGAGAAAATAATTGTGCCTTCTGAATCTATATAATGCTCTCTGAGTTAGTCTGATGCCTCCGAGCTTGCCTGGTGCCCTATTAGCTGTTTTAGTGCCCTTGAGCTGATCCGGGCCCCTGAACTTATCTAATGCCTCCCGTAGTTTATCTACTGTCCAGGGCCGCAGCCAGGGGTCACAGGGAGCACGTGCCCCATCGGTGCCGGGTGCCCTTTTGATTGCCAGGTGGTGTACCCCTTTGGGCCGTGCCGCTCGAAATTTAGTGCCCTACGCCGTTGAACCTAGATGGAACTAGGCCACATTTAGCGATTTTAACTATTGTTTAACAATTAAGTGCCTTTTGGTCAGCTAAAGCATTCTGTCGCCTTTCAAGCACCCGGGAAGAGTATAGGCACGTAATCCGTTTCCAGATAATGCCTCATCGTCGCCAATAATCGTACGGGTGGAGCTCATCTGGTGCCCCTGGAGATGATCATGTGCCTTCTGAGCTGATCTGATGCCCTCGTAGTCAATCTGGTGCCCTCCCTCCCCTGAATAAATAATTGTGCCTTCTGAACCTGTAATGCTCTCTAAGTTAGTCTGATGCCTCCGAGCTTGCCTGCTGCCCGATTATTAATGCCTCCCGGAGTTGATCTACTGTCCAGGGGTGCAGCCAGGAAGGCACAGGGGGCACGTGCCCCCATCACTGCCAGGGTGCCCTTTGATTGCCAGGTGGTGTACCCAATTTGGGCCGTGCCGCTCGAAATTTAGAGCCCTAGCCGTTGAACCTAGATTTAACTGGACTGCATGTAGCGATTGAAACTATTTTTGGCCAACTTTATACCTTTCTCGGTCAGCTAGGGCATTTTGTCGCCTTTCCAAGCACCCGGGAAGAGTATGGGCAACTAGTATG
The DNA here is from genome assembly GCA_034440635.1 of Lepas anatifera. Classification (NCBI taxonomy): domain Eukaryota; kingdom Metazoa; phylum Arthropoda; class Thecostraca; family Lepadidae; genus Lepas; species Lepas anatifera. The sequence continues at coordinate 986,765 of JAOTON010000333.1, forward strand.
TGTCTACCTATTGCATCATCGTCGCCAATAATCGTACGGGTGAAGCCAATCTGGTGCTCCTTGAGCTCATCTCGTGGCCCTTGAGCTGATTACTTGCCCTCTAGCTGATCTGGTGCCCCTGAGTCAATCTAGTGCCCCACTGAGCAAATAATTGTGCCTCCTGAACCTATATAATGCTCTCTGAGTTAGTCTAATGCTTCCGAGCTTGTTTGGTGCCCTGATAGCTGATTTAGTGCCCTTGAGCTGATTCGGGCCCCGAGCTGATATCATGCCTCCCCAAGTTTATTCTGTATCCTAAGTCAATATGGTGCCTCTTCAGCTGATTGGGTGCCCCTCAACTGATTATTGATGTCTCCTTAGATGGTCTGGTCCCCTGAGCTGGTTTGGTGGGTCCTGAGTCCACCTTGTGTCCCTGAGCTGTTATGTTGCTCCCTGAGCTGATTTAGGCTCCTGCCATAGTCTGGGGACTGGGAGCTGATCTGGACCCCGAGCGGATCGATCTGGTGCCACCTGAGTAATGCCCCTTAGTCGATCTGGTGCCTCCTGAGCCCATATGATGCTCCCTGAGAAATCTGGTGCCCTTTCAGCTGATCTGGGCCTCCTTACGTGATTTCATGAGCAGATCTAAAGCCCTGAGCTGAGCTGGGCCCACAGAGGCTGATGAGGGCCCCTGAGATGGTATGGGCTTATGAGCTGATTAAGTGCCTCCTGACTTGATCTGGTATTCCCAAGCTGGTCGGGAACACTGATCTGATTGTTTGTCGCCGGAGCTGATCTGGTGCCCTATGGGCATCGTTGTCCCTGAGCAGCTCTGGGGCTTTTGAACTGATTGGGCCCGGGCTGGTGGGGATCCCTGAGCTGATTTGTGCCCTGACTTGAACATGCCCTGTGCTGATCGATCTGGTGCACCCTGAGCAGATATACTGCCTCCTGAACTTAACTAATGCCCCTGAGTCGATCTGGAGCCTGCTGAGTCATCAGTGTGTCTCCTGGGCCCATCTTATTCCTCTGAGCTAGTCTGGTGCCCCATGGATAATATTATGCCCTTTAAGCTGACCCGGGCCTCCTAGGTTAATTACGTGATTTCCTGAGCAGCTCCCAGGCCTTGAGCTGAGCTGGGCCCACAGGGGTTGGTGAGGGTCCCTGAGATGGTATGGGGCTCCTGAGCTGATTAAGTGCCTCCTGACTTGATCTGGTATTCCCGAACTGATCTGGGCCCCGAGCTGGTCGGGGACCACTGATTTGATTGTTTGTCCCCTAGGCTGATCTGGTGCCCTATGGGCCGATCTGGTGTCCCTGAGCAGCTCTGGGGCTTTTGAACTGCTTGGGCCCCGAGCTGGTGAGGGATTCCTGAGCTGAATTAGTGCCCCTGACTTGATCTTGCCCCGTGACCTGACTTGAGGCCCTGAACTGATCTGGGGCCCCAAGGTGATCTGGGGCCCAAGAGCGGATCTAGGTTTTGAGGGTACCTGAGCTGGTCCGTGCGCTGAGCTTGTGAGAGCCCCTTAAGTTGGCTTGAGGCCCCCTGAAGTGATCTGGCGCCTTAAACTGTTCTGGGGCTTCTTGAACTGGTTTAAGGCCCCATGAGTCTATCTGTGGCCCATTGAGCTAGTCTGTGACCTCATCTCTGGGACCAATGAGCTAGTCTATTCCTGGGTGAAGCATGAGCTGCTCTGTGGCCCTGATCTACATCAGGGACCCCTGAGATGATCTTGAATAGATGGATAATAAGAACACAAGGCCAACTCCCATCATCTTGGGGCGGGGTCACTGAGCTAGTCTATTCCCTGGAGGCACATCTGGGGGATGGGGGAAGTTGCTCTGGAGGCCTCTGATCCACACTTGGGGGCCCCAGAGCTGGTCTTGAATAGATTGGGAATAAGAACCCAATGGAAACTCCCTTGTAAAACGGAGCTAACGGGGAATGAGAAATCTCTTAAACGGCTTGTGATACCTAGGCACCCCTGGTTATATAAATTGCTTATTATACTGGTGGATTCTGGGAAGGGATGATAAAAGGCATGTGCCCTGAGCTCAGAGCACAGTCCCTAAACCAGGATTTCTACTAATTAATTTAGATGAAGAAATAGTTTTCACAATTTTCAGCCCTGTCACACCATCCCCATCCAAACCACCGGCCTGTTCACCTTTTATTTACTCTTAACTGGGACCGAGCCTTGCGAATATGGAACTTAATAAACGCGTTCAAATGTATCTCCCAAATTTTTCCGGCAGCAAAAATGTGTTCTTCCAAAGACACTATACTACTCCTCGTCCCACGGCGATTGTGGGAGGCAAGGAACTTATTCCGCATTCAGCTAGGGCTCACTCGTCACGACAAAACCAGTGGGCATAACAGAAAATTTTCGACTCCAATATGCCTTAACCTGCACATTGTAACAGATATCACATGCTCCGCTGATTTCTCTGATGTTAAGTACTTGCATGAGTTGGCTGCCCTTAAATCTATCCAAAAGTATTGTTTTGGCTACTTCCATGACATTTTGGTGATATTTCGTTCTTTTTCGGTTTTAATCGAGTTTTCCTTCTCCGTCAATGATTTCTTTGCATTTTTATTGAACCAAAGATGCCCAAAAATTATATAAACAAAGAAATAGTAAGTTTTTAGGTTACGTTAAAAGTGCCCTTTTTCCCGGGGTGCCCCTCAAAGTTGGTGTCCCCCATACGAAAGCTCTGGCTGCCCTGGCGGAGCGTTCAGTCGACGAGAGAAACAGCAGCTCCTATCCTCAACGACTGACGGCAGGTTAGAGCGGGTCCGAACAGACCGCAGATGATGAGCAGCGCCGTGACGTAGGAGGCGGAGAGCGAACCACCCAGCTCGTGCACTGTCAGGAATGACGTGACCACCTGGAGGACGCCGAACACCGCCATTCCCTGCAGCGACAGCGAGAGTCTGTCACTCTGGGATTCCGTACACTTTCTGCACCGTGATGTAAGACTAAACTTGGAAGTGGTGGTTGCGTACCCATACACGTGTAACATCATACTCGTACACAAATATAGTCTATCCTTAGTTTTCAAACCGATATTAAATATTTCCTGTGAAATGTTGCATCTTTAGGTGAAAACAAGTGCATGCCGTCGATAAGATCGCGGTGCAGTCGCTAGTGTCCGGACTGCGCGTCTCACCAGCCTCATGTAGATGTACCACAAGTCGCGGGGGCACACGTAGGTTTCGTTGGGTGTGATCGGACTGGAGGTATTCTGTCCCACCAGGTAGCCGATCCCGGCTACCAGCATCTGGCAACACCGCCGCCGCGTCACCTTCACTGAGCGCGCTGGAGGGTATACAGAGGGTTTCTGTTGCCATTGCGATGGTATCTAGAGTACTTATTATGTTTGTAGTTATTTGCTGGATTCGGAAGCGCATGAGCCGCTGGATCTGAATGAATCTTGCCTGTCTGATAATTATGCGTTTTTCCGTCTGAAGGCACAATTGCCCATAGATAATTGATAATGGCGGGGGCATGGCTGTTTTGTTACCTGCACGGGCAACAAAACCGCCATGAAAGCTCTTCATGTTCTCCATGGGCAATTTTTAAACGACCGTCAAAATATTAGCTAGGAAGTCGGACACTGTCAGGCATAATCGCACGGGCGGATATAATATCACCATGGATTCTTCGCTTTGTTTCTATCACATGGGTTCTTCGCCTTTCATGCACAAAAGCGAACACTTTTCTCCACGCTTTGTTTATTTCATATTAATCTTACCTTTCCGAGGGGAGGATGAACATCAAAGAAGAATGTGCCATTGAGGTAGCGTTGTGAGAACATTAAGAAATGGTTTTCATCCCACCTGAAAATAAATGGTTTCATTATAACGTTGACGGAAGAAGTTAGCTGACCGGAACGCCAGGTTGACAGCGTTTAAAGACGAACGCGGGAAACGCCTGCAACATCCTAAAGAATCGTGATGCGGCCAAAATGTTTTAAAACTGCTCTTTAAAACCTCAGCTGTTTTCAAAATCACTGCTACGTACTTGCTCGCAAACAATACAGAACATTTTGAAATAAAAAAAGATGGGCAATCTAGCTTGTTAGATGTTTTCCATAGCTATTTCAATACGACGCCAACACAGATCAGCACATGGGTCAATCAAATGACTGGTGAAAGCATCTGGCATCAAAACCTGCGGCGGTGAGACGGTACTCACGTTGCCACGGGAGGTGCGCCTATCTGCCAGAAGCGCAGGGCTGCCGTTGCTATGACAACAGCTAACAAACAGCCCCACCAAGCCAGTCGGCCGACGCTGCATCCGCCCAGCCGCCTGGGGAGGAAGAACGGCCAGCTTTACTCACGCACTCCAGTGAACGTCATAACGCTGTTGTTGTTGTTTTTGTTTCTTGGGAGGGGGGCGGACCAGCTGCTCAGGTAATATGGTGTCTCCTACTCTCCCTGTTGGAAAGGTGTTTGGTAGATACGATTATGCCTTTCTCAGGGAATCCGCCGGGACTTGAACCCGAGCTAGCCGCCTGAAAACCTGGTATGCCCACCACTTCAGCACCATAGTCACGCCCAGTCCCTGACAAGTTCAAGTTTAGCAAGAAAAATAATGCCAAATGTGAAACGTACAATTTCTTGTCGTTATTCAGGTTTTTTCTGCCTCAGCCATTATTGATGGTGCTTTAAGGGTTCACGTCGATATGATATGATAAGGGAGAACTCATTTTCCTACAAGGAGACGGAAAAAGTGAAGTGACCGCAAAATGACCATTGCAGTTGACACAGCCTAGAATTTACATGTGCAGTGGACATTTTTATGTATTTCCTGTAGTTTTGCAAACGATGATAATGTACAAGGCACCGCTTGAGCACGATAGGAGAGGTTCTGTGTTTAACCGGCCCCACCGGGGTCGGCGCCACCTTCGCCCACGGGGGCCATCGATGCCCCCTCTAACTCCGAAAATATGGGCGTTAGCGCAAATCTGAAAGTGCAATAGAAAGCTCGCGTGAATTCAGTAAGAAATTACTTCGCATGTTTTAGTGCTCAGGTCAATGGTTTGACCTCCAGAGGTAAATTAGGTCAAGATCGGCTATTTTCACTCAAATATGCAATGATTAAGCAAACTGGGCATAACTCTTATGTCATTAGAGCTATTGAGGCCTGGTAAAGTACATTTGATAGCAAATTGCCAGTACTTTTTCCGCTATGTGGAACGTAAAGACCTCCCGCCAGTGGTTTGACCGCCGAGGTCACCTCGTGACCTAGTATGACCTGAGGTCACGAAAGGTCAAAAGTGATCTTGCCGTATATCAAATGAAGCCAGTGACAAGACAAACACGATGGTGTTTGTTTCACCGCTCTAGCTCAATTAGGTCAAAGTTATTGTCAAAATACTGTTTTTGACCTCTGTGACCTTGGATGACCTTGGAAAAGTCAAAGGGCAAATATGACCCCTGGGATCCGTGAGGGTGTCCAAAACGTTGTTCGGCAGTCTGAGCATTTGCAATCATTTTTGTGGCTTTTATATCATGAAATAGCTTTTCCCATGCTTTGTCAATGGGAGAGGTCGCCTCGTGACCTGACCTCAGGGCACGAAATCGAAAAATCCCGGATATACACCTTGTAGACCCTGGAGGGTCATGTGTGGAAGTTTCAAATCGATCGACTTTGAAATGTAGCTCTTACAGAGCTCTAAAGGTGAAGTGAGGTGACCTTGGTTGACCTCGTCTTGTGACCTGACCTTGGGTGACCCGGGGTAAAAATTTCAGGATGATGGGAAATGATGCAGAGGTAGAGCCTCAACGCGGTGCTGGCCTCGTCGTTTTTCTGCTATCCCAAAAACCTTCATCTGCCCCCTGCGGTTAATATTCACCTGAATTAAAGCCTAGCTGGTACAATAATTGCGGGTTATTTGTTTTAGGAAGCTACAACTTCTGATCGGTGGTACCTGTGAGGGGAAGGGGGGCTAAGGCAAGCTAAGAAATATGCTATGTCTGATTTTGAGTGAGATTGGACTTTCATCCGAACAGGCGCAGCAAAATGTGTTTCAAGTTGTGTTCTTATCCAGAGAAGCCACACAATGAGAAAATATCCCTATCATATATGGACCTTACTCTTTTACTGAAATTAATTAATATGTCACAGGGATGGCCGTTAATGATCGGAAAATAAAGTAACCTAGACTTGGACCAGAACCCCTGTGCGCTCTTGTGGTTCTGTATGCCGCTAAGCTTGAAGCAAGTGCTCGGAGACTGCAACTAGTTGCAAAACCAAGGAGACTGCAACCAATCGGTAGTTAACCCGGAGGAGAATGCAGCTCCGCTGGAAGCTACCACCACGGCGACCTTATGTGGGAAGCTAGCGCTGAGGAGACTGTCCGGGCGGTCTACCAGCATCTGCTAGTAGTGGGGTGTCTTCCGACTGAATACACTGAAAAAATATTTGACCACCCATCACCCTCTGACCAGCTGTGCTACCACATTTTGACGTAAAACCGGCACTAAACGACATTGGAACTAACCAAACACGTCGTAATCTCGAACACCTGCGGCCGGTACGACGTTGAAATGTCGTTCCAACTAGTGCAGGTGGTGGTAAATGATGACATCATGTCGTCTGGAGGTAGTTCAGCAGAACGACCCTGCTACCACCCCCTGATTTTGCAGCGTGGGTTTCACGCGGTGCGCGCCATCTTGAATTTGTGGCGTCCCTCGATCGGCCGCGGTGACACGTTTGAACCTTTTTTAGAGAAAGTGAAGTGAATTTGGTAGTTTGCTGGGCCTGAGGCAAGTGTGAACGACGATGCTTTTCTCAACACAGTCTTGTCTTCTATCGGCGGTGCCAGGAAACAGCTGATGCTGGGGATTTACACGTCTAAAATCGGTATGTAGGCAATTGTAGTGCATTCAAATTCACACAAGACGTTCGAGACGGCAGTGCTTGTACGGACTAGGGTGGCTATTGCCATTTGCATGTGCCATTACGATTGCCATTGTCATTGTCATTGTATTCTTGTTGCCTGGGGCCGGTCCACTGATCGCAACCAACAATATACCTGGCCACATTGGCGGATCCAGGAGCAACTTTTGGTGGGGCCAAACCAACGTCTTTTGGGGGGGCTAAATTGAGAAAAAATCGTGAAAACAGTATTTTTACAGAAAACGGCCAAGATTTGGTGTTTTGGAGGGGGCCAAAAGATGCTATTTTAGGCTTTGGTGGGGGCCCCGGCGCCATTTGGCCCCCTCCTCCCCCTTGGATCCGCCTGTGCCTGGCCAGTACGTCAGAGGAAAATGTGTTTTTGAAGCCCAACTAGTTTTCTCGCTCCATGCAGGCAGACCAAATCAGTGTAATGAGTCTCAAGGAATTTTTGTTCTCGATTGAAAACTTTGCTCTTCCAGTCTAGATAATGCTTAGCAAATAGGAAGATTTAGCAAAGCTGTGGCCAAAAGGTGGTACGGTCCGAGGCAAGGGGTGGTTAGGATGTCGTAGGAGGTAGAAAAACTGTGGTGTTCCCACCTGGGACTCGCAAAAATCATGCTCACATCTTAGTCACTCTACCTTCATCATCTGAAAAGACTCAAACACGTCATGTGACGGATATTAAACATGTCTGTGGTTGCACCGTGTGTATCGTCCGTGGTGTTGCACGTGGGACACAACATTATAAAAGGTAATAGGTGGTACAGCGCGGAGGAAGGGGTGGTCATGACGTCGTAGGTCGTGGGCAAGAGGTGATATCACGCGGAGCAAGAGGAGGTAATAAGGTAGTAAAAGGTAGTAGGCTGGTAGTCAAAGGTGGTCCAAAAGGTGGTAAAAGTACTGCGGTAGGGGTGGTACAGAGGTCGTAAACGCCAGATTACGACCTTAAAAGATCGGACAAATGGTTCCATCACCGCAGTACTAGTTCTTTACGAGCTTTAAGGTCGTAAGATATTCTTTCAGCGCATACCGATTTCAGAGATGTAAATCTTCAGCATAAGCTGTTTCCTGGCACTGCCGACAGAAGATAAGACTGTGTTGAGAAAAGTAACGTCGCTCACACCTGCCTTAGGCCCGGTAAACTCCCAAATTCACTTCACTTTCTCTAAAAATAGGGTTCACGCAGTCACGCGTATCACCGCGGCCGATCAAGGAGCACCACTGATTCAAGATGGCGTGCGCCGCGTGAAACCCACGCTCAAAATCAGGGGTGGTAGAACGGTCGTTTTGCTGAACTACCTCCAGATGACATGATGTGATCACTTACCACCATCTGCACTAGTTAACACAACCTGCAACGACCTTTCAATGTAGTACCGGCCGCAGGTGTTCGAGATTACGACGTGTTTGGTTAGTTCCAATATCGTATAGTGCCGGTTTTACGACCTCAAAATGTGGTAGTACAGCTGGTCAGAGGGTGATGGGTGGTCAAATATTTTTTTTAAGTGAGCCCCTGTATGCAGCTGTGATTTAAAAAAATCTTACGACCAAAGGGCTTCTTTATATCATTGCTGTAATCATCTCTTTATTGTTCATCAGTGCCTCCGTTCAGCACAGTAAAATAATGTTTACACCTAGGGCCCTGCAAGACTCATATAAGGAGGTTTCAGCTTTTGTGTTCGTCAACTGAGACCCACTTCACCGAATTGGTTTGTCGAATGGGGCCTCTGCTCACCGCGGGGGGACCCATTAGCTTTTCGGTTGGGCCATCCCAGAAAGGGCCCTGATGTTAGGGCTCCCTATCACCTTAACTGAAGGGCCATTAGATAAGAAACATCTCTTGAGTGGAGGATTTCATTCATTTTAAACCCTGTTAAGTTTTTAGCAAGTTTTCCAACACTGAATACTGTCAACTGGGGCCCACGTGTTGATTTGATTTGTCGAAAGATGGATCTGCCCACTATCTGGTGCCACAAAATCCCTGGTTGGGGAGCCCAACAACCACATAATAGCCTCAGCGGATGACGTGCCCTAAAACCTCCCCCACCCACAAGTGCCCTGTACTAGAAATTTTCATCTACGGCCTTTTACATAGATTGCTGACCGCGGACCCACGCGGCAGATCAGGAACATGTGATGGGAATGTAACATGTAGTCGTAGCTAGGAGCAAAACCAGAGAGCAGTTGCAGTGTTCCATAAAAGAGGCGAAATCAGTCGACTCACCTTCCCTTCTTTGACGTCGCGTCCTTTCCTGCAACTTTCACCTCCTGCCTCAGTAGCACCCCCAGCATGGTGCAGCCTGCGCGTCACCCCGGAACACCGCTGCTGCCTGCCACTGCACTCGCCGTCGCAATGGGCCCGGGCACGGCGGCGCCGCGCCGGAGAAGGGTCGATGACCCATCTCGGCGCATGACCGTCTGCTGGCGAAGGCCCGGGGGCGGTCCCCGGTGCTTGAGTATGCACCAAGACGCCGATTGAGAGGTGGGTTGAAGAAAATGGGTGAAATGGGGTAGTGAATGACAAGTGCACACGCAGCCTTGTATCTCACATAGTTTTAGAGGGAAATTGTGGCGTGAGTGCAACAATACAATTTTCCTTCCTTTTGGTCAGGCTTAATATTCAGGGGCTTCTCTCCAATGCATACAAGAAGGGCGACAAAAACAGCTCCAGGTGAACTGTAGGTATATAAAGGATACGGAATGTAAAGGACGTTCATGAAGGATCTTCACGATAATGAATGGTTATCAGGGCACATTATTTCGATATCGTAAATGCGACTTTTTGCATGTATTTAATGTTTACAAGTTTAAATCACCTTTATTTCGCCAGTGCACGCTGGTTCTCAGCAAATGTTTCTTTGTTTTGTCAGTGGCACACTAGTCTGGTCCCTTACATACTTTTTGTAGGAATGGTGCTGCACAAGCTTATCCTTGCTTCATTTTCTAAACCTGTACGCGAGCAAACATTTGAAATGTTTCATGCACATTTGGAGGTCATTACGAGTAATATTTGACTATCCTATCGCAAATGACATTCTCAGCACTCAGCACAGAAACTGCGCTGAAATGATTTGTCTGGATTTAGGGAATCACCTTAATTTTTGGCGTAATTTCCCGCCTTCAGACGCGAGGTGGCATGGTTTCCACGTCGAAATTGTTATCTGAAGTAGAACTATCCTTCCGATAAATACCGTGTAAGAATGATAAAATCTAAAAAGTGTCAGTTGCCGAGCCGATAGTTCAGTTGGCAGAGCGTTGGGCTCCGGGCCGCTCAAAACGGTGCCGTGGCAGTGCACCGGTGGAAGCTTGAGATCGAATCTCCTGAGACGCTCCGGCACTCAATATGTACCCGACGTGGGTATGTGTGCGGATAGTTTATTTCGTAAATCATCAAAGATATTTACTATTCAACATACGCGATCGGCACAAAAGACCTGCAAGGGTCTTAATCGTGCGGCCTATCGCTTGGTTTAAGTTATAGGATATCTCCACCACCAACCAAGACGGGCTCTCACCATTCACGCCATGTCACACAGCACTTTGGAAAAATCAACTAAATTACTCAGCGCCTGTTTACATTTCACATTCATTATTTACTCAATGCGTCCCCCATACCGTGTGCACTCCACATTGTACGCCTCTCTTATTCAGCTCAGAAATTAAAGCGCTTGGTTTGTATGAGGAAACTTTGAAATGAGTTGGCAATGAGAATTTGCAAGCTTTCATCTGTGATGTTTCCAAATTCAGAATGGTTATCACTTCTTGTATTGCCAAATTCCTGAATCTGTCTTGAGTCGTAATCAAATTTCATAAGCATCTCTATGCTCGGAAAAATATGGACATTCATAAACAAAGTACCTCACATCCTACTTTGGATGACCACTTGAACGTGCTGGATTGCACAATGGGTTATGTTTGAAAAGTTTCTGCCGCCGGACTTCAACTCAGACGTTTTAAATCTCCTGTCGTATCTTTTTAAGCATACTTGTATGTGTATGTACGAATAAATGTCATGGCTACATATGTGCGTTAACCCTTTTTCCAACAGGGGGGGAAGATTTTGCCCACCCCTCAGGTTTTTTCATAGTATCTCCAAAACGGTTTGAGATAGGCTCATGAAATTTGTGACTTTTCCTACAACTAGATAGCGCATGTTCCCTGAAAATTTTAAAAATATATGTGTGCCAGAGGCGGAGCTATGGTTCGCTAATTTGGGTTTTTTATCCAGAAGCCGAGCATTGTCGCCTGCGTTGCGTTTGTCCTACAATAAAACTGTCTGTTGCGAATTGGCGGCAGTTTCAATGTTTTAATGTTATAACTGAGATTTAGGATGACAGGTTATGCATGTTTTGATATAATTTTGGCCATAAGCAGTTCCAGAAGCTCAGAATGGAGGGTTTACAATGTTACCCATCCGAACTCTTCCAAAGTAAAAAGATTGCGTACAAAATGTTCGGCAAGGGTAAACATAGTCATGCATTGATCTCATATGTGTATTATATGACGATAAGAAGCCTTAGGCGTGCTCAGGTACGCTAATTAGGGGTTTTCACTCGCACTCAAGTTCATTTTAGTATTGTGTGTGCATTGAATGGGACAAATCATTGTAACTATGCATTTAGTTCTGACACTAAATGGTATTTGGAATGACACTTGATGTGTATTTCAATATATTTTTGGCCATGGGCTGTTCCAGGAGCTCAAATGGGGGTATATAATATTATCCATATTATCCATTCAAACTTCTAAAGTGAATAAACTGCCTACAGAATGGATGGGAGGGGTAAAAATAAGGATGTATTGATCCCATCCGTGTATTATACGATAGAAGGATATCATAGGCGTGCTCAGGTACCGTGATTAAGGGGTTTGCTAACTTTCAGGTGTATTTTAGTGTTGTGTCTGCATCGAATGGGGCAAAGCATCGTAGATATGCATTTAGTCCTAACACCAAATGGGCACAATTCATCCATTGGCGGATCCAGGAGCGTTCCCCGGGTCGGACAGGGGTGGATAAAGGCAGGTTAATCTGAAAAGTAGTCATACCTGAAAGGCGGGTTAATTTGCGTCTTACCCCAATATTTGCCTCCCTGAATCCGCATGTGCCATGTTTTCGGCATTTGAGCGCTTTGTCTGACATCAGAGATATCGCATTGTACCTGACGTGTGCGTTTCTGCAAAAAATTCATATAATTCCTCCCCAAATTTCTGGCCCTAGAACCGCCCTTGAATTTTGCCTGAATTTCGCCTAAATGAGAAATGTGACTATTTCCAAGCAATTTCCTGTCAATCCATACTAGTTTCGTGAAAATCAAGCCTAAGAGACAATAGCTACGGCTTATATAAGAAAGCAGAAAATTTGTATATTTTGAACCCCTTCCCTCAATTTTCAAAATTTCAAAATTTTCTTTTTTCTTCAAAATGGAGTTCGGCGCGAGAGGAATCGATTACAGTTTATTTTTTTAATCGACTTGGTAGATTTCTAGATCTCAGGGGGTGGAATCTGCCCCCCCCTGTTGGAAATAGGGGTAGCCTGGAGCCCGTTGGAAATAGCGTTAAGCTGGTTCAGTCCCATTCAAAACCTTAAGATAAATATGTTTCCAATTGTTGTGCCCCGAAAATAATAATTAGGGAGTTTTGCAACACCGAATTTTTCTGTGATATGTTTGAAATTGCTTGTGTTCTGAATGTTCCTTATGCTTTCTGGTAGGTTGCTCCAGCTTTTTACGGAATCTGGAAAAATTAGCGTTGAAAGGAGGGGATTATGGACTTTGGCATAGTCAATGTTCTTGCATTTCGTAATAGTTTGCACGTTATATTATGTCTAGGTTCTGTAATGAGGGATGTAATATAGGGTAGGTCAACAATGGCCAGAATACAATATTTTGTGGAAAATGAGTTTGTGAATATTTCTACGCGCTTTTAATGTCTCAAGTCCTAACTCAGCGCTTAGGTTTCCGGATGGGGTTTTAAACAGTGCTCCACCTATTAGCTTAGCTGTCCTGTTTGCAATCTTTCGAGCTGAATTGAGTTGGATAAGGTAATATGGTCGTCATAAACAGCATCTGCATAATGGAACAGAGGTCGGGTGTAAATTTTGTGCAGTTAAGCAAAAATATGTTTGGAGACATGCTGTTCAATAAAATAAATTGGACTGAGTGATTTAAACGTTTTTTTAAGTGTGAAATTTACATCTTCATGGAATCTAAGGTCGGTTAAAAACGTCAATCCTAAATGTTTGTCAGTTTTGATGCTGGGTATTACGCTCTTTGAAATTTCCAGCTTTAAATATATATTTTTGGAGACGCATTTGTAAATGTCGGTTGTATCGCTTTAGAAGCATCTCGAAGCACGTCGAAGCAAGTCGACTGGCAACTGATCGGTGAGAGTGACCTGAACGGGACTGCCGTCCGTGTTTTATGTGTGACGCTAAACTTTGAATTCCAAATAATCAAATAAACCTGGGGTGGGGGAGCTCTTTTAACTAGTAGGTTGACGATTGACTAGCCCCATTGACCTTTCTTTGCCTGGGGTACCGATCGGACCCCTCGGTTTTTCGCGAATGATTCCGAGCCGATTCAAAAGAGAGGTGCGTCACTTGGCATACCTATGGGGTGATCAATTTGATAACTTAGGACCAGTAACCGACATCAGCTCAGGTCAGGTCAACGAATTGTGACGTCATTTCCAAGCGCATGTAAGGGGATTCAGGTCTTCTAAAATGAGACTCACAAAACTAAAGTGTAACTTGGCTTCTAGATGCGCTATATCATGTTTCGATCATTATCATGTAAACATCATTCGAAAACCTCTTGAAAGGAAAAAATGTTATGCTGCCATTTATTTTGAGGTCAGCTAAATAACAAGGTCACCAGAGGTCACTAACGGTCACATATTTTGAAATTGTTTGTGTATCGCACGATAAAACACGCTGCAATTAATTTGGCATCATTGTGACGAGTATCACCCAGGGATTCGAATGATGTGCAATATGACCCGGGAAGTTCAGTATTTCACCCTGGCCTGAGGTCAAGGTCATGATTTGAGCTTTCAAGGTCATGATGCATATCATTCGAATCCTTATGGTAATGCCAACACATTGATGCAAGTATCTTTGTTCTAGGCCTAATGATTCACGAGTTATAAAGGTTTTCTTAAAAGGGTCAAAATTTAACCCATTTTTACCCCTTGTGATGTAACGGATCAACGGATATGGTTCAAACTGGGTTTGAGAGTAGCAGCCGGTAAGGTGCTTCTAGTACCGTTTTAATTTGTCCTCTATTAATTTTGGTTCCCGAGAGCGTAATGTGGTCTGATTGGACCCCCATGCGATGGTGGGTGCAAAATGAGCCCGGGCGGTGCGGGGTTAATATTTCCATTTCACCAGCCGCGACTTTTCGCTACACAACTGCGCTTTGTTAGAATTCGTATCACCGTTTTATTTCATACCTAGTTTATTCTGGCCTTGCAATGTAACATACACTAATCACTAAAATATTACATATCCATTTATTGCTTCATCTCTGACTCACCCTTGCATGTGCAGAATCATTCATCCCTCCTTGATCTTGATCATCATCTTTGCACACCGTGGATTAATTTCAAAACACGCCTTATCTGCACGTTAGGAAGTGGTGTGATAACAATGATGTTGGCTAAATCAAACAGCATAAGGAGGTCAGGAAATTCTGTCGTATTCTCATAGCCAATATGAAGCATCCAGTTATTTTCGGCCCACGGACAGTTCTTCACAGGAACATCTGGTAACAGTTACGTGAATTGCCAACTACCGGGCAACCGCCTTGACCGGGCTTGCAGCAGATAATGGCTGTACGCTATCTCCATTCACGGGGCTGAAGGGCGCTGCGGCGGGGCTGGGAGCCGCTGCGGAGGGACTGGCAGTCGCTGCGGAGGGACTGGGAGTCGCTGCGGAGGGACTGGGAGCCGCTGCGGAGGGGCTGGGCGCTGCGGGTTGCGGCAGCGCAGGCTGCTGCTGCTCCGGCGGAGCTGCGCTGGAGCTGCTGCTTGGCGGCGGGCTGGCAGCTGCAGCTGCTGGCGGACTGGAAGCTGCAGCGCTGCTTCTCGGAGTCGATGAAGTGAGGAGATGAGGTGCTTGGTATGGCACCACGTCGGCTGGCTTGAAAGATCTGCGGTAGCACGATAGAAAATCAGTTTCTGCGTCGGCTTTCTCCATCGCAGCTTCGTGCTGGTGCCTAAAGCTTTACAAAGCGTTCTGGACGCGCACACGTGAATATTGGACAGATACAAGTAAATCCGACAGGGAGAGCTTGGTGACTTGTATCCCGAACCCTAGGGAACTTTTTACTCAATTATGATCCTCGCGACACGTATTTCTCGGCAATTCTGGCCTTGAATCCATGCAAAGATAGTCGAACTGGGAGGGATTTCAGATCCCTGTCTTGCAATTTATTAGATAGTCTGAAATGTCGTCAATGCGGTAGCCTGACGTCAAGGCCTCCGAATAAGGCCTGTGAAGGCCGCTGAAATCCGCGCTTACGAACCAAATAGTCCCGTGGGTAGACTCACGAGTATTGGGAGAAAGGCACGCCGACGAGGATGATGTGGTAGTGGAAGCCCTTCTTGTTGGTGAGCCAGAACCGCCACAGCCCCCTGTGGTGGCCGTCGGTGGTGTGCGGCCACAATCCCCAGCACTGCCATCAGCCACGGGGACTGTTAGCGTTGGCACTGATTAGACACTCGGTTCGTTCCTTATCTACCGACAGAACCGCCACATTCCCCTGTGGTGACCGTCGGTGGTGTGCGGCCACAATCCCCAGCACTGCCATCAACCACGGGGACTGTTAGCGTTGGCACTGATTAGGCACTCGGTTCGTTCCTTACCTACTGACCAGTGCTAGTTTTTTATCTGGTGGATGTCGGTCAGTAGAGTAAATCACTAAACATAAAAGGACCTTCGGGTGCCCAAAAACAGGTGACAGTGTTGATATATTGGTAGAACCCCTACTCTGTGGCCCCTTCCCTAGAACCCAAACTGTGGGTCTTTGGTAAAAAGAAGACCACAGCTATACGTTGGGCGCAGCTTTCCTCTTCGGGAGGTCTGTCATTCAACTTAACAATTCTCTCCACTAAAAATTTGATCAAGGGTGACCATTATCATATTTTACATGCCAGACGCTGACTTGGGGTATATAGGCATATATAGTATACCCTGACTTTGTGTTCAAATAAAATCCCCTTACGTTGGTAGGTTTTGGAGTGCTGAGGCAAAGAGTATGATTATAAGTTGGTAAGGTGTTTACTGGCCTGTCTCCTCGAATCCTGGATGTAAAATACACTTACGTATTTTGTCACCTTGTCAACTTAAGATCACCTTACCTTTGCAAGTGTCGACCACGTTGTCAAATCTTTGACGTTTTCCAGCTTGAAATATATAATCTCTGTCTTGTTCTGCAAGCCGCCAAGAAAAGTTTGTTAGCTGCATTTTCCATTCCTGGTCGCAGCGAGGCTACATATGTCATTGAAAATAAAACATTTCTTATTGTTACAATATTTGATGAAAATGTCATGCATTTCGCTGCCATTCATAAAAAGGTAGCAAAATGCATGACAGCTCAATACAATATGGTAACAATAAGAAATTCTTATTGTCTGTGATATATATATATATATATATATATATATATATATATTAACACATATCCATGTCGTATTTTATATATATATATATATATATATATATATATATATATATATATATATATATATATATATATATATATATATATATATATATTAACACATATCCATGTACGTATGTATATATATATTTATATTTTTATTATTTATATATATACATATATACATATATATATATATACCATTCAAATGACAAGTCATATATACGCACATCTAACGCACGAAGTGGTCTTTGGGGCGTTTCAGCACAGATCGACCAGGCCCCTACATAGCATAGTGTCGGATTTCGTTCCAATTTCGTCCACTGGGTTGTCAGGAGTATGGAATCCTAAAGTATAGAATCAGCCTTGACTTTCATTTCTTCGCTTCAAATGACACGTGATTATATTCAGCATGTAGCAACTAAAATTTTAGCGTCTTGCTTTTTATTCGAAATTTTCAAATATTTTTAGAGATGTTTTGACCATTTTTTCCAAAGATTTTTGAAAGTGTGGCCAGTGATTCACGTTAAAGGTATCACAAGTAAAAATGTGCACCTATATCTGTTCTGCTTAGTGAAGCCATTACATTTTTGCGTTCTAGACTTTATCAATGCGTAATTAGCCTTAAAATGACGCCATGCGCGTAAAAATCGGTCGCCGCGCCCGGCGCGCCCGGCTGTCGTCGGCGCGGCCGCTGGTGCGTGGGCACGGGCAGTAGATTGACTCGGGAGCGTATGAACTCTCGCAATCGTGATTAAAGGTGGGAAATAAAAGCAGAAAAACACGTGTTCAACAAGAGGGTGAAATCGATGCAATCCTAGTTCGTTTAAGGTTGTATGACTCGCCATATCTAAATGATGATGCTGCAGCCCGGCGAGCTGCTCAGAGACCCTGTTGAAAAAGACAGTCGATTCCTGCTCGAGATCTTTTCCCACATATATCTGGCCACCTTCGCAATGTATGGCAACAGAAATGGCAGGAGCAGACAGATAACAAGCTCAGGGTAATAAAACCCAACATTGGTGAGTGGCTGTCCTCTATGCGCTCCCATCGCCGTGAGGAGGTGGCTCTCTGCCGTTTGCGAACTGGCCATTGTCTGGCCACTCACCGATATCTGCTATGTGGCGAGCCCAGGCCTTATTGTCGGCGATGCGCGACCCCCTTGTCGGTGCGGCACGTCCTGGTGTCTTGTCCGGAGTATGATAATCTCAGGCTTTCACATTTCGGTTCACGTCTTCTCACACTGTCTCATCTGATTGGCCCGGACTCGGACATGATTGAGAAAGTACTAGATTATCTCAGAGCAGCCGATTTCGTGATTGTATTTGACCCGGGCTGAGTACTTGTGCTTTGATAGGGAGTGACAATGTGAATGTGAGTTTTTTCTACGAACTGTGTTGGTTCCGCTTTTTTGGAAATCCCTTTTTGTTACCACTTTCTGAGAACCGATTGGATTGATGTGAACCTTCTTTTAGCTATTTTGTTTACAGACACAACTAACTGCAAGGAATAAGGGTAACAAGGCAGTGTTCAGCGGATGTATATTTTACTTGTATTTTACTGGCAGTGACATGGGCGCTATATGACCTTTAGGGTTGGCGCGCCCTTAAGCCCAAATCATCATCATCTAAATGTTGCCCATAAAATCGATTACGGATTTGAGTATACATTTGGATTTTGAAATGGAGACTTGTGCATTTGTGCAAGCTGGTCTTTTGGTGTTGAACACATCGACCAACACGGATGATCCTTGGCCGCAGTTGTGCGTTCTCCACCCCGGTTTGTGCGTCAGTGCCTTTATGACACGCGTGAGGTGTCAGATGTCCAGTGCGCAGCTCATGAAGCTGGGAGCACATCCCTCACATCTAGTATGACACTGTTACTTGGGCAGTAGGGTGTCAAATGGAGATAAGACATGGCTTCAAGGTGGCTACTTTGTTTCGGACGCCAGTTTTCTGCTGTCGGTGTTAGTGTTCTCACTTTTGTGCGGCATAGGAATGGTAGAATGCCGCGGGATCATAGGATTTATTGTGCTGACTAATGGATTTGATATTTTTGATGACAATTCATTGAGCGGAATTTACCATCATTGAACAGGATTTATCATCATTGAAAAGGTGGTCAGCATCCTTGAATACAATCACGTTTTAAATTTTCATGCACAACAAAGGACTACACAGAAAATAGTGACTGTATGCTACCATGTTTTGCCAAAAACACGGATTTTCACGATTTTCAGCAAGTTGTAACTCCAAAACCCGTATTTTTAGAAAATAAATCTCCTCAAGTCTGAATTCTACGCCACTGATGACCCTGTGTACGAAGTTGGAAGGAAATCTGAGACTATGCCATGTACAATCCAGGTGGTGCCTGGTCGATTTGTCCTGGAACGCCCCATTATGCATCATGTACGCACGATGTCAAAAGTAACCATCAATTACGCCATTATTTTCAAGCTTCAATTTTGTCAGCTAACGCATATATACCGGTAGCTAAGACATATTAGCGCGCTGTTTACCTGTTTTTGTAGGTTGAAGGTGAAGTTGGATACATCGCACATGCTGGTATAGTTCGATATCACGATGCCTTCCTTCAGTGTAGTTTTTAAATCCTCTTCATAGGGTTCGGTAAACAGCCTGTCGAGACAGACGGCAGGCTGGCCTTTGACACTCCCCGGGTAATTGTATGAATATGGAAAGTTAATCAGGTATCGGGCTGCAGAAAAGAATTGATAGGCACATAATTTGGCGAAGGCACATCGGCATAAACGTCAAGTTATTGCTCCAAGTAATGGACTACTTTACTGATGCATTTGCCTCGCCATTGTCTTACATCACAGGGTCAACAGATACTTATGACAGCAGTTCCGGGTCTTGAGTACCTGCTAACATCCCGGAGCCGAGAGGTAGGGTCTGGATTAACCGAAAGGTTCTTGTACTGGCCGTCAAACAGATCAGTGTTGACGTAGTGCGAGTCCCTGCCGATGTGGTAGAGCCGGTTGACATCCGGCCAGAGGTTCTCCCGGCCGTTCAGCACCTTCTGGTCGATGAAAATGTCCCAGTCGCTTCTCTGCCGACGAACGGAGGACTCTGACTGGCTGTGTAGAGCTAGACATGAGTAGCATAGACAAGGGTTACTTTAGAAGCCGGGGCGAATTCAACATTGCCTTATGCCGGTGGGGCTAGAGAGATATGATTAGCCGTAGCCTGGTTTACACGGGTTTTCTTGGCCGGAAACTTGACCAGACGGGATTCTGTTTCTCTCGTTACGGAGTGGCAGCGTGCAGCCTTGGTGCCTGGGATTTCTTTTTCGGGTCAATCTGTAATATTGGGCTGATTGTAATTTATGGCTCTGAAGATACAGGGAGTTGAGTCCGGATACAAACAACAGCTATTCGGACTGTAGCCCAGTTTTAGAGCTTGCTCCCCAAAAGTCAGCTCTGGTTCAGTGCCCGCACGGAGACACTAAGCAACAAGAGAAGCATAATATCTGCCGGCCAAGTTGCTGGCAGGCCTGTTGACTCAATTTTTACAGTCAACTCAACTGTGACTCACAGCTTAGCAGCTGACTTATTCTGACTCAACTTAACGCGGTGAGCCGATGAGTCGGTTCTGACTCAGTCAAAAGTCAGAGGTGTTTCGACTCAACTCCGTCTCAAATGAACATTGATACAGAATCGACTCCGACTCGGAATAACGAGAAAGTACGCATACCCTTAATACCCATTTCCTTGTACGGTATACAAATTATGCATTTAAGCGTACATGATGAGAGTATGAATGCCTTAAAACTTTGAACTGAAATTTTAGGTAAGACAGCCCCATCTACCCTTAAAATAGGTTTCCCTGTTTTTTTTTTGCATTAGGTTACTGATGCAGATGGAGAAGTAACTAAATTATGATTTGGTCAACTTGAATTTAACTGTTCAACCTTCAATCGCAGAACTTATCTTAACCCAAGTTCACCAGAGGTGAGACTTTTTGGAAACCAGTGGGGGTATAGTAGTACATAGTAGCAACATTGTAGTATATAGGTTATATCTTGTTAGGTGTGAAATTGTTGCATTC
The DNA here is from genome assembly GCA_034440635.1 of Lepas anatifera. NCBI lineage: Eukaryota > Metazoa > Arthropoda > Thecostraca > Lepadidae > Lepas > Lepas anatifera. The sequence goes on from JAOTON010000333.1 coordinate 1,007,378, forward strand.
AGTTAGCTTCGTAGGTACACTAATTTAGATGATCGAATACTTTATAGCCGACTAATACAATAAAATGTACACGATTTTAAAGTTGGAGCACTTTTTTATATCTGAATACATTTGATGGAAGTTAATTTTGGAAGTAAAACCATTTGGGATCTTACGAATTTTGACCAATAAACCGAAAACAATGAATTAACCACCGCTCAAAGTTTTGCTTTACCACTCTCAACGCTCAGGTCTTCTCCACTCACACCGGCGTATTTGGGCCAGACTGGTTTGATGTCTTTCTCGAAAGTCTGCCTGTTGAGAAGGAAGCCGACTCCGCCGAAGTTGTCGACCCTGTAGGCGACGTCGACGGCAGTGGACGTGTTGGCGCGCGACTGGAGGTTGAAGGCGGACACGCTGAACAGGGTGGGGTCCTCCTGCAGCAAGCGGTACGTCTGGCCGAAGTAGCTGCCGGAGACACAGGTGATGCTGATGGCCTAGCGGGAGCGAGATCGCTAAAAGTTTCGTAACAATCTAAATATGCCTGCTTGGTGTTAGGAACATTAAATTTAAAAGAACGACTCAGAAGAACGATTCAGAACCAGATTCTTGTTACCCCATCACACCAAAGAACCGCCCTCTATTTTTAATCTGTAACGTGTTACATGTCCATCATCATTGGAACATGCATCCACATTAGTGTGCATAACTTAATTGAATTTCTATCCCATGTACGGAACATCTTGATATGGGCAGCTGGCTTACCGGAATATGTCTGGTGAGCACTCGAGGTCCTCTTCTAGGAAGAACACATACTCCGCCTCCATGAAAGTGGTGAAGACGTCGTCCATGATGTCGATGACTCGTTTGCTGATCACCATCGCAATCTTCTTGTTTTTCTCGGGCGTCACATACCGAACCTGAGGCACGGTTGTCAGTTAACGCTGACATTTGAAGAGTTAAGACCTTGGGTAGGTGAAGCTTAAGTCTAGGTGTAAGAAAACAACATATAGGTCCGTGATTCCAGTTGTTTTACTTCTGGCATGCGGAAAAAACACTAGTGAGAGAATTTCGAGTTTCCATGGTCGATAGAGCCTTGTAAAGCATGAGGAAGCTACCCTCACGCGACAAGGTGGGTATTAAGTTGACTGCACCTTGAAACCGAAGAGGGAGACCAGCGCCTCCAGCTCTGGGTTGAGGTCGTTCTCCAGGTAGACGACAACGTTGGTGGGCTGAGCACCCTGGGCGAACGCCAGCGAGCGCAGCGACCGGTACAGGTAGTAGGGCCGATGTGTGGCCATCACTGCCACGTAGATGGAGTCTATGTTCTCCTCCTGGTCATATACACAACGGAGGGTGATTCAAAGTAACTTAAAGTGACTGCACCTCAGCTCAGGGGCTAGTTACGGTAAAAGAGATATTGTGTATCGATGGCATGCACCGGGAATGGAAGGTATGCGAGACTACTCGACTCAGCCTGCAGCTTTCCCGGAACCTGATATCTGTTCCACATTCAATCAAACCATGTGCCGTAGGCTACTGAGAATCCTGTATTGTGTTTTTTATGGAAAGGGATCCGTTAGCTGCAGCTACCGCCTGAGATACGATCAGCAGGCAGTGTGCCCGATGCGGACGTATGGGCCAGGTGGACTGGGTAGTGACCAGAAAATGTACTGTGCTTAGATCAGTACCGCTGCTGCCCTTTAGTGAGCTCGGCTCCGGCTCGATCTGCAGGATGAAGTGCAGGTGCAGGGCCCACGAATTAGCTTGACTCTTTGAATCACAGGTGGTCTGGGCCAGAGGACTCCCCTGTAAGCTTGACCCTATGAATCACGAGTGATCTGGGCTGGAGGAAACCCAAGCAGGGGCGTAGCCATTATAGGGGCCATAACCCCATGCATTTTTTGGAGCCACCCCCCCCACCCCACCTGACTCAGGATCCGCCATTTGATACTAAGTGTCTGGAATAGCCCCTTGAGTATCAAAGATCCTAGCCTCCCTGCTTATAAAAGTAGCCTCCTAATTGGCCTATGCAGAACCTTGGAAACCCCTTTACCTGAAAAGTAGGCTTCCTAAACTGGCCACTGTGGTGACCTCTTTGCTTATAAAGCAGGTTCCCTGAACGGCCGATCCAGGAGGCTTATAAGGAGACCCGCTGAATAGCCTACGTGGAGGCGCCTTTTCTTATAAAGGGGGCCACCTAAACAGCCAAAATAGGAAGTCCCTTACTTCTGGCTGTATACGTTTTTTTTTGGGGGGGTAAAGATGCACCAACTGCTGAGGTTATTCGGAGGGGGAAAGGGAAGAGAAATGAACTCTGTTTGAGTTAGGACAGGGCGCCAAATCTTGCCTCGGGGTGAGCTCGAACCCACAACACCCTGCACATCCAGACTGTCTTACGCCGAGCCGAGTGCGCGTGCTAACCAACTGCGCCACCCAGACTCCCACTTCTGGCTGTAGAACTCACCAGTGAGCTGGGCTCCGGCAGGATGGGGTGCGGCTGCAGGCAGCGACACAGGCCCGGGTAGCCCTCGTAGTAGTCGCAGAAGGCGTGTCTGCGCTGGTTTTCCTCGGAGTCGGGCCACTGGCAGGGCGGCGTCTCGGGCAGCGAGCCCAGCTGCAGGTCCACCCGCAGGAACAGCGGGCCGCCGAACTCCTGGTCAGCTGGGGCTGGACTGAACGTCTCACCCAAGGCCTCGCCGGAACCCTGCCGCGGGCCAGTAGTGGGTGCTCCGCTTCTAGATAGCTGCCTTCGCTTAGCATTTGCCGAGTGACCTCATGGAACGTGGAAAGTCATAGCCAAATTGTCTTGTCGATATTCAACGTATGATGATCGGAGCACCCATGTCGGTGACTCAAGGGTGGCTATCAATTTGACATTTTAGTGACTAAGTTTCCATCTTTATGTAGGACTGTTTGCTCACGTAGTTTCTTACTGTCTTTGAGAGAGATTCAGTTCTTGAAGAGCCAAAAAGCTGAGTCGGAATTGAGTCAGTGTTAGATCGTCGCTAACTCAGTTTCATTGCGTCAGATTCAGAAAATTATCCAAAGCGGTAGAAAACATTCCCACATCGGACCTTCAGCATCAGCCCTGGTGACGCCCACCACGTGACTTGGCTGACCTGGTGGGCGTCTCTGACGTCCACTCACCTGGATGGCCACCATAGCCCACTGGTCGCGAAAGCCGATGTTGGGGATGAACTGGGAGCCCAGCTGTGTCAGTCGGAACCGCAGCTCTGAGTGCATCTTGTAACTCATATCGTCCTGTAACCCATCAACCAAAAAAATAATCTGAATTTTAGAGTAACACAGAGGAAGCAAAGCAGCGACTTGTTGTCTCTTTCTGATCTTTGCGCCATAAGATATAGAAATTATATGTTTTCGCATCATTTCATTGCTTTGTATTACACTCCATTCGTCCCACTAACAGTGTGTTAGTTAAGGGCTTTTATAAGACTTTTTGTGCAAGGCACCTTTGCCCGCTTCTAAAGTTAACACCGTGTTAGTTATTTGAACTGCAGTGTTTCAGCTGGTGCGCCATAGTGAACCCAGTACTTACATCCTGCAGCTTTAGGCTCTACTTCCGGACGTTTTAGTGTAAGATTACCTATCAAGCACAGTACGGCCAGTCTCCACCACTGTCTTTCCCTGGCTCTGACCTTCGTGGCGAGGACGATGATGCGACCGGTGCGGACGGCGTCCAGGAAGCGCACCACCTCCTGGTGGACCTCCGAGAGCACCGTGTCGAAGCGGCGGCGCGCCATCACCGCCCCGCTGGTCTGGTGCAGCACCACCACGTGCAGGCCCCGCGACCGGCCGTTCGGGTCCATCACCAGCAGCTGTCCAATACAGACGGGTACACAGATCCCGGCCTGTCTCCTTAGAGATGCACACTGGTTTACAACGTGTGCTTATGATGAAAACATGAAAGGGATACAATTGATTGTCCAGATTGACATTTTAGTACTGTGCTGGTGGGGAGGGAGGCGTTTGGCAAGCGTTGAACAGGCTTTCAGTGATTTAATTTTTTTCGCAACTGAAACGTAATTATTAGCACGCCCCGATATGGGCTCCACGCCACCTCTGCCGGTACAGGGGCCGGGTACCCTCCTCCCATAAGGTCTCAGCAACTATGCTAACTGGAAAAACACGGAAGGAGTGTTAGATAGCTCCTCCCAGCCTTGACTAAAATGTTCTATATCACTTTTTTAGTCATGTCACTTTTGAAATCACTAGAGGCTAGAGTATGTTCTTATGGCAATACGGCAGGAACTTGCCGTTTTTTTGTCGTGACGGATCACTGGGTAGAGCTATATACGATTACAAGCGTCATTGAAATTGTCTTGTTAGGCCCGATCAGTTGCTGTATATTCTTACTGTCATGCCATATCCTAAAAACTGACCTGAGTAACCTAAGGTCAGGTTGAGGTCAGCATAGGTCATATGATAAGAATTGCAGTGTCAGACCAAACACAATGATGTAAAAATAAATATTCAACCGCCATTTTCCGCATAGCTATATAGCTTCAGCCAATTTTCCTCTGTATTTATAATGGATAAGTCATGACCCTGATCTGACCTCAGGTCAGCGATATAGAAAATCTCGTAACCATTAGTTGTTTTACTTCGTGACTTTATTCTGTGGTGTACATCACGGCTTGATAAATTAAGTTTTGCTGTTACTGCGAAACCTTTAAATATTTCAAGGTTAAGTCACTTGGCATGGACTGGTGACCTGAACTGATCTGACCCCGACCAGCAATTTTGTCAGATGTTACCACAGGGACCAGGTAAAGGATACAAAAAGTACAGCGGAACTGCGTGTCTGTCTTTTTACTATGTGAAAACTTGGGGGAGGGGCGAGTATACGCACGGGTGATTGTTATTATTCTCACTTATTTTTTCAGAGGGCAAATATCGTTCCGTCTTCAGCTTTCTAACTTGTATGTGCTAGCGGCAGTCTGGTAATTGGAGAAAGTTTCCCGAGCACTTCTCAGTTCGTAGACGGACTGGTAGCATTATTTCAGACTTTTTGAAAGCTCTTGGGCATACAAATCGGGAGCGGGAGAAGGGATTTCAGGGCACATCAGCTGTAAATAACTAGATAACTTCAGACAAAGTGCGTCAGTGCGAATTTCTGTCGGGTTTGGTCAAAGAAAAGGACAAGAGAGGTTCAAAAAATGTTTTAGGAATACAATGTAACTAGTTGATTTCTAAACAAAACTGATACTTGATTGGGTGACTCATGTAACTAGTTTTGGTTGTGGCCACCGATAGGAAAAAAGGTTGTAGATTTTCCGTTTCTAGTGCCCAGATACGCTATTCAGTTACCTCATGAGAGGTACTAGCAGGCTAGTTGGTGTGCGGTCGTGAGTGTTGCGACTCCGGGAGGAGATCTGTCTACCACCCTGCCGTCTTTGTTTGGAGATTGACGAGTTCATGTATTTACGTTGTAATAGCAGGGACATCTTTCGACCTGAGCATGAACCGAACGGTGGGTGGCCTCCAAGCGGAAGTCAGCTCAAAGTTATTATTTATAGGAGGAGTCGTTCCCGGTCAGAGGAGGTTTGAACGTTCGCCTGCTTTCTCACTTTTTATCAGTGGTGATGCTGTTGCGTCTTTCGAGGCACTGGTGGCTTCACACTCATTATTCTTTACAAATAATCCAACTGTTACTTTGTGAGTATGCCAGTGAGTTCAGAAACGGGTTTAGGTGAACATTATAAATTTAAATCACTTGTAAGCACCGTGCTACTTTGGATAATTTAGGCCCACCTTAGATATAATTTGAAAATTAAAGATGGGAAATGCATTTTATGATGTATATATTTACTGTATGTTTTGAACTGGAAACATTAGCACATCGTTAATGTACCCCAGTCCCTTGCGTTACCGACGCGACTTAGCGTGATGTTTTGCCGTCGCTTTAACCTTAACATTTTAAATGCCTTTTCGCCTGCTGCTTCATCTTTTCCGTGCATAGCTTATTAGTGTCAGAAATCACAAATTTCCACTGCATCAGATAATTTTTCTAGAAAGTAAATTTCCTCAATGCGCTTAACAGTTAACTTCATCTCTGAATCGTACATATTTAAACGAATTCGTTTAATCCAATAACATAGGAAGTCGAGCTTGCGCCACCGCTGCCGAGTGAAAACACGTGCTCCGGGGTCAGAGGTCAAGCAATCCACCGCGATAAATGCCCTGAGGCGGCTGCCGACTGCGGGTGGGGAGGGGAGGGGCAGAGCGCAGCGGCGCGTCTACACAGACAGCCGATGTTCGCCCTCCACAGTCGGTATTATAGGCCATATTAGGGTTGGATGTAGACATTTTGATTACCCTGCTAACTATTAGAAGTGGGCCCAGATAAATTTGAGAGCATATTTTCAAGAGCCTGAGAAATGGATAAAAAGCAGCGCCTATTTTCCGACAAAAATGGAAGTGAAGTATACCGTTGTCTGTCTCTATTTCCCGGCAGATAGGGGTACAGGATTATCAATGAAATCATATTAAAAAACTAACAGCATTGTCATAATTCTAATACATATTTCAGCTTGCAAATTTTGAAGAATTTAATTGTGCAGTGCGTCAAGGAGAAATGTGTGTCTCGTTACTGCAAGACCTTACATCACTTAGAAAACACTAGGTTCCAAAAGACTAGAATGGTTCACATGTTTCGGAAATGTGTTATACAATGATTGTCCAATGGTCACTTCAGAGGCATGCCCGGGTGTTTAGGTTTTTTATCCCAATATCGTGCCGTCAGAAAACAAAATTGTACATTATAATTGTTTACTAAATGAATGTTTGTAAGCGTTTACAAATTTGTCTCGAACAAGGCTGATTACCGTGGAGAGAAACATTACTATGGAGAGACATCTACATCACCCGTTCTACTATCGTACTATCTCCGTTCTGGTTCCTGTTACCGAAAGGTGTACCAAACATAGTTGTTCTGGCCTTCCACAGTTCCTCAGTCTTGATTTTGGCGAGCACGACAGTCGAAAAGCCACTTTCACACAGAAGTAACTGCTCTAAAAGGTTAAACAAGGCCAAAATGTTGCAACGATAGGCAAGTTGTTTTTCAACAAGTCCGCCCTAAGCTTAACTTCTTGCTAAATAAGTATTCTGCCTTCACTGTATTATTTTTATCTTTCAAAATTCATTCAGATATCGGAAAATATGCTGAAGGTAGGCTGCCACGAATCTCAGTCTTAAAACAATATATCAAAGCTGTCATAGCTTATCCTTATAGTAGTTGAAGCTTACAGGTCTTCGCGACCCCCACAAAATGATTTCGTGACCCCAAATTAGGTATTGACGCACGGCCTTGGAACCACTGCCTGAAGATACATACTTGCACTTTTTATCACCCCAACTACATAGTTAACTGAGATACAACCATACCTAAGCCACATGCAACTGTCTCCCGCCGTTGCCTCTGATCGCGGTACTACTGACGGCTCAGGTTCAGGGGTGACTTATACTGACCGCGCGGGCACGTCAGAAGAATCATAGCAAAAAGTGGGCGTGGCGAAGTCTGATCATGTCTCTTGTTTTTGGCAGGCATCTTAAAGTTGGAGCTCTGTCGCCTTGCATGCCTATTAAAATATCACGCTCCTCCAAACTGGTAGGTATCCATTTCGAATTCTGAAATAGCAGCATCGAGGATTGCAAAGCTAACATAATTATGTTAAAAACATCTTAATTATTATCTTAACAACCAATTTTAGTTGGGAGTTTCCCAGATACCGAATAAGTGAGCCCATTTCAGCACCAGGTGTGTCGGGGCACTAACGAAGAGACGTAGATCCATACATCTGTTCAAAATCGATTACACTCGCCACGCTGAGATGATGGTCAAGTCGGTTAGCCAATCAGCGCTGTCACCTCGGAAAGAGCTCGTATTTACCCCAGATACATAAGCAGCTTCAAGGCGGTACCGACCGCGGCCGTTCGAACGGCCCAATCGACTCATGTATGCGGTTGTCTGTTACCATTCTGCCACTAGGTTCTGGTCCTTCAACAGTAGAAGGACCATGAGGATTGTTCGTATCATTAGACACAGTTTTAATTCAAAATACAATTTTTTATTGGTTATAAGTAATCTGACCATAAATTATTTCTTAGAAATGACACACAATGAGAGTTATAAGTTAACGTGAATTTTTCATTCAAAGAGAATGAATTTGTTTCTGTCAATGGTACGTACTGCGTCGCGACATTTGTCTGAGGCGCGACGTATTTTGTCGGAAGGTAATGATGCGTACGAAGGGCCTGGGTACCGAGACTGCTCATGTATCTGGAGTCATCGTCTGTTCTGAAAGGCTTGTCAACACTTTTTCCATACTTCAATACCACGTGATCCTTCTTCCCAACAGGCCATTCACATTTGTAGCGTATGATATTAAACTTGAGTCAGAACCTCACGGATGCAAGGAATGACGACAGATAATAATAAATAATAATAAGACGACCGATAAATAATAATAGTCAGTTACTTTCTAATAATTGTCAATCATGTGAGACATGCGAGACTGGGCTTCTCAGAGTGGGAGCTGACCGGTAGTCCGTCCAGTGTGACGTTGACTCTCTCCTCGCCGGCCTCCACCTCCAGCCTCTGTCGGGGCAGTTCCGGCTGCTTCGGTGTCCTGCGGGGCAGCGCGGCGGCGCCCGGCACGACCCAGCCCTGCCCTTGCCGGCTTCTCCGGGGCCTGGTCCACCCCCACTGCAATCAGAAGAGAGGGGTCAGCTGGAATTCTGGAGGGAGACAGTCAGGGATGTTTGTGGTGTATCTATCTCTGACTATCTGTGGGAGGTGTGACCTAGGACTTGGCCATGCTCAGTTTGTTGGTTATCTCACACAAGGATAATGCGCATCACGCTTAATTGCTTGCGTTTCTGTGGTGTATCTGCTTCGAGTGCATACTGTGCCGTTTAAAGACGGAAGTGTTGAACACTAGTCTGGGCAGGAATGCTTCATTCGGTGATTTTGCTGATGAAGAAAGATATAAATATAATATCGCACGCTCGCAATCCGGTTCCTAGTTCCGAACCGAGAGGTCACATCTTAATCCGGTGCTTTTCTATCACTCTATCCGTCACCAGATGCTTACCTTCATTCATGCCGGACCAGTTGTCGGGATTGTCCTCCACTGTCAGTTTTGGCTGCCATCCAGCCTGGTCCCGCTCCTGCTCAGGAGCGCTGCGACCCAGCTCCTTTTCCAGCTCCTTCTGCCGTTCTTGCTCCTGTCGGGGACTCAGGTCCGAGTCCCAGCTGTTCTGTCGCCGTTGTCGAGGATGCACCGGGGGGAGCCGCTGCTGTACCTCTGGTCCAAGCTCAGCGTGCGCGTCGGCGCCGGCGGCGGGGGTGCCTCGGAGGCGTCTCGACGGTTGCGCCGCGGCGCGGACAGAATGCACAGGTCCATGAAGATGACGGCCAGTACTAGTGAGATCACCAGACGCTGTAACATACATATATGTGCTCTGAAATGTGCATTGACACAGACGCAGATGTAGTGGTGGATCTAGCTGTTGGGTTTCGAGGGCAACCCAAAGTCAAAAAGAAAGAAGAAAAAACGTCTCGCGGTGAAACATTATGTCATAATTTTACTGGACGGTAGGTTATGGGAGTAAACCCAAAAGTCGAGAAGCAAAACAAAAAGGCGAAATGTATGGCCACAAGATGCTTGTTTCTCTCCAGAGCCCAATGTTTACACTGGAGTTGACTTGTTCCGTTTGAAGTTGAGAGTTGAAGCACGGAAGTCTTGCTTTTAAGCTAAAAATATGTCAACGCAACAAGGAGGTCGACAACTTTGGGGGAGGGGTCAAACACATAATTTTGCTCTGAGCTTTTCCATTGGAGAGGGGGGGCAAATGCCTTCCCCCTCCCTCGATCCGCCTCTGCGTATATGGGTTTTGAAATCCATATAAATGTATCGTGAAACGTGCATACATACCCTGTATGTACATTGGCGGACGCCGGGGGGCATGCCGGTCATGGCCCCACCAAAGCGCTGGAAGGAGCTCAACTACCTTTCAGTCCCCAAAAGGCCGGATAAATCTTTGAAAAAATCGTTTACACTAGGTCTTTCGGGCAATTCAATCTTCGCCCCCCCCAAGAGAGCGATCATGCACTTGGAGAAGTAGCTTATACTAGGTCTGTTGAGCACCCAAATCGCACGTCCCCCAGGAGGAGGGTCAGACATGGATTTGCCCCCCCCAACTTTGGTATTTGTCCGCCCCTGTGTATGTACAGTTATACACGTTACTTACATACATACTTACAGTTACAGTTACATACCTTTCTGGAGCCGATACATTTCTTCATTAGCATACGTGCAGTCATCTTGAACTTTGTTGTGTGGTCGTACAAGATGTGGTGGTCCATTTCACGGAACCAGGTCCTGGAAGAGGAGCAGCCATACATGCCTACAGGTTTCCAATCCAAGCATCGACGCTGACAACAGTTTTGCAAGACAGGCAGGGATGCAACTAAATGCACCTTCAAGCTGGATGTGTATAATAACTACGGCTTTACCCCTCAACGTCTCACAGAAAACGTTTCCAGATTACCGTGGCTGCGTTTCAACTATCCACCACACTGAGTCGATAGCCCATTCAGGGGAAGCTAGGCCACACGATCTCGACAATTACCATAACCATGACCGCGACTAAATTGATCTTAATCTGATCCGGTGTAGGTATGCACTTGCCAGAGTCTGTGGCATATGTGGTTAGAATCGGCTGGGACTTCACGAACGCTTCCCGTAGGTCGGGCTATCGGTGAAGCCTCGGGTCCAGTCCAACAAATGCCCTACTGTCAGTCTACAGGCGCAGTGTAGGCTTGAATCGGGCCAAAAGGCATCGAGGAGGCCCTGACGGCAGGATACGTGAAGTTCACACTTCTGCTTCCCATTATTTGATTTTAAAATTACTTTCAAGTGCTGACTGTATATTGAAGCTCCACTTTTATTTTAACACCAGTGTGAATGTAGTCATATTTATGACTGGCTGGACTCCAACTTTCTCCCAACATGACTGATCTAAATTTGTGGTGAACGCTGTGCAAAAAAATCCAGCAAAAGTCATGCTTCCGGCGACGGTGCTGTGTTCCACCGTTTTTCGGCAACCGTCAACTTAAGGGAGGTATCTCTGCCCCAGTTGCAGATACAAGGGGGGGGCTAGGGGGCTCAAGCCTCCCCAATGTTTGAGTCCCTATAGCCTAATGCATAGGCAGAGGCTGATACCAAGGCAATGGTAAGTGGTGCTCGAGCCCCCTAGCCCCCTCTCCCCCACATTGAAGTATTCGATCCGACACTGCTCTGCCCCATCAGTTCTTGTGTTAAAATGAACAGACAATGAAGAGAGCATACAAGACAATCGCCATATGGATGGGAGACATGACATGCAGTACTGCATCCAGCGAGAAAGCCATGTGTTGCCACTCAACCAGGCACTCCGGGACAGCTGCCAGCACGTGTTCCCGAGGGTAGCGCGAGCCAGACACAGCGTTCACTGTTATGCAGGTTAGACTGTCGGATGAGGCTGTCAGCAAGTTTTTTTCGGAGAGCATTTATACTATAACTCCAGCCTGCCTTCCGCGTGATTGTCCGTAACGTGTCGGAAAAAGGCAGCGAAGGCGTAAAGAGTTACCGTTTTCTGCATCAAAAGCGGTAGAACAGTCCGACACCCAGTAGCGGATTCCGACAAGTTGATTTGAGGTGGCTCAGGGGTAAAATGGAAAAGCTGAGGAGCTTACCGTGAAAACCATTTTGTTTTAAGAGAGTCGCAGGGGCCGTGAAGTAAATAGCTTTACCCCCTTTCATCGCCGAATCTGCTAGTTCTCACGCACTTTATAGTGCCAAAAAAAACACCGTTGGCATGGCATCGCGCACTGGTGACAACACTGCTGCAGACGAATTTCTCACGGCATCTATTCAACAGTATGGACAGCTGATCCAGCCCCCGTCAGACTGTCCTAATCACGGACATGTTTTTCTCCAGCTACGTTGCTCCAGTGCACTACGTGGGACAAAACAAAAACTGACCACCTATGGGCCAATAAAGGTGAAACGTTCGGTGGGTGGCGGGCTGCATTCGTGCTGTTAAGGTGGCTCTTACGCTATAGATTTTCTGGAAAGTACCGGCATTACTCGTTTACCGACCGTTGTCATGCAGGTGGGCTTTCAGTGTGAAATGGCTGGTGAATCTTGGATTTGGTCAATCAACAATGTTTCCCATAATCAGTGCTGCGGCCTATATTACCCGTTGAACAAAGGAGGATGCAGGCTACCACACTGAACGTGGAAAACGATCCAATTGCTATGGCTGCTATCCTTTGAGGAAATTTTGAGAATATCTTATTTGTTTTCATGATTTTGATAGGATTTGATGACGTTAATTCGGGCTGTTACTCGATTCGTAAAATGCTTCTCCGTTTATGTCTAATGAAGTCGAGCTCTGGATTTGGTCTTGGCCTGCACTCGTAGTGTATGTGTATTATTGGTATCTGGGTGCTCCTCAGGCATCAGTAGTTTCACCGTTCAGTCACGAGCGAATGAGACAGCCCTGGATCAGTGTCTGTCTAGTCCGAACACCCGGTTGATTTCCTCAACTCATTCAAACTGCAGTTTGGACGACCTGTGTATCGATGACATAATAACAACACCTTACTCTTTTATGTTGTTACAAAATATGGCTTTTAGCCATATGATTATTATACTTATGTAGACTTGTTTTTCACACGTCTGCCTCGGGTAGGCAATGGAAGATAAAATGATTGGCTTTTGGAAGCGGATTGTCAACATTATACGGTGCAGATCTCTAATATGTAGCATTAGTTCCTGCCATCTCATTTTTCAATGTTGTCATTATCCCAGCATTTCTGTACTCCAGGAGATAATGTCGTTTGGATCATTCATGTTTGTATTACCAAAAACTATTATTTTAAACTGGTGGTGTGGTCATATTTTACAATCCATTTACGCTGTGACCATCACATTTTTATGGACTGGTCATCCTTTCACAATTTGTATCACGACATGTTTCACCCTTTTAGCTGTTTTCTTTGAACCATTCCTAGTTTCGTATTTCGTTTTTCACAAAACTCACCGTTTGCGGCCAAACCAGCGTTTTCAAAGTGGAGTTCTGCCCCACTCTGTCACTCCGCGGAGTATATCGTTCGACTGAGACTGGAAGGGGCGCGACTGGTCAAGTACCGTGCTACGGGGGCAGGTGAAACAGCTAAAAGGCCTGAGAAAATTAACGCACCGTGTAAATAACGAATCAAAAGGGCTCAAGCCACCGCGGAAGATCGCTCTAGTAGTCTGAGCTCCCTTGCTTTGACATTAATCCTCGCTTCAGTGAGGGGAAAAGGTTGAACACTCCTCAGGGTTCCCGATGCAGTCGGAAAATGGAGGTGCGGAGTGCCACCTTGCGTATTTCATGTTATTCATAGCCCCTTGCTCAAGTTTTCCCAAACAATCGGCCCGCATCATCTCAGGTAATTTCACAGGACTGGGTAACCGTGTCAGGTGACCTCGCCTGAAAAAGCGTTCCAAGTGCCAGCAGTGGGAATGTGCTGGATTTTTTTTCATCTGAGATTGATGTCACAGAAGCCCACCGTATACCGCAAGCTTAGCTAACGGGAGTTGTATAGCAATGGCCTAGAGTCAGGAGTGGGTCATGACTCATTTGTTGGAAAATAACCGAAAACTGGTTCTGCTTCTGTGGACAGCTTAGATTGACTCCTACTCAAAATCGTGATGTCTGCTCATCATCCAGGTGCACGTTGAAATTTTCGACCAGTGGTCATAGAGAAGTAAGCTGAGACTATTACGGCAGTTAGAGAAATTCGGGCGTAATAATTTTTATGTTGTCTTACCCTTATTGTCATTCCCGGAAGATTTATAAGATAATGACTATTTAGTTGAGAAGGTGGCTTGGATCATATTAGGTTATTTTTACACGTGAACCGAGTTTGTTCATATTTTACATAATTTGATTCGCTGTAACAAAATTAATCAAATAATGTCTAAAACTGAGATCTAACTCAACCAAGTTAGCCGCCAGAGGAAAAAACTTTCCATCACTTGTGACCCTCTTTGACTTGTCTTGACCCCAATATTGATGTGATCGAAAACGTGACTCAACTAGTTTCTTTTTTCAACGACTTTACCACCGCTCGTGATTCTTGACACCTACAGGGTGTTTCAGAAAGAATGATATTTTTTAAATGTTTAGTAAAGTACTAAAAATCCTTCAAATCCGTTCACAAAACACTCATTTCAATGGTAAATTGTAGGACATTTTTATGTAAATATGTTTCATTTGCATCACATGTTTTCTCTCGTCTTAAATGTACTCGGAAAATGGTGCAAGAAACATAATATATGCCTGCTTATATTGAGAAAACGGAACTTACAGCACTCTAAAAGGCTTTAGCACACACAAATGGCACGTGAGCATGCACATCAAAATCAAAGTCTCAGTAATATTACAAGTTAAAAGTTTTTGGCTCAAGCTCCGTTGGCTCATTGGTTTACCTTCCATATGAATGACTGGATGCGGCGGACACAGCGCAAAAGACCCCACTGTTCACTGCAGAACAAGGGACATGGACCAATTGGGGATTACTTGCCTGAACCCGAGCTTTCCTAAGCTTGAGAGGTGTGTTTTTAGAATTAATTTCCAGAGGCAACGTGCAGTGGACTGAGACGCACCATAGTGACGATATCATGTTTGCAGTGCCATTGGCGTGATACTTGTCGTGATACGCACGTGATTTCTACGAACATTTTCGATGAAGGCAGATAGACAGTATTTTTCAAGTCATTTTTAAGACTACTTTTTACTAGCAAAAATATCAAACAGCTATCAAAATACGAATAATCGTAAATTTCCCAAATCATCTTTCGATTGATATGTAAATCATACCACAGCAACTTATTTATAACCGCATTATGATCAATTCAAAAATATCATTCTTTATGAAACACCCTGTATAAAAGACGAGGTCGAATAGGTTTTTCGGAATCCCTGTTCCCATCCCCCCACTGGAACGAAGATGGATCTGGGTCCACTGAGTCAGGGATTAACAGGATATTACCTGAAGCCTTTTAAACCGTATATCACTTCACTGGATCTTACGGTAACGCACTAAAACACATTTGTTATCCGTCAACGTGGTCAGTTTTGGAACAGGGAAATA
The DNA here is from genome assembly GCA_034440635.1 of Lepas anatifera. NCBI lineage: Eukaryota > Metazoa > Arthropoda > Thecostraca > Lepadidae > Lepas > Lepas anatifera. Next base: position 1,022,568 of record JAOTON010000333.1, read on the forward strand.
TATACTCCAGGACATTTTGGTATGCCTAACAAGGCTGGTATTTTATTTTAAATCCACACGGGTATTGCAGGGGTCTGAGCCACCTTCGCTTTCGCGGGGGACAGGTACCCCCTAAGATCTCGAGAACCACGCTAGATAGTAAAACAAGGTAAAAGCGAGGGGAAACCCATTCAATTTTCTATAGAAAATATTTGAACCTTTCTTCAGGTCACATTTAAGGTCACAATGAATTCACTAGAGGTCAAGCCATAACATGATAGGGATAGCATACAAATGAACGTTTGCGGTCATTACATCTGAACAAGTAAAGATAGAGCCAAACAATGTAGACCATTGCAATCCTCGTAGCAAGCCGAATCGAATGGTATATTTAAAATGACCTTGCTAGGTCAATCAGGTCAAATCAAGGATTTTATTTGACCTGAGGTCAGATCAAGGTCAAATTAGGTCCAAATGCATATCAATAGAACCGCAAAGACAAAAAATATAATGCAGTTAAAATAAACGCTCTATCGCCATCCATTACTAAGTTATTTAGTTAAAACCATTTTACCATGTATTTCCAATGGAGAGGTCATGGCTCGTACCTGACCTTAGGTCATCGATATAAAAAGTATCGAAGCAAATTTTAGGGAACTTGGTAAACCCATAATGTGATATGAGTTTCAATCGGATAAGTTTACCCTGTTCTGACTTATGCTATCTTAAACTTGTTTTGATGTGAGGTCACTTGATCTGTACTGGTGACCTAACCTGAGATGGTCAACCTTAAAATTTGGGAAAACAGGCGGTAAAAATGATCAGAGAAAAGATATGTCAAGTATGGCGGCGCTACGCGCCGCCTTTTTTATGCTATCTTCAAAAACCCCGAGCGGGGGGACGGCGGCCACCCGCCCCTCCCTGTCAATGCGCGTGTTAAGTTCCAGAAGGTATTTTGGCAATCCTGCTGCAGAGATCAGACGAAACCCAACTTATTGTTTTTTTTCTGAACAGCCCTTAACAGAAGATCGCCCGTTAGAAATAACTGAGTGCCAATGTAGCCTTTGGAGTTTTCTAATCGAGTATCATCCCCAGGACCGTGCAAAGTAGCATACGTGGCACGGTAGCATGAATTAAAAAATTCCGCTGTTTATACTTATCGGCTTGGTGAAAATCTTCGTGTCTCCTCAACAAATGTTCAATCCTTTGTTCTCTTGGTTCACGTGCCTTCATAATGGCACTTCTATCTGGGAGCACAAACCCCCGGGTCTTGATTGCATTGCACCGGCATGTGACCAGCAATGCTCTTCATTTGTATATGTACCGATAAATCGCCCTGAACCTGCCCATCTCGACAGCAAAACCACTGACTCTAACACGTATCCACTGTTCACACCGTTCGCCTCACCTGCGTGGTCTGCCTGTGTTCACTGGTCGTTCATGGCGGCGTCCCGGCGTTGCCGCGTCGTGGGCACACTGAGCGCTGAGCCACTGCTCTCCCTCGCCGTTGGACGGGCTGGGTCAGCGAACTCGGCCGTCGCCACCGCCGCCGCCGCCGGGCATGAGCCGGCCGGACCCAAGCGGCAGAAGCGGTCCCACACCGGGCCCAGGACTGAAGCAAGTCTGAAGGCCGACTCTGTACATCTCTGGGTGTTCCTGTGAAGTAAACGGTGTGTTTGATTAGTCTTGCATTGTGAGGATAGGCAGTTGTTGAAACCGGGGTTTTCAGCCGTGCATTTTTCTGGGCCGTGGACGTTTTCGCGGGCTGGGCAGGGTTTACGGTGTCAGTAATAGTAACCAGGGCCGGAGATCTATTCTTGATCCAAGGAGAGGTGTTAACGCTGGAACGGCAATACAAGCCCTATACACAGCCTACAGGAGGCCCGAAATCCAGGGGGTCTCCTGAACCCCCTCCCCAACCCCCAGGATCTACACCCATGATAGTAACTCTCACTTTTCGTTCTCATCTACTCCCTTCGTGGCTCTCACTCACTCTTCTCATGTTATCGTGCTCGTCCACGAAATCACTGCTTCTGTTATATGACCAACGAAGTGTGAGGGTCGTTCCACTCCAATTGCATAATGATGACTTGGATTGCAGTGAGTCGGCATACCGTTACTGCTCTCAGACCAGCTGAAGCCGATACTTGTCATACCCAATATTGGTGAAGTAGCGAAACAAATGGTGCTAGAAATCGGATGACAGTGAATCAGCCATACACAGATTTGAAGCTGCAGCTCCTTACTCGTCCAGTAAACATACGTCATCTCAGAGCGGGAACGTGCAGCGTGGGGTAGCCTCACTCTAGCACTCCCATTCAACCTCTTACAACAATAATAAGCCCTATCAATATTTGTTTGTATGACAGAACAAACACTACTTCTCGGTTAGAATCTTGACTTATCTGTAACTAGGATTTGGGAGTCAGAACCCGGAGTTGGACCATTTCGTAACGAGGGTTTGGGAGCTAGGACCCGGAGTTGGACCATTTTGTAGCCAGGGTTTGGGAACCAGATCCCGGAGTTGGACCAGTCCGTAACCAGGGTTTGGGAACTAGAGCCAGGGGTTGGACCAGTCCCTAACCGGGGTTTGGGAGCCAGAGCCCGGAGTTGGACGAGTCTGTAACCAGGGTCTGGGACCCAGAGCCCGGAGTTGGACCAGTCCGTAACCAGGGTTTGGGAACCAGAAACCGGAGTTGGACCAGTCCGTAACCAGGGTTTGGGAGCCGGAGTGAGCCACAGTGTGATCATTCTTCCGGACTGAGAGCCCTTCAAATCATGGTGATTTCGGCTCCTGGCTCCGTGCAGAGACCAAATTTTAGAATTAGACGTGTGTATTTTGCCTGGAGGGTAATATGGTCAGTCATTGCTTAGATTGCTGGCTCATGTAATGTTTCAAATGTTTGTGCTGGTAAACTGACTCCCCTGTATCTATTCCCATGTCTTCTTGCTTATGGTTGAACACTGTGCCCGATGTGACCCTCCCGGAGGCTGTTAATTTTCCTTTCCCTATTCGACCATCCCATAGTTTTCCTTATCCAACAGCGCATTCTGCTTAGAAGCAGGGTACATACATTCCAGGACAAAGCAATGATGCACTACCTTGATCTTACACACCGTAGTTACAGATTTCATTCCAGTCCAGTTCATGGGGTTTTCAGGGTGTCGCATCCAGATTTGAGATTCTCTATATAGTATAGTTTAGGAACTAAAGCCTAAAGAAAATTAAAATATTGTCAATATTGTCATAACATATAGGGGAGAGTGCCCATTGTGTGTCATGTTCTTAAATACGCCAAAATAGTTTTGTATAATCATCACTATTCAGGCCAGTGGTGTGGATTTATATCACTTTGGGGAGCCCCGGCACTGTGTCCCAAAACTTGTTTGGCGCCAGGGTGCTGAGTGTAAAATTCATATGGTAAAAGATAGTGTGCGAGTGGAAAATACAAAAGGAACAATATTTGGAAAGCTAATTCAAGTCCTTATTCAAACCTTTCTTTTACGTTTAGGAAGACTTTGCCGTCCGAATTATTTTATGCACCAGGATTATTGAACTATGCTAAAAAGGCTTTACTTGAAAGGCAAGTAGAAAATTGAGTAAAAATAACACAGAAATGAGTAGATAATTTAGCTTGCCCGGGTGTCGCTTTCCATCCGGCACCCTGGAATTTGGGACACTGTCCCGGCCTCCCCAATGATGTGCTGGGCAGCCTAATGGTGATTTGGGCAAGCCAAACTAAAATGTGAAGCAAAGTCCTAATGAAGTGCTAAAGGAAGAGAAAGTTATAAACAAATGCGTTTTCTTCAGCCTTATAGTGGCATTCTTTATCACCTGCCCTGCAAATTAATATTTTAGCAACCAAGAGAAATCATCTGACATAATGGACAATCTGCAATGCATGTACACAACTCCAGCGTAACTAATTGCGTACTCCATACTTGGGCAGTGATGCAGTCCATAAGATACCGCAAAACAAGTTAGACGCAATAGCAGATTTCCTCTTAACAATTCGTTCGCAATCTGTCAGGTACATTGCAGAAAGTATCTGAAATCAACAAAAGACGCAGTATCATGGGGACCTTTCGTCTCTGTGCCAGGTTTTTTTAATCATTTGTACAAATTTGTAGACATTTGTACACATCGACATATTATCTGTAGTCCAATATTGATAAGTGGGGCATTCCAGGACAAAACGACCAAAAATATTTCAATTTGACACCACCATGTCTAGAAAAATCTGAAACTTTGTCTCCGGGGTAGTTTTGGGCCAGAAACACGCCTGTGAGAATCTTAGTCCCCTCCGACCAACGGTGACCGAGTTATAGCCCGAGGCATTTTCGGGAGGTCACGTTGTAGACTCATGTTTGATGCTTCATAACTCAAAAACGCATCACCTGATTAACAAGTTTTGTATATCATTGAACTCGTCTTGAATTATAGTTTATTTTTGAAAAAGAAAATGTTAAAAATTTGAAAATTTTGGACTTTTAATTTGTTTGACCTTTTCCTTTTTGACCTAGCTTGAGCTTTTCCCAGTTGAAATTGCCCTTTTAGATACCTCAGAAATGTTTCTTCATAAAATATCTTTCGATAGCAAAAATAAAAAAATGCGTTCTTACTATAAGTTCCGAATATTTAGCACCTAAGGTAGGTATGTACACGGTTTTTTACCATTGCGGTAGTACAGCCTTATGTTTAACGCCGCAAATATAGCGATTGCTTTTGTAATCGGTCGCTGGAAATCATACTCCATTGTCTTTACGAAATTTTAATCGTAAAAGTATCCGAATTTATGACAATTAACACGCGCCCACCCGAGGGGGTGGGCAACCGGCCTCCTCAGGTCTCTACAGGTAGTAAAAAATACCTTCGCGCAGCGCCACCGTACTCCATCTACCTCTAACACAACATTTTGCGACTTCTGGAAAAATAATTTAGGTCAACTGGGAGGTGGTAGGTACCGTAAATGCTGAAGGCCAGCAGGCAACTCAGTGGTGAGGGGTGACCTGAGGTAGACGGTCGTCGTTATGCCTTGTGGGACTTTCAACTTTGTTTCCTTGATTAACACTTTATCGTGGGAGTTGCTCGTTTGGGTGGTGGGGTCAGGGTCTCCGTAAAAAGTCCCTTGATGACTCTAGTGAGACACCTACTCCTAAAACTGCCTCCTTGCCGCCCCGGTAGCTCAGTTGGTAGAGCGTTGGGCTCCGGCCCGCGGCTCAGAGGCATGCAGTGGCAGTGCATGTCCAGGCTTGGGATCGGTTCCGCTGAGACGCTCCGGCGCTCAATAGTAGCCTGGTCCGGATTTAGGTTTTTCTTCAGAAAGTAACGGATCGTTGTTCATTAGATGCATTTTTTGGTGCTGATTACGATGCGCTCATCAGAAATGCAATTTTCGAAAAACTTTTGGTGGCCCACTCGAGTTGAAGGTTTTGCATTTTGCCCAATTTTCCACTTTTTGGCTCACCATCAACCCATATTACCAACGAGGTGGGAAAATTGCACTGGGCTGGTAGTTTGGTTCATTGGTGTTCCATTCGCTTTGTTTTTGTTGTTATAACTTGCACACATAACCGTTATTTTTTGCTTATCATATCCGCTTTTAGTTGAGCTTGCACTGGCTCTCCATAGATGGCGCTAGCGGCGTGTCTTGGTAAGTGAATACTGATTCCCTCGGGGACCGGGAATGTGAACAGCAACGTGAAAGGTGAGAAACAATTGCGAATTGGATTTTATAAACGCACTTAAAGAGCTGTTTTCAAGCAGCACTGAAGTTGTTAACACTGTTTCTCAGGTATTTTAAGTATGCCATGTCCAAATATGCTGCTGCTGCTGAAGTCCCGACCATAACCCTTTACCAATAGACGCAGGAACCGTGGGGTCTGTGGTGGTGGCTGTTGCACCCAACTTTCAGAGTGTGGCAGCAGCTCTAATCCCGCCCCCAGTTTGAGCCGATTCTGGAACTTCTCTATTAACATTTAAGTGATATGCCTAATCACCCCCGGCCATACCAACGCGGAAGCCCCTTCCTCCAGCCTACACCTTTCCTTCGACTAAATAGTCTCTCCACCTATGCCTTCACCGACTGAATGCTTCCGTATTTGCGCCAAAAAGACTCTGCAGCAACCCTACTTTGACTGAAGTGCGAGGGTATCAGTTTTGAGGCTAGTGACCTCTAGCCCAGTCTCCTCTGACATATTTAGAGGTCGTTGTGGCCCAGGGAAGAATTATTTGTTTTACGTAGACGGATAGGATTGATAATTTTCAACGTTGTGGTACAGCAGAAAAAATCGACCGGTTTGGCATTATGCAAACATTTTAATACAAACGTGACATTGGTCACCAGGTTTTAAGGACCGAAGAAAATATGCTGTATGAAATCCTAAAATTTCCAACGACTTCCAACGACTAGACATCCTGCACTAGTTGCATTGAATAATTCAAATACCGGCATGATCCAAGTTTTACGTTATGTTCTCTTTGCAGTTTTATGTTTCCTCTGAACAAAATTCAACATGGACGGACGGTAATATTTGCAAAAAACAAAAGAGCCTGACCGTGAGTTTGGCATGTCATAGGGCACCTTGTTATGACAAGAATTGGACTCGTGGAGGAGCGGAGCAAAGATGAGTGCCATATTCTTATAAAAGTATCAATAACAGGGTAACGGCTGAGATTATGGATGTATGTGCAAGCGTATCACTGCCTACACGTGCAAAACAGGCCGTGCTGAAGGAACTAAGAGGGCTTTAGAAAGGATGAGAGACAAAAAGAAGCATGTAAACAGGTTTGGCAAGCGAGCTGCTACATCAACTGCTGCGATGGATTCGCTGATTGATATCAGCAGCCGAGAACGTGAGCCTGAACTAGTAGAAGACAGTGTATCTGGCCGACCAGCCAAGTGCCAGACGTATTCAGACAGGCAGCCTCGATCAGGAAACCACAGAGCGATGGCAGAGGAGAGTTCAGCGAGCGGGTCGAGCAGTCATAAGAGGAGCAGCCGTCACCTCCCCGAGTCAACAGGCGACGGCCGAGACAGCAAACACGCCTGTGGAAACTGGTGTTTCAGGTAGCACTATCATCTGCTAAGCTATAATGACTTGGTAATCCTGATCAAGGGATATTATCTGTGTATGAACAATGTTATTTTCAGAAACCAGTCTGCTCATAAATCCGATCAGAACACCCACAAGCTATATATTTATATATATTTTTTAAACATTGTCCAAGTCAGTTCACAGTCCATAACTCACAAACCATAAGGAAGGATAGACCGTAGAAGAACGACAAGTAATGCCAACCATTTTTATGTTTTATGAGTTATGGAACCGTAAGGAAGGATAGGAGAACGACAAGCAATGCGTACCATGTCTTATGGTTTATGAGCTATTGACTGTGAACGACTTGGACAGTGTTTTGAAAAAAAAATATATATATATACATATAGCTTGTGGGTGTTTTGTTAGAATTGTTGAGCAGACTGGTTTTGAAAAATAGCATTGCTCATACACAGATAATATCCCTTTGATCGGGATTACCGAGTCATTATAGCTTAGCAGATGATAGCATTAATGAAACACCAGTTTCCACAGGCGTGTTTGCTGTCTCGGCCGTCGCCTGTTGACTCGGGGAGGTGACGGCTGCTCCTCTCATGACTGCTCGACCCGCTCGCTGGGCTCTCCTCTGCCATCGCGCTGTGGTTTCCTGACCGAGGCTGTCTGTCTGAAGGCGTCTGGCACTTGGATGGTCGGCAAGAAACACTGTCTTCTGCTAGTCCAGGCTCAGTTCTCGGCTGCTGGTATCAAACAGCGAATCCATCCCAGCAGTTGATATAGTGCTCGCTTGCCAAACTTGTTTGCATACTTCTTTTTTGTACTCTTTCTTTCCAAAGCCCTCTTAGTTCCTTCAGTATGGCCTGATTTACACGTGTATGGAGTGATACGCTGGCACACACATCCATAACCCCTGCTGTTACCCTGTTCTTCCATTCTTCCATAGGAATATGACACTCATCTTTGCTCCGCTCCTCCATGAGTTCAATTCTTGTCATAAGAAGCCGCCCTATGATATACAAAACTCACGGTAAGACTCCTTTATTTCTTGCAGATATAACCGTCCCTCCATTTTCAATTTCGATCAGAGAACTGAAAGGAAAAGATAACGTAAACACTTAAATTATGTCGATGATTATCGATTATCATATGATTATAGATTATTATCCAATGCAGCTAGTGCAAGGTGCGGAAACGTTGGAAAGCTTATTTTGTGATTTCATACAACATATTTCCTTCAGTCCTTAAAACCTGGTGACCAATGCCATGTTTGTAAAAAAATTGTTCGCACAATGCCAAACCAGTCGATTTTTTTCTGCTGGACCGCAACGTTAAAAATTGTCAATTCTATCCGTATACGTAAAACATATAATTCTTCTCTGGGCCACAACGTCCTCTAAATATGTCAGAGGAGACTGGGCTAGAGGTCGCTAGCCTCAAAACTGATACCCTCGCACTTCAGTCAAAGTAGGGTTGCTGTAGAGTCTTTTGGCGCAAATACGGAAGCATTCAGTCGGTGACGGCATAGGTGGAGAGACTATTTTAGTCGGAGGAAGGGGCTTCCGCGTTGGTATGGCCGGGGGTGATTAGGCATATCACTTAAATGTTAATAGAGAAGTTCCAGAATCGGCTCAAACTGGGGGCGGGGTTAGAGCTGCTGCCACACTCTGAAAGTTGGGTGCAACAGCCACGACCACAGCCCCCACGGTTCCTGCGTCTATTGGTAAAGGGTTATGGTCGGGACTTCAGCAGCAGCAGCATATTTGGACATGGCATGCTTAAAATACCTGAGAAACAGTGTTAACAACTTCAGTGCTGCTTGAAAACAGCCCTTTACGTGCGTTTATACAATCCAATTCACAATTGTTTCTCACCTTTCACGTTGCTGTTCACATTCCCGGTCCCCGAGGGAATCAGTATTCACTTACCATGTCACGCCGCTGGCGCCATCTATGGGGAGCCAGTGCAAGGTCAACTAAAAGAGGATATGATAAGCAAAAAATAGCCGTTATGTGTGCAAGTCATAACAACAAAAACAAAGCGAATGGAACACCAATGAACCAAACTACCAACCCAGTGCAATTTTTTCCACCTCGTTGGTAATATGGGTTGATGGTGAGCCAAAAGTGGAAAATTGGGCAAAATGCAAAACCTTCAACTCGAGTGGGCCACCAAAAGTTTTTTCGAAAATTGCATTTCTGATGAGCGCATCGCAATCAGCACCAAAAATGCATCTAATGAACAACGATCCGTTACTTTCTGAAGAAAAAACCTAAATCCGGACCAGGCTACTCAATAGCTTACCCGACGTACAGGTCGGCTGGCAACTGACTGGTGAGAGGGTGACCTGAGCGGGGCGGCCGTCCCTGTGCTGTGCGGGACGTTAAACGTTGGCTTCTAAAATCAACCCTTCATTTGGGGAGTTGCTCGTTCGGATGGTGGGGTCGGGGTCTCCGTGACAAGTCCATTGATGACTTTAGTGAGACGCCGACTCCAACAATCGAACTGAGAACAACTTGTACAAAATGTATAAAAAACTGAACTGGCAACAACTTGGGCAATATTTATAAACAGAAAAACTGCAGCCATTAAAAGTGATAAAAAGGGATTCCTTTGTTTCGAGGGAGACGAGGGCAAATCAACTTATTAATAATGAACCTTTCAGCCTTAAACGAAAATTTACAAAGATGTCGCGACCTTATCAATAATTGAAACAAGTATAACTTATCCTATGAGCACCACTAACTCACACAATTACATCGTTCCCGGAGATGGAAAATAGTATCGATGCAAGCTGATCCAATGCAGCACAGCATATGTTCGAGAGGATTCATGCAATGTAAACAAACGTGCCTGAAAGGCTTTCATTCCCAAAAAGTAATTTGAATCTGCTCATATATTCGACAAAATGTCCTGAAATTGTAACGCATTCGACTTGGTCACTTGAACAGGTTGCCTCATGATATTTTTACAAGGTGATCATTTCATAGCTGACACGGATCCGAGAATCCCAGATAAATAATGACACAGTGCACTGGGAGTGATGCCGCTAAATAGCCAGTTTTAATCATTACCGAATATGTTACATACAATCGTTTGGTCGTGTCGCCTTTGAGGTTGCTCAAGGTCACAGTATTTTTACGGGAACTAAGTGGAAACCTAAATTTTGTGGCATAATAGGTGACAGAGAAGAGCAGTAGAAAGAAAAGTTCAGCACCATTGAAACACTCTTGTTGAGCCCAAACGGATTATATATCTTATAATATTGCCTAGTCAAATGTCAAAATTAACCTGCTTTGACCTAGGGCCAGGCTTAGGTCTGTAGGGTAAAAAGAATATTAATCAAACTGCAGTGGTAAGTCAGACACGACAATGTAAAAATACAACCTCCATCGCAATTCTCGACAATTCTCAATTCTCGCAAGTTATCAAAATTTACCAATCGCCCCATGCATTTCTAATGGAAAGATCATGACCTTTGCCCTGCTCCCGGTTATCGATATAGAAATCCTGCTACGAAAAATTATCTTGCTAGGCGATCTTACTATGTAATGCGATTCTAATCACGATAGGCTAAATTTGATATGATTTATGCACCTCCCAAAGTTTGAGGTTAGGTCTCTTGACCTGGGTTAGCGGTCTGACCTGGTATGACCCAGACCTAAAATTTTGCCAGAAGCTGTAAAAATTTCGAGTTAGAGGTACATGAAGTACGGTGGCGCTGCGCGAAGGTGTTTTTTTTACTACCTGTGGAAACCTGAGGAGGCCGGTTGCCCACCCCTGGGTGGGCGCGTGTTAATTGTCATAAATTCGGATACTTGTACGATTAAAATTTCGTAAAGACAATGGAGTATGATTTCCAGCGACCGATTACAAAAGCAATCGCTATATTTGCGGCGTTAAACATAAGGCTGTACTACCGCAATGGTCAAAAACCGTGTACATACCTACCTTAGGTGCTAAATATTCGGAACTTATAGCAAGAACGCATTTTTTATTTTTCCTATCGAAAGATATTTTATGAAGAAACATTTTTGAGGTGTCTAAAAGGGCAATTTCAACTGGGAAAAGGTCAAGCTAGGTCAAAAAGGAAAAGGTCAAACAAATTAAAAGTCCAAAATTTTCCAATTTTAAGATTTTCTTTTTTCAAAATAAATTATAATTCAAGACGAGTTCAATGATATACAAAACTTGTTAATCAGGTGATGTGTTGTTGAGTTATGAAGCATCAAAGATGAGTCTACAACGTGACCTCCCGAAAGTGCCTTGGGCTATAACTCGGTCACCGTTGGTCGGAGGGGGCTGAGATTCTCACAGGCGTGTTTCTGGCCCAAAACTACCCCGGAGACAAAGTTTCAGATTTTTTCTAGACATGGTTGTGTCAAGCCTTGGTCGATCTGTCCTGGAATGCCCCAAGTACCATCTCTCCTGTTCCGTTTCTACTGGTTAATATCATGCCATGAAATGATAGTCCGAGGGCCTACTATGCCTAGCATGAAGGTGTAATACTCTTTCCAGAGATACAAAACGGAGATGCTGGTTGCGTGAAAATGCATTATACCACTCGAGAAGCATAAATCCCGGATTCATGATGGCATCACTCCATATATAACACACCGGTTCTGTATTACCCCATCCATATCTGAAAAAAATCACATGAATCACCAAAAAAAACTTCCTTTAAAGCCTTTGGGAAGTTATTCAGACTGCATGCTCCAAAATCTGTTTTAACACGCTCACCGCTGGGGAGGGGGAGGGATGAAATTTGCCCTCCTGGTTTTCTCCATATAAGGCAAAGGCAAAAAAGATGCACGACCAAGGAACTTGCACGTATCTGTGATCAATTTCACGCATCTGACCAAATTTTTACGTCAGGTCATGTCAAACCAATGGGCTTTTCAAGGTCAAGCGACCCGACCTCAAGACTCAAAATCACCAAATTGACGCGGCGCCAAAGGAACATCTGCTAACTGATCAGTTTAAAAATGTCAAAATATAAGGTCATTAGGACCTAAAAATCTGCTATCTCAGAAATTTGTAATTGTTGACCTAAAATGGGGTCAATTTTTCGGTCACCCCATTATAAGTACATATATTGTGAAACAATTAAAGGGCTCTTTTAGTAAATACTGAATAAATCAACTTGAAAGTCCTCATACCATGCATTATTGCCACGATCTTGACCTCGAAGTTGGGTTTTTGACCATCTGACCTCTCAAAGCTCATGTGACCTCAGGTGAGACACACGAGCATGCAGAGCCACACGAGCTTGCCAATTACTTCGCACTGAATAAAGATAAAGCTTCCATTTTGCTTGCATTGTACTTATCTTGTCACGGGGATTCGTTCTATATTGAACATGACTACCAGGTCACCATGTGACCGTGGCTTAGCTAGATATCAGGTCATTTTCACAATTTGACCCAGCATAATCACATCATACTTAGTTCAATTTGACACGATGAGAGGACTCCAATGATGCCTAAATATTTGATCTGGCCCTGTTGACTACATTTCTATGGGGAAGATGTGCACCATCCTGTTGTGAGCCTGTGGAACCTTCCTTTACCTCTGCTGACCTTAATAATCCATGTAAAAATTTTGGTGTGTATATTTTCATGTTCTTCTAAATATAAATGTTTGGCTATGATATATTGACGGGGTTAAATGCTTGCATTTATGAAGCCTTTAAGCAGGGGCGCCGCCACGGAATTTTCGCAGGGGGGACGGACCCGGGCTGGTGCTGACCGGGGAGGCGAATTTTGAGCATATTCGGTACCTGACAGCATTAATGACGATTGAACCAAAAAAATTGGGGGACGTCCCCCTGGGTGGCCAACAGGGGGGACGTGTCTCCCCCGTCTCCCCCCGCTTTCGGCGTCCATGCCTTTAAAAACAAAAATTCAGAGTGTCGGATACAAATAAAATAGAAGGTGGCTCTGTGCGTGGTATTGATAGGTAATGTATTTGTTTCTGCTAACTGCCCCGGCTTAGATCATGACGGCTAATAGGAAATATTAACCCCAATTTATTGGCCAAATTTTCAGCGGAGTACACGCAGACATTATGTTTGTTAAACAAGTAGAACGGTCAACATCAAACTTTGTCGCCTACGATTAGAAAAGCTGTCTGGCGCTGACTTTAAAATAGTCCGGAGCCTCATTATAAATACTTCTGCTACTTCGAACATTGGCATCCATACCACTAGATGTGTCTTCTCAATAGGCAGGACGATCTAACTGACTGGTGGGTATATCAACCTTCCACTGTCACTTGTTGTTGTTTGGGATTTTTACACTCTTTTACAATGTATACTATGCTGTAGTGGTATTTTTATTGGATATATGGTACATGATCAATTGACTCATTAACAAAACCCAAAAATTTGAAATCCCAGTAACACCTCTCATTTTCTCATATATTAAACTATTCTGAGACGATCTGTAAAGGTTTCATCCTGATATCTTCAAAGCTGATGAAGCGAAAGCGGTCTGAAGGTGGGCTGTTTCAGTCCAACTTGTAGTTAAGGTCTCCATGTTAAAGACCATTGTATAAGAGAGTACCACTAGACCTCAGGTTAGGTGATAGGTGACCAACATCTGAGCCTAGACCTCTCTGGAAATCCTGTGACTGAATTTTTCAGTCCTAGCGTCAGGGACTCCAGTTGCCACTGGCGGATACAAGCAGCTCTCGTTTAAGTTCCCTGGCAACACGTGCTGGTGACGTCACTCGTGCAACGCCGGAGGCGTTTTACAGCTTGAACCTATGGGGAGTTGGGAAGGAAAGAGTTTTGTTCCCACACCCGAGAGGGCTTGGGAATAAGACTACAGCATCAATTCGTTGAAAGTTAAGTCATTGGAAAACTCTTGAAATGCTCTATCCAGAAATGTTTAGCCCTGCACCGTCTGAAAACTCTGAACATACTCCAAACCATCTAGGACTTGAACCAACCTGGTATTCTAGAATATTGGATACAAAGGGGAGGCTATTAGGCTCAAGCCACCCCCCATCCACCCTCCCAAATAAAATATTGAATTCACAACTGGCAGTTGCTTTGCCCAACGAGGGTATTGAGCTTTCCCTCGTGGGTTGAGGTTTAAAAGGAACAGAAATGTGTAAGCTATCTGATTTGCTTTACGAATGTTCAGAGACCAGTCTCGGTCGCGATGGGTCTCCGCTTCACGGATTCATTTAGTCTTCATTTTATTCTAGTGAAATTGTTCTATCAGGATATTCTCTAGCTCACCTTCATGTTATGGTGCGTGAATATAATCGTAAGGATTCCAACCATACAGAGACGAATAGTGTCACGTGAAGGCAAACAATTCACATGGGTTTAAATTAAGCCTATTAGGCTGAATGGTAGATTCTGAAACCTCTAAGTTTGGAATCAAAGCGTAATTCAACATGCTCAATGAGAGCACGTCGTTCCATTTAGCTAGTTGATTCGTCCAAATATGCATAAAAAAGCCGTTTGAATTGAAAAAAGGAACTGGACGGGTTTAATTTTCTTTTTGCGCATACGCAAGCATTTTCTGTACGTTCATTGATCATAAATGAAAGCACGGTGGTGAGATATTCTATGGAACCGGAAGCTCGAATGTCTTCTGATCTTGTGGTTTTCCGGTTGAATCGCGAAGCTCTAGAACTTCCAATAGCTTTCCCTCTTGGTATTTGTCGAGGTCAGTGAAAACCAGCACCGCCTTTTCACTTTTGATACTTTTCATGAGTTTACCATCCCAGTGACTGCCCCCTAATTTGACCATCTTACATTGAACTCAGACATAGATTCTTTGGCTGTAGCTTTTCTGTTTTGTGACTCTTGATCGCCTAAATGTAGACTCGCTAGCGCTGGGCTGAGATCAGGACCGAACTCTTTCAGAACTGTCATGGTGAGAACGTATGATGCCCTGCTTGAAAAGCCGAAGCGATCAGCTACATTTTTAATCCACGAAGACTCTAACACACTGGGTTCAATCTCAACACGGGTAGCTTTTGTCTGTGATGTTTTCTTGGGAATGTATTCTACACCTTCACCCTTTGTATCAGTGAGGGAGTCCTTACACTCATCCTCCGGATCAACTTCTTCGCTGGGAAAACTAGAGAAACATTCCGCATTCTTTCTTTTCTGAGTCGAGTTTCGGATGTTTTTTCTGTTCATACATCTTGTCACGCCCCTCCATCGCCCTTTTCTGGATGACTTTTGATCACGCATGAATCGTACCTATGTCTTCTGTCTTATCATTCTCGGTTCTTAGCTGGTCTTTAAATATTTCCCCTTTGGTATTTGGTTTTAAAATATCAGACCTTGCCCAGTTTTGCTTCAAAGCTACTCATATTCTTTATATCTGTTCCAGTGTTCCGTTTTTTTACTTTTGAACAGCTCTGTAGAGCCGGGTTATTCGCCAGATAACGGTTTCTTTCCCGGCCGTCGAAATTCCTGAGCTCTCCCAGAGCTCGATGTCATCGTCATAAACCATCGATGAGATATTTGTCACGTCATCATTATAGCGTGATTTGTGCGCTCTGAACGACAAGAAGTCCAGGAGTATTTGACGCCTTGTCAGAAGCCTGGATCCTCTTAGGCAGAAGCCAGTAAGCCACATGTCTGCTTGCTGGCGCGCATATTTTGTGGTCTTTGACGCTCTCAGCTTTGAATTTTTGCATGGCTTCCCGCTGGTTTCTACTCCTGATGTGTTTTTACCATGAACATACTAGATCATAGATACTTTAATGATAAGATAGCATCCGTGTTTCCAAGTTTGCTAAACACAAGAGCAGGGATGTCAGGGGACCAAGTCACAATGTTCTTTAACCCTCGCCCCGGTGGGGGTGTTTAAACACCCTCGTCAGGTTTTTTCCGGCGGAACGAAAAATGGCGGCGCGAAGCACCGCCGTACTTGGCACACCTTATGCTCGACCAATTCCGCAACTTTCGCTAAACTTTTAAGCTTAAGTCATCTCATGTCAAGTCACCAGCGCAAGTCAAGTGACCTAACCTCAAAAAATGTTTAAGGTGGCATAAGTAAGAAATGGGTAAATCTATTGGATTGAAACTTATACCTGATAATGGCCCCACCGAGTTCTAGAACACATATTCCGCCAATTTGCATATCGATGACCTAAGGTCAAGCACGGAACATGACCTTTCCATTGGAGATACATGGGAAAAACATATATTGGGCTGTATTTGTGTTCATGCTGCTGAGAATGCCTTTATATTTTCCAAATCGTATTACCTATCCTTGGCCCCTTTCCAGTCTCATGTTGCAATTTTTGACCTGTGACCTCTGAGAGACCATCTGGGGCTATTTAAGCAGCTTTCAGTCTTAGGTCAACAACTTTGCATTAAATGACGACACGGCTTTTGTTTTGATACAATTGTGTATAGATTGTGATTGCAAGTCGATTGATATAAATATTGACTATGCTAGGTTAAAAAGTGGCTTTGACCTGACCTGAGGTCAGGCCATTTTTTGTTTTGACCCAGTGTGGTCATATAATACATCATTCGATTTGCCGTGACGAGAAAAAGCGAATGGTGCCTAAAAATGATTCTAACTCAACTCTGTCAGACGCTAGAGCCCAAAAACTTTACTCAAATTCCCATTTTCAATGCCCTATCATGACTTGAATATTGGCCTGAGTCAAACAGTGACTGATATGGTTTTTTATTGGCCTGAGACAATAAGTGACTGATACGGTTTTTAATGAATTTGTATGAGTTATCCCGCATAGGGGCCGACTTCGAGGGGAGGTGTTAAAACACCACCCCCCCCCCACCAGGGCGAAGGTGGCTTGGAGGCTCACCACGGCGCAGGTTAAGTACCTACAGGGTGTTTCAAAAAGAATGATATTTTTGAAATGATCGTAATGCGGTTGTAAATAGATTGTTGTGGTATGATTTATATATCAATTGAAAGTGAATTTTGGGACATTTACGATTATTATATTTTGATAGCTGTTGTGATATTTTTGCTACTTCAAAAATAGTCTTAAAATGAGTTAAAAATACTGTCTACTTTACCTTCATCGAAAATGTTGGTAGAAATCACGCGCGTATCACGTGACAAGTATCACGCCAATGACACTGCAAACCTTACATCGCCCCTGCGGTACATCACAGTCCACATGCACATCGCCTCTGGAAATTAATTCTAAAAGTAGTATGCTCCAATATTATAGTTCTAAGATCCCTAGATTCTGCAACAACAAAATCCAGCCGCAGAGCTTCATCTGAAGTCAACCCTTGGGTGTTTGAGATCACTTCCGTGAGGCCTGGTGTTACTGTCTTATCTAATGGTGTTTACCATGGGGACCTTAACTACAAATTGGGCTGAAACAGCCCATCATCAGGCCACTTGCACTTCACCAGTTTTGAGGATACCGGGAAGAAACTGTTACAGACCTTTCAAAATTTTTTCGTGCCTGGGAAAATAAGGGCGGCTCAAAAATTAAAAAAGGGGATTTTTGGCAAGCCTAATGCTTAATGCCCAGCTAAATGAAACTTTGAATTTACCTGCAGGGCTGGGTGTAGATCTCTATCTCTGGATGTGGGGTGCCCAGTCACACAATGCTGTTTTTTTCATATTAGTCAGTGCAACTTTGTTGCATGTGTTTAAGGAAGTTGTACGGTTTTGAAAACAGTCTTTAGAATGTAATGATTCTTTTAACGCTTTCATAATTGTGTTTTTGAATTTGTACGCCCCCAATGTTTTCGAAAATTCACGTTAGTATGATGTAGCTATTAAAAATGCCTCCTCAGGCAAAAATAGTCCGTCGCTTACGAATTTTGGGTCTCGTCATAGAGTTTTTTTCGCGGTATGACTGAAAATGTGAAATGTGCTAAAACATCGCCTGTGTTTTGAGTCCCGAATTAAGTTTTCTGCCTTTTCAGCGCCGAACGTGAAGCAAAACAGGACATGCATTCCTCTTCCGGTATATTATGTTATTGTGCTTCGGCGGCGCTCTATATGAGTCATCTTTCTTTAACTCGTCCGATGGTTAAGTTTTAGTTTATGTACGCCTCTCCCCTTCCCAGGGTTACCTTGGGGCCGGGCCTCACTCCTCCCCACTCAACAGACCCATCACGACACTCCTGACTTCAGCGAATCTGGCCAGCGCAGAGCAGCCTTGAATGGTGAGGCAGATAATCAAGCAAATAGTTAACCCTCGTCCCGGTGGGGTGTTTGAACACCCCCTCAGGTTTTTTTCCGGCGGCACGAACAAACGGTGGCGCAAAGCGCCGCCATACTTGGCACATTTTTTTCCTTGACCAATTTTGCAACTTTCCCAAAGATTTAAGGTTGGGTAATCTAAAGTTAGGTCACCAGTGCAGGTCAAGTGGCTTCACCTAAAAAATGTTTAAGGTGGCATAAGTAAAAACTGGGTGAATTTATTGCATTGAAACTTATACCACATAGTAGGCCCAGCGAGTGTTAACCAATGTATTTCAGGATTTTTCATATCGATGACCTAAGATCAAATACGGACCATGACCTCTCCATTGGAAATGCATGGGGAAACAGAAATTGGGCTGTAGTTGTGTAGATACAGCTGAGAATACCTTCATATTCTTCAAATCGTAGTATGCTGGGCCCCTTTCCAGGTTCACGTTGCAATTTTCGACCTGTGACCTCTGATAGGTCGTCTGGGTTATCAGTTTTCAGACTTCGGTCAATAACTTTAAATGTAATGATTATATAGCTTTTATGTTGATACTATTGCCTTTGGAATGCTATTGCGAGTCCATTGACATGCATATCGACTATGCTAGGTTCAAAGAGTGACCTTGACCTGACCTCAGGTCAGTTCATTTTTGTCTTTTGACCTAGTGTGGTCATATAATACAGCATTCGATTTGTCGTGACGAGAGAAAGCGAAAATTGCCTAAAAATGACTCTAACTCAAATCTGTCCGATGATAGAGCCCAAAAACTCAACTCAAAATGCCACCTTCTTTGACCTGTCATAACCTCAATATTGGCCTGAGTCAAAACGTGGCAGATACAGTTTCTTCATAAATTTGTATGAGCTATCCACCAGCTTTCGCGTTTTTTCGCTATCCCGCGTAGGGGCCGAGTTCGTGGGGTGTTCAAACACCCTCAACAAGGGCGAAGGTGGCTCGGGGGCTCACTGGGGCGTGGGTTAAAGTTGGCTAGAAATTTTTGAGAAAAGTTGGGATACATGTCGTGGTTTAGGGCTTAAGCCTCTATCATTTTCATGGATAAATATCCGCTGAATTTTTCGCAACACAAATGGACGCGCCTCCACCAATCAACGACCGCCATCCACTGGTCGCCGATTGCCTGCGAGCACAGAGGTTAAAGAGGTCATGCTGGACAGTGACGCCGAGTTCAAGCCTCGGTGGGAGGGGTCGCGTGGTGGATTATTAAACCTACATGTGTGGATTTGGGAATGGTGGTGGTTGTGCCTGTATTGGACTGAGCGAGAGGGACATTTGTATGGAGACATTCTGTGCACGTGGGTGGAAATATGGGTTAGGTAAGTGTTTGTGCAGTTTGCGTTGTCGATAGCGCTGGAACGCTCGGTGATAGCGCTAATGATAGCGCTGGAGTTAGGTGTGTGAATAATATGCGTGGCAGTGGGCGTGGTAGTGTAGATTCTACTTATTGGTGCTGACATTGCCTTCCAATGAACCGTGCGTGCGTTAGGCGTGCCCATATAAAACCCGGCCGGTACTCAGCAGCGTGACTACACGCAACATATCAAAACCAAAGCTTATGATACAAATGATACATGGAACCTGCATGTTAAAGAAAATACCGCAATTATATCCGTATATAAAACAAATATCGCAGTTATTTCCGTATATCTGAAGTTGTCCTATCCGCGGCCGTTACACAAGCACAGCGGAAGCAGGCTGTTGTATTTGGCACTCCAGCCTCGGGTCAGGTCATGGCAGTGGTGAGCTCAGGTATGCACACACCACACCCCTTGTCTCTTATAAAACGAAGAACATTGCACTACACTCCAGCTTGAAAGAACTCTGTGGTTTTCCAGATACGCTCGGAGCGCCTAACCAATGCCGCTGAGAATAACTGGATACAAGTAGCGCCACCTTTTCCGGCGACTTAGCTAGCCCCAGAAGAGATGACGCTACTTCCGCGAATAACGTACACGCCTTCGTACGCGGCCGGCGCTACTAGTCAGGACGACGACGGCTGCTGTAACACGTCCTCCGATGACGGGGCAGGCTGAGCCGGTGGCCTACGCTGGGTCGAGCCAAGAGTCAGCTGCTAAAGGTGTCTCCGGGCCTGCAGCGGACAGGTATCCTCCACAGTGGAAGGGCGCGATATGGGGTGCGGTGTCCGCCTGAAGTCGCCAGCAGCCCTGACCTAATCTGTGTGCCGACCAACCACAGTCCCTAGTCTAACCTGCCCTAGTCTGTGCGCCTACAGATCCTACTGTCACAGAGACGAGCAACGTAAAATACCGACCCATTCACAGCTGTAACAAAACCGGGTAGCCTCTGAGGATAGAACTCAGCTGGCGTTACAGAGGTTACAGCATGCGGTGTTGTCCGTTATCTAAATAACCAATGTGGGAAACTCTGTTGTTCCCACGATAGGCCCTGCTTGTCCTCCCTGTGAAACGCTAGTTTAAGGGCGTGTTACCCTCGACACATGCGCCACACGACATGGCCCGTCAGAGCTAATACCCTGTTTCTCCAAAAATATATGTCCGGTCATTCGTTCATTCATCTTGATTTCTACACAGATCGCTCACGTGACACGCTGGCTGTAAACCGTACACAGATAAAAATAAAAACACCCGTATCGGGTGTAGGTGTCGTGTAGAAAATATTACCATGACTGGGAGCTATGGGCAGTGCCACCACACCCCTTGGAGGTAAAAGATGTCCGGTGTCATGGTGTTCAACACCACTCAGAGGTGTCGATGACCACCCAAATCATCTTTGGAAGAAAACGGCACCCTCATGTTTATAAGTAGTGATAAGCGGTAAGCAGCGGAACACATTGATTATGTTAAAAATGACTGCTAGTGTTCAATCGCGGGCTAAAATTGCGCAGTTCCACAATAATGTATACCACCCGCCTGCACTCCTGCGTCGGCGCGCGCCTAACATGCGCCAGGCAACGGGACGAAACAGAGTAGCTGGCTGGATAAGCCAACCCGATGCGGAGGCGCAGAGAAGACAAGAGGTCTAAACTCTGGATCGTGGACTAGAAATTGCGGAATTGAGCAATTCCGTGACTTTGAATCCACACTAAAAAACTTTGACCTGCACCACTTGTATCCGTGCCCCGCGTAAGCCTGAGCCATCCGATCGGCTGCGCCGCTCCGCTCAGCCACCCAGCGCACCTTCGGCGGGTCGCTGCAGGCGCAGTGGCGCAGGCGAGTGGCACAGTGGCACAGTGGCGCAGGCGAGTGGCACACAAGTTGTGAAGTCGCTGAACTTTAAACCGCAGTGAACACCTCTGTACAAAAGTGAGATGGGTTTGGGCTACATAAACACAATGAGGCTACACACTGCACGTGGTGGATCCGTATTCTCATGCTCAACTCGGACTGCTTTCACTTTTGGGTTCTCCCTAGTCTTAAACTTCACGACAGCGTTCTAGATGAAACACACCATGTTCTTATGGGATCCGGTGAGCTTGAGTCCAAAAACAGCATGTGCTAGGGCCCACATGATCAGGAACACCTCTGCGTTCCCCGCGATCGCGATGGTGGCCTCCGATCCGGATGCTTCTCCCGAGAAGTTGACGACAGCCGCACCGTGGCCTTCCCCGTCCCCCGTCGCCTTCCTTCGCGAGGGTGGTGGTGAGGCAGCGCATGGTGTGACCTGAAAAGACAAGATTCGAATACGTTTATTCAGGACTGTCTTGACCTTTATTATAAGTCAAAGTCCAGCAATAATACAGCATTGACAAGCAGGAGATAAATACTCCTCGCCCGGTAATAGTTTTTTTACACCGCCTCGTTTTTTTCCGACGGTGACAGAAAACGGCGGAGCAAAATACCGTCATACTTGCCACAAATTATCCCTTATCAATTCCACAGCTTTTCTATAAATGCCAGTCTCAGGTCAGTTCACCACCCCCGGGCAAGTGAACTCACGTCTGAGAACTCTAAACACAGCATTGGTAACAACAGTAGTATCTAGGATATGGTAGGTGCAGGTAATGAAGTCTATTGGCAAATCATGGAGAAAATGCGAATTGGTCGACAAAGTTTAAATTATCTGGATATCATTCAGAATAGCTTCCTAATTTTCGATTCGTAGCATCTCTGGTCACTTTTCAGTGTAATTTTGCTAGTTTGAACCCGCAAGTTTTGAGAGGGACTACCTGAGCAGGCTTAACTGGGTCAAATAAGTCTAGGAGGTAGGAATAGTGATAGTAGATATATTTTATTTTAGATCTTGCTCAAATGCCAAGTAAGGTGAAACATAAAACAAGAAGTTTGGTGAAGCCGGCCAGGCATGTGGGGAATGGTAGACCAGTATTGTAGTACTTGTTAAAAGAGGGAGGTAGATCATAAGCCATTTCAATTCACTACGGGGATCCGTATTATTCATAGGGAAAATGATCGAAGCAAGGTGTTACGGCTGGAGGGCGATATAGTCGATATTCGTAAACTTGAAAAAAGATGTTTAGTAACAGCAAACCAATATCAGTGACGATTATGTATCAATCTGTTTTTCTGCAAGTTTCGTAACTTTTGGTCGGCATTCCTCCAAGGGATTAGCTCCCAAGGTCAATCGCCGAAGTCTGTGACTCGACAGGATTGATTCGCGTCCACTAGAACACTGGGTCAGGCGGAACCTTCCTCCTGTCTTACTATGTGCGTTCTTATTGATTCTCACGAACTTTGAATATTTTTCAGAGAAAACCTGAAGCACATGTGAGCGTGGCGTTACCCCAAACTCGTATTCTGCTGATTGAAGGAAGTCCTCTTTGGTGGCAAAAATCACGCAATTGACTTCAGCACAACGTTTCCCATAGTCATATGCCACGAGGAACTCGTCTACCAAAGACTGTATCACTGCGTAATCCACGTCTCTAAAACATGCAACGCAGTCACATTCAATGACTTCTACTCATTTCTAACACTTCTAACAGTTTCAAGAGGGACGAAGAATCAAGAAGGGCATGCCGCAATACAAGTACCGGTCATACACGCCTACGGACAATAGCCGGCCAAATCTGCAGCGGAAACACATTAGTCACATCGGTTGGGGCCAACACATACACATTTCTGTGCTGGTCGTGACTGATATTATCATAAAGCTGTACCTTTAGTTCTCCGTTACTTGTACTACAGGTAACGAAAGCCGCAACAATAGAAGTCGGAATCGACTCTTTTTGACACAAAGACAACATCCCCAAGGCGAAACACTTGACCATCAATCATCATTTGTATCACTATACTTCCCTTGCCACTCTCCGCGCACTAACATTTTTCAGATAATGCTCTTTGCTCAGCTGGAGAGACATGGAATGCTCATGTCTACGAGCTATAGTTTTGAAAACATTCACTCGATTACGGCAGTGCTCCATGTACCTTTTCAGTTGTTCTCAACAGCCTCATCTCGCACAACTTCCATTGTTCAGCCTCAGCTGCCATACAGTGAAAGCAAAAAACATTTTGCCTTCAGGTGAAAAAACTGCTCGCTAATAGGCACGTACTGAAACGTATGTCTTTTCTTGGCACTGCGCTAGGTAAGTATGCTTGTTCCAGGCTCTATTTGGACATAGCGAGAACGGCAGCGATTCGAAAGCTTGCAGGTGACCGGAAATTGTTGCAGGCCTTGATCGTACTTGCCTGTCGCTCTCGTGCTCGCGAAATATTCCCCGAGTCAAGGGTAATGCTGGACACAATCTCCCGTGTGCCATCACTAACAAACTTGCAAACTTTACTTGGCGTATGTGCTGATACTTCAGCTTCATGAGGATATCGCCAACAATACCATAAGACGATTGCCCAGGATACTCGAGGAATGGCTCTCCATGATCAATGAAGTGCTTATAGTCTTCTCAGCCTGTCTAGCCGATGGAGGTCTTGAGGTGTGATCATGTGATTCCTCTGTATATAGCTCGCTCTCTTGGACTTGGTGATGTCTTTCGTATTTAAAGAAAAGGTGCGTGGTGATGTCTTTCGTGTTTAAAGAAAAGGTGCGTGGTGATGTCTTTCGTGTTTAAAGAGAAGGTGCGTGGTGATGTCTTTCGTGTTTAAAGAAAAGGTGCGTGGTGATGTCTTTCGTGTTTAAAGAGAAGGTGCGTGGTGATGTCTTTCGTGTTTAAAGAAAAGGTGCGTGGTGATGTCTTTCGTGTTTAAAGAAAAGGTGCGTGGTGATGTCTTTCGTGTTTAAAGAAAAGGTGCGTGGTGATGTCTTTCGTGTTTAAAGAAAAGGTGCGTGGTGATGTCTTTCGTGTTTAAAGAAAAGGTGCGTGGTGATGTCTTTCGTGTTTAAAGAAAAGGTGCGTGGTGATGTCTTTCGTGTTTAAAGAAAAGGTGCGTTTGAAAAAAGTTTACCGCTGATTGGACATCTGATTTTGAAGCATGCTCCTCATTCATGGCGATACGATTGTGTTTCGTGAACACGTGTAAGTCACCGTGTCGAAATGGACATAACTCACAAATGTGACCGCAACTACCAGCATGTGCCAAATCTGTTGCCCCCTCATGATCCCAATTTTGCAAGAGGTTAAAAGGCTTAGGAATGGGATCCAGCACACGCGTTGAAAGCTATTCACATGTAAATTAAGCCTGGAACACCTGGTGTTATATATATAGGTACATACATACTTACACCAGTACATAGCCCGTAAGAATATGATCTAATTGTCTACCAGGAGATGAAACATTTGAATGTATCCAGAACCATTTTAAAACCAAAGGCGCATTTTAAATTTTAAAACCATCGGGGTTTTTGGGGAATTGCCCCGTTTGCCCTCCCCCTGGATCCGCCAGTGTCCCCGTCCACTTTGGCTCTGTGGGGTTAGTGTCCCGAACTTCTTGCTGATTAAAAAAAATCCGTCACAAATTAAGCCATAGCCTGAATCGCCTTGGGCAAAGCCGGCAACGACTCTAGCCCATTTCCCCACTTGAAAATAGGTAGGTACTGCACCTATGTTTGAAGCGTTAAAGTGATCGGTCCATCACGTTCAAGTTGGTGTATGTACTGTGCCTGTCGCTTACGTTTATACATCTAATTCCCATGTGCCCTTATATTCCTATGCGCAAATATTCGTAACCCCGCTATTTTGAGCCGTTTTTGGAGCACCTTCGGTAAAAGAATTCAGAAACCTTCGATCCACCAACGGTGACGATTCCTGCCCCTTTCCCCAACTGAAAATAGTTTGTTCGCCTATGGGGCTGGATCAGGGCGTGGACGTTTTTTTTAAACGATTGTGGGTGCTTACATTTTGAACAATGATACTAACCACGAAATCAAAAGGTGTTTTGTAATATTAACCCGCGTTCCGATGGGTCTCCGAGCAACCTTCGCCCTGGTGGGGGGAGGTGTCTGAACACCCCCTCGAACTCGGCCCTTATGCTGGATAGCGAAAATACACGAAGCTGCTAGATAGCTCGTCAAAATTCATGAAGAAACTATATCAGTCACTTTTGGGCTCAGGTCAATATTGAGGTCATGACAGGTCAAAGAAAGTGACATTTTGATTAGAGTTTTTTTGGCTCTAGCGTCTGACAGTTGAGTAACAATCATTCTTAGGCACCACTCGCTTTCTCTCGTCACGGTGAACCGAATGATGTATAATATGACCATACTAGGTCAGAGCACAAAAATGACCAGTCCTCAGGTCAGGTCAAGGTCACTTTTTGACCTAGCATAGTCAATATGCATATCATTCGACTTGCAGTAGCAATCTGAACACAATAATGTAAAATATAAGCTATATTATCATTTCATGCAAAGTTATTGACCTTCGTCTGAACACTGCTTAAATAGACCAAGATGACCTCTTAGACGTAGCAGGTCAAAAATTGCAATATGAATCTGGAAAGGAGCCCAGAATTTATGCGTATTTCGTATAATTACAGAGTGGCTATGTTATACTAGAAGGCCTTGTACTTACCATGATAAGTTTTTTTTAACTTGTGCTATCAAGCCAACCTATGTTGTTTGCCCCAGCACATTATTTATGTTCGTGTGCAGATACCAATCAGATTCTCAGAATATCGAGCGGTAATGATCACAAAAACACGCATAAATACGTGATATGATACAAGCTCACATGTACCAGCCCACAATCTATCTGTAACTCCTGAACTCTGAAGACCGGTTTCAACCTCGATTCGTAAAAATAGCACAGATAACTCTCGACGCCTCTTGCTGCAGCCCCTGCGTCTCAACTGGTATCCAGACCGGAAAGCGAAAACAAAGCAAAGCGCTTGCTACCACAGAGGCGGTCTTAGCCGGGGAAACGCCTTAGGTATTGGCGAGCAAATTACGAAATATGTATTATGTTATTTGTTAGTATGGAGTTAAGTGTGGTCGTGTTACGGTGAATTGTCGCTGGAATTATCCTGATTTTCCTATCAAAGTATTTTTTAGAGAAGAAATTGGAGCAAATAACCTGACATCACCATTGCAAGTTCGCGCCGTTTCCTGGGATGTCGCTCGGGTGTCGCGTCCGGTGTAGCTGTTCGGACTGGCACGTATATGGGGTGCCGCATGTTCAAAGCTACATCTGGTTGCCACTGATCTCATTAAATACTGCGTCTGTAAGCTTCTGGAACGTATGGTCAATGCGCGCCTGGTGTAGTACTTGCACACTACCGGTTTTTTTCTCAGACGCTCAGTGTGGCTTTCGTGCGGGGCGATCCGCCACTGACCGCCTCGTATCTCTTGACTCATCAATACGCCGTTCGTTCGCCTCAAAACATGTTTTCGCCCTGTTATTTGACATTGGAAAGGCCTATGACACAGTCGTGCGCCACGCAAGTTTAAAAGAGAAAAAATACAAAAAGCTGGAATAAGGGACCACATGAGACATTTCATCGACAGTTTTATGAAAGCACGGAGCTTCCGCCTTAAGGTAGGCAACAACACGTCAGATGTCTACTGTTAGGGAAGCGGTGTGGTTCAAAGTGGTGTGCTGAGTGTGACCTTGTTCGATATCTTGATTAATAATATATGTAGCACCTTACCTCCCACAGTCGAAAAAGCGCTGCTCGTGGATGATTTTGCGGGGTGGCTGAGCACGTTGACATCCGTTTCAGCCTAGAGACAGCTTCAAATTTGCATGGACCGGTTGTCTGAGTGGAGTGTGACTAATGGCTTTAGGTTTTCGACGGATAAATATGTATGCATGCTGTTTTCGTGTTTTGTTTGCCTGCTTTTTTCGTCGCCGAGTGTGTACTGATGTGAATTTGCGTTTATACGGCAGAAGGTTTCCAACTGTGCCGCAGACCAAGTTTTTTGGGCATGACCCTTGGCAAATGGCTTCCATACAGCCACCACAAATCATTGCTGCGACATGTGTTTCAAACGCATGAATATTCTGAAGGTGATCTCTCGCACGTCGTATGGGGCCGATAGGGTAACTCTTCTTCGGCTTTATCGTGCGTCCGCCCGCTCTGTATTAGACTATGGTTCAGTTACATTTGGCAGTGCATTTAATAGCGTTAAACAGCCTCTGAACGCTGTCCACCATACCTGTCGCCACAGGAGTTTGTCCCATAGAGCCAGCATTTTGGAAAACACCAATGAATTGCCCCAGGAATGGAATTAGATTTGAGACGGAAGGGACTAGCACTCAGATACGCGAGCAAAATACGTCAGTTCCCATCGCACCCAACATATAAGTGGATATTCGACGACTCGCTGACAGGTCCATCAGAACGACGCGGCCGACATCATCACTGGCACTCCGCGCACGAGTTGAGCAATGGATGGAGGGTTCGGATATCGACCTAGGGACAATAGCTGAAGCCAGTTCACAGCACATGGAACCATGGTGACTCACGCCAATCAAATGTGACCTCGTCTTGCTGCGCCACAAAAAGGCCTCAATCCTGCCCGCAGAGTTTTTAGACTTAGCTCTGCGCCAATTTGAAGCCTTACTGGGACATACATGACATTATTCCTATGATTCCAAGGGTGCAAGAGGCGCTGACAGTGCCTTCGTGGAAGACGGAGTCAGTCGGGGTTTCGATGACCTAGGGTCGGTTATGGATCATGACCTCTCCATTGAAAATGCATTGGGGAAACGGAAATTGGCCAAAAATTGTTGTTTTCTGTAGATACCACTTGGTATACCTTCGTATCATCTAAGTCATGGTATCCTAGGCCCCTTTCTAGGGCCATGCTGCAAGTTTGGACCTGCGACCTCTTAGAGGTCATCTGGGGCTACTTAAGCAATTTTTCTGACTTGGGCCAATAACTTTACAGGAAATGATGATAAAATTTTATTTTAATACAATTATGTTTAAATTTTTATTATAAACCGATTGATGTGCGTACTGACTATCCTAGATAAGATGGTGACCTTGATCTGACCTTAGGTCAGGCCATTTGTATGTGTTGACCTAGTATAGTCATTGTATTTGCCATAACGAGAGGAAGCGAATGACGCATAAAAATAACTCCAACTCAATTGTGTAAGACGCCCAGAAATTATTATCTAAGATGCCACCTTCTTTGACCTGTCATGACCTCATTGTTGACCTTAGCCAAATAGTGACTGATATAGTTTCTTCATTAGCTTGATGGGCTATCCACCAGCGTTTTTTTTATCTTTTTATCTTTCCCGCATAGGTGCCGAGACCGAGGGGGAATGTTTAACCCCCTCCCCTACTAGGGCAAAGTTGGCTCTGAGTCCCACCGGGGCGCAGGATATCTTTGGTTTTACTCAACTTCTGTCGTTTTAGAGCACCAATTTCAGCGTTGCCTTTAACACGTGCGTTGGCAAGGAGGGCGGGTACCCGCCCCCTTCGGGTTTTTCGGAGACAGTATAAAACGGCGGGGCGTAGCGCTGCCGTACTTGGCATACATATTTTATAATCATTTTTACAACTTGTGTCAAAATTTTAAGGTTAGGTCAACTCAGGTCAGGTCACCAGTACAGGTCAAGTGACCTGACCTAAAAAAGGTTTAAGATAGCACAAGTCGGGACAGGGTGAACTTATGCCATTTGAAACTTAAATCACATTATATTGATGACCTAAGTTCAGGTATGAACTATGACCTCTCCTTTGAAAATATATGGGAAAATGGTTTTAACTGAATAACTTAGTAATAGATATTGATACAGCGTTTATTTTAACTGCATTATATTTACCTTGTCTTTGCGGCTCTAATGATATGCATTTTACCTAATTTACCCTTGACCTGACCTTAGGTCAGTTCAAATCCTTGATCTGACCTGGCAAGGTCATATAATATATCGTTTGATTCGGCTTGCTTCGAGGATTCCAATGGTCTAAATTGTTTTCTCTATATTTACTTGTTCAGATGTAATGACCGAAACCTTCATTTACATGCTATTTCTATGATGGTATATTTGGATCTTTAACGACCTTAAATATGACCGGAAAAAATGGTTTAAATATTTTCGATAGAGAAGTGGATGGGCCATCCAATGTCGTTTACCGTTTTTTGCTACCTAGCGTGGTTCTCGAGATCTTAGGGGGCGGGTACCCGCCCCCGTCAAAGCGAAGGTGGCTCAGACCTCCGTCAATGCGTGTGTTAAACCTTGCTTATCCTGTTGCTTGCTGCGCGCTTGACAGACAAAGAAAGAGAGCGTCCAGCGCTTGGATGCATGGTGTTTAGATACAATGCTCTGTTTAATGTTTTAAAAAGATTAAAGTGAGTCCAGAGGAAAATAGCAACTGCTCGTGCTGTGGCCCAATATTCCAGCCTGCCCCCCCCTAAAAGTCTTCCCTACCATCGTGTATGTCAGCCAGCAATCTAGGCTGGCGATTACCACCGCTTGTGGAAATGCAGCTAATAAGTTCAAGGCCAAACGGACCGGTTCCGAAATCATTGTGCAAGTGCGTATGTTTTCTTTAAGTGGACGGGCTATGTAGTGTGTGAGCCAGACGGTCGTAGCGTCCTGTTTCAATATGCCACATCGTTCTCAAGAAGCTCTCAGACAGACCATAGTCTAGCGATGGATTAAAACGAGCGCCGTCAGCCTAGCGTGCTCGGATGCCCTGACCCATCATGGCATTTGTACCAACCATTGTTCATAAAAACACTCTTTCGAGAATAAAGAAGTACCTTTCAATTGCGTTCCCCTAACCTTAGGAGAAGATCCATGTATTGATTTTAAGTGTAGCTTCCAAAAACTCTCGCCTCTAAAAATTATCTTTCAAAATTCCGCTGGGGCTTGCAGATTTGGTAGCAATATGTGAAAACCAAGTCAGGCTGATATTGAAGGAGAGTATTTTTTGCATTCTTGGTCTAAAAATCATAGTTTACATCAAGGCTTTTAAATATAAAGGTAGAACGCTCCGCTCTAAAAAAATGGCAACATCTGTTTCTAGAGACTTTTACGTTTGTGACGTCAGCGATTGCTCTCGAGGTGGAGCCACCCATTCATTCAACGTAAATCGGCTACGAATCGTGGGATGTTCGTACGGTTTCATGGTGCATCTGGCGAGGGGCAGACCCAGGATTCATTATGCCCCACGTTCACAAAAAACAGTATTATTACCCCTAACACGCAACCTATCTGCTGAGCCCCGTTTTCTACAATACACAGCGGCAATGTATTGCTAAGCATTTCTAGGCGATCGCTGACGTCATCACCGTGGCGAATGCCAGCTTTGGGGTTGCCATTTTTGACCTATGCTAATAAGCCGGAGCGCAACCCCCTGTTTGACATCAACTTTTACATTTTCCCTAATTTTCTTTAATGAAAGGCGGCTCGAGAACAGGGAAATCAGGGGCCTGAAATTGCCTTGCTTATGGGCTTCTTCTGATGACTTCAGTTTACTGAATGTTTTTGATAACTGAAAAGCTAGGTTACAATCTCAGTTTTAGAATTTGAAGGGTAAAATATTATTCATCATCCAATTGTAATTTTCTATGGCTGGTTTCAGAGCATGAAAAATAGGTGGAGATGAATTGTTTTTTTACTCTTTCTTATTATATATATATATATATATATATATGTATATATATATATATGTATATATATATATATATATATATATATTACTAAAGCTTGTCTTAGGCTCGTCAATGATAGAAACTTATTTTTATTTGCTTTTAAGAGATTTATGTAGAATCTGGATTTTTCTTTAATGTCGCTTCTAGACCTCTAAACTGCTTTTATTTGTGACTTATATCATTGGGATTCGAAACGGGCGGTCCCCGGGAAACGAAATAGGAGCAAATGTGTCATATAAAAACAAAATTCTTCTGATCATATTTATCTGATTTCCTCGCAATGTCTCTTTAATGAGTTGCTGTATTTCCCAGGCCCCTTCACTAGACGTATCAAATATTCTACAACACTCAACATTTGTTTTTAATAAATTTTGTCCAAATTGTTCCCAGTCTGGTTTGTGGAGTCGCAGCCTCACTAAAGTCATCAAGGGACTTGTCACGGAGACCCCGACCCCACCACCCGAACGAGAAACTTCCACAATTAAGGGTTCATTTAGAAGCCGAAGTTTAACGTCCAGCAAAGCACAGGGACGGACGCCCCGCACAAGTCACCCTTTCACCAGTCAGTTGCCAGCTGACCTACGTCGGGTAAACTATTGAGCGCCGGAGCGTCTCAGGGGAACCGATCCCAAGCCTGGACATGCACTGCTACTGCATGTTTCTGAGCAGCCGGCCGGAGCCCAACGCTCTACCAACTGAGCTACCGGGGCGGCATTCTGAGAAGGTAATCAGAAAGATTATAATATTTCATCCGCAGCTTACAACAAATAAACAAAGCCGATCAGAATAGCCGAGGTTGGCCGTAGCTGGAGAGGCTCTGACAATATTTCTAACAGAAAAGTGGCGTCCAGGGGTAAGAGGCTGGTTCTGGAAAAGCGGACTTGGCAGTCAGGTAACAGACAGGCGGCCACGGATGATTCCAGTGGAGGTGCTTTACAATATCACCGTGCTAATGCAACAACTAGTGACCCATCACCAGTTGGTAGACACTGGCGCGGGAAGTATGCTTATGTTGAAAAATATATATTAAAGCCATAGTTCTACTCAGATTTCAAGGATACACGAATGTTTTATTTTTACTGCACGGGTGGCTCCGGAACATGGAAAATAAATCGACTATATTTTCCAAGTTTTCGCATTCTTAGTATACTCTCTTAAAGTTTGTCTAGTTTGGGAGCAGGGCTTAGAGGTCCAAGCTTGCGAATAAAGCGTCTGTCGTCTAGTTCAAGTTTATGTAAAACTGAATTAAAGACCTTAGCATGGGACGTTCTATTACCACTAACAACTTCTTCAGGCATATACATAAAATAGTAGTAATACACATTACATAGTTCAAAACACTCATCGTCTCGGTTCAAAAATTGTTAAGACCATAGAGATGAACTATTACTACAGAGTAGTAGGTAATAGTTAATATGTATGGTTACGACTTCGTTGAATCCGTCGTCTAGGAGCGCTTATCATGATAATATCAAAATTATCAAGTGAGGCATGATTATCGATTGACGAGAACATTTAGTAATAGCCTAACTTTGCTACCCCTGCAAAACTATCTCCCCAACACTATCACGTAACCTCGGCCCAAAGGGGGCAGTTTCGAACACGGATAGTGCTGAGACGATGTTTACCTGTCTATTGATTTTAGGAATAATGTCTTTTATATACAAGGCGCAGTCAAGATGTAAGTTCCGATGAAACATTGCTTTTAACAGACGTGGTAAGTAGGGCTGATAATCCCGGGACATTTTTGCAATCCGGGATCGGATTCATCGACCCTCATCCGGGATATCCGGGATCCGGGATTGGGAAATTGTTTTCAATAAGCATGTCGAAAATTAGTGTTTGCTTTAGATAACGTATGTGGCGTATAGTTAATATACGTATACAGCATAGTTAATATTTCCCGTTAAGGATAACTCTAGCATACTATTCACACCATGCGGAATGCACATGACAATTCATATGGACACTAAACAAAATAAAATGCTCTGCTCCCAAAACAAATAAAAACATGAATGATATTGACAATATATATTTCTTGGTTATATTTCTAGTCATATTAAAATAGAGGTATTTACCTATTGTGACCCGGCCTATTGTGTCCTGGTCACACAGTCACCGCCACGATAGTAGCACTTGAGGAAGCAAAGGGCATCAACGGCTTTGTCGCCGAGACTCGACCGTTCTTTAGTGACGATATTCCCGACGGTTGAAAACACACGTTCCGAGTCAACAATCGTAGGGACTATGTCATTGAGCCAGCTGTAGGACAGGCTATCATACCCGTTCTTCCAGAGGCAGGCAGGTTTTCCAACTCTTTCCTAATGACCTTGGTCATAAGCGAAGGATTGAAGAGACTTAGGCTGGATGACTTGAACTGTGATATGGCTCTGAAACTCTTATCTTATCTAGAGCCTGTTGAAGCATCGATTGAAGCGACTGTGCTGGCTGAGGATCATCAACGTTCATCGCTTCTGCATCTACAACTACTTCGGAAGCATGCATCGTCCCAGGTATTTTCAACATGTTAACTGGGGGCCAATTGGCCCCCTGTCGGCCGAAATTCCCCCAGTGCCGGGAAATTGCCCCCAGTAAAAAGACAAGTCATGCTTAAAACTTAATAAAAACTCCCCTAACGAAAATAAGACAATACCACCCGTTAATAATAAGTTTGTTCTATTGCTCGTCCCAAACCGACAATCCACAAAAATTGTATTCAAAAACTACCATCAGTAGCCGTCTACTCCATCGTACAAAAACGTAACAAAGCAGTAGTTCCGGGAAATCCCGGCTAAGTAGCCTCAGCATCAATTTAACTAACCACAACGCGGAAATAGCCTAAAACCAATCAAAATCGTTTTCTATCCGACCAGAAGCCACCGCCAGCCAGTACCGTGGCACGCATGATGCTCTCATTTCAGACGTGGTCGGTTGTATGTATGTATGTATGTATGTATGTATGTATGTATGTATGTATGTATGTATATTTCGAACATCCTCATACGGGAGAGGCTTTTCTATTCCATCGTCAATTGGGTGCAGCAGGAGATAAAAGATAAAGAGTAAAAATCACAAGAAAACCTAAACAGCAATAAAGAAAGGTGATTACACATAAACTCATTTAAAACAGATGCACGTTGTCGCGCTCAGAGCTCGTTCGTGGATTAGGCGGGACACAGTGTAGTCAAGCGCGTCGACTGGTTACTGGTGTGCCGGTGTGAGTGCTTCGCCCATTTATTATTATTGTGTTGGTAGCATATGTGAAATTTAGAGTGAGATCGTTGCATTACTTTTTCTGTAAAGTTGATAAGGGAGACCGGGGTCAACTGTAACGATTCTTACTTTCTGCTTCAGGAAGGGCAATGCTTTGTGCCAGAAAACTTTTCATCATATTTTCGCAGCCTTGCTTTTTGCTATCTGGCGATGTAGCACTATACCAAAATAGAAACATTGATTGGTCTTTGTGGCTAGTACATGGCTACATAACTTGGCTATGAAATACTTCCTTCAAATGTTAAAAAACAAATAAAGAATGTCATGTCTTTGACCCCATAAGGGTCGTTGTGACACCCCAGGGATCATTGTAATCTATTAAAGCCATGCGTCTGGTTCTTTTCGATCGCAATGCATGTCTCGTTAGGGTCGTTCAAAAAACATTTTTTTACTTTTCAGACTCGAGCTCGAACAGAGAAACTGACACGGTGTGAACTGTGAAGCGATGCCGGTATAATCTACGTATGTACATGCAGAAGGGAGAGCCGGCTTTTGCTTGTGTTTGAACATTTCGGTAGGTAAATATTAAGCATAAAACAACGTTGTAGCATGTTGTTGGATTCTATAATGATTTTATTAATATCAACGACGCTTTCCACGCTATTTTTAGTGTTTGAAATATCGGGATCCGGGATTCAGAAATATATAATCCCGGGATTCGGGTTAACCAATCCGGGTCCGGATCCCGATCGGATTATCCCTAGTGGTAAGTGCATGCGGCTTTTCTTTACATTTTTTTTTGGCCTCACATTTTATCTTCCAGTAAGTGCCTTAAATGTCTTACATGTCTCCAATACAAGTTTTATTTTCACTTCCTGGTCTTTTACTTTGGCGACAATCGAGATTCTCTCTCAAGGACATTTTTAGATAATGGCCTAGAATGGCCGAGGCCATCAGGATCGAGTCACGCTCTATCATAAGATTTTTGACGCTGCAAAGCAAATCAGCGCAGAACATTCATCTGGAGCCGGAGGTGTTTGGGAATCAAGCTTTCTCGGATAGTGCAGTACGCGGGTGGGTGAGAGAGTTTGACATGCGCAATGATGGGGGTCTGAGCGACCTTCGCATTGAAGGGGATGGGTACCCCCTCTAAGATCTCGAAAGCCACGGTAGGTAGCGAAAACGGTAAACGACGTAGGGTAACCCGTTTAAATATCTATAGGAAATATTTAATTTTAATTTGAAGTCAAGGGAAGGGGGCACTCCACATTTTAGCACACTCGATGGTCGATTTTACAACCTCATATCTCCAATTTTCTTCAAACTTTGTCCAAGGAGTTATCGGCAAATGGCACAATAAACGCTCGCTGTAGAGCTGCGGAAATTACTTTTTGACTACACTGGTAAACCGCTAACAGGCTTACTGATATATCTCACCTATTCTAGATTACCCTACAGCTACTGTCATTCTGACTTGGTACAGTGCTGGGAAGATATTCGTCTGTGGACCGCGCCCGTATAAACATGATCCGTTTCACCCCTCGCCCCTTGTATGGAAACTAACTGCTACGGAGATCGAACACCGAATGATTTCCAGCATCCCAACATCTCAGCTATAGTGATGATAGCTATGCGCATTCATCTACCGTCGTTAGCACTCTGATCTCAGTAAATGTTTTTCCTTTCCAGCCAATTATTCATTCGTCTTTGCAAACTTCTCGTCTAACCTTGCCCTTTTTCGTCATACCACTCCAAATTGCATCACAGGCTCGGGCCAATATTTTCACCCGTGCATCGGCATTTGGACTCATGCTGTCCGTTAGTGCTGGGCTCGGCCTGGTGGGCCGGTCGATCCATCTCCCAGCGTCCTTCCTCCACATCTTCCACAGTCTCCAGCAGACGGCGTCCCATCGTCTCCGGCAGCGAGAGCGCCGTCAGCGCCGCCGTCACCGCGAACACGCCAAACACACAGCTGGGGAGGCTCCAGTGGACCGTCGTCAGCAGGTCAACCATATAAGGTGCCGCTGTGGAGCCAACACGGGAGAAGGCGGCGGAGGCACCCAACCCGGCGTTCCTCAGCTGAGTGGGGAAGTACTCGGCTGCGTAAGCGTATAGCAGGCCATAAGTGGCGCTGATAGAGAACTTGCCAAGTGTGCCAAGCAGCAGCTTGGGCCAGGCGAGATCGGCCGGCACCGCCAGGATGCAGAGGACGACCAGTCCGGTGGTGAGGTGGGTGGCGATGGTGATGACACGCCGGCCCAGCCGGTTCATGAGTATGACAGTGGTGAATACAGCAGGCATTGTCACTAGTCCCCCCCAAAAAGACGGACAGGTACGGACTGCTGCTAAGACTGGCATTATCAATAGACACGCCGTAATAGACCATTGACACCACCAGAAAGTTGTAGAAGCTGGTCAGGCTTATGCATCGCAGCTTCGGCGTGCGGACCAGCTTGGTCAGCTCGCATACGCCGTCAGCGCAGGTGGCTAACGCTGACCGCTGCTCGGCTACTTTATGGCCCACCTCCTCCGAGCGGAACTCGGCCATCATCTTCATCAGTTGCTGGTCGGACGGCAGCTGACGGCGGTTCCGGGCGGCCGCCGACTTCAGCACGACCAGTGCCTCCTCCAGCCGCCCCTTTGTGATCAGCCAGCGAGGCGACTCAGGTAGCACCCAAAAGGAGGTCAGCATCACCACAGCGGGGACAGAGATGGCCAGGTGTAAATGCCGCCACTGCCTCAGAAAGTAGGCCGCCGTGGGTAACAACATAAACCCCACCGAGAACGGCAATTCGCACATCATCCCTGCCAGCCCCCGATATTTGGGACCAATCAGCTCCATATACAGGATGAAGGAACAACTGCAGACACCATCAAATGAAAGTGCTGTCACAAAGCGTAGCGCCACCAGCATTCCGTAGCTGTTAGCGAAAGCAGCAGCCACCGCCGACACCAGGAAGACCACGCCGCTAACAACCACAACACGCTTCCGTCCGAACTGGTCACTGAGTACACCGGAGAAAAGAGCGCCGCAGAGGACGCCGAACATGTAGGAGGCCTGCACTGTGGACGCTAGCCAGCGGCGCGAGCAGACCAGGTCCCAGTCACTCACGATGGACGTGGCGTGTTCTTCCAGGACGTACGTGTAGCTGGAGCACTCCGAGGAGACGTTGCTACCAGGTGCAGCCAGGATCAAGCACTGGCTGAAGTTACCGGTGGAGCTGTCGATCGGTAGCCAGTCTTCAGGTCGACCTCCGTCAGGCAGGGAACAGTGGTGATCGGGAATACTGGCGGTGAAGATGCTACTGAGGTTTTGCATTGCGCACATCACCATGCCTAGTAGCGCTGACATCATCACCAGGACCTGCCACCATCCCTGCTCCCCGACCAGCCGCAGGATGTCCTCAAACTTCACCCTACCCTCTGTCATGATGTAGCCCTCCACGCAACTTCAGTACCAGATCCACACTGGCTTTGAGAGTGGTGCTGCCCAATGCAGGCAGCGGTTCAGCCGCCGCCCAAGGCTGCCGTGCAAATGCCGCCTGTGCTCTGTGCCTCGCATTTGCAGTGTTGCCGTGGTATATTTTCTGACAGTTCCACCAGGTGTAGGCCAAAAACAGTACCGCATCTACCAGGAACAATACCAAAAAGGGCCTACTGTAGCATTTTATCTCACCGGGTGTATATAATTCATAGGTGAATCCAACATATCCGTCGGGAGGGGGGTCATGGCCGTGGATGGGGGGAGGGCGCCATCCGGACCAGGTGAAGCCATTTGCGGGCCTCAAATCCTATCACAGTGGTCCTGATTCTCGCATCCTGGGGATGGGCAGAGGGTTGTTAAGTGACATTTTAGGGGAGGGGGGTGCTATTTACCTTTCGGGGGACGCGTGCTCTCATTTCCCCGCCCTAACTCTTTGATCCCCGTACGGTATAGTGATATGTTTTAGCAGAGGCACCAGCACCCCTAAAATAAAAATAAAATACCCGTAAATACTGGAAGGCACCTGTAAAGCCTTGACCTTACTCTCAATATAGACCACACGACTAAGGCACTGAGAACGCAGTTTATACTGCCTTTTGCTGCTAATTTGTGAATCCAATACTTTAAACTAACATTTTCCAGTGGCGGCGCTGCCATAGAGGCACATTAGGCACTGCCCAGCCACTTATAAATGTCAAAGTAGGTATGTAGGGTAAGGGCGGGTAAGAGTACGCCGGAGATAAGAGTACGCAGCAGCTGTTTTGGTTACTTGGCAACCACTGAGATGGTGGATGCCCTGGTATAAAAAAGCAAGGTCATTGCCTAGGCTGCACACAAAAATTCAACGTGCTCCTGTTCTTTCCGCGGGAGTACAGAGCAAAATAAGTTTCTGGGCACCCTTCATGTAATATTTCTTAACTAGGTAAACTTGTAAACCATGCTTTCATTATAAAAAATAATGTATTACGGTCTGTCATCAATAAGAAAGCTGAGCTAGGACTGTGCTGCAGGACTGAAACTCACGCTAAAATTCCTGCCAACATGTTTATGAAGACTTTCTTCCCAAGAGAGCATGTCAGGCAAGAGTACGCAGTAGACCATTGTGCAAGAGTGCGCATGCTTAAGAGATAGAAAAATCTAATTTTCGCTCGGGACAGAGCTCTTAATTCATATTTGGAAAACCAAACCTTGCAACATAGTTCTTGTATATTCATAATTATATAAAATCATACAATCGCCTAGTTTGGCGACAAAAAACTTCGCGACCTGGCCTATCCACCTAAAGCACAGCAGGACCTCAATGCGTACCCCAGCCCCCTCTTTTGCGTACTCTTACCAACCCACTCCGGCAAGAGTACGCACTTGACTTTTTTATGGCCTCGTGGCCAGAACCTTCAAAGACATCGAGTTGAAACATGGACCATTCATAGACAATTCTTCAGGCTAAGCAACCATATAAAAATTTTAACTGTTAGACATGTAGGAAAAGAGTGAAAGCCTTTAGAAAGTTAAGCGCGTACTCTTGCACGGACTTCCCCTATTTGATGTGGAATGAATACAATTTGACTCGATGTCCAAGTTACAGAGAATATTTCGGATCACCGGGTCAAAGGGCCGATAATTTGCATCTCTGAGAATCCAAGTTAGTAGCTCTTACCCAGGGTACTTTAACTACGGGTACAACCAAGTTTCCTACTAAATATAGTCCTCCCATGGTGACGTCACCGCCCTTTCCGACTAAGTTCTAGGAGATTATACTAAGTTTTTGGAAGGATCAGCTGGAACATACCAAGTTTAGGCATACTTGGCAGCAATCTAGTATAAATCGAAATCAACTTGTGTCACCCATTTGACAGTAACCTTGACCTCAACGGCGAGCAGCGTAATTTACGTAACTCTAATGAAAAATCATACCACTTCAAAGAATTTGTTGAAAAGGCATGCATTTATTTGATCAACTCAGGCCTACTTAATAGCCGAGAGAAATAAGTTTTTTTGCTCAAGAGATCACCGGTGTTTATTGTCTTCTGCTGCAGGTACCACCAACAGCCAATCAAAGGTCAGAAATCAACAGCCAATCAAAATCGAGATTAGTCTTACTGCAAACAGCTGTTGGTGCTGAACCTGTCCTTATTTTGACACGCTCTGGAAAATTTGTAAAAATAATATTCTTCACTGGAGTTTTTGCAAAACGTCTGAGGGTTTCACAAATAAAAATATTTTAGCTTTCTGTTCAACCATATAAGTTTTGTTGATACAGTTCTAAAATAGGTTATTTAGAGCTTCAAAAAGTGAAATTTCTCCAATGCCCTGCATAGTAACTGTTGTGCCTCTCCAGCCATGATGACGTAATGCTGCCAAACAACTTGAACGGGGTCTGGCTCTTACCGTCAACAGATGTGATATTAGGCACTTCGCGATTCCGCTGAATCTGCCTAACACCGTGGCAAACCTAACGTGTGCTTTTTGATTGACATCTCTAATACCTCATTCATTCGGACGCGAGTACTGGCTCGTAAAATCAGCAACCTAGGCTTGCCTTCAATGGTAGCACGTGCGATGCCACGTCTTAGAACCTTGATTACAGCCGATTCGTTTATTGACATTATTGTATTCATGGATGTCTGGCCTTTTCTAGTGCGGGACAGTTGTTTGGAAATTATTAGCAATATATTCAATTTGTGAAACCCTTATGAAGAACGTGAGTCATGGCACAAAATCTGGCGGATGAAATGTAAAAAATATGTTCACAAATCGACCGTACAGCGAGAAATTGGACGTCATAAACAATGAAGTGCCGAAGCTATCCTTGAAATGGGAAGCTCTCCTGAGTACCTTGTCCTTCCCGGCTTATTTACCTACCTATCCTTCTTAAATTTTGCCTTGTACCTTCATATACTGCCACATAACCGTTTCCACAATCCACCGAAATATTTGTTTCATATTTTTTCTTCAATTCTTATTATATTTAAACATTTACACACAGATATCATTTTTGCTCATCGACTTGAGCTTGCCCCTTCTCCAGCCGGCCTGCTGGAATCGCCCCTGTCTAATATCAGGTAAAAAGGCTGGGTGACGTCCTTACCTCTCAGCCCCGTCCTAACTGGACGGTCGCCGACGGTCGGCGACCGTCGGCGTCAGTTGCAGAGTGGTAATTCTGGAATTTTGGCCGGCAGAGGAAATGTTCAGCTTTGGTAGCAATCTGGTAGCTCAAGTTGCGACGAACTGTTGTTTACCAACAGTCAAAGCCTTAGTTGGCATCAAGAACTATTAAAAGAACGATTTAGGAGAAAAAGGTAATCATGTCTTGTTTCCATAGATTTTTCTGCATGAATTCCAATTTGAATTATTATTCTAAAACATGTATTACATTTAATGACTAAAAACAACAGCAAATAACACGGATAT
Organism: Lepas anatifera; assembly: GCA_034440635.1. NCBI lineage: Eukaryota > Metazoa > Arthropoda > Thecostraca > Lepadidae > Lepas > Lepas anatifera. Next base: position 1,063,837 of record JAOTON010000333.1, read on the forward strand.
CGGCTTCTGACGCAGAACGTCGGCGTCAAAAGTTGGACATTGTTCAACTTTTGCTGCACGCGTTGCAAGAAGGACGCGTTGCGTCTGGGTTAGAACACGGGGTAAGCCTATCGTGCCTAGGCTGTCATAATGTTCAAGCGCCGCCACTGACATTTTCTTGAAATTCTAGCAACCGCATGCTGAGACGGATTTCATAAAGAAGTTACAACTTACATTTTACAGCGAACAGTCCGCTGACGAACTTACATTTTACAGTTCAAGTCAATTTCAGAAATGTAATTTTATAGTCTAGGCGCAAAACCATAGAGATCAACTATTACTACTAGAGAGGAACTGCCGATCAAAATCCCTATACCTGGTTGAAGAAAATTGAAGCTGAAATCTGGCTTTTATTAAGTAAAAATATCATCTTCAGGCGGTCGTGCACTTGACATACGTCATTCCCAGCGGAAAAGTTCATCAAATTTTCGGTAGAAGGCTTGAAAATACCACACTTAATTCACAAATTATTCCGATATATTGTTTCCTTTTTACTTTTTCCTTTAAAAAATACCTATTACATTTACGCGGCCATGATCACTATCGCACCTGCCCCGTCAGACGCATGTTAACACTTCGTCGTCCTTCATCGTCTCCATCATATTTTTGTGGGACGAATATTTCTTAGACCATTTTTGAAAATTTTGGCACGGTTGGAAAAAAACCGTTTTTTTGTAAAAAGTCCGCGGGTCTGGGTTTATTTGCGTTTTTCTGTGGGTTTTTCCGGGTTTTTCATTTCTGTTTTGTAGCATTCTCGTCACACCGTTTCTAGATTAATCCCATTGTTTGAGCACGCATTAAGACTGTGATGCTTTCAATATCATCGTTGCCTATCAGTCTTAGCCTCAGGAGGCGGAGGGGAGAAGAAGCTCCTATTCCCAAGCTGTTCTGAAGTACCCGATTGATGACAGCGTGCAGAACCCTTCATAGTTTTACGGGCATTCATGAATAAGAAAATGAACCGAATTTTGACCAGAATAACCATTTTTGGGGCTTATCAACTCACCCATTGCTATGATTATACGGCGTCGTCGACTCTTGTTACTGTTTTCTCTTAGGAGCCGAATTCTCCCTACTCAAGAAATTCACCGGACGTAAACCCGGGCGACCCCGTGGAAAGCAAGTGCGACAAGCACCACACCACCGCACCCCACAGGAATTTGCTTTCACTTTTTTCTAAATCAGGAGCTCATATTCCTCACGGACAAATGCTAGCGCTAAAAATCTTAATCTGGCACATCAATAAAGACTAGATCACAATTCTCAGAGCATAGCAGGGGAGTATCTATTATTTGCTCAGGGGGAAGGGGGCGTGGATATGGGCTCGGGGGCACTGCACGGGGCCCCAAGTGCAACGATCACTAATGAAAATAAAAAAACGTCAGCGGTGGCTGATGGGATTGTGGAGTGAATCGGTGTGGTTCACGTGACTTTTATTGGCTGTTTTTTACCTACCCTGGTTGTTTCCTTGCCTATCTAGCTAACTAAAGCGTGGTATCCTTTTTACTATTTTGTGACCTGGGGACCATCTCTAAGGTGTCCCCAACACGAATTCTTTGGGCAGTCTGAGAAAAGCCATCTAAAAGAAAGAACCCTGAGCAGGCACAACACTGGCGAGCCGACCAAAAGTGAAACAGAGCTGCTGATGTAAACTGGGGGAGCAATCATTACAATGTATTTCTTACAATATGAACAAGCGGCGCAAAAATCACAGACGTAACTTCAAAATTTTTCAGCATTAATACGTAGTTCACAGAAATTATTAATCAATTAAATTCAATTAAGTCAATTTATAATTATTGAATCAATTTTTTGGTCTCGGAGATTCTCAATTCGTTCTTTGCACCGAATTGTTACGCCAATCTTTGGGTTGCGACTGTCGACAACACTTGGTTTATTTTGCACGCGTGCTGAAGGTATTCTGCCAGTTGAGTTTCCATCCAGGGGCGCATCCAGGGGGGGCACTTAGCGATAAAACTGTTGTTTGACAGTTTGATGCTTTTTTGGTCAGCTAGGGCATTCTGTCGCCTTTCCAAGCACCCGGGCAGAGTATGGGCACGTAATCTTTTTCCAGCTATTGCCTCATCGTCGCTCATAATCGTACGGGCGAAGCTAATCCGGTGCCCTTGAGCTGATTATGTGCCCTCTAAGCTAATCTGGTGCCCCTTGAGTCAATCTGGTGCCCCCTGAGCGAATTGTGCCTCTTGAATCTATATTATGCTTTGTGAGCCAGTCTGATGCCTCCGAGCTTGCCTGGTGCCCTATTAACTGTTTTAGTGCCTTTTGAGCTAATCTTGGCCCACTGAACTGATATCATGCCCCCGGAGTTGATATACTGTCACCTAAGCCAATATGGTGCCTCTTGAGCCGATCAGGTGTCTCCTGAGCTGATTATGGATGTCTCCTTAGATGATCTGGTGCACCCTGAGCTGATCTAGACCCCCGCTCTGGTCTTTGATTGATCCGGTGCCCCCTAAGCAGATATATTCCTCCCTGAACTGAAATAATGCCCCCATCATTTTGCCTCCTCAACCCCTCAAATGCCCTCTGAGCTAGTTTGGTGGCCCCTGAGCCACTGTGGTGCTATTTAAGCTGACCTGGGCCGCCTGGGTTGATTACGTGATTTCCTGAGCCGCTCTAAAGCCCTGAACTGAGCTGGGCCCACAAAGGCTGATAAGGGCCCCCGAGCTGATCTGGGTCCCGAGCTGGTTTGAAACCACTGATCTGATTCCTTGTCCCCGAAGCTGACCTGGTGCCCTGCGGGCCGATCTGGTGTCCTATTGGTCGACCTGGTGTCCCCTGGGCAGCTCTGGGGCTCCTAGATTGAATGGGCCCCGGCCTGGTTAGGGATCCCTGAGCTGATTTAGTGCCCCTGACTTGATCTTGCCCCTTGGCCTGACTTGAGGCCCCTGAACTGATCTGGGGTCCAAGAGCGGATCTGGGTTCTGAGGGTGCCCTGAGCTGGTATGGGTGCTAGGGGTATCCTGAGCTGGTCTGAGCGCTGAACTTGTGAGAGCCCTTTAACCCTCGCCCCGTGGGGGTGTTGGAACACCTCCTCGGGTTTTTCTGGCGGTACGAATTTGAGAGAATTTAGAATTTGGAGGTGAGGGTGAGTAAGTGAGTAACGTCAATCTCTCGAAGCAATGGGGAGGCTATTTCAAGTAATGGGTCGCAATATGTTTTTGAACATGCGAGTAAATGTTTTTAGCAACGACAGAGGTCGAGCCAAAGGTGTTAATTTAGAATATTGAACTCATGGAGTGCGTGAAGAAGACTGCCTGCCACCGCCATAGCTGGGGACTAGGGTGCATCAAACGCCCCATGATTTTCATTTTTGGATAAATTAGCTTAGCGGCCCGTCACATTTGTTGTTTCAGACATGAAAACCTCAAATCCCAATTTTTGGGAAAATCTATATTGGGCTAGGGTGCCACCTAGCGGTAAGTTTCAATTTTTGCAAATTTTAATATTCATTGGGTCTCCGTGGAAATTTTATTATCATAAAATAGGACCCAGCAGTGGTCAATACTGTTTTCAAGCTCCAATTACCTGTGCAGTCACTTTGGCATTTTGGACGCCAGCTAGGGGTGCCACCTGACGGTAGAAAATTGCAACGTTTTGCGTTTTGGTGGTTTTTATCGAAAATAATTGTTGAACCATCCTGGATTAGAACTTTGTTGTAATTATGAACTACTCCTGTAGGTAAAGTATCTGGTAAAGGCATTTACAACTTTTGGCAATGAGTGACATTTGGTGGCCGAAATTAATTTCTAAGTTTTAAGAAATTAATGACTAAGAAAAAATGAGTAAGAAGTTTTGGTTGAGTTCCAACGATAATTTGTGTTGAAATTCCTCTAGTTTCAGATATCACCTTCAAATTTCGACAATATTTAATCTTCCTTTCCTTTTTTCATCAAATCATCATTTTCTTCCATACCGTTTATGGTTTTTGGTAGTTCTCACGACCTCCTCTTATTTTAGAAATTCACCGGAGCACGGTGGGCGGCTAGTTGGGATATTTCGGGAAAGAACCAATCGTTCATCGATTTGAGGTATTATTCCTATTACAATACAAGGCCAGTTATACAATGCTGAGACCAAAACATCTTGATTCATCAATATATGAAATGCTTGAAGGTTCCAGCGTAAGTACCTTGCATGAAAAGCACCGTTGTGGGCGCTAAGCTCATGTACGATGATTAACGCCAAGAGCCGATGTTTCCAAATTAACGCGAAATGTCTTAGATTATTGTAATCATGCTACTTTAGGTTATTGCTTATGTTATTATTGTAATTAACTTACACCGATCTTTCGATTACAAATACGGATTTGTAGGACATTCATAGACAGCTCACGGCCTGTTTGATTGATTTTTGGGGCTTATCGATGACCAACTGCAGGGTATACGGCGTCGCCTGCTCTTACCCTTTGGAGGGGTTTCTGGGGAGCCAGCTTGCTCCTCGTTCAAGTAAGTCACCGGGCCTTGAACCCGGGTCGGCTGCGTGGAAGCCAACTGCGCTAACCACTCCACTGCCGCGCTCACAACTCATGGCCTCGACAAGACGTCATGTTCAGTTGCGCTAGTTTTCACCACTGATAGTCACACTTGACTGTTTTATTTTACTATTCACAACCCACTTTCTTGAGCACACAGATTACTCGTGTTTCGGTTTTTGAGCGTAGATCAGGTTGCCTTTTTTTCCAACCGCTTGCAGAATGTTCTGAGTGTCGTTAGACTACGCTGTCGTTTGAAGTCCGAGGCCATCTTTCCTCCCTTTACGGCGGTATCATTGGGAACATGTATGGCCTGGGCTTTACCCTTGCTGCCTGGTAGGTAGATGAGTCAGGCCCGTACTGACATCCAGCTCTAGGAACCCGGTGTCTGTTAGGAGTCTGAATTTAGACCACGATTCAGGTTCAGCCAGGTCTAACAACTTATTCTCTGCTCACTCTCTGCGAACTCTGGGGCCGGGGTGGCCTGGTGGCTTTGTTGCCAGTTTCGGATCGGATAGCATGGATTAACGTGGGTTCATCACGGCGGGAAACCGCCTTCCGTGTCCGATTTGACCCGGTGGAGGGGATCCTTGAACACCCACGCCAATTCTCCCTGTAATTGGGCAAGTGTGCATGTTGGAGTGGCCCTAATAAAAATAAATAAATAAAATAAAAACACGGTTTCCCGGACCCACTTTTTCACAACTGAGAGGTGCCTCGGGTATGATCTTGGCTTCACCACCAGAAAACGTTTTGCAGCTGACTTGCACAGACTGAGATGTCAAGTTGCTGAAAAGAGCAAGGGAACCATCCTAAGGTGAAGTACCGCTGATGGCTGAAAGCCAGCAGTGCACCGGTGCAACAACTCGTTCACCCAGTCCCCATAACAGGATAAGTGGTGATTAAGATCCGATCATGCCATGGGGAACCCACTGCGTCCTGGCATATCTGAATTACAGCCATAGACGGAGGTATGAAGGTCCCGAACCGCCAAGCTTTGAATTAGTTCCTGCGTTGGGTTTTTCGCCTGACGTTGGGAATGTGGTGCTCGGACGTGCATATCTTCATCGCATAAGGCAGTTTGCTCATCCATCTAGCTCTACGCATTGTCGAAATATACATCTGGATTTTTGAGCCAGGAAGTAATTCTATTTCTGAACTCCTCGTGGTCATCTGTTTGATTCGGACAGACAGTTGGAAGGAGGTTTTTGAGTTCATCAGGAACGGGCGACTTTCTGGTGAAGTTGAGTTTATTTGAAAGATAAACTCAACCGTCTTTCTATTTCGTTATCTTGATAAATAATCAATTTAGAAATATTGTTCTTTTTGGCCGTTTTTTTCGTGTTTAATGAACGTAAGTAGGTTTTTGTTAGAATCATTGGTTAGGCAAGCAGAATTTTCAATATCGAGTCTGTTGAAAGCACTGACGTGGACTTTTTCCCGACTTAGTGCCTGTCGCAGACCAGAGCAAGCCTTGTTCAGCCGGTTTTGGATTTGGATGCAGGCGGCTGATCGATGACCTGTGTTCGCTCTGTTGTGGCAAACACCATGTTCACCACTGCGTCGAACACTCCTGCCGTTCAAGCTCAACCGTCGATTTGTATGGGGAGCCGTATTTTCCATTCGTTGTCTTACTTACCACGGTGTAGCGTAATTAGTTTCATGTCCGCTCCACTTGTTTCTGTCAATCTGTTCTTAGCCTTGTGTGTACGAGAAGGCATCAAATTACAGTAAACGGTAGTTTATCACCCAAAATTGGCTGCAAGCAGGACCAGCGTCCTCAAAAATAAAAATGGATGAACAGAAGCCAATGTAAATTTTTAACTTCGGCCGCCAGGTAGTGCCGTATAAAGAAATCCAAATGCATGAAATCCGTCTCGAGTACCTTGAGGTCGATTCCGCAAAATCTCGTTTCAGCTGGACCAAAATACACAATGATTCTGTCCCACATTTAATGAAACAAATTGAAAAACTGTCAAAATTGTTTTTACTGGGCACCCCTAAAAGATGTCTAAATCCATGAAATTGGGCTGCTGTTTTGGCCGGCGTGTTTGGTCAACAGTCCACTATGATGGACGACTTCTGGCCAATAAGTATTCTAAAATGGTCAAATTGAAACTTTGCGGGTGCCCCCGCCCCTTTCATTTCAATTTACTTTTGGCCCTGGTGGTGTATTTCAAGTCTACTGGGGACCTTGAAATTTAATATTTAGAATTTATAATTTTGTTGCAAGTTAACCGAGTGTCAGCCTTGCTTACATTACTTGAGTTCCTCCATTTAAGCAAGAACGTTCGGTCATCTAGAAACTGCCGCTGAGCACCTGGCCAGGGTGACGCGGGCTCTTTACCCTGCAACCAGGAGGTGAGGTTACAGCGCCCCTCTCCGGCTGGGCAGCCGCCGCAAAGAGGAAAAGATAAGTATAAGAAAACAGATGGTTTGTTAGTGAGAGTGACCCTCGCTCCGGTGGGGGTTTGAACACCCCCTCGGGTTTTTCCGGCGTCACGAAACAACGGCGGCGCGAAGCGCCGCTGTACTTGGTCCACCTTATCTTTGATCAATTTCGAAACTTTCTTCAAAATTTTATTGTTGGGTCATCTCAGGTCAGGTCACCAGTGCAGGTCAAGTGACCTTACTTTCAAAAATGTTTAAGGTGGCATAAGTAATTCAAACTTATACCACATAATGCACCCACTGAGTGCTACAACATAAATTGCGGAATTTTAATATCGATGACCTAAGGTCAGGTACGAATCATGACCTCCCAATTGGAAATGCATGGGGAAAACAGGAATGGGGCAATGACACTTCTAAGCCTATCCACTTCTAAGCCAGAACAGGCCAGTGTCTGTGGCACTTCTAAGCCTATCATGTTCTAAGTCTAACCTATCATAGCCTATTTTCACCAAGTTTTAAGCACCAATTATTAAAATTTTGCAGGGGGGATGTCTATGGCATAAATGCTTGTTATAAGGGGCGGGGCTGCTATCAGTTTTGAGTTATAGTGTATGCCTGTCATCATTGATGTTTTTAAGATAAGCTGCTCTAGCCTAACATCCTTCAAAAGGTGAAGAGCTTGTCAAGCAGCTCGAGATGATCATTGCCGAGTAGGGTTTTGGAACATTTCATCAGTACGTGATAGGGGTTTTCCATCGGGCGTCACAGGTGCCACAGGTACCCGCACGCTCATAGGATTTCATTTGGAGTGTCCATTCCTAAGTCTGGTGAGGATGACCTCGCCCCGACGACTGTGTTGATTTGAACTGGGCCAGTAGTCGATGTTAGGCTTATGTATAACAAATGGTCGCTGTGGTTGGTTATCCGATTATTTTGGATTTGCTTCAGGATGTGGTTCTGGTGGAGAGCCTTGCTATCACCTCTAGGCCGCTTGAGAGGTGCTATCTCTGAGTTCTAGGGACTTTTGTATCCTGTTTTTCAGGATTATGTGGCTTTATTAAGTCACCACTCGTTCTCCGAACATGGAGCAAGCTGGCTCCCGAGAAACACTTCCAACAGGGAAAGAGTTGGCGACGCCATATGACCCTAGCAGTTGGTACGGCGATAAGCCCCAAAAATTATTATTATTATTAAGTCACCACTCGTTCTACAATACAAACAAACCAGTGTGCGATGGTCGTACAAACTAGTGTGCGGCGATTGTGACGGTCGGAAAAATCCGGTGTGATAAATGTAATTCATCAAGCTAATCAATTAGATATATATTTCTATAACATTAAATAAGCTAATTGATTTGTCATAGAAAACAATAATTATACGGCTATAAACTTTTTCCAGAAATTTAATGTACGAGTTATTTGAATGTAAGCTTTTACACCGATAAAAATGAATCAAACTGTCATTTTCATTCAAGAATTATCCAAAAGATTAAGTTCACGAGCGATCACGGCTCATTTTTCTGACTCGAAAAAAGCCAGGTTTCAGCTTCAAGTGGTCACAACATTTGAATAGGCTGTTCCTATCTTATGGGGACCTGTGGACGAATTGACGTTTGTTGTACAATCTACCCGTCGTCTTCAACCTTGTTGGTTTTTATACCGGTGACGATATGTCACTGATATGTGAAGATTTGTGCCAACGCTCATTGGCTGGCATTCTGTTGAGTTGTTGTTAGCTGTTCCTCTCTAGTAGGATCTCGTTCGGACTTCCTCCACAAGAAGACATTGGGGGTCGGAGCTTTCGTACCGTATTACAGTGCTTCGTCAGCGATGATAGTTCGGAATATAAGGGGGATAAAAAGACACAAGAGAACACACAGTACAAAAGTTGAGTTCAGAAAAACATGCGACATCAATAATCTACACGTGACAGCAATAAATCATTGACTTCCTAGAGCGACCTAAGAAATTATCAATACATTAAAAGGTAAAGTTTTAAAAAACGCATCTTTAACATGGAAACGCTAGAGTACTAGGTTTAGCAAGAGAGGGAGGGGGTTTAAGACAGCTACAATAAAACACGCAATACTCGCAATACTCACTTATTAATTATATAAAAGAGGGCGAAGCTATAAAAAGGGGATATAAAACAGGAGTAGAGAGAAGGTGGGGGAGGTAAAATGTTACAATAAAAACACACAATATTTACTTTTTATGGTAAGACAATTCAAAAGCTATAAAATACCTATTATCGATTCCATATAATGCAAACTTTCGCTTATTTATGATACAAAAAAGGAAATACTATAAAATACATATTATCTAATCAAATATAAAAGACAGTATTATGCAAACATTGTCAAAATATAAATCAGTAAAGACTACGATACATGATGTAAAATGCAATGAAAACATTAAAAAAACACTATGATCGAACATTCACATTACACAAGATCAAGAGGAGCTTCCATCCTAGGAACAGGCCCGACGAATTATAGGAAGCCATCTATCGTTTAACACGCGCATTAACGGGGGTCTGAGCCACCTTCGCATTGACGGGGGCGGGTACCCGCCCCCCTAAGATCTCGAGAACCACGGTAGGTAGCGAAAAACGGTAAACGGCGTTGGGCTGCCCATCCACTTCTCCGTCGAAAACATTTGAACCATTTTTTTGTCAGGTCACATTTAAGGTCACGAGAGGTCAAAACATGCCCGTCATAGGGATAACATGTAAATTCAGTTTTCGGCTATTACATCTGAACAAGTAAAGATAGAGCAAAACGACTTGAACTGTATGAATCCTCTTAGCAAGCCGAATCGAATGCTATATAATTTGACCTTGCTAGGTCAAATCAAGGATTTGACCTCACCTGAGGTCAGGTCAGGGTCAAATTATATAAAATGCATATCATTAGAACCGCAAAGCCCAGGCAAGTCTAATGCAGCTAAAATAAATGCTCTATCACCATCCGTTACTGAGTTATTCCGTAAAAACCATTTTTCCCATGTATTTCCAATGGAGAGGTCATGCCTCGTACCTGACCTTAGGTCATCGATATCAAAAATACCGGAACACATTTTAGAGAACTCGGTGGGGCTATTATGTGATATAAGTTTCAATCGGATAAGTTCACCCTGCTCCGACTTATGCTATCTTAAACTTTTTTTGAGGTCGGGACACTTGACCTGTACTGGTGACCTGACCTGAGATGACCTAACCTTAAAATTTTCACAGAAGTTGTAAAAATGATGAAGGCAAAGGTATATCAAGTAACGGCGGCGCTACGCGCCGCGTTTTTCTACTGCCTCCGAAAAACCCGGGGGGGCGGGTACCGCCCTCCGTCAATGCTCGTGATAGAGAGAGCCTGAGTTCCTATTTACACTGGCATTAGGAGAGACGAGCAGAGTTTGTCGAAGTCCACTAGTTTGGATGTAGGCCGATTCCATAAGCAAACGCATCTGGTGGTGGGCTGCGTGGTTTAGTATCTTGACTTGCGAGAAGTGCACTGCCGGTGCTCACTGAAGGCTGACGCCTTCAGTTTGGAGGGCACTTGTCCTCTCGATCTGTTGCGGTGCTCTTGAATCCGTGACTGTCTTCTCGATCAGTTTCACCGATGTAAATGACGCTCCCTCCTACTTTGCACGAACACTCTATAAGGTATATACGTTGTTTTCTGTGATGTGAGCAGCTGGTGCTTAGCCTTGCTGCACACCAAGATCCTACGGTTCGCAGTGGTTTGGACACCAGTTCTATGCCGATCTTGTTGGTTTTTTGAGTTGGTGAAGTCGTGTCCTGCAAACGGCACAGAGAGGCGGGTGGAAGGCTTGCTGGTGTCGTCAGGGTTGAGAGGCGCGGAAGAGCACGAGCCTTGAGTATGATTTTTTCTTATTTTTATCACCGAGTCTATGAATTCCCGGGGATAGCCATGTTGGCAGAACTTCTTGCTTATAAATTCTAGTTCCTTGTTGACGCACTGTTCCTGGAGCAACATATTGGCTCGAATACAGTCTGATCTGATGGCGGATCTCTGGTATCGCTTTTACGTGTAAGATTGGAATGCGGGCACTTGGTTTGTGGACAAGCTTTGTGGTACACTGATGTTACGAATATCTTATCTGCTCGTTATTAGTATGTCCAAATACGGAAATGCGCGGTTTTCTTCAAATTTTTAAAGGCTCCAGCCTTCTCGCAAGTCAGATACTGAATACGCAGCCCACCACCAGATGCGTTTGCTTATGGAATCGGCCTACATCCAAACTCGTGGACGTAACAAACTCTGCTCGTCTCTCGTAATGATGCCAGTGTAAATAGGAAATCAGGATCTCTCTTAAACGATAGATGGCTTCCTATAATTCGTCGGGCCTGTTCATAGGATGGAAGCTCCTCTTGATCTTGTGTAATGTGAATGTTCGATCATAGTGTTTTTTAATGTTTTTTGATTTTTACGTCATGTATCGTAGTCTTTACTGATTTATATTTTGACAATGTTTGATAATACTGTCTTTTATATTTGATTAGATAATATGTATTTTATAGTGTTCTTTTTCGTATCATAAATAAGCGAGTTTGCATTATATGGAATCGATAATAGGTTTTTATGCTTTTGATTTTCTTACCACAATAAGTGTTTGTGTGTTTTTTTGTACATTCTCCCCCTCCCACTCCTCTCCTCTTTTTTATCTTTTATAGATTCCTCTTTTTACAATTATAGTGGTATTGCGACTTTGGTTTTTTTGTAGTGTCTTAACCCCTCCCTCTCTTGAAACCTAGTACTCTGTTTCCTGTTAAAGATGCGTTTTTTAAAACTTCACCTTTAATGTATTGATAATTTCTTAGGTCGTTCTGGGTCATGGTTTGTGCTGTCCGTGTGATTATTGTGTGCATGTTTTAAACTCACTTTTGTTCTGTGTTTTTGTGTCTTTTTCCCCTTTATTCCGAACGATCATCGCTGACGAAGCACTGTAATACAGTACGCTCCACCCTAATATCTTCTTGTGGAGGAGTCCGAACGAGATCCTACGAAATCGACTCCCGGTTGGATTTAACCTCGCCGCCGGGGGCCTCCCTAGGTTTTTCCGGGATAGCAGAAACAGGGCGCCACGCGTTGAGGGCTCTACCTCTCCGCTCATTTCCCCATCCGAATTTTTCCCCGGGTCCCCAGGTTAGTTGACCAGACGGGTCGTCTCACTCTGTAAGTGCTATATTGGTTTCTTGCTCTGTAGGTTATTTCAGTCGATCGGTTTGACTTCCTCTGTTGGCCCCTCGGGTTTAGGTGTTTCCGGTTTTCGTTTCTCCTGGGTCGGTCCGGTCCTCTCCTTTGAAAAGCATGGGAAACCTGTCTTGTCTAAGTCGAATGCGATTTAAAACGCTCGCTTGATGAAGCGTTCTTGGCCCTTGTTCGGGCCATTTTTCTTTGCCTCTGGTCTGGTCCGGGTAAAACGTATTTTGAATACTTTTGCCTAATTGCTGAAACCCTCGTGTTTTTGTCTGCTTTTTGTATCGCGGTCCTTCGCCTTGTACCTGGTTCTTGGTGGGTCCTCTGTAACCACTGGGGGGTCTTACGTTTTAAGGGTGATTCCGTTTTTTCCCTGTCTTGGGTTGCCGTTTGCCGTTTTGTAAATTTGACCTAATTTGACCTCTGAAGGTCAAACCATTGACGTGAGCACTAAAACCTGTGAAGTAATTTCTTACTGAATTCACGCGAGGTTTTTATTACACTTTGCAGATTTGCGCTAACGCCCATATTTTCGGAGTTAGAGGGGGCCCATCGATAGCCCCTCGGTGGGGCGAAGGTGGCGCTGGACCCCCGGTGGGGCGCGGGTTAAGAATCCTCTCTAGTAGTAATAGTTAATCTCTATGCGCACAACTGTTAGTTTGCAACTCAACTGTTAATTCGTTAAATTTACAGGTGGTCAGCGCGCGTGCTCTTTAAATTGACCTACCGCTGATGCAGAAGTGTCGGCTGGGTGGTCACTTATTAATTTGTCACCTTACTAATAATGGCCCCGTGGTCACTTATTAATTTCTTTTCGTTCAAATTAGAAACATTTTAATTAGAGTCGAGTTAGAAGCAGGGGTGAATACAGGAACTGCCCAAGGGGAAGGCAAACTCTGACAGGGGGCCCCGCTTCCTTGCAGAAGCCTGACCGTTCAATGTATATATTTTATTAAAATGTGTACATATATATCATCGAGCAAAAACCGTCAACCCCCATTTTCGGGGAAGACAATTTCAAGAACTCTAAGAGCCCAACAAGAACTAAGAGCCCACAGATCTATGAACTGGCCCTAAAATCGTAGATGTCGCCTTAACACAGAATCCAGGGATTGGCTAAATTTCGGCTAGGATCACTGATCGGGACCATTTCGGATCGCATACAATGTTCTGTGGCCTGTTTGAATGAATATATTAATATTGTAGTATGCTTGCTACTCCCAAGTAGGGAGGGATGTTGCAGTCACAGGAGGCCCAGTTGGAATGGCGGGGACCTACACTCCTTAGAATAAGGGCGGCTTGGACAGCAGTGGGCCCCCGGTCGATTGTTAGGGGCCCGGTCGTGAGGCTCGTGAGACCTCCGAGGCAGGGGCCCCAAGAACAACTCTGGGAGCCAATGGAGCTCAATTATTGCGGACTCAGAGAACAGCTCTTTGGAGGTCCCGAGGTCAACTCTGGGAGCCTCCGAATTCAATTTCAGGAGCCCTCAGATACAATATAAGGGGTCCCTAGACCTATATTCGGGTGGCATTTGGAAGGCAGCTTGCGGGATAGGCCTACAGCCGCAGCTGCCAGCACAGGGTACCCACAAATTCTAGTTTAGTCAGAAGGAGCTTGTCTTTATTCCGTCTAAATTGGTCTTGGGAGGCCCACAAGAGTTCATCTCAGGGGCCCAAAATTGTAGTCTCAGACCTCAAGAAGTTCGTCTCAAAAAAGCCCCCAGAGTCGGTGTCAGTTCCCCTGAAGCTGTTTTCGAGGGTTCCAAGAGTTGAGCCCATGGGGTCCCAAGAGTTGGTCTTGGGGTTCGCTCAAGATTTGGTCTCAGGCCCCCAGAACCTGGTCTCGGAGGCCCCTCAAGAGTCCGTTTCGGGGTGCCCTGAAGCTGGTTTCGGGTCCTCAAGAGTTGGTCTCGATGGCACACCCAAAATAAGTGCATGGCTTTCGCAGACTTCAAGAATATGGGGGGCACACTCTCGAAACCTGGCCCCTCCAGAAATAAAATCCTGAATGGGCTACTGTCATTGTTCCTCAGTGTTTTTTGCTCCTCGTTAGGTACCTATAGGTAGGTAGGTAGGTCTTAGCTTTTATGTATACATAAAAGTGTTGAGAATTCTGTTTTGTTTTGATTCAGGGACGTTTGGGCTTACATTAGTTTTGAATATCGCTTTAATTCATACCTTGCACATCGCTCTTATTCTGAAATATTCAGTTCCAAACTTTCCGCAAACGTGTATACTACACCGAAGCTTTCGATTCACGGTAAAAAAAAACAGAATAAATATCAATTCTCTATTAACACGACAGGTGAAGCAATCGAAGTCGTAGCTTGTTGGTGGTGAAGATATGGTAATGATTATAACAGTAGGAACAAAAATAATAACATTAGATAAAACCAACAACTGTAGAAACCATAACAGATTGACGTTCGCTAGATTTACATCCGGATCCTAGCGCCGGGCGACCTCCGCACATCAGCGCTCTGCGCCACGTCTCAGCACCACGTCTTTGTGTGCTGCCTCATCAGTGCAGGCGTCTCCGATGAGCTCTCGAGGAGGCACTGGCCACTGTTGAATCGCCGCCTCCTCCAACAGCCCCTGCCATTGTCTCCTCCAGAACTGCAGATATGTATGGTGACGCGAGGCCTGGAAGAAATTCCGTAGCTTAAAAATGAATAGCGAAACGATCCTCTGGCGATGAAAGGATTCCGGAGGTGTTGGGATGCACCTGGGTTGTCAGTTGGAGATTGCCTGGGTTGGGCTGGGCTCTGAATGCCAGGGCCGGATTCAGATTTCCTTAAGAGGGGAGGCGCGCGATGTTAGCCTCGGTGAACTCTCATCGGGGTCCCCTGTTCAGGGGCGTAGGAACTACGTTGAAGTTGGGGGGGGGGCACGAGTTGCAATGTTGGTTTTTTTCATTCGTGGAAAACTGGAGGGTGGGAAAGGCAGTGTTAGGAATTTAACATCTTCACTTATTGGTGGTACTTACCCTTTCCCGTACGCGTCCAGTGCATGTTTTTTACTACATTGACGTGTTTTAGACCAGGGTTCCCTTAACCCTCGTCCCGGAGGGTGTGTTCGAACACCTCCCTCGGGTTTTTCCGACGGCACGAAAAAACGGCGGTGCGAAGCACCATCGTACTTGGCACACCTTACCCTTGATTAGTTCCGCAACTTTACTCAAAATTTTAAGGTTGGCCATATCATCAGGCCACCAGTGCAGGTCAAGTGACCTCACCTCCAAAAATGTTTAAGGTAGCATAAATAAGAAATGGGCGAATCCATCGGATTGAAACTTAGAGCCCATGGTTATATACTGAATTATATAACAAATATTCCGGGATTTGTCATATCGATGACCTAAGGTTAATTACGGACCATGACCTCTCCATTGGAAATATGTGGAAAAACAGAAATTGGGCTGAATTCGTGTAGGTACAGCCGAGAATGCCTTCATACTCTCCAAATCGTAATATGCTAGGTTCCATTCCAGGCTTATGTAGCAGTTTTTGACCTGTGACTTCTGAGAGGTCATCTAAGGCTACTAAAGCAGTTTTCAGACTTAGATCAATAACTTTGCATGAAATGATGATGCAGTTTTTATTTTTATATCATTGCGTTTGGATTGCTATTGCGAGTCGATTGATATGCATATCGACTATGCTAGGTTAAAAAGTGACCTTGATCTGACCTGAGGTCAGGCCATTTTTGTGTTTAGACCTAGTAGATCATATTATACATCATTCCATTTGTCATGACGAGAGGAAGCAAATGGTGCCTAAATATGATTCTAACTCAACTCTGTCAGATGCTAGAGCCCAAAAACTTTACTCAAAATGCCACCTTCTTTAACCTGTCATGACCTCAATACTGAGCTGAGCCAAAAAGTGACCGAAGAAGTTTATTCATGAATTTGTATGAGCTATGCACCAGTGCTCGCGTTTTTCCGTTATTCTGCATAGGGGCCGAGTTCGATGGGGGTGTTCAAAGAGCCCCCCAGGGCGAAGGTGGCTCGGAGGTCCACCGGGGCGCGGGCAGTGGCGGATCTAACCGGTTGGTTTGGGAGGGCAAACCAAAGTCGAAAAGCAGAAAAAACGTCGCGCAGTGAAAAATTGCGTTACAATATGCCTTTTCGGTAGGATTTTGGGAACTGGAGACGAAGAGCAAAAAAACGCCACGGGGTGAACAATATGGACTCAAGATACTTTTTTTCCTATCCAAGCCCCAATATTTACACTGAACTCCACTAATTTTGTTTGAAGTTGAGAGTTGAAGCACCAAAATCTTGCTTACAAGCTAAAAAGGAGTCGGGGAAAAGGAGCTCGTTCGCTTTGGGGGGCAAAGACATAGTTTTGCCCCGAGATTTTCCGTTTGGGGGGCAATTGCCTTTTTGCCCCCCTGGATCCGCCACTGGGCGCGGGTTAAGTTAGCATTACCTGCAAACAATATTCATAGTGGCATAGAAAGACTGTGAATGACACTAATTCGAGATTGGTGTCTTACTTTGTTAAAACATTTCTATGTAACAGGATTTTGGACACCGCTGACGCACAGGTAGTCATTCCCCATGATTTCTTCACAATTTAAGATGGAATTTCAAGTTTGCATATTTGATGGCAAGTACGGATGCAGTCAGACCCGTTTTTTCGTGCCACCGGAAAACCCCGAGTGGTGTTCAAATACCCCCGCGGGTCGAGGCTTAAATGAGAAGTTTTCACATTAACTCTAAGGGGTTGACTGGCAAGAAATGCGTTGAAAAGCCCATGGTGCCCCTCTCCCTAAAGGGAATTCGGCACATTGGTCGAATCCTGGAATTTAGGGAAATTAGGCGTACTTTTAGCCAAAAGTTATGAAACCACTCATGATTTCTCTGAAACATGTTCAATAAGCTCATTATTTTGTTTTTAAAAATACTCCTCTAGGAAAATAAATAAATATCTGCCTGTGGATGATGTCATGATCTGGCAACCACTACCATACTCAAAATGCTTCAAGGGCTTCGATTGGCTGATGCTCATCGTGACGTCAGCATATGTCGTCGCACCAGCAGCTCACAACAATGGCCGCTCGGCGAGGGGTAGATGAGGGGTAGGTGTCAGGTAGGTTTTAGCTTTTTTCTACGGAAATATCGAGTTCCGAGACAAATGATATGTGGAGTACCTGGTTTTCCGACTTGCTTTACAACTCGGCTATCTCAGTTCAAATCACGTTATGAAGGTGCCACATTCCCTTTAAGTTCGAACTTTCCGCCGTCACTGCCAATTAGTGTTACCTCCGTATCAAAGTGCTGCTCTCCTGGCTGGGATGGCCCCTCCCATAAAGATATCCTGGAACCGCCTATGCATATACATGCATCCGTCTCTGCCACCCTTCGCTCTCCATGCATCTATCATTGCTCTAGCCAAACAAAATATTCACAGAACATACCAGCATCGGATACCCGCAAAAACCTGTAACATCCTCCATGCATAGGCATTGGCGGACGCAGGGGGGGCATTCCGTCCATGCCCCCCTCAAAGCGCTGGAGGGGAGCCAAACTATCTTTTGGCCCCCAAACGCCGGATAAATTTTTGAGAAAGGTGTTTACATTAGGTCGGTAGTGCAAAAAATCTTCGCTCCCACCACGCCCCCCCCATCCTGGAGAGCGATCGTGCACTTGGAGAGGTAGCTTATACTAGGTCTGTCGCGCACTGAAAAAAGGTGTTTACACTAGGTCTGTAGAGCAAAACAATTTTCGCTCCCACTCCCCCTCTCCCAGGAAGAGGGGTAGGCATGGGTTTGGCCCCCCTCCAAAACTCGGGTCTGCGTCCGCCCCTGTGCATAGGTACGCTTCTACGAGGAAACTGACGGCAGAAAAACAAACATAAACAACATAAGACGCAAGATGACCAGATATCGGTAAATCACACGTTTCTTTTCATTGTCGAAATTGCAGCAGGATTATATTTAATCCACGACACAGAGAACGAATGAACGACTCATTTGATATGAAAGATAAGTAAAACAGCCGAGATACCACCAACCCGCTTACCCCTTCCTTTCCCACCCTCTCTCCACACCAGCGACAGCAATGTACACACAGGGGCGGACCACAGACGACCCGAGTTTTGTGGGGGGGGCCAAACCCATGTCTGTCTCTCCTCCTGGGGGAGGGGGGTTGGGACGTGCAATTTGGGTGTTCGACAGACCTAGTTTAAGCTACCTCTCCAAGTGCATGATCGCTCTCCTGGGGGGGGTGGGAGTAAATATTTTTGCTCTACAGACCTAGTGTAAATCCCTTTTTTCAAAAATTTCCCCGGTGTTTGGGGGCCAAAATATAGTTTGGCCCCCTCCAGCGCTTTTGGGGGGGGCATGGCCGGAATGCCCCCCTGCGTCCGCCAATGTGTACACACACGGTTAGTAGTAGACACTGTGCACTGGACCTTTTCCTATTCGTACACCTTAGTCCACTGAGTGTTGGTTGCTGTCCCTGGCCGGAGCTAAATTGACTCTGAAAGCGCCAAAGTATTTTTTAATCCTCAGGTCTTCCTTGGCTTTTCAAGCCCATCTGGCTAATACTTGGTCCCTGTAGTAAAATAATACCTGGCATCCTTATCTTCATCGGTTTTCATAGAGGGCGCTGGATCAGCGCCAATACAAACAACGACTTTAGGCAGACTCGGGCAGTTTTAAATTTGTTTCATCGGGGCGGGAAGAAAACTAGCGAGTGAGCACTCAGCTGAAGGATATCGCGGACGCGCTGAACAATTGACAGTCAGCGAGGCGCCATGAGTTGAAAAGATGATGATTTGTTTGCTCGGAAGCACAACTAGGAGATGCAAATCCTTGAGGCACGGAGCCAGTGGCGAATGGATTTGTACAACGTTTTGTTGTGCACCAGTTTAGTTCACCCTCTGTAGATACAATACGTGGGGTCCCTTTCTGAAGTTGGGGGGCAATGCCCCACGTCTCAGAAGTTGGGGGAGGGCAGCTGCCCCCACTGCCCCCCCCGTTCCCACGTCCCTGCCCCTGTTAGAGAAGGTGGCCTGCCATTTCTTATTTAATCAGGGGCGGACACAGATCCGAGTGTGGGGGCGGGAAACCCACGACATGGGTTTGCCCCCCCGGAAAAGTGGCGCCTCCCGGGATGGTGCCCCCATTTATAATCCTGGAACTGTCCATGCTCTGGGAGCCCCTGAGACTACTACTTGGGACTCCCGGAACCAACTTCTTAAGACGCGCATTGACGGGGGTCTGAGCCACCTTCGCTTTGACAAGGGGGCGGGTACCCGCCCTTCTAAGATCTCGAGAACCACGAAAGGTAACGAAAAACGGTAAACGGCGTTGGGTAGCCCATCCACTTCTCCATCGAAAATATTTGAACCATTTTTTTGGTCAGGTCACATTTAAGGTCACGAAAGGTCAAAACATGCCGTAATAGGGATAGCATGTCAATTAACACGCGCATTGACGGGGGGCGGGTACCCCCTCGGGTTTTTCGGAGGGGAAAAAACGGCGGCGCGTAGTGCCACCGTACTTGGCATACCTTTTCCTCATCATTTTTACAACTTCTGTGAAAATTTTAAGGTTAGGTCATCTCAGGTCAGGTCACCAGTACAGGTCAAGTGACCTGACCTCAAAAAAGTTTACGATAGCATAAGTCGGAGCTAAGTGAACTTAGCCGATTGAAACTCATATCACATAATGGGCCCACCGAGTTCTCTAAAATATGTTCCGGTATTTTTTAGATTGTTGACCCAAGGTCAGGTACGAGGCATGACCTCTCCATTGGAAATACATGGGAAAAATTGTTTTTGCTGAATAACTCAATGACGAATAGTGATAGAGCGTTTATTTTAGCTTCATTAGACTCTCCTTGGCCTTGCAATTCTAATGATATGCATTTTATATAATTTGACCCTGGCCTGACCTCAGGTCAGGTCAAATCCTTGATTTGACCTAGCAAGGTCAAATTATATATTATTCGATTTGGCTTGCTGCGAGTATTCATATTGTTCAAAACGTTTTGCTCTATCTATACTTGTTCAAATGTAATGGTCGAAAAACTGAATTTATATGTTATCCCTATTACGGTATGTTTTGACCTCCAGTGACCTTAAATGTAACCTGACGAACAAATGGTGCCAATATTTTCGATGGAGAAGTGGATGGGCAACCCAACACCGTTTACTGTTTTTCGCTACCTACCGTGGTTCTCGAGATCTTAGGGGGGGGTGGGTACCCGCCCCCTCGTCAAAGCGAAGGTGGCTCAGACTCCCGTCAAAGCGCGTGTTAAGCTAAGAACGCTTGTCGCATGAGCTCATCTAGGCCAGCGACTGCATGCATGAACTATTATTTTGCCTTGCTAGAGGTGCTAAAATCGCTGCAAATATGGTATGTTCCATGGGGTGGCCATGTTGTCTCATGGGTGGGGCGAAATTGACTCTCGATTCTTTTTGAAGTCGTACATAAAAGCAATGGTGATCATTGCTCATGCCTGTCTGCTTTCATAACAGTAGCTGAACAGTTGCCGCCCCGGTAGCTCAGTTGGTAGAGCGTTGGCTCTGGCCCGCTGCTCAGAAGCATGCAGTGGCAGTGCATGTCCAGGCTTGGGATCGGTTCCCCGAGACGCTCCGGCGCTCAATAGTTTACCCGACGCACAGGTCGGCTGGCAACTGACTGGCGAGAGGGAGACCTGAGTGGGGCGGCCGTCCCTGTGATTTGTGGGACGTTAAACTTTGGCTTCTAAATCAACCCCTTATTGTGGGTCTTGCTCGTTCGGGTGGTGGGGTCGGGGTCTCCGTGACAAGTCCATCGTTGACTATAGTGAGGCTCCGACTCCAGCAGTCGAACTGAGAACAACTTGGACAAAATTTATAAAAAATAATTATTGAAGTGTTTTCATGGAAAAAATTAGAATGCAGAGAGTTTAAGGTATCCTTGAAACTTTTAACCGTCATCAGCGGGTGCGTGCTGAGCCACTCCCCCCTACTTACCGTACCCGTTACACTGTGTACAGTATATTGCGTACCGGAACAGCCGACACAATGTGGCTGAACCGGCACCCTCCATGGAAACTGGAGGTAATGATGCCAGACATAATTTGGCTAAAGAGAGCTGACGTAGCCCAATTGGCTAAACAAGCCAAGGAAGGTCAGCTAAGCCTGTGGAATAATAAAGTAATTTTGATTTTCAAAATTAATTACTTAGCTTCTTTTGGTCAAAAAGTCTGGCCACCTCACCTCAACTTTTTTCGTATAGAGCAATACAATAGCCCCATGCAGATGAAAAGTTCAAATGCGTACTATGCTAACATGATTCTAAAAGAGAACTCGCAGAGTAGGCATACGATGCGAATAGGCTTAACTCAGTTTCTACCCTGACTAACCCTATGAAGGGCGAGATCTTCCCCTTTCTCTGCTGCCATGTTTCTTTTGAGTTTCAACTTACGGCACACTATTTTCACACTATGTTATTTTCCAAGACATTCACTCGTTAAATATTCTACTCTGACCAAGAGGTCAGAAAGGGTATTCATTTACCCCAGTCGAGGGCAATTTGTGCTCAAAGATAAGTGAGTTTCCCCAGACGGGAAGGAAATGTGTACTCCCACAAGAGAGACATGGTCTCATGATTATCCCTAGCAGATGCGTAGCCAAGGGGGCGGCAGGGACAGCCGCCTCCCCCTGAGGGGCCCAAAGGGCCCCCTGATGACATGATTATGTAACAAGCAGGGCCATTTTTACCCATCAGGGCCCTTTTGGCGCTGTTGCAGGGGCCCTTTTAGGGGCGCCGCCCCCTCCCTGAGCGAAATACTGGCTACAACCCTGATCCCTAGCACACAGAACGAGGAGGTTAGTTACCAGATTGGGTTACGTTTCCATATGACAGCGATTACTTATACTTTAATGGGCGCCAGTGTCAGTTTTGAAAATATTTAATCTTTTAGTTCCCCAGATGTTCCCTACTAAGTTGGCACGATCGGGTTTTTTTAGCTCTGCAGTCTAAACGAAAATTTAGCAAAAATGCGACAACATACCCTTGTATTTGGGTACGTCAGTAGGGGAAGGAACTAGCGCCGAACAGTTTTGATGGTCAAAAATTGCCAGAAGAGTCGAAAGGAGCTTGTTCCATATGAAAAATATCACTCTGATATGGTCATGATGCGTCGTTAAAAGGTGTTATACGCATTTACCGCTGTTTTGATAATTTTCTTTTGCTTTTTAATGCTACAAATTTATTCCCTATAATTCTGATGCTGACCACTTCAGCACAAGAATTCGGACCATCAAGTAGTTTTGAATAGTTGCATATCATGCCCGATGGATTGCAAAGCTTCGGCGATACGGGATCGTACTATCTATCAGACAGACAGCACCCAATACTGGCTGCACCTTACAACGCAGCTAGGTCTCTAGAAGCAGTGTGCAGCAATGGTCACAAACCGGTTATGTTCTTGCCAGGGTTATTGGGTACAGCTGATGATCCTGTTGAAGAATGTGCCGCAGTTCCTGATTGTGCGCTGTGCAGGCGCCCTTAGCTATCGCCGCGGTGACGGGCAGTCGGACTGCAATGGCCGCATACAAATGGACAATTCAAGGACAAGATTCACTATCACCCATTCAAATCTGCTCAGACTGTGTAGGTGAGCCTGTCCATGGGTCGCTTTGTGTTTGGCTGAATTTTGTCCGAGGTTAACTGGGTCACGGGATACAGGCCACAGAAATTTCGAGTTCAGATATGGAGTTGCACACGCTGTATTTTATATCCAAGATGAATTGAATAAATTTCACAAATTTGTATATCATTAGAGCGCTCATGCATAGGACCGTTCAGGAAAGTATAATCGTTGACCTAAGGTGAAATTTTTTCCCCGATGACCTATTGCTTTCCCTTAAATTGATTGTTTTCAACAATTATATTTTCTTCCTTTTTTCGTGCAAAACCTTTAACCCGCGCTCTGCCGGCACCCCGGGAGTTACGCGCCCTGCCGGCATGGCTGAAAAAACTCCTCTGGTTTACTGATAGAGAGCTCGAATTGTAGGCGGTCGTATGTGCCTTACAGGGACTCAAAAGAAACCTCAATCATTTTTCACCTTGATCGTATATGTTTCACACATGAATTCCTATCAAATGTGCCTAAATTAGTCCTTTTAACCAAACCTTGCAGTATCATCCCGACCACAGCGGCCGCCACGCGCGGCGCGCTGCCGCTTCTCCCGTGTCCCTGGTACAGCCTCAGACAGGCGGTTACGGCACCTGGCGCCGGTGCCTGCCCGCTGAGTGTGGTGGCCGGGCCGACGGCAATGTGCATTCGCTGTGTGATGACGCCCCAACGGCGAAACAATTATATGGGACCATTTCAAGAGCGGAAAAGACACTTTTTGACGTTTGATATGCCATCTGCATAAACTACTAGTGACCTGTCGGATATATCCTAGCAAACAACTGTCGCAGTCCCCTCTATATTGTGCTTATACACATTGTGAACATATGGATTTTTGGGGAATTAATTTGACATAGTTAGATTTTTCGTGAATAGTCTTGTCTTGGATACTGTCGGAGAGATCGCACCTTGGTTCGCTAAACCTAGCCGTACTGACATGCGCTCTACCTGGCTGTAGATGAAAGAAAATGGCATCCATAGGAAAGGGATATTTTCGGGGAATTTGGACACGAGTTTTCACAGAGTGACGTGGTGTCAGAAATAGCTAAATAAAAGGAAATGTTACAATATCATCATCAGTGTAATAAATGAACAACCTACATAAGGAGCAGAGCAGTAGACAAGAAGGCCAAAGGCGCAGTTTCACGGATAATTGCTAAAAATATAAGACACTAACAAACACACACATATATGTTGAAGGTACTTGCTATACAAAGATTTGAAGAGGGAAAGCCGAAGACATTGTGTTCAACCTAGGTTTGTTTTTAGATATATAAAGAGACTCGAGAATTCTTAAATCTACACCTGTACCACACCTATCCAGAATTTTGAAATCATCAATGGTAACCGGGGTATCACATTGATGTGAATGTTCGCGAATCGCAGACGGATCTGGATTCGCCACCATTCGGTTAGTCCGGTCGGACATACCTAAGTGTTGTTTTATCCTGCAGTGTAATGAACGATGGGTGGAACCAACGTACGACGCACCACACGATGCGCAACAGAATTGATACACCACTGAGGATTGGCAACTCTTAGGTAACCTGTCCTTGAACCGGAAGATAGAACCCAAGGATGAGGTGTTCTGAAGGACGATCTTTGGATTGAGATAAGGGTAATATTTGGAAAGAAGGGACAATAACTCTTTCTTAAGTTTTAGAGACTGCTGACCAAAATACGGAATAACAAAATATTTCTCAAGTTTCTTAGCTGTACATGCCTTGGGAGATAAATCGTACTTCTTATTCAAAAATCCTTGACCGAACAATCAAAAGATGAATGGGGAAGCCATTGTTTTTAAAGAAGCGCTTTAAAAAGTCGAGTTCCCTGTGGAAAAGTTGGAATGATGAGCTGACACTAAATGCCCTATAGATAGCCGTTAAGGTGATGGCACGTTTTACAGCAAGGGGTATAAAGCTAAAAAGCTAGTTCCTAGGCCAGTGAATGTTGGCTTTCGATAGACTGATGTTTCAAGCTTAGAGCCGACCCTCCTAACGCATACGTCAAGGAATGGCAGTTTACCACTCTGTTCGACTTCTTTTGTAAACTTAATATTTGGATGTTGAGCATTAAGAAAACTAAGAAATTTATCAGAATGTGATCTATGACGAAATATTAAAAAAGTATCATCAATGAACCTCTTATACATTACTGGGCGGAAGTCGGCTGGACAGTTTTTTAACCATTTCCTCTCATGAAAACATAGAAAAATATTAGCAAAGGTGGGGCCTAAAGGAAGACCCATGCCTACCCCATCGACCTGCTTATAGAGAAGATTGTTAAAAATGAAGTAGGAGTTCAAAACGGCCACTTCAAGAAGTGAGCGAAAGTACTTCGCAGTAATCCCTGCTATTTCTACGCAATTATTTCTGAAAAGTTCGCTGATAGTTATTTCAATAGTTTCTTTCACCGGGATGTTAGTAAACAAATTTTGAACATCAAAGCTAGCCATAACCATTTCGGAAGTGAGTTGAAGCCCACTTAAACTATGACGAACTCGGAACTGTTTTTTATTGTATACTCATTTACGGTAAGTGTCGAAAGTAGGGGGACCAAAAATTTAGCAAGTTTGTACGTTGGAGTCCCACAGGCAGCAAAAATTGGGCGTAGAGGAACCAGCACCTTATGGACTTTTGGAAGTCCGTACAAAATACCAGGAGTGGAGCCAGACACATAAAGTTCTTTGTACACCGAGTCCGATATCATAGATAGTTTCTTGAGTTTTGAAATAATGCGGTTTACCTTATCCTCAACTTGTCGAATGGTTTTAAGCACAGGTTCATTAATAAGATGAAATTTCGTAGCATCAGACAATATTAACTTAACCTTATCAATGTATGATGTTTTGTCCAAAATCACAACACCTCTCCCTTTGTCTGGTTTAGTAACAACAATTGACTTATCGGCAGCAAAATCTTTCAGCAAGTTAACATCATGTCTAGTGAACACTGGTGAAAACACCCGAGAAGACTTAAAGCCATGAAAATATTTTAAGCTAATGAATCTCAACTTTTCTTTACATCACGAAGTTCAAAGCTTGAAGGTAGATGTAGATCTGATACAGTGTGAAGTAACTTCTCGAAGCATAGGAAATATCGGTAAAAGTTAAGCTTCCATACAGGTAGTTTAAAGTCAAGTCCAAATGCGAGTAAAGTTTTGATTCTTGCAGGCAGTGCCTTCGATGAAAAGTTAAAAATGACGCTGTCAGGGTCACAAGGTCGAATAGTGTTTTCAATCCCAATACGTTTGAGCTTCCTAGAGTGAGTTTCATTTTGCTTCTCTCTGAATGTTTTTAGAACTTCCTTTAGATGATTGTTAAGCCAGAAGAATTGGAAGAATGAAAAGGTTTGACGGAGACTTTGGCGTTCGTCTCTTACTTTTTGTTTAAGTTCTGCTAACCTATTCTTTTTGAAAAGTATCTCTTGATTGAGTAACTTACTTTGCCATGATTTGTAGAGTTTGCTGTCCCGAAGGTCCTTCTTGTATAGCTTGAATCTTAAGAACTTTGGGTATATGCTGTATGTTTTACATGTTTTTAGAAATTCAAGATCTAGTTCACATTTGGTTGTCTTCTTCTCATTCGATATGTATGCATGTATCTTCCGAACACTTTGGCGGCCATGGTTGCGTCCGATATGTTGGAATAAGGACTCTTTTTAAGTTGTAGTAGAAGTATAAACTTAACAATTAATAAAGCACACATGTCAACATCCAGACCGGTTTCGATATATTACAATATCATCATCAGTGTAATAAATGAACAACCTACATAAGGAGCAGAGCAGTAGACAAGAAGGCCAAAGGCGCAGTTTCACGGATAATTGCTAAAAATATAAGACACTAACAAACACACACATATATGTTGAAGGTACTTGCTATACAAAGATTTGAAGAGGGAAAGCCGAAGACATTGTGTTCAACCTAGGTTTGTTTTTAGATATATAAAGAGACTCGAGAATTCTTAAATCTACACCTGTACCACACCTATCCAGAATTTTGAAATCATCAATGGTAACCGGGGTATCACATTGATGTGAATGTTCGTGAATCCACAATGTCTTCGGCTTTCCCTCTTCAAATCTTTGTATAGCAGTACCTTCAACATATATGTGTTGTTTGTTAGTGTCTTATATTTTTAGCAATTATCCGTGAAACTGCGCCTTTGGCCTTCTTGTCTACTGCTCTGCTCCTTATGTAGGTTGTTCATTTATTACACTGATGATGATATTGTAATATATCGAAACCGTCTGGATGTTGACATGTGTGTCTTTATTAATTGTTAAGTTTATACTTCTACTACAACTTAAAAAGAGTCTTATTCAACATATC
The DNA here is from genome assembly GCA_034440635.1 of Lepas anatifera. Classification (NCBI taxonomy): domain Eukaryota; kingdom Metazoa; phylum Arthropoda; class Thecostraca; family Lepadidae; genus Lepas; species Lepas anatifera. The sequence continues at coordinate 1,090,953 of JAOTON010000333.1, forward strand.
GGACGCAACCATGGCCGCCAAAGTGTTCGGAAGATACATGCATACATATCGAATGAGAAGAAGACAACCAAATGTGAACTAGATCTTGAATTTCTAAAAACATGTAAAACATACAGCATATACCCAAAGTTCTTAAGATTCAAGCTATACAAGAAGGACCTTCGGGACAGCAAACTCTACAAATCATGGCAAAGTAAGTTACTCAATCAGAGATACTTTTCAAAAGAATAGGTTAGCAGAACTTAAACAAAAAATGAGACGAACGCCAAAGTCTCCGTCAAACCTTTTCATTCTTCCAATTCTTCTGGCTTAACAATCATCTAAAGGAAGTTCTAAAAACATTCAGAGAGAAGCAAAATGAAACTCACTCTAGGAAGCTCAAACGTATTGGGATTGAAAACACTATTCGACCTTGTGACCCTGACAGCGTCATTTTTAACTTTTCATCGAAGGCACTGCCTGCAAGAATCAAAACTTTACTCGCATTTGGACTTGACTTTAAACTACCTGTATGGAAGCTTAACTTTTACCGATATTTCCTATGCTTCGAGAAGTTACTTCACACTGTATCAGATCTACATCTACCTTCAAGCTTTGAACTTCGTGATGTGAAAGAAAAGTTGAGATTCATTAGCTTAAAATATTTTCATGGCTTTAAGTCTTCTCGGGTGTTTTCACCAGTGTTCACTAGACATGATGTTAACTTGCTGAAAGATTTTGCTGCCGATAAGTCAATTGTTGTTACTAAACCAGACAAAGGGAGAGGTGTTGTGATTTTGGACAAAACATCATACATTGATAAGGTTAAGTTAATATTGTCTGATGCTACGAAATTTCATCTTATTAATGAACCTGTGCTTAAAACCATTCGACAAGTTGAGGATAAGGTAAACCGCATTATTTCAAAACTCAGAAACTATCTATGATATCGGACTCGGTGTACAAAGAACTTTATGTGTCTGGCTCCACTCCTGGTATTTTGTACGGACTTCCAAAAGTCCATAAGGTGCTGGTTCCTCTACGCCCAATTTTTGCTGCCTGTGGGACTCCAACGTACAAACTTGCTAAATTTTTGGTCCCCCTACTTTCGACACTTACCGTAAATGAGTATACAATAAAAAACAGTTCCGAGTTCGTGCATAGTTTAAGTGGGCTTCAACTCACTTCCGAAATGGTTATGGCTAGCTTTGATGTTCAAAATTTGTTTACTAACATCCCGGTGAAAGAAACTATTGAAATAACTATCAGCGAACTTTTCAGAAATAATTGCGTAGAAATAGCAGGGATTACTGCGAAGTACTTTCGCTCACTTCTTGAAGTGGCCGTTTTGAACTCCTACTTCATTTTTAACAATCTTCTCTATAAGCAGGTCGATGGGGTAGGCATGGGTCTTCCTTTAGGCCCCACCTTTGCTAATATTTTTCTATGTTTTCATGAGAGGAAATGGTTAAAAAACTGTCCAGCCGACTTCCGCCCAGTAATGTATAAGAGGTTCATTGATGATACTTTTTTAATATTTCGTCATAGATCACATTCTGATAAATTTCTTAGTTTTCTTAATGCTCAACATCCAAATATTGAGTTTACAAAGAAGTCGAACAGAGTGGTAAACTGCCATTCCTTGACGTATGCGTTAGGAGGGTCGGCTCTAAGCTTGAAACATCAGTCTATCGAAAGCCAACATTCACTGGCCTAGGAACTAGCTTTTTTAGCTTTATACCCCTTGCTGTAAAACGTGCCATCACCTTAACGGCTATCTATAGGGCATTTAGTGTCAGCTCATCATTCCAACTTTTCCACAGGGAACTCGACTTTTTAAAGCGCTTCTTTAAAAACAATGGCTTCCCCATTCATCTTTTTGATTGTTCGGTCAAGGATTTTTGAATAAGAAGTACGATTTATCTCCCAAGGCATGTACAGCTAAGAAACTTGAGAAATATTTTGTTATTCCGTATTTTGGTCAGCAGTCTCTAAAACTTAAGAAAGAGTTATTGTCCCTTCTTTCCAAATATTACCCTTATCTCAATCCAAAGATCGTCCTTCAGAACACCTCATCCTTGGGTTCTATCTTCCGGTTCAAGGACAGGTTACCTAAGAGTTGCCAATCCTCAGTGGTGTATCAATTCTGTTGCGCATCGTGTGGTGCGTCGTACGTTGGTTCCACCCATCGTTCATTACACTGCAGGATAAAACAACACTTAGGTATGTCCGACCGGACTAACCGAATGGTGGCGAATCCAGATCCGTCTGCGATTCGCGAACATTCACATCAATGTGATACCCCGGTTACCATTGATGATTTCAAAATTCTGGATAGGTGTGGTACAGGTGTAGATTTAAGAATTCTCGAGTCTCTTTATATATCTAAAAACAAACCTAGGTTGAACACAATGTCTTCGGCTTTCCCTCTTCAAATCTTTGTATAGCAAGTACCTTCAACATATATGTGTGTGTTTGTTAGTGTCTTATATTTTTAGCAATTATCCGTGAAACTGCGCCTTTGGCCTTCTTGTCTACTGCTCTGCTCCTTATGTAGGTTGTTCATTTATTACACTGATGATGATATTGTAATATATCGAAACCGGTCTGGATGTTGACATGTGTGTCTTTATTAATTGTTAAGTTTATACTTCTACTACAACTTAAAAAGGAAATGTTATAATCTAGGCATGCATGGAGAAAGGGTGTGTATGTTTTTCGTCATTTTGTTTCAATCACATGAGTATTCAATAAGATGTACAGGAAAATTCAAGGAACTAAAAGGCTAGGGATAATTGCACCATTACTACCCATGGATCTTTTTACATCCCCATCCGTTGACTACCCTTTTACACGGCAAATTGCCTCTTTGCCATCAGCTGTGAACCTGGCACAATGTCAAGTTTGGAGTGGAAATCTCCCCTGGGTAACCATGATACAAGGATTTATTTTACAATTTTAGCTACAAATTTGGCCATTTGTAGCTAAAATTGGGTCGTAAGTACATATAACCAAACCACTATGGATAATATCAATACAAATGCATGTTTATCGAATAGAATAGCTCATTAGCTTTCATTTGATACCAGTCTTGTATTAATATCGCTTTTTGTTGAATTTTTATAGGCGTCCAATCATACAGCTATGGCCCGACTCTTAGCGCGACTGACCTAGCGTGGGTTCAATTCCAGCTGCAGGGCGCTCTACCGGAGGCGGGGAAAATTCTGCGATTGACTGCTGTTTAGCGAAATGCTTCTTATATTGCGCCCAGATTTTCGAACGCATTGCACAATTAATTAACTACTTGACTATTTAATTAGCTAATTAATTGATGAAGTCAAATATCAATTGATTAAGCCCTGCACATAGGTACAGTTACAGCTAATGATGCACATTCTGCTTTCAGGCTGGCACAGACGCTGCGGCCAATTTTGAAGTAAAGAATTGCGTTTCTGTCTGTTTGACCATTGTTTTGTATGGCATGGCCCAAGCACAGTCAAGAACGTGATCCGCCACCACATACGACTTGGTTGGGCACCCGTTACCAAACATAATGGTTGTAAAGTTTCCAATTTCCAGCCAGGTCCTCAGGCGCTTTCTCCACGCCCTGCAAGACGCAGAATGCCGGATGAGGCGTCTATAAATACTATTGACGAACCTGAGCAGTTTTGGAAGATGGCGTGCATCAAAACATTGCAGCACCGAGCCCATAAGGTAAAACTGACCAAGCTGTGGAAGACATGGAGGTGCTTGCAGAAAAGCAAGAGCGACGCCAGCTCTGACCGACGTGAGGCGTTTCGGAAAGCTCTTAACGAGCTGTGCGTCATCGCGACACCTTATTCGCAGAAGGAGATACTGGACGGCAGGCTGCTGATGCTCGCTTCAAGTAGGAGGATATAAGCTTTTTTAATATTTCATGCAATTCTATTGCTAGAAAAGGTCCGCCACCCATTTAAATGGGTAGCCAGGCGTGCCCCCTCCGCGATCCCAACGACAACAGTACCCTTACGTTAACACCACCAGAACATAAAATACTACAAGTCGCGGCACGCCCTGCAAGGAAAAAGAAAGTAACTTAAAGAAAGCATAATAAATATCAATACTATTAGTAAAAACTGCCAGTAGTAGCTGCCTGTAAATATACAGGGAGCAGGAATATAGGTCTATTTAGCTTAAATGCACAATAATTTAGCTCATTACCGGTTAGATTGTTAGTCTTTTTCCAAACGGGACTACCCAAAACTGGAGATTCGTGTTAGCCCCTCCGAGATTCCGGCGAAAAGATAGAGGCCTAGTAACATTCGCTTCTGCCATGATTAACGCGAAAACCTTGTCAGCACCATCAGAGGTCTGGATAAGCTATACGAAAGGAGAAACAATAGGACGAAGAGAAGATATGGAGCTGAGAACCGAAAAGAGCTAGAGGAGAAAGCAAAGCAGACGATGCCGGGACGATGCGAACTCTTGGATGACCAGTCGAAAGCAGTTCACTCACAAGAGGAAATGGAGGTGGATGGGGACTAGATGGACGAAGAGCAGAACATGCGTGGACACTCGGGTGGGATGCAACCAAGGAAAAGGGACTTCATTCTCATTCTGCACCAAAATATCATGTATCAGCCAAGACGGGGGTTGGGTGGCTTAGTGGATAGCGCGTCTGTCCACTAAGCCACCGGTCCCAGGTTCGAGTCACGACGGAGCTTCTGAACAGGTGGATCCTACCCGGCAAATCCCCTCCTCCCCCAACAGGGTGTGAGATGGTGATGCCGTATAACATCGGCAGCTGGAGTGTCGTTAAACCTAACAACTATTATTACTATCAACTAAGACGCTGTACTATACCAAGCTTTTTCTGTTTGCTGACCGGCTGAGCCTGGAGGAGGGGCTGTGAGCCCTGCTGCGTCACAGGGTGCGGTTTCTTGCGTTGGTGCACGCACCATGCGACGCAGCAGGGCTCACAGCTTCTCCCCCAGACCCAGCCGGTCCAAAAACATGAAAAGCTTGGTGTAGTACAGTGTCATGGCTGATATATGATGTTTTGGCGTAAAATGAGGTTGACATCCTTTTTCCTCAGTTGCTTCGTACCACAGTGCCCACGTCATGTCCTGCTCTTCGTCCATCTTGTCCTCATCCACTTCTATTTCCTCTTGTGAGCGAACTGCTCTCGACTGGTCACCCATGAGTCTTCTGCTTTGCTTCTACCTCTTGCCTGTTCTCGGTTCTCAGCTCTATATCTTCTCTTTCGTCCTTACGGTTTTTTTTTTTTTCTGCAATGCTTATCCAAAACTCCGATGGTGCTGACAAGGTCTCCACGTTGATATTTGTACAAATCTTTATCGTCCTGTTTGTCAGCAGGCGTCAGCAGCCTGTCGTTCAGGATCTCCTCCTGTGAATAAGGTGTCGCGATGTCGCACACCTCGTTAGGAGCCTTCTGGAACGCTTCATGTCGGTCAAAGCTGGCGTCGCTCTTGCTTTTCTGCAAGCATCTCCATGTCTCCCATAGCTTGATCAGTTTTAACTTATGGGCTCTGTGTTGCAATGTTTTGATGCGCGCTGTACCGTGGTCTAAGCCTGAGTGTGCCCATGCCATGTGATGCCCGCCACCGCACTCTAATTGGTCAGTCAAAGACCCTCTGCGCCTTAGGCATCATGACCGGTGTGACCGGTGACCGCTGTGTGCCAGACGGACACAATACACTCGTATCCCAGAAGCAGCGCGTGTCGGATGTCTGGCGACTGAGCATGCAGTAACAGACCGTAACGTAACATGGCGCAGCCTGCAGGATCCATGCTGTAGATCAATGCAGACACCTGTACCTCACCGTCATCTTTATGCAGTCCCGATGCTAGTCGGTATCGTTGAAACCGACCTCGCCACGTCGGCCAACGCTCCGGTGCCGTAAAGTCCAACTCCTGCGGAGGCTGGAATCCTGGCATCTTCTCACAGACTTGGATGCTTCACAACAAATGATGTTTCACTGCTTTACAAATAATCTTTATCGCTTCAAATAACATCTATCCTGCAGGCTGCGCAATGTTACGTTACGGTCCGTTACTGCTTGCTCAGCCGCCAGACATCCCACACGCGCAGGCCGAGCATATTGTACCAACTTTAAATCTCACTTCAGATGAGAGTAAGGACTTTGACCTCGTTGGTCAGAAGCTCGATGATTATTTCATCCCCAAAGGTAACTTCGTAGCGGAGCGTCATAATTTTGAGCTGCGATCTCAGAATACAAGTGAGAGTAACGAGAGTTACATCAGAGCTTTGTTCGCGCTTCTCTGACAAGGAGGAGCGCATCTACCCGGAGGGCAAAGTGCCAAAAGCTGCCCGGCGTGTTGTAAAAGGTTGTTGCACAGAAACGAAATCCCTCAAGATTCAGGATCATGACCTTCGGTGGACAACCGATACAGCGCCTACTCGTTGTCCGCAGGAGGTGCATTTGTCAAAGGATGCACGCGCAAAATCGGCCCTTGCCTCTTGGACTTGAACGGCTTATAACTAAGCTAAAAAGACCGTTGGTGGCAAAAACATAATGTTATTTTCAAGCTCAAAATACATTGCTTCTACACATGCCAGTTTTTGTATTCTGGTTTGGTCCTATCACGTCATTTTTGGCACGTGCAGCTCCGCGAAAGGGGTGTACGTCAACACCCCTTCTGGCTCAAAACCTGTATCTCTGTATGGGCTAAACGAACAGCCGTAAAACTTTGCACACATGCTGCTTAACATGTTCAGTATAATTGCTCTAAAAATTGTTTAGACACTTAGAACAGTTATTGACATATGACGTCATATCTGAGCGCGTGCAAATGCACTGTTTTCAAGCCAATTGGGGAACTTTGTCCGGGATGTTGGCTTCTTGCTTCAGTGCTGGTAAGAACTGATTGGATAAGCAAATAGTTTCAAATGGTATCTTTCTGATTGAAATCAACCATTGTTCTCCATATTATATAGGAAATTGCGCAATGGGTGTTCTGCCCAATACTCCAGCACGCGCAACATCGCCTAAGGGACATAGTTACACCCCTTTCAGTTAAACTCAAGTAGATTAAACTCAGTTCAGTTAACAAACACTAAATTTTGCAGATGTAATGCTGCACATGTTTTATATATTAACACAACGTTTTGTGAGACTATAATGACTATTGCAAAAGTTATGGCCATTCATCAAAACACATGTATATGCGTGGTCCAATGCAAAATGTAGCGCACTGCAGTACCCTTATTGACAGTGATGTTTGGTAGTAATTTGGTCCGCCTGTAGTTATTATGTGCCGCATCGCAGCTCCCGTCTGAAAACTGAAGAGGTATGCTGTGTGCCTAAGCATATGTTCCTGGTATGAACGGTAGCGCGGGGTACCCCGTGTTTGCCCGGTCTCTTCCATTGTAGCACCAAACCCTAGGAGTTGAGATCAAAGATCATTACCCACATTTGCCCTTCATAGCCCACGTCCAAAGATACATTACATGCAAATGCCAGACCATGCTTGCTTCTGTCGCTAACTAAGGTGGACTTTGAACTTTTTTCCAAAAAACAGATTACCGAAAGAAATAGCGCGGGAAGCTTGTAAATGGCGAATCACTAACAAACATGAGAAAGACGCCAGCGGACAATGCCGACATTGAACATCTCGTCAGTTAGGAAGTAAGACGTGAGGCTTAGAAATGTTGAAATATTTTATTTTCTAGGTCATCTCCAATGGTGTTGTTACTGAGGCACCGCAAAAAGTGAATCCACGTGCGCAGGGTTGATGTGTTGTATACAAGTCTTACACGAGGAGCTCGAGGTTAGAATGGATTTGAAGCGATGGAATGGTGTGTTTGCTGATAGACTTTGGGTCCTGAATAGATATTACATTGCGGGACCTGATTAAAACATCATGATCTATCATATTTTAGCTGCGTTTTTGTAGAAAGAGTCTTGGAACCAAGATGCATTGCCTTAACAAATAACGTTTATGTCCTAGCAGCTCTGATGAGCGCAAAAAGGCGACAAAAATGTCAATATTACCCGAGAAACAAAAGACAATTGCTCAGCACGCCAGCAAAAAGGACTCGCAGTGATTTGAGTACAGAATATGCAGGGTGCATCATTTTCCAAGATAATATTGCAGACAATTTATGCTAAGTTGAATGGGAGATAAGATCAAACTTCACAAGGTTCGCCACGGTGACGTTTTTCGAACAATCTGCAATGGCGCATTATCAGGAAATTGTCAGAGAAATAAGTGGTATCCCTGATGTCAGAATCGGTATTTTCACGAAAAGAGCTGTCATTATGCTGACAGGAAGCGTCTCTCTGATAATAAAAAGCAAGTAGATACGCAAGTAAGCTAATCTGAGCCTCCTGAGTTGATAACGTGATTTCCTGAGCAGCTCTGGCGCCCTCAGCTGAGCTGGGCCCGCCGAGGCTGATGAGGACCCCTGAGATGGTATGGGGCTCCTGAGCTAATTAAGTGCTTCCTGACTTGATCTGGTACCCTTTGGCTGGTCGGGACCACTGGGCTAATTCCTTGTCCCTGAGCTGATAAGGTGCTCCCTGAGCTGATCTAGGCCCCTGCTCTGGTCTAGGGGATAGGAGCTGATCTGGGCCCCCGAGCTGATAGATCTGGTGCCCCTGAACAGATATGTTGCCGCCTGAGCTGAAATAATGCATCCAGTCGATCTCCTGGCCCTTATTGTGCCTCCTGAACTCTATTATGCCCTCTGAGCTGTCGGTGCCCCTGAGCTAATGGTGCCTTTAGCTGATCTGAGCCTCCGGGGTTGATTAAATGATATCCTGGAAAGTCTGGGCCCTGAGCTGGTTGGGGTCCTGAGCTGATTAAGAACCTCCTGACTTGTCTGGTCCTGAGCTAATCTGGGCAACGTTTGGTGTTCTGGTGCCTTGAGCCATAATTGTTCCTCCTGGCCCATTGATGCCACCCAGCTATTCTGTCCTCTTGAGCTATTTGGTGCTTTGGCTCACCTGGGTCTCCTGAGTTGATTACGTGATTTTTGAGCCTCTGGGCTCCTGGCTGATCGGGATCCTGAGCGGATAAGGGTTCCTGCTGATAAAGGCTTTGCGGTTCTAATGGTCTGTTTTTTGTAATTTGACCTGACCTGACCTCGTTCGGTTAAATCTTGATTTGACCTAGAGGTGTTTATATCATTCGATTCGGCTTGTGCGGTTCAGTTTATTCTTTTGTCTTCTTGTCTTCCCAGTTGTGCCTCCGGGACTAGACTGCTCGTGGCATCCCGAGATTATGGGGTTGGCCTTGTATTCTTATTCTCTGCCTATTTAAGATCGCTCGGACTCCGATATGGACCAGCTCCCCGCGGTTGCTCCCAAGACTGCTTGGTCCTAGATGGGGTTTCAGACTGCTAATGAGCCCCGGTGGCTCTGGCCTGAACGCTCATGAGCCCCGTACACTTTAGGCACCCGATCCCTCGGCCTGGCCAACTGGAGAACTGTAACAGGCTCGCGCCAAGACCGCTCTCCCTAAGCCCCTACCGCTCGGTCCCGCATCATCTTGGCCTATTTCGGGTTAGTGGTCGGGAGATCAATGGACTAATGTTGGCTTTATCACTCGGGTCCCTGTCGCGGCTGCTCGAATCACGTAATCAATCGGGGCCTGTTGAGCTAGGGTCCGGTTGTAGGGCCATTGCTCGGGGATTGGAATGCTCGTGCATCATTGGGCTCGGGACATTTGTTGGGGCCCCACGTTGCCGATTTTGGTGATGTCGGGTCTTTGCGCCCCTCGTCGGGCCCGACCTTGGATATATTTATCCCGGGCTGATGCAGGGCCTGATTGCTGGGCCCTGTGGGCTTTGTGGCGGGCTCGATCGCGGGTGCTTTTTCGGGAATTCTGGGCCATCTATGTCCCTCCCGAGGATGTGGCGATGGCGACGTGGTATCGTAGCTTATGCTCGCCATTGCCGTGGGTGCTGTAATCCGTCTGGTTGTCGCGTTACTTGTTTTATTATCGGAGACACTTCCTGTGCATAATGACAGCTCTTTTTAAATACCGATTCTGCATTACTTTTTTGAATTTCTATATGCGCTTGATTGTTCAAACGTCACCGTGGATTTGTAGTTTATCTTTCTCCTCATTGTAATTGTTGCAATATTATCTTGGAAAATGATGCGCCCTGCTTTTTACTATCACTGGTCCTTTTTGTGGGTGTGGTGTTTTTTCGGTATAGTGAATTTTTTTTTGGCTCGGCTGCTGACATAAACGTTATTTGTTAGGTATGCATCTTGGTTCCAGACTCTTTCTAAAACGCAGCTAAATTGATAGATCATATGTTTTAATCGGTCCGATGAATATCTATTCGACCAAGTCTACGAAACACACCTTCCATGCTTCACATTCTAACCTGCTCCTCGGTAAGACTTGTTAACATGCCTGGCACGTGTTTTTTTGCGTGCCTCGTACCACCATTGAGATGACCTAGAAATAAATATTTTTTCTAGCCTAACTCTTCTCTACTATGATGTGCATTGTCCTGTCTTCTCTTTTTTAGTATTTGCTTCCGCTTTCGTAATCTGTTTTTGGAAAAGTTGTCCATTGGACAAGAGCTGGTCTGATTTTGTATGTTTTTGGCGTGGGTTGGGGCTTGTATATTTTGTCTACTTGGTTTGTGCTCATCCGGAACGGACTTCTCCACTCTTGCGCAGCTCCTTTTTTAGCTGCTGGCATTACGGCGGACCATTACTCAACATCACTGTCAATAAGGGTTGAGTGCGTTTTTATTCGTATAATGTTTTTGATGAATGCCATACTTTTATAGTATATAGTCCAACGTTTGTTATATTCACATGTGCGCATTAAATCTGAATTTGTTTTTAACTGAACCGAGTTTAATCTACTTGTTTAACTGAGGTGTAACTTCTGTGTTGCTGTTATTGGATTTAATAATATGGTGGTTGGTTTCATATCTTTACTGTTTCAATTTACGCTGGCTAAATTCGTTCCATTTTAAGTCCGTTCTCTCAAACTTTTTTATTTATACTACATGTTGTTTGTAGTTTTTTGTGATTTTTTACTCCTTGGCATAGTACCCTTTGGGTTTTGTTAATAATTTTTCATTTTGTTTGTTTAGTGCTTTTGCATTTTCAAATGCACTCTCGTGGTTTTAGTAATCCGAGATAGGCTGATCTCGGGCATGGCTGATAAGGAGTTATCACGCAAGGTTCAGCTTAAATCACTGGAAGCGGATGTAACAATGAATACTGTAATCGCCATGATGCGTAATGTAGAAATCTTCCACGTATTGTATATTGTATTGTATTGTAATACAATACAATACAATATACACCTGGTAAGATAAAATGCTACAATAGGCCCTTTTTGGTATTGTTCCTTGTAGATGCGGTACTGTTTTTGCCTACACCTGGTGGTACTGCCAGAAAATGTACCACGGCAACACTGCAAATGCGAGGCGCAGAGCTTAGGCGGCATTTCCACGGCAGCCTTGAGCGACGGCAGAGCCTCTCCCGGCATTGGGCAGCACCACTCTCAAAGCCAGTGTGGATCTGGTACTGAAGTTGCGTGGAGGGCTACATCATGACAGAGGGTAGCGTGAAGTTTGAGGACATCCTGCGGCTGGTGGGGGAGCAGGGCAGGTGGCAGATCCTGGTGCTGATGTGGGCGCTCCTAGGCATGGTGATATGCGCAATGCAAAACCTCAGTAGCATCTTCATCGCCAGTGTCCCCGATCACCACTGTTCCCTGCCTGACGGAGGTCAGCCTGAAGACTGGCTACCGATCGACAGCTCTACAGGAAACTTCAGCCAGTGCTTGATCCTAGCTGCACCTGGTAGCAACGTCTCCTCGGAGTGCTCCAGCTACACGTACGTCCTGGAAGAGCACGCCACGTCCATCGTGAGTGACTGGGACCTGGTCTGCTCGCGTCGCTGGCTAGCATCCACCGTGCAGGCCTCCTACATGTTCGGAATCCTCTGCGGCGCTCTTTTCTCCGGTGTGCTCAGTGACCAGTTCGGACGGAAGCGTGTTGTGGTTGTTAGTGGCGTGGTCTTCCTGGTGTCGGCGGTGGCTGCTGCTTTCGCCAACAGCTACGGAATGCTGGTGGCGCTACGCTTTGTGACAGCACTTTCATTTGATGGTGTCTGCACTTGTTCCTTCATCCTGTACATGGAGCTGATTGGTTCCAAATATCGGGGGCTGCCAGGGATGATGTGCGAATTGCCGTTCTCGGTGGGGTTTATGTTGTTACCCACGGCGGCCTACTTTCTGAGGCAGTGGCGGCATTTACACCTGGCCATCTCTGTCCCCGCTGTGGTGATGCTGGCCTTCTGGTGGGTGCTACCTGAGTCGCCTCGCTGGCTGATCACAAAGGGGCGGCTGGAGGAGGCACTGGTTGTGCTGAAGTCGGCGGCCGCCCGGAACCGCCGTCAGCTACCGTCCGACCAGCAACTAATGAAGATGATGGCCGAGTTCCGCTCGGAGGAGGTGGGCGATAAAGTAGCCGAACAGCGGTCAGCGTTAGCCACCTGCGCTGACGGCGTATGCGAGCTGACCAGGCTGGTCCGCACGCCGAAGCTGCGATGCATAAGCCTGACCAGCTTCTACAACTTTCTGGTGGTGTCAATGGTCTACTACGGCGTGTCTATTAATATAGCCAGTCTGAGCAGCAGTCCCTACCTGTCTGTCTTTTTGGGAGGACTGGTGGAAGTGCCTGCTGTATTTATCGCTGTCATACTCATCAACCGGCTGGGCCGACGTGTCATCACCATCGCCTCCCAACTCACCACCGGACTGGTCATCCTCTGCATCCTAGCGGTGCCGGCCGATCTCGCCTGGCCCAAGCTGCTGCTTGGCACAATTGGCAAGTTCTCTGTCAGCGCCAGTTATGGCCTGCTATACGCTTACGCAGCCGAGTACTTCCCCACTCAGCTGCGGAACGCCGGGTTGGGTGCCTCCGCCGCCTTCTCCCGTGTTGGCTCCACAGCAGCCCCTTACATGGTTGACCTGCTGACGCCGGTCCACTGGAGCCTCCCCAGCTGCGTGTTTGGCGTGTTCGCAGTGACGGCAGCGCTGACGGCGCTGCTGCTGCCGGAGACGGTGGGACGCCGTCTGCTGGAGACTGTGGAAGATGTGGAGGAAGGACGCTGGGAGATGGATCGACCGGCCCACCAGGCCGAGCCCAGCACTAACGGACAGCAAGAGTCCAAATGCTGATGCACGCTCGAAAATATTGGCCCGAGCCTGTGATTCAATTCGGAGTTCTATGACGAAAAAGAGCAAGGCTAGATGTGAAGTTTGCGAAGGGGAATACTCGGCTGGAAAGGAAATAACTTACTGAGATCCACTGGTGGGCGTGCTGACGATAATAAATGGATGCACATAACTATCATCACCAAGGCTGTGATGTTAGGACGCTCCATCTTTTATAATCGTTCGGTGTTCTGATCTCTGTAGCAGTTAGTTTTCATACAAGGGATGAGGGGTGAAACGGGACATGGTTGTACAGGCGCGGTTCATAGACTAATATATTCCCAACACTGTACTAAGTCAGAATGACAGAAGCTGTAGGGGAATCTAGAATATGTGATATGTATCGCTGAGCCTCGGGTATTATGTACATACATATTATGTACCTGTATAAGGTGTTATGTACTATATTATGTATTATGTATAAATATCGGTGGCGGCGCTTGAACATTATGACAGTAGGGTCGTTAAAAACAATATGTTTTTACTTTTCAGACTCGAACTCACTTTTTCCCATTATATATTCAATTCTGATATCAATGAGCCACATTCCAAGCGTCTACGACTGCGGAAAAGATCGCCTCAAAACGGTTAAAGGTTTCATGTTGGCGCGATTGACCGCCCGGCGTTGCAGTCCCCCCTTGTTAAATTGGGATGAAAGGGGTGCATAACCTACCAGTAAAGACAGCGTGGCATGTGCGTGCGTATAAGAGCGGTAGATGGGATTTAACATGCATGCATTTATTTACTTGTCAGATGTATTTGCAGCGCAATACAAATACATGTTATTCCACAAAATACCTGAAATTAAATAATTTAGCACCCTAGTACTCTAAATCCCGACAGAACAGGAATGCCTTCCGAAGGCGAACCTTTCTCTGGTAACATTCGTTGGAGAATGTCGTTGGGGCAGATGCTTCTCTGTATTCCCCTGCTAACTATCTAAGAGCTCTGATACTGCTAGAAGAAGACCCTGCTGCGTATTTTTACCCTTTGGATGGCTCACGAAATCTTCCACCAGCTCCACACCACGCTGTAGGATCATTCACCACATTAAGCTCTGGAATACCTTGAAACAGGAGAAGTTATACCAGTCACCAGATTCTTAACGGAGCCATTTCTGGTCAGAATATTTTAGATTCAGATAATCGAATACCAGCCACCTGTCAGGAGAGACAAGCTGACTGAGGCTTAGTACCGAGCATTTACAGAGCTCTTCATAGCCTCTATCGGAAACTTAAGCCTGCCCTAGTCAAATGTGAATCGTTTACTGTTTTAGCCAATTGTTGTGCGACTGGCTCCTTACCTCCAAGATGGTACCAGCGGGACAGGATATACCTTTCTGTGCACAGATACCACAGCTGATGGCAAATTGACTTCAGCACATTCAGGGCGATTTCTATATTAACTTCATAAAAGCACTGCACTGCATTTTATGGATAGCTTTGAGGCTCATAGAAGGCTCTAAAGCTGACTATCCGCGACGGAGGAACCCAAATGCATGGTTTAGAACCACTTACAAGGAAAGCCGTTGAAGCTGTCGGGGTTTGGGTAGCTTAGTCGGTTAGCGCTTGCGCGCGGCTCGGCCGATGGCATTCTTTCTGTGCTGGGTGTCGTGGGTTCGAGCCCACGCAGAGGCAGAATCTGGCGCCCTGCTCTAGCCCAAGCTAATTCTTTCCCTCTCGCCTCTGATGCCATATGACCTGAGCAGTTGATGCGTTGCTAAACTCCAAAAATTATAATATTCCGGCTTTAAGTATCTTCTGGAATGATGAACGGAATCTGACTCAGTAGTAGCACGCACTTCGTGCCATAAATGTCCTATATTCCATAATATGGCTCGCTGCTGGGCTCCGAGTCTTCTAAGCAGTTGTCGGAGACAACCTCTCCTGACAGCCACACGTAAACCAGCTTACGCAATTCGTGATTATCTTCTCAAGGAAAATAGAGCTGGCATGTCTTCCAGAACCAAAGCACTAGCCGGGCCTGATGATCCATTAACATTCCCTGAGGTCTTCCAATATAAATACTCCGGTAATGTATAGAGGCGCTGAAGTCAACGTGCAAACGCAACCGTTATTTGTGACCAAAAATAATCTGCTTGGCAAATAAAGCCCTGTTCCAGCTGTCAGCACAGTTTTGTCAGCACCAATCAGCGGGCCGCGTTACGCCTACGTCACAGGACTGAAGGCTCTCCCCGGAAACTAGTTCTAGAGGTTTTACGGGCTGACGGCCTGCTGTTTGTGCTGATGAAAAACAGTAATTGCACGAAGTGGTAGCCTAATATTTTTTAATGGTATAAAGGTTTAAGTTCCTCTGCTTAGCACAAACAAGAGGCGATTATGACGCTGATGTTACTTTTCTGGAGGAGAGGTTAGAGCTCCTGCTAACAAAACTGTGTTGACAGCTGGAACAGGGCTCATGTCAGCTGTTATGCAAGCATAGCATTTTGACGCTGCAGTGGTGAGAGCTTGTATGACCAGACTTGAGGAAGACCGGGAGCCCTCGGCGTCTCTGAACCCGACACTCGCCCCATGCCCCTATCTGCGTATATGGTTTCTTTCGGCGTCAGTTCCTACTCTTGATGTGCTGCAGAGTATGCCCTATTTTTGCATCATTTCTATTCCTATCTTGCTCTTAGCAAATATATTTAACCCTTGCCCCGGTGGCGGGTACGAGCCACTTTCGCCCTGGTGGGGGTTAAAAAAGACCCCCACGATCTCAAAAACTAAGGGAGCTAGAAAAAGTGCAAAACGGCAATCAAAAGCTCTTCGAAAATGATATCGAAAATACTTTGGTCATTTTTCTTGTCAGGTCAATATCAAGGTGACCAGAGACCAAAATAGGTCAAAATCGCTAATATGAGGTGTACTAAGAAAACCTCATATATCTCAGGAAATATGAGAGCTAGAAACATTTTTCTAACACCATTCGAAAGCTCTTGAGATGCGCTTTCATTACGATATCATTCATTTTCGTGTCAGGTCAAAGCCTAGGGAGCTACAGGTCACTGAATATTGGGCATATTCTTGGAAATGTCCATAGCCACCCATGCATAAGGGCGTTTACTTTTTCGCTAATAGCTTCCAAACCAAACAAGATACAGCCATGGCTTATGCACCATTGCAATTCTCTCGTTAATACGAATCGAATGATACATAATATTGCTATGCCAGGTCAAACTTAAGAATTTGACCTGACCCAGGTCAACGGTCTGACCCAACTTGACCTGGTATAGTCAGGATGTATATCATTTGACTTGCAGTGACTATACAAACACTTTGGTGACAAAATAAAAGTTCTATCTTAGTTTATTTAAAATTTGTAGAGTAAAACACCAAAAAATGCTTATTTGACCTAAGGTGACCTTTTAAAGGTCACAAGCTAGAATGTTTGGCATCAACTTCAGAAATGGGCTAAGAGCAGGTCGTAACCGATGTTTGAAGTTGATTCCGTCCATGCTTACTGAGAAAAGCTCATTTCGTGATTTTCCCCATGTATTTACAATGGGGAGGTCATGCTCTGCACATGACCTTAGGTCACCAAAATAAAAAAATCCCGGAACAAATGTTGTAGCTCCTGGTGAGCCCAATATGTGGTATGAGTTTGAACTTGATTGATTAATCCTCCTTTTGGTTATGCAATCCTAAGCATTTTTTAGGTGAGGTCGCCTCACCTGGCCTGGTGACCTGACCTGATATGACCTTGAGCTGAAATTTTCAGGAAAGATGTAGAAATGATGAAGGAACAGCTAGACCAAGTTTGGCGGCGCTGCGCGCCGCCGTTTTTTGGTCGCTTCGGAAAAACCCGAGGGGGGTCTAAAAAGACCCCCACCCGGGCGAAGGTTAAATGCATCCACCCCCAGAATGTGCTTTCAAGTCAGCTCCCCGTTTTTTGTGAAGCACTGCCCACTAGCCGTGTGAGTGATAGTACCGCCATCTACATAAATATAACCTTTTATCACCGGTAGATGTCAGATCGAGCCATACGCCCTACCAAGCGAAGCTGGCGCTGGCAGGCGGTGGTACGCGTCGAACAGATGTGTTTTCATGATCTATGGATTGGGTTCGAGATGCCAAATCCCCTAATTCAGAGTTCAGTCAGCCCATGTGTTCGGTGGTTTGTGCTCTTGTCCGTCTGCACCAGGGGCGAACGCAGACCCGAGTTTTTTTTTTTGGGGGGGGGGCAAACCTATGTCTGCCTCTCCTCCTGGGGGAGGGGGTGGGACGTGCAATTTGGGTGCTCGACAGACCTAGTATAAGCTTCCTCTCCAAGTGTATGATCGCTATCGTAGGGGGTGTGGAGGGGAGCGAATATTTTTTTGCTCTACAGACGTAGTGTAAACACCTTATTTCAGTGCTCGACAGACCTAGTTTAAGCCAGCTCTCCAAGTACATGATCGCTCTCCTAGGGTGGGGGGGAGGTTGGAAGCGAAGATTTTTTTCTATCTACAGACCTAGTGTAAATACCTTTTTCAAAACTTTCCGGCGTTTGGGGGCCAAAAGATAGTTTGGCCCCCCTCCAGCGCTTTGGGGGAGGCTATGGCCGGCATGGCCCCTGCTTCCGCCAATGGTCGTCACTAGCAAGGCCCATCGTCAGCCCCATGCTTGCCGCAGTGATGTTGATTTATATACTTTTGTGCGGATTTCCCCTCCCCATTCCATAGCTCGAAGTCCAGAAGAACTTCTACAGTTAGAACTTCTACATCTCATAGAAAAAGTCCCCTCTCCAGCTGCATCAAAAGTCCCGAACTCGGAGAAAAACTTGTACATGGTACCCGCGAACAGCGGATACTGCGTCACCAGTGGCAGATCAACACCGGTTGTTTGGGGAGGGGGCAACGGGGCCCAATATCGCGAAAAACTGTACGTTTGAAGAAAAGCGGGCAAAAATCTTGGGGTACAAAATTATTTTTGACGCTTTCCCTGGATTCGCCAGCGCATGTGTAGTGGTTAACCCGGACATTGATCCGGGATCCTGAAACCCTCCTTGAATTTTTTAAATGTGAATTGTGTGCTTGATAACGTATGTGGCGTATCTTAGCTGTTATATTCCGTTAGGATAACTCGGTTTCCACCATGCGGTGGATTTATGGACCTAAAGAAGTGCTCTGCCCAAAATAAGACTGATATATTGATATATTTTTGGTTATTTTAGTTTTATGGTATTCCTATTGTGTTTTGCTGGGTCCGCGATGTGCTGGAGAAGGGCAGGCGTGCCTGACGTTTGTGACATATTCCGCGTTAAACGGTCACACTGTGGGACTAGCTGGCGCTGTGGACGGTACATCCCGTTGGGGGGTTTACTTCATGGCCTTGGTGGAGGATTAGAGATTGCCTGGATGTGACTGTGTATGGTTTTTTTTGGCCTGTTGAGCATCGTTAGGTGGTGGCTGAAAGCAGCTTACTACTGTGTCGGGTTTAATGTTACGGGGGCATTGGGCCGTGGGAATGCCCCCCCCCGTGCCGGGAATTGGCCGTAAAAGACAGTCATGCTTAAAACTTAATAAAAAACTCACCTAACGAAATAAAACGAATACACCCGTTAATAATAAGTTTGTTTTGTGTCCAACCGACACCAAAAATTGTATTAAAACTGCCATCGTGCCGTCTCCCATCGTGAAAAGAAAGCAGTAGTTGGGAAATCCGGCTAGTAGCCTCGACATTTAACTAACACACGCGGAATAGCCTAAACCAAAAATTGTTTTTATCCGACAGCCACCGCCCTAAACTGAATCTTCGGCTAACACTAGCAACGGGGGCGGGCGTGGCCAACGTGTGAATTATTCGTGGGGTGGCGTCGGGGTGCGGCGGGCGGGCGGTGCGGGGGGTGTGGCTGACGTTGGTGGGCGTGCGGGGACTTTAAACACCCGGCGGCGGGTTTTGTGGTAGTTGTGTATTTGTGTATATTGGTCTCTTGTGTATTGTAAACCCATTGCAGGGGGCGCCACGACTAGCTTTGTGCTTTGGCCAATCCTGCCTTCTGTTGTGTTTGTGTGTATGAATAAGAATAAATAATATCTACATTCCGCGCGTCCGGGACTGTGATGCTCTTTTCGACGTGGTCGGTTGTTGTTGTTGTTGTATGTTTTGTTGTGTTGTTGTTATTTGAACATCCTTTAGGAGGCTTTTTATTTTCGTATTGGGTGCGCAGGGATAAAAGATAAAGAGTAAAATCCAGAAAACCTAAAGCAATAAAGAAAGGTGTCACATAAAACTATTTAAAACAGATGCACGTTGTGCGCTCGAGCTCGTTCGTGGATTAGGCGGGACACAGTGTAGTCAAGCGCGTCAGACTGGTTACTGGTGTGCCGGTGTGAATGCTTGTTTTTTATTGTGTTGGTGTTGTATTTGTGGATCGTTTTTTTTTGTGAGTTGTAGGGCCGGGGTCCTGCACGATCCTATTTCTGTTCGGAAGGGCATGCTTTGTGCCGAAACTTTTATTTTTTGGCTTGGTTTTGGTATTGGTGTGCACTATCAAATAAAACATTGATTGGTTTTCTTGGCTAGTCATACTACATAACTTGGCTTTGAAATACTTCTTATGTTACATTTGCATCGGGTGGTGACACCCGGGTCATTGTAATCTTGCTGCGTCTGGTTCTTTCGTCGATGTGTTCGTTTGGGTCGTTAAAAATTTTTTATTTTCGACTCGCTCACGAACTGCACGGTGTGACTGTGAGCGTGCCAGGTTATCTCGTCTGCGAGGGCCGGTTTTGTTGTGTTTGAAATTTGGTGGTAAATATGTAAACACGTGTGTGTTGTTATCTTAATGTTTATTACTATCCGCTTTCGTATTTTTGTGTTGAAAATATGAAAATAACCCACTCCCCCCCTATCAATGTAGCAATCGTTGATTTTCACTTCATCATTCAAGATGAAGAGACAATCAGTGAAGGGAAAGCAAACGAAATGTGGGAGCACCACTCACCAGTAATACACTTAATCATGCACACAAATTTCCTGTAGTCCACTGCATGAATAAGACCGATTTTAATGTGAACCAGTGACTTGTGTTCTTCTTCGGCACTGTTTAAATTTCGGAGTTTCAAGGACCTTACCATCGGTGGATCCAAACGATTTAGTTCAAGGAAGGGTAATAGGATACAATATTAAAAGGCGTAGTGCTTCAATTTTTTTAAATAAAAAACTCGGACAGATTTCGAGGCCACTTGCTCCTCCTCTTGATGAAACCCTCGTGTTCATAATTTGCATTTTCTTCTTTTCCTTTAGACATTCCACTGGGAGGGAATTAATTGGCACTGCTTAGAGAATTTATACATGCCCGTTTGCCGTCCGGAGGAGGAGAAAGGAAACGCTGCGCGACAGACGCCCACCTCTGGCGTGTAAACCACCTCCCAGCAACCGTCAGTGAGAAAATTACGAGAGAAAAATTACGAGAAAATTACGCCGATTAGAGAAACAGAAGAGCGCGACTGTCCACCCAGAGCGGTGTGATTGCACCTCTGCGCGAGGAAGGCTCGCACCACAAGCCTGCTAATGGTCTCGCTGACGCGGGAGACATATGAACTACGTTGTCGGTGCGCCCTAAAGTCCCAAATATGATGTTGGTGACGGCCTCGCTGACTGCCTCAGCAGCATTCCCGCTGACTGGACGTTCACTGCTCTGTCCCCTTCAGCAGCTGGAGAGCTCATTCCTCTCGACGCCGAGCCAGGTCCAACTGCCCCCCCCCCACCCTGCTTGCCGCCTCCTCAAGGTGCCGGGCGACGCGAGCGAGCTGTTCGGAGCTCTCCCAGCTCAAAAAGCTCCACGATCGGCAATGGTGATAGGTGTCTATAGAGAAGCCCCAGACCATGTATGTTCAAGACTGCACCAGCCCTGCTGCACATCTTAAGCCGGACCAGCACGTATGTGGCTCATCACTCGCGATTACCTTTACAGGTTTGGGAAATGTTCAGTCTGCTTTATTTTGTGTGTATGATTTTGGTATGACCGTAACTGTTATAGGTTCTGCTTTTGGCCCCAGCGCCCCGGTGCCGGTACATGATTTTTATCCCGGCCGGAACATTGCCGATATCAGGTGCGTATGTGTCGGGGTTTTGCCAGGATTGCAGATTGTCGGGCTACGCTGGTTGGTGTATTAAATTTTGGCTGATTTGCTGCTTAAGTATCATGCTTACATTAGCTATAAACGCAACTTTATAACATTTTACGGGATTAGCTAGTCATGTGGTTTTTCGAGTGCACCAGTCTGCGAATGTTATATAGCGCCCGCGAAGTCCAAATAATACGTCGAAAATGGGTTTAAAGGCACCGATTAATTCCATCATTGATGCATCACATTCAGACCAAGCTTGTACTTGCATCAGTGGCCCTTCTCTATTTCTCCGATATCATATACAGGCTCGGAACTTGTTTCCAAGATCAGTCGTCGACACAGTCGGTCGTCTAGATCCACTGCTTGGCCTCGAGCCTGTAAAATCGCCTGTTTGTTCAGGACCAGTGCCGGAACCTAAATTTTTATCGGACGAGTTACTGGCTGGATAATCCTGTAGGTTTGCTGGGGCCAGAGCTGGTACCAGTAACAGAAATTTTATAGAGCCAGATAGTTGATAGGTTTTTAATATATAATGTGAGCAGCTAGAAAAGTCGTTTTCGGTTAGATACCATGAATTAAAAAGTATAAGACACGATTTGATATCTTTACATAATTCAGGTTTTACTGTTGTTTCGTATCGAATATGGCCTGTAGCCATTGGTTTCCAAGAATTTGTATTGCTACCCTGACCTTGAACTGATATGAGCTGTGAAGGCCATTATACCTTTTATAGAGGTTATTGTAACAGAAGACTCTAGCCCTTTAACACTGCTAGATAGATATCACACCTATGGCTTACCAGGGGCGTAGCCAAGATTTCGCTCAGGGGGCCCGAAAAGGGCCCCTGCGACAGTACCAAAAGGGCCCTGATGGGTAAAAAGGCCCTGTTTGTTACAGGATAGTGCTGAAGAGGGCTTAAGAGGGTCTGATATGAAATTTCAAATTTGGCCACAGATTATAGTGCGGGCGAGCCGCGCTTCGCGTGGCCCGTGTTCTCAGGGGGGCCCTTCGGGCCCTCGAGGGGGGCAGCTGTCCTTGCGGCCCCCTCCCTTGGTTACGCCCCTGTGGCTTACAGACCTCTCCCCTCCTTATGATTTCGAAAAAATGCGCACCTTTGGCTGGGGAAGTTCTTTTATTAGACTTGACCAAATGTTGGAATATGATATAATGCCTGATGATATGACTGGCCCTTGGTTTTCTCCAGGTCTCAACGGTGAGCGAGCTCGCCGCGCCTATGGTAGCTGGCCTTAGCGTCCCTTCGAGTGATGCATGTGTGAGAGTCTTGCCAATGAACCGGGAAAGACATCCGCATTCCGCATGCTTGTGAGCTGTTATAACG
The DNA here is from genome assembly GCA_034440635.1 of Lepas anatifera. NCBI lineage: Eukaryota > Metazoa > Arthropoda > Thecostraca > Lepadidae > Lepas > Lepas anatifera. The sequence continues at coordinate 1,113,548 of JAOTON010000333.1, forward strand.
TGTGAGCCGGGAAAGAAACCGGGCACTCATGCATAGATAATAATGCAAACAACGCCAATTTTCGCAGCTGCTTCAAACACGGTTCAGCAAGGCACAAACAGGAAGCTTAGAGGTCGAAGTACTCGATCGTTCGCATCGGGAGTAAACACACGTCACATAATTCACAGAATACTTTAAGGGATGATACAACGTAAATAATCTGACATTCTTCCCCTGGTTGTGGCGGGCATGTGTTCGCAGACGGCAGGGCTTGAGTCAATGTTCAGATTTAGATAAGCATGCATCATGGCATACGGTGAGCTTGATTTTTTACGTTCAGTTCGACGTGAAGGGTGCAGATCTGTCCGTCTCCTCTTTTATACCACTCTTTTTCTGAAATACCTCTTAATTGGAGGGCATCAAGAATCTGGTCTTGGAAAGAGAAGTGAGCTTATGGTAAAACAATTTCCCACAAAATATTTTGTTTTGAAATGTTTAAGAAAATGCTTAAGAGAAGATGTTTTAATGTTAAATTGTCGATAGAACTTCGTCAGCACAGTCAGAATATAGTTTCTCATGTTAAAGGGAGATACGCGAAAGACAAAATTTTTTGTGTTCATAATATTTTGAAAAATATTGATCACGAAACTGTCAATTTTTTTGTATCTCCAGCAAAATTTTTGGAGGCCTCTCAACTATTATTGAAATATGTAAACAATACCGATAATAGGCTGGAACCTGCTCATCATCTCTTAGTTTTCTAAGGCTATTTAATGTTTAAAATTAATTATTTTTGTAATAAAAATGTCTGTTCTCTTGCATTTGTATTTCAATTAATTATAAATAGCCTCTAAAAACTACAAAATGAATCAGTCTGCCCTAAAAATGGATCATAAAATAATTACTCAAGTCTTCAGTCGCTTCATACTTCGGGTCTTCAGTCATTTTGTACAAAATTCCCAAGATGACGAAACTTTTGCGTCAGATAGGTCACGTGGCCCCATTATAAGAATTACTAGGCTTCTGATGGGTCAGTTGGGATTTTTAATCCCTTATTTCTATTTTAAAAGTTTTGGAATGTAGCTTTCTTAAAATGATTTTTGTATGTAATTGTTCCAAAGTTCTACATCACTGCTTAGGACAGATATTACCTAATTCATAGAGAAATTAACGGTCATAGCCGATACTACGTCATTTAACCGATAGTGAGAATTATCGATAAGTTATCTAGACATGTTGACTTTGAGAGTGATTTAAGTCATTTGCAGGCCGAATTCGCAAAAATGAGAATAGGACTTCAGACACAACATTTTGTGACCTTTTGATCTAGCCCATAAAATTGTTTTCCGCGTATCTCCCTTTAATTGGTTGTGTACTGAAGAACAAAAGCACAAAGTATCCGTTTTTATTTCTCGATATCATAGCTATGGAAAGTTGGGAAACAAAATTTAATAAACAAAATTCTGCTCAACAAATGGTTTAACCCGCGCCCCACCGGGGGTCCGGCGCCACCTTCGCCCCACCGGGACCATCGATGGCCCCCTCTAAACTCCGAAAATATGGGGATTAGCGTAAATCTGCAAAGTGCATTAGAAAGCTCGCGTGAATTCAGTACGAAATTACGTACATGTTTAAGCGCTCAGGTTAGTGGTTTGAACTCTACAGGTCAAGTTAGGTCACGATAGGCTATTTTCACTCAAATATGCAATGCTTAACAAAACTGGACATAACTCTTATGCCATTACAGCTATTGAGATCTAGTAAACTACATTTAATAGGAAAATGCCAGACCCTTTTCCGCTATGAAAAACGTAATGACCTCCCGCCAGTGGTTTGACCTTCAGAGGTCACCTCGGGACCTCACATGACCTGTGGTCACTAAAGGATTGCATCAACAAGGATACCAAAAACAAGGAATGGACATCGGGACCAAGATAACTACCCCGGTCTGCAACCTGGATTAACCCGCGCCCCATCGGGGGTCCAGCGCCACCTTCGCCCCACCGGGGGCATCGATGGCCCCTCTAACTCCGAAAATATGCGTGTTAGCGAAAATCTGCAAAGTGCATTAGAAAGCTCGCGTGACTGCAGTAAGAAATTACTGGCATGTTTAAGCGCTCAGGTCAATGGTTTGACCTCCAGAGGTCAAGTTAGGTCAAGATCGGCTATTTTCACTCAAATATGCAATGCTAAAGCAAACTAAGCATAACTCTTATGCCATTAGAGCTATTGAGGTCTGGTGGAGTACATTGGATAGAAAAATGCCAGACCTTTTTCCGTTATGCGGAACGTAATGACCTACGGCCAGTGGTTTGACCTCCAGAGGTCACCTCGTGACCTAATATGACCCGAGGTCATGAAAGGTCAGAAAGTGACCTTGCCGTATCTCCAATGAACGCCAGTGCCGAGACATACACGATGGTGTTTGATTCAGCGCTCTAGCTTAATTTAGTCAAATGTTATCGTCAAAATACTATTTTTGACCCCTGGTGACCTTGGATGACCTCAGAGAGGTCAAAGGGCAAATATGGCCCCTGGGATCCGTAAAACGGTGTCAAAGAACGCTTTTCTGAGCAAGCCAAGCATTTGCAATAGTTTTTGTGACTTTTAGATCATAAGACAGCTTTTCCCCATGCTTTTTCAATGGTAGAGATCACCTCGTGACCTGACCTCAGGTCACGAAATCGAAAAAATCCCAGATATACACTTTGTAGACCCTGCAGGGGTCATGCAGTGTAGGAAGTTTCAAATTGATCGAATTCGAAATGTAGCTGTTATAGAGCCGAAAAGTTGAAGTGAGGCGACCTTGGTTGACCTCGCTTGGTGACCTGACCTTGGGTGACCCGGGGTAAAAATTTTTAGGGGTGCTGGGGAAATCATGGGGTGAGAAGTAGAGCCCTAAACCGCGGTGTTGCACCTCGTCGTTTTTCTACTATCCCGGAAAAAGCTTAGGGGGCCATCGATGGCCCCGGTGGGGCGAGAGTTAACACGCGCATTGACGGGGGTGGGTACCCGCCCCCTCGGGTTATTCGGAGACAGTAGAAAAACGGCGGCGCGTAGCGCCGCCGTACTTGGTTTACCTTTTTCCTCATCATTTTTACAACTTCTGTGAAAATTTTAAGGTTAGGTCATCTCAGGTCAGGTCACCAGTACAGGTCAAGTGACCCGACCTCAAAAAAAGTTTAAGATAGTATAAGTCGGAGCAGGGTGAATTTATCCCATTGAAACTCATATCACATAATGGACCCACCGAGTTCTCTAAAACATGTTCCGGTATTTTTGATATCAATGACCTAAAGGTCAGGTACGATGCATGACCTCTCCATTGGAAATACATGGGAAAAATGGCTTTTACGGAATAACTCAGTAACGGATGGCGATAGAGCATTTATTGTAGCTACATTAGACTCGCCTGGGCTTTGCGGTTCTAATGATATGTATTTTATATAATTTGACCCTAACCTGACCTCAGGTCAGGTCAAATCCTTGATTTGACCTAGCAAGGTCAAATTATATATCATCGATTCGGCTTGCTGCGAGGATTCATATAGTTCAAGTCGTTTTGCTCTATCTTTATTTGTTCAGATGTAATGGCCGAAAAACTGAATTTAAATGTTATCCCTATGACGGGCATGTTTTGACCTCTCGTGACCTTAAATGTGACCTGACAAAAAAATGGTTCAAATGTTTTTGATGGAGAAGTGGATGGGCAGCCCAACACCGTTTACCGTTTTTCGCTACCTACCGTGCTTCTCGAGATCTTAGGGGGTGGGTACCCGCCTCCCCCGTCAATGCGAAGGTGGCTCAGACCCCCGTCAATGCGCGTGTTAAAGTAGCTTCTCTCAGCTAAGATGTCCAGAGCGCTTCCTTACTTCGGTACGCTATCAGCTAACGTGCGAAATGGTATTCAGAATGTGGTGACGAAGTTTTACCCATATTTGAAACCTTTAACGGTTCTGTGAAATAAAATTGTCGTGAGCCTTTCTCTTTAATTTTATGGACAATATTCTGGATGATTTTCGCTCTGCTGTAGCATATAAGTATAATATATAGATAGAAATTATATATATATATATTAATATATATATATTATATATATATAAGCATATAAGTATGGCCGAACCTAATGTGAGACGTCTTACGTTGGTTTAACCCGCCTGCAATTGATCAGACGAATCACTAAATATGTTTGATGTAGGTCTCTGAAACCCTTTTATTATTCATTGAAATGATCAGGACAGCTTCTCTGAAAATGTGAATGCAATAGCTTAAACAAGGGCAGCTCTATGTCTTAGAGAGTTTCGGATCCTATACTCTGTTTGTGTGTTTGTTTTTAAGGGGGGCTTACTGTCACACCAAGTATAATGGTTATATGGCAACGAGGGGGAAAGGGAACTAACTGGGCTGGAGCTAGGGCGCCTAATCCTGCCTCTGAGTGGGCTCGATCACGCGACCCTTTGCTCGCTGAATATTCACGTGATTGGGCCGAACGGGCGCTAAACTATGTTTCTTTGTGTATATTATAGTATTTTGGAGCAAGACCGTCTCCACCGGCTTAAGTAGTAGCCAGAATGTCAGAGGTGGTTGTATCTGTTGACAATTGTGTGAAGATTTGTAAAACAAACGCACTGCATCGCTTTGGAATCATCTTAAGGCTTCCAACTCATCAGAAAGTAATACAAATAATCAATTTGATATAGTACTTAGGTTTGATAGATATTACAGTGCTTTAGGCGCCCGCAGGTATTATAATTTATCGGAATGCCAAATGCGTGCAATCACATTTTAGTTTATATCGGGTCCGCGAGTATATTTTTTTCTCCAAAATATTGAAGTAGACAATCTGTTCTTCTTCCCCTCCCACTGAAAGGAAACCCAAAGGGCCGGCGAGGTGCCCGACGCTTAGGTATAGGTCTAAATAATTGAATAATAATAATAATAATAATTAAATAATTATAATAATTTAATGCACGGCTTGAATTGCTCTCTACGACTCTCTTTAAATTCAAGAAAAGTCGGGCCAAATATTCTAACTTATAACCTTGGTTCTTTGTGCTCTGATTCCGTTAAATGGTTTCTGGAACGAGTTATGAACTAGAGCATATTGAATGGAATCGGGCGGGCTGTGGTCTCCCTCTGGCCAGCAGCACCGCCCAAACCCATCCGCCTAATAGAAAACGCTCCATTGGGAATTCGCCCGCGCACGGGGCACCCGCGCCGGCGACAAAGCAATGCAATCAGCGCCGGTGCAGCCAAACAGGCCTCCATTGGCCTCTAATGACCGGTTAGCGCCTGCTCTTCACTACGTGACGACCACAAATCCGAGCCGAGGCGGCTGCAGCAGCGCCGGCGGCGGCGGCAGCGAGCTGCGCCTCCGTCAGAGCGTCACTGGCGGCGTCGCCGGCGCATCAGTGCGCCACTACGCGCCTGCTCACGCTGCTCTCCTGGTCGGTGCTAATCATGTTTCGCGCTGTAAACTGCGTCGGGGCGGCGCCGCCGGCGGGCGGGCGGATGCAGCCCGGTGTGAGCACGGTAGCGGCAGAGGTCGGGCTGCAGGCGGCGGCGTCCGCGGCGGCGGTGGCGCGTACGACGAATCTGACGCGGTGGCGCTGATTGGTGCTGACGGGCGAGCGCCGCCCCTGATGGGCAGGCGTGATGCACGCCGCTCACATATAGAGCGGCTCCAAATGTGCCGCGGTTTCGGGAGTGTGCTGGTTAGCAAAGGCAGACTCGCTCATGTTAGCGAGCTGGTGGAACTGCATGCTGCAGTGCAAGATTGACGATTGCTGTGTCATGCCTCTGTAGAGTACCGAATTGGACGTACGTGGATGTGTCCGAATCACACTACTTCGTCCATAGTTGGTGGGATTTGACGAAGGAAAACACTCCCAAAATCTTAAACCACGAACTTTTAAATAAGAACAGTTTCTGCTGCAGCAGTAAATGCTACTTTATGAGCACATATCACTCAGGCTTCATACGCACAATGAATATGTTACCCCTAAACAATGAGCAGTATTGTGCGCAATCGCGAGTTTTTAGGGAGTTGTCTCTCATGAAATACGCAATAGGAGAACAGAGCTGGTATCTAATATATATATATATATATATATATATATATATATATATATATATATATATATATATATATATAAGGACTGGCATATGAACATATACAGAGGTAAGGGCCGAGCTGTAAGAACAGCCCAAGGTCTTGTGTAAGAAAAAAACTAGACGTGACAAAATCTATATTTTTATTGTAATTATATGCGACACCCTTATGAACCCCCTGAATTAAACCTACACACTTTTTTCATTTATGGGAAACTATAGGGATCAATTTGACGTGATTGAACTTAGATGTGTGTTCTTCGTTCATCCGTCGATTCAGTACCCTCAAAAAGGTAATTAAAAGTTTTTCATTTTAAAAGTACTAAGGAAAAGGAAATTGTCCTAGGAACGAAGCAGAGAACGTTCTCTTCAAGCAATGTTCGAATATGATGTTACCAATCACTTTTTGGGTAGGTAGGTAGGTACAGACATAGGTATGCAATCAAAGGCTATACAAGCAAAGCACTCATGTTGTAGATAAAATCATGGCCGAGGGAGCAATATTTGGCTATTTATTAACCGAACAAGTCCAGGCCTGCTGTGTTAGATTTATTTACAGGGAGACTACATTGTAGATACAGTTGAACACTTATGCATGAAACGAATTGTTGCCATATGCTGCACCGTGGATAGGTACTAGGCGCCGAACAAGATTCTTATTTTTACCAGAGATGGTATGCACTTCATTGTTTTTTTATACATTTCAAACACTGGCGGTGCAAGTGAGTGTGGGGGGGGGTACCGGGCACGGTGCCCTCTTAAATCTGAATTTTGATACTAACCCTATCGTGGTGATTGGAAAGAGATGGGTCGAAAAGCCCGTGATGCCCCGTTAAATTTGGACGTTCCGCCGTTACTGATTTCATAGAGAAATTGGTACTGCTGAAATGTGGGTATATCACGTGAAAAGTTAGCATTTTTAACATACGATATTGTATGCTGGTCGTAATCACCGCAGGTTCTCACGTCAAACGGGCAAATACCACGTGGCCAACAATCTCATCTTTATAAACAAACAAAATATTTAAATGCTGCACCAAAAAAGCACGCCGTTTGGCCCGTGAGCAGTGCGCCTGCCACCTGCCGGCGTCTGGTGGTACTAATCTCACGCCGGCGCTGGCGGGGCGGCGGTGCCGACGGTCAGCGTGCGTCGCTCAGAGTCGACCGGCGCCTGGTGCGGGTGGGTCGCGCGCGGCGTACCACTCCGTCCTTCCCCTCGTGTGCATCGATCACTCAACCCCACGCGGACACCCACCTGTGTTGCCGGCGAGACGTGTAGCGTATATCGATCGCGACGCTATCGTCGCCGCCGACGGGGACACTTGATCGTCGGAAACGACGAGTGACGGAGCGACGGCGGCGTGAACGAAACTTTCAGTGTTGACGGCGATCTTTCACATATAGATCAGGAAGGTGTCGGCCGGAGAGCTGGTGCGGCTGTTAGCTGCGCCAGGAGCGGGGGTGAGACTCGGTGAGAGTGAGACTGTCAGCGTCGGCAGCGATGTCGCCGGCGACGCTGGCGCTGGTGGCGGTGGTGCTGGCCGCCGGTGTGACTGCCGCCAGCCGGGTGACCCTGGTCGATAACGCCTACACCGGCCTCGTGGTCGGCGTTGACGATAGGGTGGACGTGCTCCAGTGTCAAGACATGGTCAGGAACACCAAGGTGGGTACTGCGCCACAGACGGCCTAGTGGGGAGCCGTGGAGGGTGGTACAAACCCTACCCACCCGGATACTGGCAGTCCTGTTTCTAGATTTTGTGGCGGAAATTCTAGCCTGTGTTATGAGTGAGCTCTTCTGCTCCTCTTCGGCCATTCAAGTAAATTCCTATCTGATGTGGAGTAGTTGAGGAGTTACAATTTAGTGTGGGAACTTCAGGAGTTTTGAAGAAAAACAATGCTGAGCAACGGACACGGCATGATACTGATAATACAGGTAAATCATACCATCAGTGGAAAAACTAGGCCAGAAACTGGGTTGATTCTGCAGAACAAGCTAACAAATCCTTTCTGTTGGTGTGAAAGCTTAAGGCTCGTATTCTTGATGGAAACGGAGGATGGAAGTAAAATTAGGCATTTTTCATTATATAAGATGTTGATAACTTTGAAAAAGTGTTGTGGGAATGACTTAGGACCCTAAAAGATGATACAGATGACAGTAAAGCGCTAAAGACTGGCAGCCTAAAACGCCAAAGTCCAGAAACTAAAACGTCTAAACCCTAAAAGCCCAAAAGGCTACGTCAAGGTAAAGGTAAGAAGAAAAAGCGGGGATGAGGTAAATACCTCATACCTCATACCTCATAGTATTTACCTCATCCCACGCTTTTTCTTCTTATCTTTACCTTAACGTAGCCTTTTGGCTTTTTAGGTTTAGACGTTTTAGTTTCTGACTTTGTGTTTTAGGCTGCCAGTCTTTTAGGCTTTACTGTCATCTGTATCATCTTTTAGGTCCTAGGTCATTCCCACAACACTGCGGTTTATGGCACCCTATCTTCACAGGCCTTCCAGAACTTATTACATTGAAAAAGGTGACAAAAGCTTACTCTCTCATTTCACGCAAAACAGACGCACGATGCAGGCCATGTAGTGAAATTTCTGCAAGGAGGCAAGTCTGCAGAACCTCCGTTTCTGATCAGATTTAAAGTTTCCGGAACTTGAGAGCACGCCTGGATGTTTTCATCCGGAAGCGTTGCAGGCCGAGCCTGTCCTGCGAAGCACCGCAACACAGCCGGCCCTGAGGGGCCGCGTCAGAGCCGTGAGGCTTCGCACCGCTGTCACCTTTGTCGCACCAACTGCCACGCTACCGACGAAAGCCTGCCGCCAACGCAACCTGCTCTATAGACTGGACTCTGGTGCAAATGCGCTGATGAAATGTAACAGATGGCGAAGCGTTGTTTTATCTGTCTTGTCTTCTGTCATATCGGACTGGCAGTGCGAGAAGTGGTAGAGGCCTGTTTCAGATGCCTATTGCCCACGTGTGGTGTTTAAAGCGCAGCGCTAAGCCTGAGAGAAGTGCCAAAAATCACCTGGACCTTATGCATACACTCATGCATACACTCGCGCGGGTCTCATATTAAGCTCATGTGATAAAATCTGAACTGCATAGAAGTACAATCACGAATAATTGCTGAGAAACAAAGGACCTTTAAGTGTAGAGTTCAATGGAATGAGCTATGAATTATGCAGTTTTCCAAAGTTATCTGAAAGTTTCATCCGGCCTTCCCACAGAATGTGCACCGATCGATTGGCCCCTGGCTAGTCGAAAGGCTTAATCGCTTGGGTAATGATTTAGTGATGCTAGCTCGTTGTAATCAATCCAATGAAGTACGCGAGCAGCAAAGTTATCCCGTCCGTAATGATCCTAGCTCTTGGGGTCTTTAAATCAACAAATTCTAGTTGTGCACTGTACAAAGTCAAGGTGGAGTTGGCCCTTGTGTTGACGCTCCTGACAGGCTTAACACCCAGTACTGTGATGTTAGATTAATGTTAAAAACTATCGATTTCATTTCATCGTGATGTAATATCTCCACCTTGCTTGTCAGCAAATCATAAACTTTGAGTGGCCAAGTAAGTGCCGAATTGTTTTTGTTCACAAATTATTGGTTTGGCTTGTTTAGTTTGGTTTAAATTTTCCAGCTGGTGTTTATGACTTCATTTTTCTTACCAATGAGATGTACCTACTTTATCGTTTTAGCTACAGCTCAACTAGGTATGGAGTGACGATACATATATCCAAATATCAATAGAATGTCTGTGAGCTAAGTTCAATTTTCAACGGTGGAAAACAAATTTAAGGACAAATATAAACTCTGCGTCGAGTCGTCCGTAGCCAGTCATTTCCTTGTCAGTGAAATCTCACAACAGGCAGGCTACCTGGTCAAAATGGACATTGTCCAACCAGCAACATCAGTATTTTGTCCCGAATCAATGTTCGAATTGGTAGTCACGTGTCCTGTTTTTGTCGCAAATGAGTAACTTGGAATATTTGTTGTAGAAATTAAAAAGAATGTGGCACCTTCATAACGTGATTTTTAACTGAGATAGCTAAGTTGTAAAGCAAGTCGGAAAACCCGGTACTCAATATCATTTGTCTTGGAACTCGAGATTTCCGTAGAAAAAAACTAAAACCCTCCTGCAATGTACCCCTCATGTACCCTTAGCAGCAGGCCACAGTTGTCATGGTTGTTGGTGTGACGACATATGCTGACGTCATGGTGACCATCAGTCAATCAAAGCCCTTGAAGCGTTTCGACTATGGTAGTGGTTGCCAGATCATGACATCATCCACAGGCAGATATTTGTTTCTTTCCCTAGAGGGGCATTTTAAAAATCAAAATATTGAGCTTATTGTACATTTTTCAGAAAAATCATGAATAGTTTCATTATTTTCGCCCAAAAGTACGCCTAATTACACTAAATTCCAGGATTCAACCAAGGTGCCACATTCCCTTTAAGTGGAGCATCCCACTTGTTTTAGCTATCCTTACATTTTTAATGAATTCTGAAGTATCGGCACTTAGCTGACCTCCACTTGTTCATGATCTCATATCGCTGCGGGATTTTACATATATTTCGAACACTTCTACACAATGAGTAAGACTTAACCCGCGCCCTACGCCTAAGACTTAACCCGCATCCGGCGCCACCTTCGCCCCACCGGGGGCCATCGATGGCCCCCTCTAACTCCGAAAATATGTGGGTTAGCGCAAATCTGCAAAGTGCATTAGAAAGCTCACGTGAATTCAGTACGAAATTACGTACATGTTTAAGCGCTCAGGTTAATGGTTTGAACTCTACAGGTCAAGTTAGGTCACGATAGGCTATTTTCACTCAAATATGCAATGCTTAAGAAAACTGGACATAACTCTTATGCCATTACAGCTATTGAGATCTAGTAAACTACATCTAGTAACTAGGAAAATGCCAGACCTTTTTCCGCCATGTAAAACGTAATGACCTTCCCGCCAGTGGTTTGACCTTCAGAGGTCACCTCGGGACCTCACATGACCTGAGGTCACTAAAGGTCAGAAAGTGATCTGGCCGTAGATTGAATGAAAGCCAGTCACGAGACATACACGATAGTGTTTGATTCAGCGCTCTAGCTTAATTAGGTCAAAAGTTATTGTCAAAATATTGTTTCCGACTCCTGGTGGCCTTGGATGACCTCGGACAGGTCAAAGGGAAAATTGTGACCCCTGGAATCAGTGAAAGGGTGTCCAAGAACGCTGTTCAGAGCAGTTTGAGCAGTTGCAATCATGACTTTTAATGTGACTTATATCATAAATGTGGCTTTTAGATCATAAGTCAGCTTTTCCCCATGCTCTTTCAATGGGAGAGGTCATCTCGTGACCTGAACTCAGGTCATGAAATCTAAAAATCCCCGATATACACCTTATAGACCCTGGTCGGGTCATCCAGTATAGAAATTTTCAAATCGATCGACTAAGAAATGTAGCTCTTATAGAGCTCAAAAGTTGAAGCGAGGTGACCTTGGTTGCCCTCGCCTGGTGACCTGACCTTGGGTGACCCGGAGTAAAAAAATTTAGGGATGGTGGGAAAATGATGGGGTGAGAGATAGAGCCCTCAACCGCGGTGCTGCGTCTCGTAGTTTTTCTGCTATGTTGAAAAAACCTTAGGGGCCTTTGATGACCCCGTGGGGTGAGGGTTAATCAAGACTATGAAAGGAGACATTAAAGATCACGAATAGTTATTTCCTAAGACTTTGAAATTTTTGGTGGGGCTGCTGCTCGTCCAAGTGGTTCAAGGGTAAGGGTGGCTGGCAAGTTAAGAAAAACATGCATGTGCATGTATATATCGCTGCTGAAAACCGAAAATGCAGTAAATTCCGCTTCACTTAGGCTTTGTTGAAAATTTCGAGTGCATGATACGAGCAATTTTTCTGGATAAATTTTCCAATTCCATCACTAAAATCAGGTCTTCGTTCTCTCCATGGTACCAGAACTCGGTTCTAAAAACTCAGTTACATCAGCAGCTTTGGTTACAGGTTTTGAGGTTTGTTTGGTTTTAGCAGCAGCTGCCGGGTTCATCCTTTTCATTGTTTTCCAATACAGGATTTTTTTGTTAGTTTTTGTTTCAACCAGACGACGCAAGCAGAGAATCAGAAGAATATTGCTGATCAGTTTTCCGATAAAAATGTTTGACTTCTAAATTTTAGAAAAGATAGTCAGCTTAACATGCTTTAAAGATCAAAGACCCAAATTTAATATTATAATACATATCGGAACACTTATCCTCAATAAGCCGTAATCGTCAATCCTATGGACTATAGCAACACGAAGATTTCTTGCGATTAAAGGGCAAATAACACTGATAGCAGGATCTTACGAAACTTGTCCATCCTTCCAAAGGATCAACTCTGTGGGTTACAGCAGAACATGGTATAATACATGCCACACTAACAGCCGAAAATCGTAAGTAGTTCACTTGTGAAGTCTCCACGCTTGGATAAGCAGCATCATCACCGTCACTTGCATGGGTGTCAAAAGCAGAAGGGATCACGGGGTCGCCTCTCGCTCCCGCCCCGACTGATGTATCACGGATGTAACTGCAGAATTACAGGACTCGAACTGCTAAATACTCCCAATTTAGCAGTTGCCTGTGGTCGAGCACCCATATTGACAGATATTAAATATGTCTGCGGTCACGCACCCAGTGTCACAACGCACTGTTGGTGTTTCTGCGTAAGACAAACATAAAACATTCTGGCGTTTGTGCATTGGGTCGGTAGCTTTCTCAAAGGCAGCCAATGTGTTCGAGCCGCGCTCCCCCACCCCCTCTTCAGCAGATCATCGTTAGTCCAAGTCCGGTCCCTTTCCCTGCAGTAAAAGATCCGCAGCGACGCCCCGGCCCCAGTGACGTTTCATTCAGCGCTGCGAATAAGCTGCGTGGCGGCTGCGTCGCGACCGCTGGCATAATCCTTCACCACCCTACCACCGCTAGCCTCACCATTGATCACCATCTGGCTATCGAGTTGAATGACAAACGCCGAGCTCCGCCCCTCACTAGTGCGATGTTATCATTGTTGGGAGGTTGATTGGTGCTGCTGGGCGCTGCCGGGCGCGCCGCTGCGGGGATGTAGCTGGCATCGAGGCCCGGGAGGTCACGACCGAGCTGCGCTGGCAACCACCCGGGCCGGTGCCAACAACTATGTAACTCACAGCTGGAGACGTCGGCATTATTGTGCTGCCCTGTACGCCCTACCGCGGCTCTGGCGCCTTGATGTGATGATTTGATGTTCATTTAAGCACCATTTTTTCGCCGCTTACGAGCAGTTTGTTTTTCCAAACGCAGCATGGACAACGGAAACGTTTCAAATTTCAATGGAAAAGAGCAGCTGGCTCAGGAAGGCTGCCAGTATCTAGCCCAGGAAAATTATTGTTACCATGCTGCAGCCGCTTTTGACGGGTGGTTGTCGTTAAGGTTTCCGTCCACATCGTGTCTCCTCAGTAATTTTTGGATGGCAGGTAATGCTCACGAACGGCCGAATAACAAACTCACTGTCCAAAATTCGTATTCCCATGCCCAAATGTAAGCAAACGGAATTATTCGAAATCATTTTTTTCTGAAGGCCTAGCCTACTGAAACTTGACAATGATGTGTGTGGAAGGTGTATGATAAAAGCGACATTCGCATAATGCCATTTTAGATCATGGAATACGCACAATGCGTATAAGTAACTCCCAGGCAGTTCAGCAACACAGAAGGCCTGTCCAAGCCGATGATCGGAACGGATATCTTCTGCAGAAAATCGGATGCGAGCCATGCGATTATTTCACCGTGTATTTGAATAACCATCGCGTTCGATTTTTAGCACACAGGAACATAGTGAACAGGCCTTTAATCGTGCCTCACTTGGCTTTATTTTAGATACTAGGTACACTGGGCAAAGTCCCGTGGGTCTGTACTTGAATCAGTTTTGGCACCGTAGTCGGTGCGCTCAGCATGATATCACTGCGTGTTCGAATCTGTGGGAAACAGCTTCTCTCCGTTCGTAAAATTTCCTTCTCAATAAAAATGTTCCAAATCAGAGTTTTTACACCCGGGAGCGTTCAGCACACACTATACCTATGTAAAATACCGATGCAATAAACCGTTTGCCGCAACTTCAATACAGCAGGCCGATTTGACAACCGTAGATATTTGTGATTTTTTGGAATTATACGAGTTTTTGTAACACATAATATGAATTTCAGGCAGATGTTCACACAGCTGCATTTCAACGCCACGAAGTTTTGAACCGTTTTTGCGTAAACAACGAGCCGCTTAAGTGCTTAGATTGCATTTTTTCATTCAAGTGAACATGAAGTTGACCCGGTATTACAGGCTATAGTTATTTCTTTTGAACAACAAATCAAGGTCACCTTAAGTATCACACTGTGTGTTTAGGTTTGTGGTTTTTGCCCAATCGCCTTATAAAAATGGATTCAGTACTCATATAGCAGCTTTTTCTATGGAACTGAGTGAAGGATCTCGTTTCCTTGGTGGTGGGGAGGGGCGCCACCCCCTGTTGCGCAGGTAGATGGGGACGCTCCGCTAATTAAAACTACACCGCACGCTGGGGTGCTGATGGGGCGGAGGACGTGAGCTGTCGGGGCCAAGAACGAACGCTAACAGAACTGGAACACGGAATGGAATAAATAGGATCCACGGTGAGCTATTGAGTTAAAGATGGAATATTTGTTATTCAAGACCAAACATGTTTTATTATTTCGAAACAGTCTTATTGCAACAGCAGGGCTGCGCCTGCCAAGGGGTGCATCAGCTAGTAAGTTTATTACCAGCCTTGCTAGCTGCTATCACATAAGGCACGCCAAACGGAAGAGTTTTGCACAGTCACGCCTTCAGCTGTGACTGTTTCTTAACGTCGACGCTGCAAGGCCAGTAAATGACTATACTGCTACTGCTAAGTAGCTGGTGGAACAGGTCCTGAAGAGGGCATTTCTGGGTTGTGCTCAGCCGAATTGGGCTTTCTCTCTATTATCGCGGAAAGCAGGCTATGCTACGGCTGAGTTTTGTCCAAGAAGAACCTGTGAAATGCATATTTTATCGCAATTTCATCATTTTGTGTCAAATAAACTTTGTATACCTTAAATGCAATGCATAGTCGGTGGACTTAACCTTGCCAGTGGATGTTCATAAAATTCAGTATAATCAAAAATACATAAGAACAGAGGCCCTGTATGTAATTATATTTTAAGTATAGGTATGTACGAAACGGCTCCAGTTCTGCGTTTCCCGTCTTGGAAATAACTGGGTGCAAAAATCATCACCATATTCGGCGTTTTAGGGCGCGCCAACATGTAGGGTCATACGGCGCCCTTGCGTGCAAAAATAATACGTTGAAAGCAGCATGTCTCAGTTGACCACACCAGTAGATTGGTTGATGGACAGGTCTGGGCATCTCTTTGTACAGCGCGACAGCGGACATCTGCTCCAGGTGGACCTCCTCTGCACCTGCTTCCACAGAGATGCGGGCTGGACTCATCTCAGAGCTGAATGGGGATGGTCATTCAAAAACCAATAGTTAGAACTTAACTTAAAACATATACCCTCGATTCAAACTCAATGCTGCCAGTGGGTATAGAAAGCCTGATGGCCAATTGGGCCCTGATAAAGCAACAGGGTCTTGAATATTATCTCTTTCCGTGTTGAAAACGTCAAGACTATTACATTACTGACAAAGCTAAGAAGTGTTTGAAATCTAACCATATATATATATATATATATATATATATATATATTTTTTTATATATATATATATATATATATATATATATATATATATAACTTACACACCTGACTGTAATGCCTTCCTAGAAAATTCTGGTAGACCCAAAACTCAGAATGTGTTCTAGTGCCCGGACCAGTACATCCGGCATGTTAATTAGCGGCGAGCTGGCAAACGGGTCGGCACAGCCGCTAACTGCCGCTGCGGCTTCCACGTCTTCGGCTGAGTGGTGTGGTCGCCACCTCCTCACCACAGAACGTGACCTCATCTTCACGGCCTCAACCCCAGCGGACCTGACCACAGCCTCACCCCGGCCCGCCGCGGTGGCGTCCCTGCGCCGCTGCGCGCCACCAGGCGCCGCTGGTGCGCGCGCCGGCGCGTGAGCTGGGACCGTGAGTCGGGGCGCCGCAGCGCTAATTGCTGGTGTGGCAGCGGCAACACATGCGGCATGTAGCGCCGGCAGGCCCGTCCTCCTCCTCCGCCGCCGCCGCCGCCGGCTCTCCAGCCGCGTCCTCTGTACTGTAGCCGGGCAGCTGGAGACTGCAGCCGGGCAGACTGGGACTGATTGCGCCGGACAGGGACTGATTGCAGCCGGACTGACTGCAGTTGGGCAGACTGGGACTGGCTGTCGGGCAGACTAGAGCTGACTACAGCCGGGCAGACGGAGACCGACTGCAGTCAGGCAGACTGGGACTGACTGCAGCCGGGTAGGCTGAGACTGACCGTTGGCTGCGCGACTGAGGCGGACTGCAGCTGGGGAGACTGGGACTGACAGAATGCCAGATTGAGACTGTCTGCAGTCGGGTAGACTGCGATCGACCGCAGCCGGATAGGCTGAGACTGACTGGGAGCTCTAAGACTGAGGCAGACTGCGTACTGATATGCTTAACGTGACTGCGGGCTGTCAAACTGAAGGAGACTGCAAGAAGCCACACTGAAGCAGGCTTCCCGGACTGAAGCAAGCTATATTGTATCTTATTGAGTGGGGGTTTTGAGAGGTTGTCTGAATACACCTTTCAAAGGGTAGATATCGTTGGTGGAACGAGAATCAAAAGAACATCCAATACGTGTATGCTCCCACATGCACGATGAGCTACGATACTTAAATTTTGGGGAAAGCAGCGGCATATTGGTTTGCATATAGAAAAGTAAACGCGCCATAAGAGGAACAAGTTTTTCTTTATTTCAGGCATGCCCTCCTATACCCAGAAGGCATATCCACCGGAAAGGTGAAACTTTGAACCTTATTGTCATCTCAGAGTCTAATGAACGAGGACAACTCAGGGTGCAGACATGGTGCCGGTTCCTCTGTTCTTCTGGGACTGGAAGCACGGCCAGCGGCGCTACAGTGCTTCAGTGCCAGCACACGGGGTCTTATCTCGCCGGCTCGTTAACCGCCGAGGAAAATGGCCACTTCAGCGCCTGAGATTGCGAGCTTATCTCAGTCTGCCCTGCGCCCCACGACGCTCAGTCTACCCTGGGACCACGGTGCGAAAAACCGGTTACTTTGTTGGCACCGGATAAGGAGAAGTTTTAGGGCACGTCAGCAGCTGGGGAGTGTGTGTGGGACTATCAGATAGTCCCGTGTTTGACTCTCTTGCGGAGGAGGCGGCATAAGTCTAACCTTCAGTCGTATGTACCGATGAAATCCTGCTCCCAAATTGAATGTTCTTGAAAGTAGCCCAGTTTTTATGTCCATCAACGGCAGGAAGGAAGAACCTGCCTGACATGAACTCTCCCCATCATGGCGCGTCGCGACGGCGGCGGCGGCGACCGGAGAGAGTTGTAATTGCGCTCTCAGGCGTGTATCGGCCGCGCGTCGCCGGGTCTCACACCTATGTCCGCTGGCGAGACCCGCGGAGGCTGAACCGTAAACGTCGCTTCCGCGACAGTCGGCAGCCCGGTAGAAAAACGCCGACTCCGCGCCGGCAAATTGTGGGGTAAAACGCCCTAATGGCCGCGTAAACGCTAGGAACGCGGCCGCCACAATTTTCGGTAACATTGGTCCATTGCCAGACAACGACGGCCGGGCTGCTGCGCTGCCGGGAGAGGGTTTTTGTGTTCGGCGGTTTTTGCCGCTGGGTAGATGGATGTGACCCCATCTGCGAGTGTGCGCACCAGCCAAGCATTGCAGGGCCGACGACGAGCTCTAACGGCTGCCCCGGCTGTGCAAACAAACTCGACGGCGCTCCAACGGTTCGTTGATCGTCGCTATTGCACGTGCGCTTCCTTTGCCCGCACAGACTGAGGGACTGTTCCGTAAATGAGACTCTTCGCATAGCGGCGTGCCTAACGGCGCAGTTTCTCTTGTAGATTTGGATGTTGCGGTTTCCATTCACACGAGGGTGTTTGGGTCCACTGCTGAGCTATTTTTACAGCCGAATATATATTGTTTGGAACTTCTGTAGTATGCTTTTGCTTTGAGCAGGATATAAACGGTAGATGAAAATGCGTCTACCGTCGGCTATAAACAGCGTAGGCGATTGGCTGTTACTCGTGGCTGGCATTGTTCGTCAGAATGGAAAAAGATAACTGTCATCCTCAAACGAGTTATAAATGACTGCTGATGTTGTGGAGCGACCCGTTAAACGGATCCCCGCCCACTGCATTCAAGCAAACACATGGTGTGTCGAGCTCTCGGGCGTGTATTTACGACCACAATTAACCCGCTCAACACAAGCGGAGGCAACGCTTTTTCCACTGCCGGGCGCTGAGAGCAGATTTAAATCAGAAGATGACCCATTCCAGTAGCGCCTATGAGTAATCGGTGGATAATTTCTGTCAGCGTTCTGAGAAACAACTGGCCTGCGGCTGGCCCTGCGTGCCCTCCTTGTCGGCACAAGCTGTTTTGGTCGCCCCGAAAATAAGGAGCCTAGCCCGTCTGTATCAGGTAATCTGTTTCTCTCTCTCTCTCGCTCTCTCTCTCTCTTCCCCTCTCTCTCTCTCCCGTTCTCTCTCGCTCTTTCCCTCACTCACCATCAGCATTCCCCTCCCCCTCTCCATGATGATGTTGAAGTAAGCTAAATTGAGGCATCTGTGAAATTCCCGTATACACGTAGCACTGAGATGGCCGTCCCAAATGTGACCATTGAGGATTCGTAGAGGCGTACTCATCAGCCACTTAACAAGGTGTCGTATCCCATCCTGGCCGCAATGGCGATGCGTCTTGTGCTGAATGGACTGCCTGACGTCGTGCTCCGTCTGGGACTGGTGAGGGGCGCCTCTGGGCCGTCTACTCCGTCCATCGCGTCATCAGCCATCTGTCTGACCCGGGTCTCGCCATCGCTGATGTTGCATTGTTGTGCGGGCCAGCTGGCGCGGCGCGGCGCACAGTGGCGCACGGCGGGCGATCGCGACGCGAGAGAGACACGGCTAGGTCGCTTATGCGCTGGCCCGCGCTGTGAAACTGGGCCATAATGGACGGTGACGTCCTGCCGCAGTCGCCGTCCGGCGATACGACCAGTCATGCCTCCAGAAGAATGGGCCTCCGCTTATCGCCACTAAAATGAAAGCCAGCCCGTGGCCATCACGCGTTTCTATTTTTCCTTGCGCCAGCCCAAAAACTGCCGGCCGAATCGGTGATAGCGTTGGCTATTGTGTCGTGATATGATGCGAAAGCGACTGGTGCCGCCATTCATATCGGCTCGCTCATTGATTTCATGCCCTCGCGGCCTCAGAAATGGCTCAACATGCTGGGCTTCTCTGTGGAAGTAATACATTTAGCTGATGGAAACGATTTCTCAACATCAGGTGTGGAACGGGTCGGTCCTGCTGCTTGGACCCATAAGCGGTGCCGATAGAGATTAGACACGCCTATCCGAGAGCAATCCGGTTCCAGCTCTTCCCGAGATGCCAGTTCTCCCCTTTGAGACAGTATCGTGTTCAAAATGGCTGTATTGGGAAGAGAGAGTTCGGCTAATAAACGAGAGCGATCGATATTTTGTGAAGCAACAGTGACAGATGGGCTGTGAATTGAGTTACGTCCCTAAAGCGACGCTCTCGGCGACCAAATTGGCGTGAAATTGTCATCTCATCGCCTGCGCTGGTCTCTGTCGAGCATTCTTCAGTGCAGCTCTCCACCATTATTAGCACGCCCCTCGCCGATTTGTTTCCCCTTTGTGGGGGCCGGCCTTTTTTGTGCGGCTGTACCATGCGCTAACGAACGTGGGCCGGGCCGCGGGCGCTTCAATGGCCCACCGTCAGTTTAGCCGTCGGCGCAGCCTCGCAGGGAGAGACAAAGTGAGGATTAGCAAACCCGAACTGGGACGACCGGCGTGACGGGATGGGATATCGTGCTGCGCCTCTGTCACCTCCTCACCAGCTGTGTTGACTCTGAATGACAAGCTCAGGCCCCTCTCTCCCTCTCTCTCTCTCTCTCTCTCTCCCCTCTCTCTCTCTCTCCCGTCACAGATAAGCCAGCTCTTCTCTGAACGACCAGCTCCCACGGTGGCAACAAAAGCGCTGGTAAACGATGCTGGAGAGTGCCATCATTGGTCCCGCTGACGAAACAAAGCCTCCACTGAGACAGTTTCTACATACTCTGGGAGCAATCGGCGGCGCCGAGCCGTGCCGCCTCAGTTCACTCCCTCATTGCACGCTGGAGGACGGCGGGTCACGTCTCGGCGCTGGGTGTGGGAACGCTGCTCGGCGGCGGATAGTGGCGCGGTGGTAGCTGCGGTTGTTGCCCCGCCCTCCCGGGCCCCGGCCCGGCGGCGCCGACCTCTGCCCTTTACCCCGCCAGCCGGCCGCCCCCGCCAACGGCACGTGCCAGGCCGGAACAGGGCACGGCGCCCCCGAGCGTCCGACGCGCCGGTTCCGGGGGCGTCACGCCCCACTACCTGCCCCTCTCGTGTCCGGCCTGTCCAGGTGATGGCTACCCGGTCCAGAGTCTATAGGCTCCCCGGCTCGCCGGCTGTTTTCAACATTCCCCAAACACAATGCAGGGCCGACGGTCCGCGACACGACATTGTGCGGCAGGGGGGTGCCGCGGTGAGCGGGGTCCCCGCTGAGCGAGGCGGTAGAATAGTCGGAAGGGTTAAACTGGGACCTTGTGGTAGGGCGAGGCGGTCTGAATTGGATAATGAGCAAAAGGAAAGATGGATGGTGTGTGGCACACGAGTTCTATGAACTGGAAGTGAATGCGAGTGAGCTGTTGTGGCATGAGCGGCTGCCCGATCGCTTGGGTCTCATCCGTAGAAATAGCATAGCACCCGTATAATACAGGGTGGCCATAAACGGGTCCAGGCAGAGTTTTTTCTTCATATATCCATAAGTAATCGACTGATTGTTCTAATTTTGCACGAAAGTGTAAATTCAACACTCTGGAACATGACGGAGTATTAATGAAGCCCCCAGAAACAAATATACCATCTGAAATGTATGATCTAAACCATTGTCCAGTCGGTCTACTAGGACGTTTGCCATTTCTTAAAAATGCATGACTTTAAATTTAGAGTACTTGAGCAGGTCTTCCGCACACCATGGGTTATTATAAAACCTTTGTCAAAAACATAGTCAAATGTCAGTGCTCCAGCACATCGTCATGAACCCAACATGAGAGTTACATGTCCGAACATGATATGGCAATTGCTAACAAAGCTGAAATGGAAAATATGATATGATGTTCCTATGAGCACTTAATTCATACGCTACCCAGCACAGCACCATGGAATAAAGATACCTGGAACGGAAGCCTCGTTGATTTCTGGGATGCTTTTGTGGGGCTCATTAAAAATAATTGGGTAAATAGCCAAGAACATTAAAATACAGACGGCAGTAAAATATTCAGCAAAAAACAGGCCTTTGCGCGTGCCTTACTTCAACCGAGAGGAAACAGCTACTACTGAGGTATTATTCATCCATTATAAACCTAAATAATTGCATAATAGCCATAAAATATTAATGCAAAATCAGCGTGAGCCCGGATTCGAACCCGGAACACTAGGATTGCTAGATATCATGCTGCCAACTGCGCTATTGAGTAACAAAATTACCATTATGAAGATGAAAAGTACCAGCCGCGGGATCCGAACCCGGGACCCTTGGCTTACTACGCGAGCGCTTAACACACTGCGCTATTGCGGCGCTAAGCGGTGTGTGTTTAAAACATGTAATAATACAAGTTGAGCTGCAGTATGAGATTCTGATTTCCCTTGCGCTTTGCTCTGAGATTTTAGATATTTCCTAAAATGTATTTTAGCGGACGCAGCACAGATTGGACTTTCCGAAATGCATGGTCGTTTTCCTTTGCAAGCCATGGTTTATAAGTTATGACGCATCAAAGTCACCGGCCACCACATCTCCCATAGACTTTACATTAGTCCTTACCGAGCTTTACTTACCTAAGGATTTTTTTCATGTTTTAGATTGGCACCCAAAAGCGGGGCGAGTTCACATTGAGGTCTCCATTCCAGGTATCTCTATTCCATGACAGCACGCCTGGTATTATTTTTGAAGACAGAAGATCTTGTTGCCTCAGGATCTCCGACCAATACACAAATATTGTTGTAAAGCGATGCGACACCATAAATAAAGCTACGGTTTCTATGACTTTTTATAGGATTCAAGAGTGTTAAGTGCTCCGATAGTCTTCTGTCCTGATTCAAAACATCACGGTTGAATGAAAAACTTATATGCAAGTAAAGAAGGGCAACCTATCGTTATCAACTTATAAAGCATACACATGTCAAAGTATTCGATAAAACGCTGGGCATTGAGCCATCCCAGCTCTTGGATGACATCCGAGATATGATCGTGCTTCTTTGGGCCTGATATTATTCTGGCCGCAAAGTGAAAAAGTATCTATACCTTGTTCTTTTATTCAGAATTTGTTCTTCCATAAACGAGGATGCAGTACCTTACATGTGAGAATACAAAGCGAGTAAGTGATACCGGGGATAACACACATTCTTCACTGGGCAGAGCATGTCTGGCATGATACAAAGCAACAAGTATACCAAAACAGTGATCCGATATTCAATTGAAATGGTGAGACCAAGAAAGAATGTGATCCATATATACCTCTAAATTCTTAGCTACGCTTTTACTTACGATTTCCCCAATCTTAAAATGAATGTGCAGCAGGCTGGAATATGTATTTTAGATGCCTTTGGTCGCCGCAGAGGAGAAGCTCTATCTTGCTGACAACCAGCATCCCGTGTTTTCATGTAGTGCAACCAACCCCCTCCCTCAGCTGTGAGCTTTTATATGGGCTGACTGCGTGTTTTTAATATATTCGTAAACTCCCTGTGGTCGCCGGAACCGCCTATCACCTTGTCTTTGGGCGACAAAGAACATGGTAATGGCCACCGCAGGTATGTAGATTACATGTTTCCACGCTGTCGTAGTTGGTGGATCCAACAAGGCCTTCATTTTCCACATTAAAGGCGCTTCAGTTGACGCAGACATCCCTTCTAGTTCAGCGAAGGTGCCGTCGTCTCTTTGTCAGTCTCATTGAAACGAAAGGAGAAACGGAAGTGTACTCATCACCTGCTTACTTGTGTGCTTTTCCTGGTTGGGATGGTATAAGCTGTTTGTGACCTATCGTTGTGCTGCTTAAAGGCAAATAAAATGTGCAGTGGGACTCAGGGGCGGATCAAGTTGGTTGATTTGGCGGGGAGGGGGCAAACCCATGTCGGCGAAACAGCAAGCAAAAAAATGTCAGTGAGCACAAAAATGTAGTTTGCTGTGCGGGGAAGGACCAAAATATATATTCCCTCTCGATTTTGTTTTTCCGACATGGCCGGATTAACATCCTCCTGACCCGCCCCTGGTGGGACTGTCCAGGAGACCCCTCCCCCCTGCTTTTCAAAAATGCGTTAAAGATGGGCGTTTTAGTTTTCGGAACGCTATTGTGATATGATTTTTTTGATGTTCTGTACATTATTTGAGTTCCGTGCACTGAATCAGTCCTCCGGGTTTTCCGTCATTTTCTTCGCGCCCATGTGCTGGTGCGGATATGCGACTTTGAGCGGTAGCGTGGTGACGCATACTCATATAGCCCGGGGGCCCATTAGCGGTGCACGGTCACGAGTTCGCCGATGAAAGATATCCCTAACGTCTGGTGACGTGAGCGGACTGAGCGAGTGCAGCCGCTGAGTCGTGACGCGGACCGAGACGTCGTCACGGACGTGGCTAACGCCAACGTTTTCAACTCCAGATCATGAGCCCGAGGGCGGAAATGGTGGTCGGGGGCGCGCTGGCTGGCGGGCAGGGGAGGAGGGGGTGCGCTGACTCACCCTCCGGGGCGGTTTCGGTCAGCAGTCGTGGGCGCGCGACAGGCGTCACGCAGACGCGCCGGTGACTCCGGACACCTGCTGGCCCGCCATTAGCGTCGGCAACGGCGCGACGGGCCGAGAGGGCGAATCAGGGCGGCCCGCCCCGCCGCCGCAGCGTGACCGCTGACGGAACTAAACGCACTTACCGATTCGCCGCGACCATTGTAGTGACCCATGCCGCACGCCACACGCGACCAGACGGCAGTGGCACAGAGAAAACGGTCGTCATGGTAACTGGACAGTCGACGCTCCACCCGTCAACTGTGTCCAAATGTGCAGCCACGATGCGCTTTCCATGGATTATTATCGTTCTTATTTGTATCGTGCTCCAATTCCTCTGCTGGCTTTCAACACACTTTTGGTACTGCGAATGTAGTCAAGTGCTGTGCCCCAATAATTTTTTAATTAGTGTTATTTGACGTCTAATCGTATATTTTATAGTCTGATAATGTTTCTTAATACCGGACGACGGAAGGCCCCCAAGCTGAATATTAGTGAGAAAGAAGATTAGGGTCCACTAGGGTATAATCACCGGCCAAAGGGCTCGGAACTGGGCAAATTATACCTACGTTATCATGTTATACGTTTGCCCACTCTGGCGTTGTGTGCAATTTCAGCACGTCATATCCCTAACTGTTGTTTATGTCTGACTGTGGGACTGTGTCTTGTAATGGTCCTAAACCTTCGTTTAATTATCACCGTTCGTGTCATGCCACATGCTGTAGCATTGTAGTTGTTCCGAACTTATGAACGCCCTGTGTCTTGGACCTCCTTTCATTAGAGCCCGCTGGTGGGAGCATCCTCGTCCGACTCCGAAATTAATTGAACTAGCCGGGCGACCTCTTCACACACCCCAAAGCTATTACGTCGAATCGCTCTCATCATAAGCGAGCCGTTGGCGGCCCACCGCCGGGTGCAAGGCGCTAAATACCAGCCGGCATTTTTACAGACACTGCTGTCGTCGGCATCGCGGTACCTCTACACGGCGACCAACCAGAGGGCGTACCTGGGAGAGGTGACGCTGGTGGTACCCAGCTCGTGGCCCCGCAGCTGTACCGGTGGAGAGCTGGTGGGTCCGGCCACCACCCAGAGCTACCTGTCGTCTGACGTGCGGATCAGCACCTCCCATCCGGTGTACGGCGCCGCGCCCTGGACCCGTCAGACGTCCGGCTGTGGACAACCCGGACACTTTATACAGTTCGCCGGGGACTACGTCGCCTCCGGACAGACCAGCACGTTCCGGGACCAAGGTAGGTATCTGGAGACTCTGGTATGTTGGTGCTTGGGACGCTGCACTGTTTAAACACTCTTCACCAGATGATTACCATAAGCATTTTCAGTCGAGCAAGATTTCGAAAATAAGTCAGCTTTTTTCTTTAAGGGCCAAAGACGATCTTCATGGGTAGCTTTGTTACAAATTGACAGTGGATTACAAAGCGTTTTCTGACCTCGAGCTCAGCTAGGCGTGATTGAAGCCTGTCAGTAGCGGCCTCATTAGAGCAGCTGGGATGCTGTTCTGCTCCCCTGACCGCGGTCCGTCCATCCACCGCGCTGCTTGGCTGGCTGCCTCGCTGTCATGTCAGCATCATTATATATAGGTCATCATCGGCGGCATCCGGTGTGTCTGAACAGCTCACACCTGCCTCCTCCCCCTCCCCTCCGGCATTCGTCGGGCGAGTGTTTTGAGGTGCGCCTCACAGTCGCCGCAGCTGTGCTATCGATTCGCTCCGTTTACCCTGGTGTGACGCGGCCTTGTGCCTGATCAGGGCAACGGCACGGCACACCGCCCCCCCCTATCCCACCGGGCGGGGTGGCCGCTCTGCGGGGTGGGGTGTTTAAAACCCAGCTGCCGCCGTCCGCACCGGATGTAACCAACCGCGCCGTGCATCGGTGGCGTCGAGTCCGACACAGTTTGAACTGGGGTCACAGGTGCACACCGCCCGGCCGTCGGCACCGCTGCTGCCGTTCTCTACCGGGCTGGAGCGCGCTGTCTCTCTGTTGCGATGTTGGGGAATGTAGGTGTATGGGGGTGGTGGGCGGGACGGATAAACGCAGGCGCAGCAATGCGACCGACCTTCGGAAGTGGGGGTAGGAGGGGAGGGGTGCAGCGCGTACGACCCAAACCCACAACTGTGTCACAGACGCCGTGCACGTTGCCGCCTGTCCGTCTGTGTGCGCGTGTCTGTGTGTTGTGACAGCGCGCCGTTCAGAGCCGTGGCGTGACGCGGCGGTGCCGTGTGTCAAATCTCTGCCGGCTTTACAGCTGGGCGGCCGTACCGCGCTGCCGATGCTATTGTGGCGCCGCCTGCGGCCGCAGCCCGGCCGCCCGGTCCATCAGACAATTACGGCGCGGGGACGGCAGGCTCTGTGTCGCCGCGGTAGCACGTGCCGGCTGCGGCTGTGTGGCTGGGTGATGGCTGCCTGTTATGGCGTCTGAGACGGCGGCGTCTCGGCAGCCTCTGGAGGAGGCGGCCGTAATGGGAGGCGGCGGCGGCCCGTCAGGTGGCGCCGGGAGTGCCTCCTGATGACCCACTCAGATGCGCGCCAGATGGTGCCGCCGCCGCGCCGCCGTTGTATCCAGCGGGGATTATACTTGCGTCTCAGCAAGCCACGGCCCTGTGACGCTGCCCCTACGATCTCATCTCTGATCGGTCATTTAGCAGTGACCCTGTACGGTGTGCGTGAGATAGCTCAGACCCTTACCGCCTCTCGGGGTGGTGCATTGTATTTCTCAGTTGTCTCTAAGATTCACTGTTCTATTTCAGTGGTAGGATTTTAAATTATTTGGTGAATACTGCGGCACTCATAAAAACTAAGGCCCTGATGAACCTACCGTACCTGGTGAAGGAATGAATATTCCTAAAAAAGCAAAACAAACAAACAAAAAACAAAGCATGGGCTTTTACTTTACCGACATATCACAAAAGTGACAGTATTCCCGCAGTAAGCTTGGGACTTAAAGTTCTTTGGACTTATTGTGACAACTTGGAGGTATCACCAGATTTGTAACTACCGCAAATGCGTACACGAATGACAACAAACACTCCAACACCAGTGTTCTCTACGCGCAATCTCACGGTGGCCGCATAGTCCGCGCTTGCTGGCGGTAACCCGCTTCCAACCGTGACTCCGTAAATACTGTCTTTAGTGGTGAAACCAGCCATTTGACCGTTCCACCTCGCACACAGTCGACCACGCTGCTGTAACGACAGTGGCGGCGGTGCCCGACAGGTCGTGTTCTGGTACACGAGTGGGCGCGGTACCGCTGGGGCGTGTTCGAGGAGACGGGCTACCCCGGCGACCCGCTGTACCCCTCCTTCTTCCAGCGCGGTCAGCACCAGTGGAGTCCAACTGGCTGCGTCAACGCCAACGTCTCAGGGGTCACATCACCGTGAGTACACTGAAAACGGCTGGTGTGTGTGTGTGTGTGTGTGTGTGTGTGTGTGTGTGTGTGTGTGTGTGTGTGTGTGTGTGTGTGTGTGTGTGTGTGTGTGTGTGTGTGTGTGTGTGTGTGTGTGTGTGGGTGTGGGTGTGGGTGTGGGTGTGGGTGTGGGTGTGGGTGTGGGTGTGGGTGTGGGTGTGGGTGTGGGTGTGGGTGTGTGTGTGGGTGTGGGTGTGTGTGTGGGTGTGTGTGTGGGTGTGTGTGTGGGTGTGTGTGTGTGTGTGTGTGTGTGTGTGTGTGTGTGTGTGTGTGTGTGTGTGTGTTGTGTTTTGTGTGGGGTGTGTGGGGGTTGCGTGTTGGTGTGGTGTTTTTTTTTGCTGTGTGTGTGTGGGTGTGGTGTGGGTGTGTGTGTGGGTGTGGGTGTGGGTGTGTGCTTTTACCGACACACATTCGCGGCCAGTTGCATGGTGTTCGCTGGGAGGGTTCCCAGAAGCCTTCGCAGGGGCTTTATTGGATAAGGTGGGAAACAGAGGGTGATTTTTGCGCCGGGAATGGAGCACACCTCAAACGTCCCCAATAATGATGTGTGGGGTCTAACTACGCACTATCTGCTTGGTTCATATGGCTTCGGAAAACAAAGGCGAGGGGAAATAGCTAGGCTAGAGCGAGAGCAGGGCGCCAATTCCTGCATCTGTGTAGGCTCGAACCCGTGGCCCGTGCGGACATTCAGTCCGTCGCGAGCCGAGCCGACTGTGCCGCTCCGACCCCGTCAACATCCCCTCCCGTTTGAAGAAGCCTTGCGAGATCACCACGCCACCGGCACTCGTGTTGTTTTTTTAGTAGAGTACGTTGCGGATTGAATCAGATCCATGGATAAAATTAATCCATGGATTGGATTGGATTGAAATGGTCAGGGGCTTTGAATAGGTATATTTGACGCTGCACATGGTCTTGGACTCGAAAGTCGTATCTGTTTAGTCCTATTTTCTGATTTTTATTGGGTTTGGATTGATAATGATGGTGTGCAAACGGATTGGATTGAATTTTGGGGGAGACTTCGGATAAGAATCGGATCGGATCCGAAATTTTTGGGTTATGAGATGCTCTAGCTCACAGCGCCTTTTCAATCCGTTCTTAGGCAACAAAGTTACAGTCTCTGTACATATTTACCCTCGCTGTTGGCGGTGTCGTCTCAGCCTCTCAAGCTGTCGTGTCCCGTATCTCAGTGTACAGGTGACGTCACAAGGGCCCGGGGCTTGACACGAAGACCGCACCTGTCGCGTTCCCGGCGGTGAGGCGATCGTGGCACGGCGGTGACCGCGCGGCAGCAGTGGCGCAGGACTGACGGGCCGGCCAGTGTCCGCTAAATGGCGGCGTCACGCATTCCACGCTCAGCCTCGGTCGCCGCCGCGATAGTACCGACTCAATGGAACAGAGGGCCGGTATTGTCCGAGCGTCCATAGTGCGCATCCTCGCCAGTCCGGCGGACAGCGATAGGGAATATCGAGGCTTCTCCCCCGATTGTCGGATTCCTCCGCACGGAGCGGCAGCTGGTACCGCGCCAGCCCTGTAATCCTACCCCTTTCACTTTTACGTATCGGCTGCATTACCGGTGCCATTACAGCGGCTACAGTGGCCGCTCTCCCCTGAAAACCGCGGCAGCACGCAGATGCGTGATCTCCCGGCCGGCTCTCAGGGGCACGTCGGACTTGTTTGCCGACACGGCTGCCTGTCTCCTCCGGGAACGTACAAACACTGACTCTGCGGCGCCCACAGAGGAGCGGTGCCTGTGTGGCGGCGCTGCTGCTTACCAGCGACCCTGACACTGGCCGACACTGACACTGACACACATGCAAACACGTCGACGCAAGACGGCGGCCGTGCTGAGCGTGACGCGAGGGTGGTTAGTGGTGAGGTGTTATCGGAGCAGCGTGACGCCCGAAGCTTGCATCGGATCGGAGTAGGTTTTGTATGGCGTAAAGTCTCGGAGTGCGTGATTTCACAACCAGTTAGTGGTGCTGATAGTCAGGAGAGCAGGCACTGGAGATCTGCTTGAGATCGGGATTGTGGCGCGGGATGGAATGGAACAGAACGGGGTGGGACGGAACAGGATGGGATGGCAGGGACGGACGGAAAGGGTGGGACGGGACGAGATGGGACACTGTATTCCAGGTTTCGTTAGGGACGGAACGGGCGCTATCACATACATAAATACCACAGGGAAAACGGAATGGGACAGGATGGAACCATTTAGGGATAATTTTTTCGGCACGGGACGAGACAGAGCATACTTACATGGGACAGAAAGGGCGGGTGTTAAAGTGTTCAAGCAGCCATGTAGAACAATATGGGTGCGTTTGATCTAGCCTGTTATCCAGGCTCCAATATGTCAACTATACAGAGATATGTCTACATCAAGTCAGAACACACTACTGATCAATGGCAGAATCGACCCAGATGGACTCAGGCAGTGTCAAACAATAGTTAACGTTAAACTTTTCCAAACCTTCGACTGTGTGTGAGGTGCACTTTAACCGCACCTCGTCCCTTTGAATGGCTCCCGGCGAAGATTTGTGGGCTGTTATACCGCGCCGCAGTGCCCCCGACTGAAGAGATATACCGTACCGCCATGCATGTCCCGCGTATGTGAGGTATACTGTGCCGCAGAACGCGCTTCTACGCTGCTCGGGATCAGGGGAGCGTTGACTTCTTCATGTTCATTGTGCACGTGCGATAGATATGATTGCACCAAACTTTCGGCGTGCTGCTTCGCTCATTGCTCTGCTCACTGCTTCGCTCAAAGGGCCTGCGGCACTTTCATTTGGTTTGATGTGGGACATCATTTTATCAAGCGAACCAGAAAATCCAGATATCTAATGCCACCCAAATTTCATTGTTACCGTAGAAGCAAGTGTCTGGAAGCAGGGCGAGGCTTCGATCAAACATTCGGTTGAGAGCCCAACTCAGGTATTCGGGACATGGATTTTTTCAATATGATTGAGGGTGCCCAAAATGGAAGAAGTGAATAACCAGGATATCCTTAGGGACTGCATATTGCGCAAGGTGTTTTAAACTTCCCAAGTAACTTTGTAACGGCATAAACCAATTGAAATCCATTAAACAAAAAATGACGATTTAAAGTAAATTTAAACACTACGTCGATGTTTCATTGGGGTGTCCGGGTCACCCCCAGAGATATATAAATCCACATCACTGCCAGATATGATAGCGAAAAGCATAGTGTGGGATTTCTGATTAAATTGGCCAAAATTGGCTGCAAGTGGATGAAATTGAACTGCTTTCGTGGATCATATCCGGATTTCCCCTCTTCCTGGATCTATGTCCTCAGAGCGGCAGTTGGCTACTCCTACCCCCACCCCCCACTCTCGAAGAAAAGCGAAGTAGCTTTGGAGCAGAGCTCAGGTGTGCAAACGTCTATTTCTCCGCCGACACTGAGCTTTCAGATGAATACATTGTTAAAGTCGCTGATCCTTCGGCATTCTTGGCAACGAGCGGTATCGAACCAAGGTTATACCACCCCAAGATCGCAATATAAAATCAATGCGATATTCCGCCGTACAAGGAAATATTCCCTTTCAAGCTGGTCAGTATTTACTCGCACCCTTCTGAGATAAGCGATCTCAGTTTCCTGTCAAACGACTTCACTTTGCTCCTTTGATCATCTGTGTTTCTCAAATATTTACTTCATACCTTCTAAACCAGCATTCGAATCCGCAGCAGATGCCCGTTCTGGCGCGCCGTGCGTTGCGTGCCGTCGGCGCTTTGCGCGTGACCCTTTTCTGCGTGCTGCCAAATAATCTTTGCCACCGGTACCTAATGAGGTTCGGCGGCGCGGACGGTTGGAGCTGCCGGTCTGACAGCTCCCGGCCAGACCCGCACTGACGCGTGCCGCCGCCCTCCGCCACCGCCATACAATCAATGCCGTCAATACCGGCGGCGTCATTCAAATGCCTATGGAATGCGATGGCCAGGATTATTGAAATGGGTGCGCTAGAATTATATTTAAGTAGTGAATGTTGTCGGTAAATTTAAGCACCAGCAGTCATGGTGTCGCTTTCATTTTAAACAAAATGTAGATGAATTTTGCTTGTGCATGAAATGAAATGGGAAGAAGTGCGATCCAATGTGGTGTGGAATGCCGCCATAATTTTATTATTTACCCATTGATGAGCGTTTAAGGCTGCATCTCCTGTGCCTATCTAATTTCTACTCAAACCACTCCCCGCTATAAAATTTTATTTTATATGCTCGTACACAGGGATATCCCACTACCTTGACCAATAAACAAAGTCTTCTTGAGCACCATGCAAATTTGAAAACTGTTTCATCATGTTCCTCTGTCGATGCTCTTTTTCAATAAAACTGTCCAGCAAATTTTCCCGTTTATACTCCTCGGCATCGGAAACAAAGAGGCGACAGACAGAGAATTCCTTCGGTGATTTTAGCAGTGACCAATGTGCTGGATGCAGCAGAGGCGTTGGAGCGGGCCCAGCCCAGACTTGATGCGAGTTTGGATCGCCAGCGGAGGGTCGGTGCAGCGCGCCTGGTCAGTTCAGTCACTTCAGTCAGCTCAGCGCTGGCGTGTGACAGGCGGCTGGGCTGCCAAATTCTGACGTCATCAGGGCGCAGCCCATCAGTCCTCATTTAACGCCGCGCGAGAGCAGTCACAGCTGGCGCGCTGCTATCGAAAGCCAGAAGAAATGACGACGCCTGACGATAACACAGCTGCCTCTGACAGAACCTGTCATAAAAAGAGAAGTTTTTATCGCGCCTGTCACCAAGTCTGATGGGATGGAAAATTGAGCGGTAGTGTTGCTCTTGGCATACAAGCTCTGCTTCACCTGACATCCCGAGATACAGGTTTAGAATCACAGATTGCATCACCGCGGTAATGTTAAAGGGAATGTGGCACCTTGGTCGAATCCTGGAATTTAGTGTAATTAGGCGTACTTTTAGTCAAAAATAATGAAACCACTCATGATATCTCTGAGAAATGTACGATAAGCTCAATATTTGGTTTTTATAAAATAGTCCTCTAAAAAGAAATAAATATCAGCCTGTGGATGTTGTACGATCTGGCAACCACTACCATACTTGAGACGCTTAGGGCTTCGATTGGCTGTGCTCATCTGACGTCAGATATGTCGTCACCGTAGCTCACAACAAGCCGCCGGCGACGGGGGCTGAGGGGGCTGTATCGGTGGTTTTAGTTTTTCTACGGAAATATCGAGTTCCAAGACAAATGAAATATGGAGTACCGGGTTTTCCGACCTGCTTTATAACTTGGCTATCTCAGTGAAAATCACGTTGTGAGGTGCCACATTCCCTTTAAAGCTGCTCCAAATGTTGAAAATTGAAGTTTCTCTATTTATGGCTGTTTTTAATTCGTTGTTATGGAGGATCAGAGTCATAATTTTCCATAGAAAAATAATATACCAAACTCTGCTTGGCAATATCTTGATCCACCATTCTTTCGAGATATGGTTACTTATGTCAACACTGATATACTATGTTTTCTACCAGCAACTATTTACATGAAACTAATGTCATGAACACTCCTGAGGCACAACCCCCTACGGGGAGGGCGGAGGTAAAGCTCACGGTCTGTTCGATACTGTCATGGAGGGTAATACCCAGCTAGAGCGGCAAAACTAGAATCTCAGACCCGCCTTCGGTGCGGTTTTCGACCTTCCAAGAACCATCGCAGACCCCAAAATCGATAAAACCTCACCACCATCGTTTTAGGCTTTTCTGGATTATTTCTGAGTTAGTATTTGCGAAATACCTATAGGTGAGTGAAGTCCCAGAAGTGCAAAATCTATAGAATGACAGTATTGCATGCCAGTCCGCGTTGAACTTGAGACGAGATTTGATAGGGGAGACCGGGGCTGGTTGCAGCTAGGGATAACTTGAGCCACTCGTGATAATTCTATTGTTTCCGAAGTGATGATGCTATAATTGTAACTGTGCTTGCGCAAGCCGCTTTCCTTATTTCGGTCGAACACCATCGTGATGGTAGGTTCGTAGTCGCTTGCAGACAGCACAAAGGGACCAAAGGTACATGTATTATCTGACTTTCAGTAAGACAATTGCAATAACGCTTTAGCTACTGCAAATAAAGCCTGAAAAGACTACGGATATTTGCCTTATATGGGCCAAAACTGTGAGAATCGATCTGCTAGTTTTGCGGCAGCCGGCTCCGAAGTGGCAGAGGATCTCTGGATATGTCTAGCCAAGTTGCTTGGGTTTGTTGAGCCACGATAAGGTGCTCCTGTGAAAAAACATGGCGTGGCTCAATTCACTCCGGGCATGCAACAATTGAAATTACCATGCAACATTAGAAGCCAGGAAACATGAAGATAAAGGGTACAACCTAGATGTCCAGAGGAAGCCATACGTGGGCATCAGGATGCAACGGATGACAAGGAAACCATACGTTCGGATTGTTGTCATACGTTTCTTAACAACCGCCCAGTGGAACGTTGAGTCACAATTGTGATGGCAATTAAGATAGCACTTTGTTTCTGATAGTTCCAATACTTTTTCTAATAAAAAAGGAAATAGGCGACACACTTTTTTAAGCAGCTGAACAAACCTCGCTTCTGAACCCCGGTTAGCATGTCTAATCGATGGGAGTGCCTCCTTGTCATCAAATATCTCACATGTTAAGAAATTCCAACGTTAGCATACACATCACTCACCGGGGGCATCGATGGCCCCCTAAAGTTTTTCCGAGATAGCAGAAAAACAACGAGGCGCAGCGCCGCGGTTGAGAGCTCTACCTCTCACTGCATCATTTTCCCATCATCCCTGAAATTTTTTACCCTGGGTCACCCAAGGTCAGGTCACCAGACGGGGTCAACCAAGGTCACCTCACTTCAACTGTAGAGCTCTGTAAGAGCTACATTTCTAAGTCGATCGATTTGAAACTTCCTACACTTTATGACCCCTCCAGGGTCTACAAGGTGTATATCTGGGATTTTTCGATTTCGTGCTTTGAGGTCAGGTCACGAGGTGACCTCTCCCGTTGAAAAAGCATGGGGAAAAGCTGTCTTATGATCTAAAAGTCACAAAAACGATTGAAAATGCTCAGCGTCATCAGAAAAGCGTTCTTGGACACCCTTTCACGGATTCCAGCGGCCATATTTGCCCTTTGACCTCTCCAAGGTCATCCAAGGTCACCAGGGTTAGAAAAGCACTATTTTGACAATAACTTTTGACCTAAATAGGTTAGAGCACTGAAACAAACACCATCGTGTTTGTCTTGTCATTGGCTTTCATTTGATATACGGCAAGGTCACTTTCTGACCTTTTGTGACCTCAGGTCATATTAGGTCACGAGGTTACCTCTGGAGGTCAAACCACTGGCGGGAGGTCTTTACGTTTCACATAGCGGAAAAAGGTCTGGCCTTTTCCTATCAAATGTACTTTACCAGACCTCAATAGCTCTAATGGCATAAGAGTTATGCCCAGTTTGCTTAATCATTGCATATTTGAGTGAAAATAGCCGATCTTGACCTAATTTTACCTCTGGAGGTCAAACCATTGACCTGAGCACTAAAACATGTGAAACAGTTTCTTACTGAATTCACGCGAGCTTTCTAGTGCACTTTGCAGATTTGCGCTAACTCTCATATTGTCGGAGTTAGAGGGGGGCCATCAATGGCCCCGGTGGGGCGAAGGTGGCGCTGGACCCCCGGTGGGGCGCGGGTTAAAAGCCAACAAATAGGTCTTCCAACAATGACATAATAGATTCTGTACCTGCTGTCATCTCTAACGTATGTGACCTCAACAGAAATCATCTTTGACTAGCCCCAGCCTCCCTTACATTTGAAACAAATAGCTTTAACTTTTATCATTCGCCAAGTATGGCTACGAAATAAAGTAATGGTGGGATAGATACAATTGCTCAGTTCCCAACCACCCACGAACAACAAGAATGAGACTGGACTGGCAGGAGTCGGGTTTGGGATAAGGCTATATCCTGAAAATGTCTTTTGAACGGTTGATATTGATGATCACATTTTTATGAAGATTCCTGACGTTGAGGGGTCAGGATATCTCCCTCTCTGGATTTTGGGTCTCCCAAATACTTTTTACGTTCACATCCTTGCCAAACCATCCAGGAGCCATATTGCATCGATAAGATATCTCCAATTTTTTGTCATTTCAGGCTCAAAGGGTTTAATTTGAACATGGTTCCGGACAGTTGCTCCATTGACATACAGAAGACCTCGGGTATAACTCGCAATTCACGGTGCTTGTAATGCGGATGCTTACTCGTAAATCATATCACTATAACTATGCGAGTTTTGGCCTATATTGGCATCAAATTCGCACTCAGACTCTCATGTCTACCAGAACGAAGTCACTAATCTTCCAGCGTCCCGCACCAAACCTCGGCCGTCACAGAGCCTCAGGACAGATCTGCTGTTGTAGGAAGCGGCGCCACACACGGTGCTACACACGTTGTGGCCGCCGAGGGACGTGTTGTACGACATTCGCTTACACGGCTGTCGCCCCTGTATGACGTTATGTATGCAGCCGGCGCACTGCACGGCTGCACCAGAGACAAGGCAATAGACAAGGGCGTGTGTCACCCTGGCAGAGGAGCTATTGATGTGTCAGTCTGTGCACTGCGAGCTGTTGACCGTGTAGCCGGGCTGAAGCTACGGTCATACGTCGACGTTGTGTGCACATGCTGTGTCTGGCCTCACCACCCGCGCTTGAGTTATGTTGTTTTTGTTTGTAGGGTGCTGAGTTGATTGATTTAACTAGATTCACCTCAGGTAGATTAAGAAGGGAGTCAAATTCGAACGCGCCCGTAGGTTTACAAGAGAGTTCAAATTATTGCCTAGGTAATGTCAGCGGGTGTTTGTTACCGTTGCAGCAGTACTGAATCCGGGCCTCATCTGATAGGTTCTCGCTGTTTGGAATTTTTAACGTAACCCCCCATTTTCCTAAAACCATGCGATGTGGAATAAGAACACAGAGGTACTCAGCACATTGCGGTGATACTCAACGGGAATCAGAGGTGCAAGGAGTCGACAATGGTTTCCGATTTTTAGAGATATCATTATTTTCCATTGTTTCTATTGACTATGCTTTACGCTATTTAAGCTAGATGGGATAATTGATAGGAAGCTGTAAGGTTGGCTCAGCTTCAGATGACTCCTCTGTACAATTGATGGTAACATCGGCGGTGCCTCGCAGGTCGGACTGTGACGTCGCCTCCAACACGTGCACCTTTGTGCCGTTGCTGAACAGCAGCAACGCAGCCGTCACCTCCTCCATCATGTACCTGCAGTCGCTGCCTCAGGTAAGGGACGCCCGGTCCGGCCTCCTGGCGTCTCCATCAGACAGCGACGAGCACCCGAACTGGTTTTATGCGTGCATGTTCCATGCTTAGCCGTGCTACACATTCATGTCGCGTAAATTATCGGCGCGGCTCGCCGCATGAGCGTGCAGAGATGATGGACGCGGAAACTAATCCAGCGGGATCACCTGCGGAGGGTGGCCGGCGGCGGTGGCGGGCCGGACGGCCGCGATTCCTCCTCTACCGGGTCCGTGCCTCCCTGATTAATCTGGCTTGCTACCGTTGTAATAGCAGCGCAGTCAGTAACCTTCAGTCTTCTTATGAGCTGCAGTAATTGTAGGCACTACAGGTGTAAAACTCGTTACGGAAAGCAAACCGCCGCTGGCTGTGCCCAGTGTAGACAACAGAATTGGCGCCGGCCATTGCATGCGCCGGTGATGGGTGCAAATTTGCTGATTTAGCGAGCCGCCCTGCAGCCAACGGGCAGCGAATTGGCTTCTACCGGGCTCCCCTTGGCAGTTAGCGAGACTAAATAATACCTGGATAAGGCCTGCCAAGGCGAGATGATTACAGGCATGAGCGCTGCTCTCAGCTTAGGCCTGTCTTGCCGAACCCGTCAATTTAGAGATGCCTGCACTGCCTGCCGTCACTGTTAGCTGGCGCGCCCCCTGTGACGCCCCGGCCCCTTTTCCTCCCGCTGCCGTAGCGCGAGCGCGTTATGCCGTGCCTTACCGCCCCACGGAGCAGCGGTTGGGCAGACGAGAGCCGAGTCGGCGCTCTCCCGACGCGTAAATTCCAGCCGTGGCATGCTCGAACGGCATTCGTTACCACAATGATGCTAGGAATGCACGCGGCCCGGATCGCGGCCGTGTTATACTCGAGAGTAATTGACGTTTTATCATTTCGTGATCGGTGTCTGTACGTGTAAGATGCGGACGGTCAATTTGTAACCGCAAAGCTATCACGATTGATCTGATCGATCGGATGTTAGCACGGAGTATTATATATCTGTGTTTGATTTACGCTGCACTGCGGTGTTAGCAGGCTAAGCCGCATCATTAAGTTGCCTGCAGATGGTGCTGGGCGCTGTCGCTAACTTGGTGTGGGCACTTAACAGTTTTATGTCGACATGCCCGACAATAACCGAAGATGTCGGCGTGCTAAGACGGACGAGCCGCTGGCATGTTTAATCGATGAGAGTCATGCAACTGACGTCTGATTTACCGATAGAAAATTGATTTCAAGAAATCAGAGGTCATGGCTAATGAGATAACAATTAAACTCACTTTCTGCCTCTGACTGGGGTCAGTCTTTATCCAGAGGTCACATAGTTCCATAATATCTGTTATCACAAAAGGTCGGAAGCGCTTGAAGGAAGGAAGGGCTGTTTCTATTCTAAGCTGCAGACAGCCCCGATCCTACAGCTCTCCTTGTGATCGCTGACAGGTGCGACACTTCTGTAACGCCAGCACCCACGACCCCTCCGCTCCTACCAAGCACAACCAGCTCTGCGGAGGACGGTCTGTCTGGGAGGTGCTGGAGACTCACCCTGACTTCTCCGAGGGTAACAACCCGCCGCGCGCCTCCGCCAGCCCTCCTCCTGTCAACATCAGCATCGTGCGCGCCGCCCCGGACCGCTTCTTCTTCCTGCTGGAGAGCTCGGCAACGCTGAGACACCAGGAGCGGTGGGACTTTGTCAGCAACTCCATCCGCAAGTTCGTCAACTGGGACGTACCGACAGGGGTCCAGGTGGGGATCGGCCACTTCGGCTCCGGCTACGCCACGGACCGGAACCTGACCACGGTGCCGGACTCGCGGATCGGCCGCGGAGAGCTCGCCAACATCCCTCCCATCGCCGATGACGTCACTGAGGAGCAGCGGAACTGGCGGGCCGCGGTGGATGGCGCGGCGTCGGCGCTGGGGGAGCGGGCGGCCGGCGCCACCCTCATCTGGGTGGCTGGCAACCAGCAGAACAGCAGGAGCAGGCCCTCCGAACAGGATGTCGACTATGTGATCGAGGTGCTTCGGCAGAAGAAGGTCAGTCAGGGATCGTTGTTGATGATAAAACAGTGTACTTGTTTTTCCAAAGCTAAGCTGGCCCCACAGATCGGTTACTGGTTTTATAACTGTCAGGATGAATCTTCATCAGTATGATCTCTTGTTGCCATCTTCTTCTTGAGTTTAATTCACCACAAAAAAACTTTTTAGAACTGAACCTTTCAGACGTTTGACCGCTTGCCTCCGCGCCCAGATCCGTCTGGTGCTGGTCTTCTACCCGTCGGTGACGCCCGGCCTGGCGCGCGCCGCCACCGAGACCGGCGGCGACGTCATCACCGTCGACGACATCCGTCTCGGCGACCAGACGAGCATCACCGTCTTCCAGGCGCTGGCTAACGCTTACCGGTTCGCTCTGGAGCGCTATATCTCCGACAAGCGGAAGCTGCTGGTGCGCCTGGAGGACCGGCAGTTCGTGGGCAACGGTCAGCAGGCGCGGGGCAGCTTCCAGATGGACTCCTCGCTGGGCGTGAACACGACACTGACGGTGCTGTATAACGCCAGGAGCGAGATTGGCTATGTGAAGTTGCAAAGGCCTGGTGGGGAGATGAGCCCCGTCTACACCTATCCGGACAGCACTAACCACCTGCAGTACGTCAAGATCGACACTGTGGTGAGTGATATGGTGATGTTTGTTGGCGTTTTCTTGCACTTCTGATCCAAAGATGTTTTATTATATATGATGATTAGCATATGTGACTGTGCTCAACTCAAATATTTTCGAACGATTCGCTGGAAGGCATAAAGAACTGCGGTATTTTCTTCGATCACTTCATAGCATTTTCAGATATATTATCGTTTTCGGACTAGCGAGCAAGGTAACCATAACAGGCAAATAAATTATGATCCAATTGACCATAGTGGCTAAGCAATTTTTCACATTCTCAACACAAACATACAACTGTTAGCATCGCTGCTGTCCAGTGACATGCCGTTTACTCCTGTTTCCAGCCCGGTCTCTGGCGGTACGAGATAGACAACCTGGCTCCCTCGCACAGCAGTATTTTCGTGCAAGTGACGTCATCGGCGTCGTCGTCACGTGACACGGTGCGGGTTCAGGTGTGGACCAATGCTCTCCCCACCGCTGCGCTGAACGTCTCCGCCCAGCCGCTGGTACTATACGCCTCGGTGAGTGGAGCCGTGAGACTCGCAGGAACTGGAGCAGGTTTGGAATGTCTTCAGGTGTTATCTTTCTTCGTACCTACCCAAACAACAGCATACTTTCAGTAGCAGTATGGCTTGAACATAACACTTAAGTTAAGTGATGAAGAACATGTAGGTATAGAATGATAAATTGAAGGCTGGACCGAATGAAATTTTCACTGTAAACTGATACTCCAAAATCCGTTTTTTGACGCCCAAAACAAGTGCCTCAATTGTTACAGATGACATTCCGCAATGTACCAATATAAATTATTTACAAAGTCGTAAAATTGAGAAACGACTTGGAAGCTTAGCTTCAGGAAACCCATCAAAGGCGTCAGAACGCACAAAAATGTTCGCGTAATACCGAGGGATTATATTTTCTACCTGAAGCCTCACTCCTCCTGTGCATTGCGGGGGTTTAACAACGATGCACCAACTACCAGGGTCATGCCCAAATGCCCTCATATCCCTTAAGGCGACGCCCTTATCCTGTTAGGAGGGGAAGGGAATATGATCTGGCTTCCCTGCATGAGTCGGTGTCGGTTGTGGTAAAATCCAGTACGTGTGTGAGTGTAAGTAGCAAGAGGATACTCCGTTTACTTTTTGTACAATGTACCTGACGCGTTCTGGTTGTGGGAACGACAAAATGGCGCTCAATGTGAGAAGCGAGCGCACCCGCTGGCTTCAAACTTAATTGTCTTAATGCACATCAGTTCTCGCTCTGAGGTCAGAAGGCAGCCAAGAATAGCCAAGCCTTGCGTCATGCAGTAATATAGCCGGCTTGGAATTAGCCAGGTAACGGCGCTCGCTGAGGTGTTGGCATTGAGATATCAATTTGGCAGTGTTCACAGGATCTGTTACTGGCGCTCGTGACCGGCGTTTTTCTGTAATGGGGCCAGACTCAGACAGGCCCGATAATCATTCACGAGAAATACAACTCTGGGAAAATCAGCGCAGATACCGTCA
Organism: Lepas anatifera; assembly: GCA_034440635.1. Classification (NCBI taxonomy): domain Eukaryota; kingdom Metazoa; phylum Arthropoda; class Thecostraca; family Lepadidae; genus Lepas; species Lepas anatifera. The sequence continues at coordinate 1,154,545 of JAOTON010000333.1, forward strand.
GTGTAAGCTATACGAAAACACTATCGGTGTTTAGCTTTAGTGGAGGTGTATGGGAAAGAAACGTACAAGGATATTATTTAGCACCCGGATTTGAAGTTCAACTTCTTCACACATCGCATAAATTGTCACATGCTTCGTCGTATCTGACTTCCCATCTCTTTGAGCCTATTCGATGTTCCTACCGCTTAGGTCTAACTTATGTTTAAATCGACCATACTACCAATTTAACAGAACAATATATGATATTTACAGATCTTTATTTTAGTAAAAAAATAGCTCAACTGGAGAGCTGAACTGCACAACGGGACAATTAAAACAATCATGAAGCGCAACAGTGCGAGTCCTCGTTATCATCCACGCGCGTTTTCACAAAGCTAGCAGACCGCATCTCCGTCCACGGACGGTGGCAATTTACCCCGGCCTCCCTCAAACCCTGTCCTCCCTCTCCTCCAACACCGGCGTCATGACTGGCTGCCACACTGCCCACGAGTTGCTGCAATGTTGCACGGCGCGTGCTGCCGTATGCAGTGTTAGCAGCCGCGCGCCAGCTGGGCGCAGAGGGCCAGCTTTGTGTGTAGCAGGCCAGGCGTGCTGGCTAACTCGGTGTGACCCACGTCTGACGAGCCGGACCTCCCGGCGACGGAACGGCGCGCCAAACAGAGCGGGTCTCAGAGGAGGCAGGGCCAGGTTTCAGCACCTGCCTGTGATAGAGCTGCGATGGTGATGATTTTGCGTTCTGAATGGTGCGTGATATGTGCGTTGAGTTGCTGGTTTGCACCAGAGCACGGATTTAATTTAGGGCAGGACCACACAGCAGCATAGACAGTCAGAGGTCTAAACAATTTATGGACTGTCTCCTACACAGATAAACATTTTGAGCGTCTCCTCATTGAGTGTCACCTCCTCCTCCTCATTTCCCCTTGAAAGGAATAGGGGTAAATTGACAACTTTATTTTGACCAGGTAAAGGTATTATAGCCTTCATAAAGAATCCTGAGCACTCATTTGGCTCAGGGAAACTGCTATATTAAATCGCAAGCCTCCGCATAAACGGGTAAAATCGTATACCACGACTTGGTCTCGAACACGCATGCCTCTGATTTCCAGACAATTGTGCTTTCCAGTGCTCTATGGCACCGCTGGCACACGGGGTATGTGCTGATAAAGATGTGGCGCACATTTTCAGGATTTTCGAAAATTGATGTTTGAGGCATTTCTATAGGCTTTATACACTTCTATTGTTTGCTACACTCTCACAGTCAAAACAATATGCAACAATAGCTCTAACACAGTCATTCGTCCAAAATATTGATTCGAAAGGAAGCGCGAGTGAGTGCCTTAGAACATAATGCTGAGATGGATCGCGAAATAAGTTGTTTCAGAATTACAGATTGAGCATTATTTATAAAAATTCAGAAACCAAGACTAAAGGCGAACTTGGACAAAGGCCGCCCCGGTAGCTCAGTTGGTAGAGCATTGGGCTCCGGCCCGCTGCTCAGAAACATACAGTGGCAGTGCATGTGCAGGCTTGGGATCGGTTCCCTTGAGACACTCCAGCGCTCAATAGTTAACCGGCGTAGGTCGGCTGGCAACCGACTGATAAGAGGGTGACTTGGTGGGATAGCCGTCCCTGTGCTTTGTGGGACGTTAAAGTTTGACTTCTAAACTAACCCTTCATTGTGGGAGTTGCTCTTTCGGGTAGTGGGGTCAGGGTCTCCGTGACAAGTCCCTTGATGACTTTAATGAGACTCCTACTCCCAACAGCCGTACTGGGAACAACATGGCCAAAATTTATGTAAAAGAATCTTTTTATTTCTTCATACAATTGAAAGAAAAAGATAAAGCAAGCTAGAAACATGTTTCCCAGTCATACATCTGTCTCTCTCATTGTTTCTCTATTTGCTTCAATGGGTTCGGTACCAACACATTGTTGTGCATCCCCCACTATCTGGAGATAGCTGGAGATAGCATGGTAACGCGCCGGTGTTGGACGTTGACGTGTTCTCGTGTGCGCAGGTGATGCAGGGTAACGCGCCGGTGTTGGACGCTGACGTGTCTCTCGTGTACGCAGGTGATGCGGGTAACGCGCCGGTGTTGCACGCGACGTGTTCTCGTGTACGCAGGTGATGCGGGTAACGCGCCGGTGTTGCACGCTGACGTGTCTCTCGTGTACGCAGGTGATGCAGGGTAACGCGCCGGTGTTGGACGCTGACGTGTCTCTCGTGTACGCAGGTGATGCAGGGTAACGCGCCGGTGTTGCACGCTGACGTGTCTCTCGTGTACGCAGGTGATGCAGGGTAACGCGCCGGTGTTGGACGCTGACGTGTCTCTCGTGTACGCAGGTGATGCAGGGTAACGCGCCGGTGTTGCACGCTGACGTGTCTCTCGTGTACGCAGGTGATGCAGGGTAACGCGCCGGTGTTGCACGCTGACGTGTCTCTCGTGTACGCAGGTGATGCAGGGTAACGCGCCAGTGTTGGACGCTGACGTGTCTCTCGTGTACGCAGGTGATGCAGGTTAACGCGCCGGTGTTGGACGCTGACGTGTCTCTCGTGTACGCAGGTGATGCAGGGTAACGCGCCGGTGTTGCACGCTGACGTGTCTCTCGTGTACGCAGGTGATGCAGGGTAACGCGCCGGTGTTGGACGCTGATGTGACGGCCATTGTCAGCCGTCCTGATGGTCAGCAGGTCCACCTCACGCTCCTCGACAACGGGAACGGAGGTGAGGCCCGATCCCGCCAACTGGCGAATGACACCGAAGTTCGACAAAGCACTTCGCGCATCGTTTGGTAGCATTGTTGAGTCAGCTGTGTTGGTGTTCAGATGTTGGATAATGACGGGCTCCTTGACTCCGCTGGTCGTCATTTATTATCACAAGCACTTATTTCCGGTGATACTTCTTTCCAATGTTTGTCGACACGGGATTAGTTATCTAACCTTGGGAAGAGTATGTTCTATTTCATTCATAATCTTTTGCTTCCAAAGTCATCATCTCTGCCCCTCCGCCAGCGCCGGATGTCCTTCATGGAGACGGAACCTACACCCGCCACTTCTTCGACTACGGCGACAGCAGCGACCCTCAGCAGCAGCTGGACGTTCATGTGAGGGTGGAGGGGCCGCGGGCGCGTGTGGTGACCGGTCGGGCGCCCCCGCCGGCGCCCCGGGCGCTGCCTGTGGACGGCACCCCTCCCTGCTGCGGCTCCACGGTCGGCGCTGTGACCTCGGTGCCTGTGTCAGACCTGCGGCGCGCGGCCGCCGGAGGGTCTGTCTTGGTGACCGGAGTGGGGTCGGCGCGGGATGCCCTGCCTCCGGGCAGGGTCACTGACCTCCGAGCCACGCCCAACGCCGCCAGGCAGACGGTGAAATTCGCGTGGACGGCCGTCGGCGACGACTTCGATCGCCCTAACACGCAGGGTGAGACTCAATCCGGAGGCTGCATTTTAGATAATCTGGTGACTGCATTTTAGATGATCACACCTGACATTGTTAGCTCACATATAACGTGTATTTTTATTTTAGATATTGCCTTAGACGTCCCAGTTTCCCTACGATTGGCACCCAAGATACCAAACAATATTATTACCATTATCAAATTCATTTCACGCGCCTAAAATACAGGCGGGTGATCTGGAACGTCGCCCGGCGCTACATCTGAATGTCACTGACAATTCAAATCCGACTACTGTAACACCACTCGGTGCTTTCAGTGGAGCGGTACGAGGTGCACTACTCCGAGGACCGGTCGCGCCTTCTTCAGCACTTCTCCGAGTGCACCAGTGTGCCGCACTGGAGCGAACCCAAGCCAGCCGGCACGCCGAGCCTCGCCACTGTCGAGTTCCACACCATCAACCAGCTGACCTTCTTCGCGCTGAGGGGCGTCGACGCGGCGGGAAACGCCGGTCCAGTGTCCAATATCGTCTCCGTCATCCTCCCGGGGCCGCCGCCGACGTCTCCGACACCGCCTCCAACAGGGACAACGACGCCGGTGCAGCCAACAGCACCGCCGTTCGACAACCAGCTGCTGCTGATTGTGCTGCTGTGCGTGGCCGGCGTGATCCTGCTCACCGTGCTGGCCGCCATGTACTACTACTTGTGCCGGCGGCGCGGCGCCAAGCCGGACCCGGCCGGCGACCTGCAGGGCTACGTCAACTCCGTGGCGGTGACGTCCTCGGACGCCAGCCGGGAGCCGACTCCAGTGAAGCTGGCTATAGAGGCGGAGCGGGAGGAGAGCCCGCCGCCGCAGCCGCCGCCTCTGCCGCGCGACTACGTACCCAGCCGCGAGTACCAGCGCTGGAGCACGCCCGATATCCTGCACACGCCGGACCGGCCCGACCACGGCCGCTACCACCCCGGCTCCGGCTACGCCAGTCACGGAGGCTACGGCGCCTACGGCGTGGTGGGCCCGCCGGGCGGCCGCGCGCGCTACAACAGCTACCAGACGCCGTACATTGAAGACGTGGCGTTCGACGGCCGGTCTCTGGAGAGCACGCTGCCGTCGGGGTCGGTGGCGTCGCTGGCGTCGGCGGGCCGGGGCCGACAGCGGACGGTGTCTGAGGGCGAGCCTTGGGGCGACAGCAGACCGCCGGCGGTGGTTAGTGATGGGTATCACCACCAGCCGGCTTCACCGGTAGCCAACGGCTACCCCCACCACAGAGACTCGCCCGTGACGGCTGCCTACAGGGGGTCGCCGGCGGGCATGGGGTCGCTGTCCAGTCACATGGACCTGAGTGCCAGTCGGCTGGCTGGCGACCGCCGGAGGAGGAACGTGACGCAGGTGTGACGTCACACTGACCGGTGTGACGTTACACACACGTTACGGTGAATATCAAACTGTGCTATTTGTATAGGTCTCGCTGAATGTGTCTCACATCACCATGGTGCTCAAACCTGTCCCAGCGGCAACCGCAGGGTGGCCGCCGCAGCGGAGCGGGCCCTGCCGCTGCGGAGGATATGGCGGACATTTGATGGATGCTGCGGTATCCCGCGACCGGCGCGGAGATCTGATGCTGCGTGCTTGTGTTCCGCGGGTGGTCCACTGTCGACCTTGGTGGGATAGGATGCCGGACACAAAAGTCGCCTTCTCACTGGGCACCGGTGATATTTTACGCGGCGTGAGAATATGCCAGGTTGTGATGGTATTTATGTAATGCGTTAATGGCGGCTGCTCTCTTTAAAACAGTGACTTTAGCATCACGGCGTGAAAAAGTAAGGCTTCTCAGAAACAACTTGGTGCGGATTTAATTTGTATCAAACGGAATTGCCCGCCTTCCCATGAAGATAAAGTATGTTGGATTGATTCATCCAAATTAAGGTTGTGAAGGTCAGTATCAAATTAATTTTGGATACAAGTATCTTATTGATGCAAACACATATTCCTGTGGCTTACGCGTGATGATAATGTCATGAGTTGTGATCTAACACAATGGTCCTATCTATATCATGTTTGTACTTCTGAGGCTGATCATAGGTATTGACTTGTTTTGTACCTTAACAGGATGTCATGCTGTAGCGATCGACTGTTCCGTTTTTCTTATATATGAATTTTGGATATGACTTTTAAGCCCGTAAATTCGTGCTAGCTGTGTTATTAGCTTTTATATTACTACGCATGATTTATAAAATTGTATAGATCTCTACAAACACAGATGTGCACACATGCTTACTAACTTCTTGTTTTTTGTGTTTGTTAAGTGTTTGTTGGAGATGTTGGGAGACGCTTTTGGTCAAACCAGTAATCTAGTCACAATGATTGCAAATATACGCGTAAACTCACTACAGAATGTTTCTCCTACATAACTCTTGCATATGTCTATGATCCCTGTCAAAATATGAGGCCTTGTGTTGACCGGGCTCTGACATCGGTCGAAAACTTCACGCCGTGAAACGTAAGATCACCATCAGAGCAGGGGCGCCGCCACGGAAATTTCGCAGGGGGAGGGCGGACCCGGGCTGGTGCTGACCGGGGGAGGCGAATTTTGAGCATATTCGGTACCTGACAGGATTAATGACATCAGGGTTAATGACCCGAAATTTTTGGGGGGACGTCCCCCCTGGTTGGCCAACAGGGGAGGGACGCGTCCCCCGTCCCCACCCCGCTTTCGGCGCCCATGCATCAGAGATTTAGTCTCTTTGAGGAAAAGGTAACACATTTCAATATATCTCTCAGGCCATCCAATCGTCGACAATACTTCAGAAAAAGTGCCATCTAGATGACCTTGGGTCAACAAATATTTTTACAGCTCTTGATGTATTCGGGGGCTTTTAAAATCCGTCCCTCTAAATTTCTGAAGGGCCTTTGCTATGGGGCTCCGACTGAATAATCAAAACGCGAAAATCCTGTGGTGCCAGTAAAAATGGCGGTCAAAGGTGCACGTCGGGGTCGGCTATGAGGGTTAGCCATGGACAACGGAGTGCAGCCCACCGAGCGGTCTGGGCGCCCGAGTCTCGGCAGCCCTCCGGGCCCCGAGTGCCCAGGACGGGAAAGGGCCCGCTTCCGCCTAACACTGTGTGAATAAACGGCTCAGCGTACCCTCTCACGGGTCAGTTACCAATCTATGTACGTACAGACCGTCTGATAAGTACCACTTCTGTCCTTGGGGGCTACGTCCTCCAGTCTAAGAGATTTGGGAGCTCCACGCTCAATCATCATGGTGATCATTACTGACGTGTCCTAAATCACATATCATGATGATTAGGCATGAATCTCAGAATTACGGTCAGGGCCGTTCATTACCATAAGATAGGTAGGATCTTTATAAGGAAGACGTAAGCATGCAATCGTGCATGATTGAAAGAAACGCCCAAGGGTCAAAGGTGAGCTGGTCTTAAGGCTTTTTCCATGTCTCAACCTCATGGGTTCTGAAGAGACCGCAGTATAATGCCCTCTGCTAACTGAGCTGTTTAGGCTCTGACCCTTTTGATACGATTAATGTGGCTGATTTATCATGACTTTGTAACTGAGCAGCGTGGAAGCATTGTCAGGTATTGTAGTTCGTGCCTTTTACCATTGCCGTCCACTCACCTTAGTAAAACCCAACCAGGCCAAGTCCTGATTCGACTAGGCTCAATGTCAACTGTGGGAGTCTGGGGCATCACTGTCATAGGGTTCACGGAAACCTGGCTCCCGTGAGACTGATGGGCTCTTAGCTCTTCTCAGGAGGCCCTCTTTATTGCTAGTAGTCCTGAGCTAACCTTTTATCCTGTGATTAGACGAGGCGCTAGCGTCATAGATACGCACGTATATCGTATTGCAAAACAATACTTGACCCAAATAAGTGAGGAGCTCCCATGGAAATAAGCTTGTGGTGTCACTTCTAGCGTCAGCCACCATACCTAATGGTGCCGCACACAATTTCTGGTTCAGGCTGTAGAATGGTTAACTTCTTACCGCTGAGACTGAGAAGCACTAGGGTTTACCGGAAAATTATTCGATGAGTTACCCTGTCATCCATAACAATTTTGGACGTTATGCACTGTACCTTGAAGAAATTGTAATAGCATGACTGCGCTTGGACTGAAAATTTGAACTATTAAAGTCTTATCCTGGAGAAGGCAGTCGCCTCTTCAAGATATCAAACGTTAAAGTAAAATGTTCTGGAAAAGCTAGAATTTGGAAAATTGGCTTAACTTTTGGGGGAACTAAAATAGTTCCCCTTTGTGCTTGCTGCTTTTTATTTTAAATGAGTAGGACATTATTGCCGATTTCCTATTACATGAATATTTGCTCGCAACATGATTCAAGGAGGAGTTGAATGAGGGAGGCGGCTCCCTTTTTGAAGTATTTCTGGAGCTTAAGTATTTCCTATTTGAAGTATGGCTCATCACTGTAGGTAATCATTGGCAAAGGTGTCAAGCTTAGCGTTGGTGCCCATCAGTTATAGTCCCATATCGGTTACAGGTAAATAACAGGTCGATACTCTGAGTTTGCAGTTGAATTCAACCTAACTTAAGGCAAGTATCGGTGATTCCCGAGAAACCCTTCCAACAGGGAAAGAACTGGCGACACCATTTGGCCCTATCACTTGGTGCGTCGATAAGCCCCAATAATAATCATTATTAAGACAAGTATCGGTCGAGGCGGATCAGAACCCGCAAATTGTTTGCATCTCACGCAATTCTAACTGTACAAACCACCCGGGCATCTGAAATGTCCGTGAAAAATAGAACTCACAGCTCCGACTTTACTGTCAGGCTACGCTGCTCACGTCCAAAATAGTTCATCGGAGCACTGCGCCTCGAAGTAGAATGTTAACACATTTCACCATAACTACTCGGCTGAGATATGCATAGCGTGCTGCAATCTTTAACGGGGTAGAATCAGGTCAGATATCCCATTCACCTGATTTATCCTCAGCCAATCCATTCTCAGCCATGTAAGTCAGAGCATGCACCGCGACAGTGCGGGACAATCAATAACTGAGTCATTAATTGCACTGTCCACCGTCCTATCTTCCCACACGGAGAGACGAGGTCCATCGACTGGCCTCTGCGCTGCCGTCACCGGCGCTACCTCCCGGGGAGGAGACCACCGCGCGGTGTTTTAGCACGCAGTTGTCGCCTGCAACCAGCACATCCATTACCCGCGGTGTTTGCACGGCGCGCCAGAAGGCGCCGCCTGAGAGGTGTGGACCTGCGTGCCAGACTGGCCAGATCGTGTCGATACTGCGGGTACCAGTGTCGTGCGGCCGGCCAGGTGGGCGGAATCGCTCCTGCCGACAAGGCCGAGGTATTTCAGAATGCGTGTGGTGAGTGGTAGAGATAGGGCGACAGCGAAACCTGTGTTAGCCATAAAGTTGTATGGCAGCATTCTTGATGAATTTAACACGCGCATTGACGGGGGGTCTGAGCCACCTTCGCATTGACGGGGGGCGAGTACCCGCCCCCCCCTAAGATCTCGAGAACCACGGTAGGTAGCGAAAAACGGTAAAAGGTGTTGGGCTGCCCATCCACTTCTCCATCGAAAACATTTGAAAATTTTTTTGTCAGGTCACATTTAATGTCATGAGAGGTCAAAACATGCCGTCATAGGGATAATATGTAAATTCAGTTTTTTTCGGCCATTACATCTGAACAAGTAAAGATAGAGCAAAACGACTTGAACGACATGAATCCTCTCAGCAAGCCGAATCGAATGATTATAAGTTGACCTTGCTAGGTCAAATCAAGGATTTGACCTGACTTGAGGTCAGGTCGGGGTCAAATTATATAAAATGCATATCATTAGAACCGCAAAGCCCAGGCGAGTCTAATGCAGCTAAAATAAATGCTCTCTCACCATCCGTTACTGAGTTATGCCGTAAAAACATTTTTCCTATTTATTTCCAATGGATATGTCATGCCTCGTACCTGACCTTAGGCCATCGATATCAAAAATACCGGAACATATTTTAGAGAACTCGGTGGGGCCATTATGTGATATGAGTTTCAATCGGATAAGTTCACCCTGCTCCGACTTATGCTATCTTAAACTTTTTTTAGGCTGGGTCACTTGGCCTGTACTGTTGACCTGACCTGAGATCACCTAACCTTAAAATTTTCACAGAAGTTGTAAAAATGATGAGGGAAAAGGTATGTCAAGTACGGCGGCGCTAGCCCCGCCGTTTTTCTGCTATCTCCGAAAAACCCGAGGGGGGTGGGCGGGTACCCGCCCCCCGTCAATGCGCGTGTTAAGCTTCAGAAAGTGTATCTGTTGCTCTAGGTGGATATATGACCTGTTATCTGAAAACATGATAAGCAGATGTTAACGGCCTCTGAACGAACGGTTTAATCGATTTTAACTTTTCCAGCTGAAACAACACGAAAATATAAAACAAGAGACGCTCTTCTAATCACTGAACAAGCACTGAACTCAAAGTTCGATGCGGCTTGTTGGCCAGGTGCGTAAACTCAGAAAGCTCAGTCTTCAAAAATAGAAACAAATTAGGAGTGCAATAAAATATATCCACTTTTCCATCACACTGCTGCATCATATCCTGGCAAGCTTGTTTTGAAGATAGATCTCAGTTCCTTTTATCCTGCGAAACTGTACGTCAAGATAATCCGCGACAATGAACTTCTTCTCAGTACATTTGTTTAACCGAACCAAAAAAGAATCCAATCATTATAGCATACCTGCCATATTGTCCTCCAGAAACCATTTCACTCTCAGCTTTCTGCTTCCTCCTCTTCCATCCCACATAAAACAGCGGGCACTCAACTGTCGACGCATACCTCTCCATTCTGCGGTGGCCCGCGGCCCCTGGCTGCTCTCCCCGTCCCTCCACCCCGGCAGCAGCACCTCAGCCACTCTGCAGCCTCCCTGCCATCGGCACCCCCCGCTGCCAGGCCAGCCTTTGAACGTGAGAAATTTATCGCCGGCTGTCGTCGGACAAATGCAACTCAAATAAAAGGCGTGACCGTCATCATTGTCGCGCCCAGCCCGATTTATGTGCGCTCGTTTCAATTACGTCTCTATTTTCCGCTATTTATAGCGCCCTTTTTCAGCCTTTCATTAGGTTTTTACGCAACGGCAGAGGCGGAACTCGGAGCGCATGCTCCGGAGCTGAATACATGTCGGCTGAATAGAGTCGAGAAATCAGATGCGATATGGTGGAAAATATGGCGGCCGGGCTGAAGTGTTTCTCCGAATGGCTGACAAGGAGGGCGGGCGTGATCTGGAACCAGGGCTGGCGGCCATGCGCTCCACATAAACCCGACGCAGGAGTGTCGCCGGGCACTTGGGATACTAATCCAGGGCACAGTGTAGGCTTTTGCAAGAAAATGGATTGAAGTATTAAGTTTGTATCTGTTATCTTATTTGGAAATGCCAATTTCTTGGACATCCGGTTCACATTTTTAAGACGAGTCAAATGCATTGCCTGGGAAGTTTTATCGTCAAAGTGACCAGAGCTATTTTCTGTAGGCCAGAGGCCGTTTCTTTATCTAATTTCCTCTATCCCCATATCTGTGCAGGCAAGCCACCCAGTGTTTCCTCCGCCACTGCGCACGGCCTGCCATCTCTGCCGGTCATCGGTGGCAGACTCCGGCTGGTCGTTTGGCGACGCTTTACGACGATCGGCCCCTGCCGCGTGCGACGCTCGTAAATCGGCACCCAGCGACGCCAACGGCGCCGCAATGGCCGCGCGCGCCACCTCCGCCAGATCGCCACGATTGCCTCCGCCGCGCCGCCGAGTGTCGCGAAAGTGGTGCGGCGTGCGCACGCGCCAGCCGCTCCGGAGCCGTCACGGTCGTTAGCGACCGTCACAGATTAGGACGGAAGGGTGCGGACGAGACCGGAGCTGCAGGGTCCCGGTCGCCGTCAGAACCAGCGGCGTGACACCCCTGCGAGCGGCGAGAACGCGGCGCAGCAGTGACCGCCGTCGGCAGGCGGCGGGGCCGCCTGCTCCGCGGGGAGGGCTGATGGTGAGAAGACCCGCACCCTCTGCACGTCTGGTATGGGAGGCGCCGGCCATATACAGTCACCGGAGACAAAGTTATCGGCTACCGAGTGGCAGTTAGTTATATGTCGGGACGTTCCTTCAAAGACGAGCTGTGCATCGAAGAGCGTCTCTGGTTGCACTTGTACGACAGGCGAATGCTGGGTGCGTGCATATCGCCCCGCTGATTTCTCTATTAATCCATGCGCCGTTGGTATTCACTTGTAATCAGTCCTCACCTCTGGGCTTCTCGAATTTCATTTTCAACGGCATAATAAATCACCCTTTTTAAGCAGACATATTATATTGTTTATACATATGTAGATCTAGAGTTATCATAGAAAAGAAAAGGATGATACATTAGATCCTTCCTTCCATGCATTAAAACTGATTGCTCCAAAGCCAAGGAACTTGTTTAAAAACTTTCAGAATATTGAAACTTGAAAGCTGGGTCTATTTTCAAACGTACAAAAAGGATACCCTAGCTCTGGCTTAGTATAACTAACTGTGTATGGATGATAAATATGACGTTTCAACCTCTGCAGGAAAGCTGTCTTCCGAGGTAACCACGTGAGCGTCTACAAGCACATCTATCTGACCACGCGTCCAGCTTTTCCAGCTCACACCCGGAGCCTAGATGATGAGATACTTCCCCGGCTGGTGACCGTGCGGTAGCCGCCCCGAGCGCCCGGCACCTGGGCGCTATCTCTGCTGACCCATCTGGGCGGCCCTGCCGGCGGCAGGATCAGACCTGACGCTGACCCGCCGCCGAGGTCCCAGCTCCGGCCTCAGGTGGGCAGCGTCTGCTGATGCCGAGTCCTGGGGCTGGGTTGAAGAACGGCAGAAAGACCAGCAGGTGTGGAGGACTTGGGCAGGGCTGAGGTATGCTGCTGAAATGATGTCTCCCGGAAGCGATACTGTGCGTGGTATCACACAGTCGATGGTAACGTCAGCCTTCATTCGCAAGATGTCTACAGGAAGAACGAAAGAGCAGGACTGACGATACTGTCTCTATAGACAGCTCCTCAGACTGTGAGGTGTGAAGCGACGGGCTGCGGTAGAGACATTGAGCAGCGTTAGGTTGGTGACGCACCGTTGGCACTTAGTATGGACGTCGAACGACGATGGCTTTCCAACGACGCCCCGACGCTGGACGCGTCGCGTCGCAAGGCGTGTTCCGAATTCGTCGTGCGACGCACGCGCCGTCGTGTCTGGATGCACTCGACGACGGGAGCTGGGAAGAATGCCGGATAATCGAGGCATCTCCACCGCGGCTCGATTCTAATGCGTCGGCAGATGCCGCGCCAGATAGGCGCCCACTAAAAGCATGTTTTGGCGGAGAAGTGGCACAATGGCGGCCTGGATGCTCTCCACAAAGTGGCTCCATCGTCCGGCCGTCCATACGATCTGGCTCATCAGCTGGTGTTGTGGTCAGCCCGCCCCCCTGTCTGGGTCGATCTCGGCGGCGGCGGCGGAGACGGCGAGCCCATGGTCTCACCCGGAGAGAGGGGACTTGTGTGAAGGCTGGAGGATGTTGTGACAGCGGGATCTGACTCCCTGACTCAAGTATGCGACTTGTTGTGGTGTAGTGGGACTGGAGAGTGGATCAGCCGGCTACTTATCGTGAAGAAGGCAGATAAGAGTTGAGTGGCGCGGTTAAATCCAGGGGTAATGTCTGTTACGAGTAGTGTCGGTTCATGTTACGGTTAAATGGTGTTCAATCCCAATTGGGTGGATTGACCTCAGAGCGGACGCAGACCCGAGTTTTGGGGGGCCAAACCCATGTCTGCCTCTCCTCCTGGCGGGGGGGGGGTGGGAGCGAAGATTATTTTGCTCTACAGACCTGGTGTAAACACCTTTTTCTCAGTGCTCGACAGACCTTGTATAAACTACCTTTTGGGGGGGGGGTGGGAGCGAGTATTTTTTCTCAATAGACCTAGTGTAAGCACCTTTTTAAATTTCTCCGGCGTTTGGGGGGGCAAAAGATAGTTTGGCCCCCTCCAGCGATTTGGGGGCATGGCCGGAATGCCCCCCTGCGTCTGCCAATGACTGACCTCACTGCTCTCTAGTGTTCACCAGACCGGTCTAGGTAACAGGTGACAGGGGGCTATCACTTACTCAACTCATTCAGTTGACAACCAAGTATTTTGGGTTTAATCCTGTTTCTAGGAAAACAAATATTGGAAGAAAATAATTTCCAAAAAGCATGATATACACAAACTGACAGCGGCTCTCCGCTGTTCTAAAAGGGAGCCTATGAATTTCTGTGAAAAGGCAAATGTCACAGTGTTCCACGGCGGGGTAAATTGCAATGGTTGAATCTGAAAAAGAAGAGTAACAGTTTATTCGAGGCTTGAAGAACAAAGCTCACTCAGGATGATAAAAGAGAGGTTTAGTTTTTTCACATCCGGTCGGCTGAAACAAGCTGCTGTCAAGTATCCTCAAACAGTGACGGATCCAGGAATTCATTTCGAGGGATGGGGCTAGGGAGCTCGAACCTCGCCTGCCAGTACCTCAGGCAGCCTCTCGCCTATGTATTAACTATAGGGGCTCGGACATTCCTGGAGGGCTTGAGCCCCCCCCAGTCCCTCGCTTGGATCCGCCACTATCCTCAAATACTGGTTAAGATCAATTACGTCAAAAACAACTTTCGCCTAAAATTTAGTATCTTCTAACACATTTACCATGACCGTCAGGTACATTTACCGTCATGTATAATTAATAGAATGAACAAAATTGATCATAACTTGATGGTTCGTAAATTATCAACCTTGATACGGTAGGAACATATACATACATAAGTGACATACAAGTAGTCTGAATAATATCTCATTGAGCCTTGTAAAATCTCTGTGCGTGCCATTAAATAGCGTCCATTTTTACGGCAGTATAGCTGAACCAAAAAGCTGAACGTTCCCGAGCCACGTCAGTGCGTGAGACCCTCCAGAAATAATAGATTAATCAGCGTCGTCCACCGGGCAGCCTTTGCCCGTCGTGTATAATCAATACCACAGCTTTAGTGGATGGATGGATGACATCCCAGCAGGATTCTCTCTGCCCGGTTTCGGAGAAAATTAGTCATCAGGCACCAATCAGGGCGTCCTAAGAGCGGGGTGGGTAGTTTCAGGACCATCCCTCAGCCGGGAGATGGTTTTACAATAGGGCACGGGGTGGCGATCAATGGTGGGCCGACACTGTGTCAGTCGGGATTTACACTCTCCTGGTGAATACTGAACTCACGGAAATTCCACTGAACACGGAGCAAAGAGCGGACAGCAGAGAGCTGGCATGCGGCTCAATGGCAGAGCCTGTAATTTTCTGCGTCGCAAATATTAGTTATTTGCAACGGGGTCTGGGTCGGCCTTGTTAGTCTTGCAGGCGTTCGGTCTTGTATAGTGTACACGAATAATATCGATGAGTCAGCTCCATAAAGTGGGAAACAGTCTGATGCAGAAGAATGTTCAAACTCCCCGGCCTTTTAGTCTTTTTTCTGTCGCAGTTGACTTTGGAACAATCCTTCCTCAGTTGTTTGTCATTTGATCTTTTCTTCTTTAACTGTGACCTAGTCAAACCAGTTTTGGACGGAGTATTATCGTTCTTGAAATCGAAATTTTATACAGCTGACAATTTTGATTGTTGTGAAACCGTACTTCTCGGAAGTCCTAATGCATGTATGTACTTCACTATTCTGAGGGTGTCATCAGTAAGAAAAACATAATATGTAAAAAAACACATAGACAGAAGGCAGATTTTAATCTCACCCTGATGGGATGGATTTGGGGATCAGATCGACTTATTTAGAGGTTCGGTCGGGACTTGAACCCGGAACCGGTGGCTTAGATTATTTTGATGCTATCCACTAAGCCAGCCATCCCCAGGTGATGTGATGCTGAGAATGGAAGGTTGACTATTATTTACATGAATTTCATGTCTGTAGGCTAGATTGCAGACGTCTATTAAGCTGTTTCTGGATGTGATTATAAGAATTAGGGTGAATTTATCTTGCCGTAATATTTGGCCCCTGCCTCAGAACAACACGCATATACTAATGTACTGGAATAAACCTTTAATATAGAAAAAGTTACCGATCATTGGAACCGAGCAACCCAACATCTATGCCTTATCCCTAAGCATACCTTAGCCCTGCGGAAACAGTTGAGTGTACCAATTAACAAGCAGGACTGCGCTAAGGTTGATGGAGATGACTGCCCTCTCATCTCGATTACTTGAAAAGTACACGGCCCTTCCTCGTTACACCCGTTTGTCTGTTCAAGGCCAACCCATTGGTCTCACCAACTTTAATCGTTTCTCAATCAAAGGAAAATATATGTCTGCGGGAGACGTCCCAGCGATAAATCGTAGCCGAATTACTATTCTAGTCGCCATTTCACAGACTTCTGATGGTGACCCTTGCCCGCACTCTGCTGGCCACATTTTGCCAGGGTAGTCCGCGACTCGACTTCTGATCAGCTCTACCGTCTGCGACACAAGCCACAGAATGCTGAAATCGTGTCGCCAAGATTACCCATAACCCACAACGCATAAATGTAATGCGGCCACTCTTCAGGCGGGCGTTATCATCGGCTTTTTGCCGGCGTGAGCGTTTTATACACCACTCACCGTGCACTCGGGCCGGTGAGTGGTCGTGAGAGCCTGTGCGTTCGCCGTAAAAACGGCCGGCCGGCGGCATCGACGACGTGACACATCAAACCGGACCGATGCAGAGCGCTGCTCCGCCGCCCCCGTGCGAGAACAATGCAGTGCACGGAGAGTGGTAGGGCGATAGGGGAGTTCTGATGACGAAGAGAGGAGTGCAGTCTTGGCTCAAGTGGAGCTTGCATCTTCACCAGGAAGGTACAATTCAGCGATGCCTTTGTCCAAGTGTGAACTAGCCTAAGCGGTAAATACTTCTCTGCATCTGAATAGTAAATACTTTAGAAAGTAAGTACTGTTACCTTCCAAAAGAGTAGAAAGTAAATAATTACCTTTTTAAAAGTAAATACCTTACTCTTGAGATTTCAGCTTGTGTTACATCACATTCTAGGAAATAAAGAAAATAATGCCTCGAAGACGAGTCCCAATGTCTAGAGTCACTCGTTCCCCATCAATAAAACAGAACAAAAGAAAAGAAAACATTGCACCAGCGAGAAACGCAAGTGGAGATGTCAGCGGCGTGGCTTCTCGAGGCAGGGGTGGCAGGGCTAGGGGAGGCGTCGTCGTCTCAATCGTGGCTACACTAGCTTGGGCGTCAGGGCCGACAGCTTGAGGGATGGGTACAGGTGGCCGCCGACTCGCCTGCATCGGAATACAATACCGAGCCCATCCGAGGCCCGACAGCCAGATTCGTCACCCATCGAGGCACCAGCGGCCGCCGGCGCTCTCGCGGGGGAGCCTGTCAGTAGGCTGGCTGGCATGCTGACCCGCTATTTATTCTATTGTCGACACTAACAAAGAGAAAAGCTGCCTCGCTGCTGAAATCAAAATGTGTTCAGCATGACCGTGTCATAATTATTGTTACAAAAATATCATAAAATATCAGTTTTCGTCTTTCAGAAATAATCATCCAGCGTTGCAAAGCTGCATTAAGGGGTTTCTATAAGAAACCCCTTCGTGCTTCAAGCTCACCCGAGCGATAAACTTACACGACTTATTCGCCCTAACCAGGCCCATCTCTCGCCAGCCCCCACGGTCCAACGGTGTGACCTGGTGGAACCCCGGAACGACAACCGGCCGGACCCGGCAGTAACTCACACGGCGAGTAATCACGTCTACCAGGGAATCCAGCGCCGGCTCCAGGGACGGGTTCCGGTTCCCAGCGCGGCGCCCCCGTCGTCGCATACAAGGCGTGCCGCTCAGGCCGCCGCCGCTCCGGTTATGTCGCCGGCGACGCGGCTGACGGGCGACAGCGCACCCGATTAATGCTAGGGTTTACCAGAAATGCCACAACTTGGTGGCGGCTGTGAGGGAATGTTACCAGAGCTTTGTCGTTCAGGGGAAATCTGATAACGCTTCGAATATGTCTGCTGATGTTTTCGATTCGAATGGGCTCGTACATGCAGAGTGGTGTTGTCGCGATTGTACTTCCAGCAGTGTAGAAAAGACAGGAAACCAATGCACAAACTCATATTTCTGCAATTAGCACGCGTGCCGCTGGATGGTGGAGCCGAATTCCTCCGCCCCGTACACTTGTTTTCCCTGAGTAACGCAAGAATTAAGAAAGGCAAAACAACGTGTGTATATTACATTAACCTGATCAATTATATAGATGTTTCCAATTTTCTAAGTCAAGTCATTTCGGGCGAGGGCCTCAAAACCTCAAATGAGTCTGAAGCGGCCTCAAATGAAAGTCTGCACAAACATTATTTCCAAACTTGAATCGAGAGATGAGGTCAGTATACGGTCGGGTCAGAGCATGGTCTATGCATCTACCAGATCGGAAATTTTGTTTAATGTCTGAAGACATTAAATCGGTGCCAAAAATGTATCCCAAACTTCGGATGCAGGTCGTCAGTAGCAAGGAAACCCCTGATCTTGCCAATATAGCTGGAAAAATTCTGGGGAAGGCCGAGAATTTTGATATCTTCCGAGCGGGGACTGGTCCCCACTGAGGTGGGAATAAGCCCTTCGACCTAATATGGATCTCACTCTCCTACCTAACCTTCTAATTTTTTTGAGGATTTTCTGATAGTGGGCTAAAATTTGTCTCCATTGTAAAAAAATAAGCATTCTGCTGACCTCTGGTGGTAAGGGGGAAAGGGGGAGCATTTAAAGTAAAATGACACCCGTAATCCCGCTAAAGCTTAAAATATTGTTTTCCCAATGACAACCAATAAAGAGACCACACAAACTTATGAACTGATTCAGTGTGACAGCTCGCTTAGAACCTGAACGGCTTTAGCGAAATATAACAACAATATGTCTAAAAAATCATTCTCTATCACAATGTTTTACAATGCTATGTACTGAACTTCTGCTAAAGGCGTACACATGCAGCAATATTCTCATCACTAGGCTAATTCACTTAAAAGGTATTACAGGAATAAGCCCGACGGAACAGTCGAAACCAAGTCTTAAGCTTGTGTGAGCTCCTTCTGGATTTCAGTTCCCTCAGCGGATTAAAGGAACCGCTATATAATTTTGATGGCAATTAGTGTGATGAACTTCTTTCTAACACACAACTTCAACGTGTCGAATGATGTGAAAGGACATAATCAATCGGAGCAGAGCGATTTACTGTGGCATGCCAAACTCAGTCAAGGAAATCTGATCCCATGGAGGAAAGGAATCGAGAGAATTCAATAAATGAAATAGATTCTGAAGGATGAGGCTAAATTCTAAGGGTTGAGGGCATGACAAGGCCTTTGAAACCTTGAAAGATGACGGCGAGGCAAGGCAATTCGTCTGCGACCAAGGTTAGAGAAGAACAAACATGTGTAAAAACTCCATACAAACATGTGACAAACATTAAACTCCAACAAACATGTGTGATTGAATACAGGAACATATCGCACTCATAATGTACACAGTCTATCATTGTCGGAATTTGACCCACGCCTTACCGGGGGTCCGGTGTCACCTTCGCATCACCGGGGGCATCGATGGCCCCCTTCTAACTCCGAAAATATGGGGCTTAGCGCAAATTTACAAAGTGCATTAGAAGGCTCGTGTGAATTCAGTATGATTCTACTTGCATATTAAAGCGCTCAGGTCAATGACTTGGCCTCTAGAGGTCAAGTTGGGTCATGATAGGCTATTTCCACTAAATATGTAATGCTTAACACCCATCCCGGTGGGCCTCCGAGCCACCTTCGCCATGGTGGGGATGGGTGTTCAAACACTCGGCCCCCCTAGAATTCGGCCCCTATACGGGACAGCACAAAAAACGCCAACGCTGGTGGCTAGCTCATAAAAATTCATGAAGAAACTACATTAGTTGCTTTTTGGCTCAGGTCAATATTGAGGCAAAGACAGGTCAAAGAAGGTGCCATGTTAGAGAAGGGTTTCGGGGCTTTAGTGTCTAACAAATTTGAGTTAGAATTATTGTAAAGCACCATTCGCTTCCTCTCGCTACGGCAAATCGAATGATGTATTATATGACTAGACTAAGTTTAAATACAACAATTTCCTGACCTGAGGTAAGGTCAGGGCTACTATCTGTTCTAGCATAGTCAATATCAGAGGACAGAAAAAGTCCGAACGTGCCAACATAGTTGGGGAAGATCTTCAGCTGCCGGGGAGTCTGTAAATTTTCTTTCTTCCTCTACTGCAGTATTTCTGTTCTTCTGACATCTGAACATTGTGTCTTAGGTACTTTTGATCTGTTGATTTTCCAACTTTGTGGACTATTTGATCATTGGGCATTTAGATAGTTATTCATCAGGACGTTCTGGCTTTGACGCTTTGTTCTTGAGGTCAAATTAAAATGTGGACAATTTGTTTGTTTATTTGTTTATTTGTTTATTAAACATAATCACCAACAGGCTGATGCCCACTAACAGGTGAAGTCAGGTATTAAAACTCTCTCACCAAAAACTAACACATAAACATAAACATGTCCGAAACACCTAGTGCTAAAAACATACAAATGAGTAAAATGGGTGTGTAAAATAAAGTTATTAAAATAGTTTGAGCTCATTACCTCTTCATATATTTGGTGCACATATACCTTGGTGACCTCACACTCTTAGGTCCCTTATGTACTCAAACGCGAGTCTAAAATTTTATAGGTATCAACAAAAAATCGGAGTTGATCATGGTCAAAACCTATTAGCAGATTTTGTATCCGGCCAGAAACCCCGAGGCAACCGTTTTACACGGCCGCGTGGCTCGGCGAAAGTCGCAGGTTGCAGGTCGAGCGGGGTGGAACATGAAACCAAAACAGTTCAGAAGAGTTTGAGAGGAAATTTTGAGGAAAATATTGCTTTCAGAAACAGAAGATCGTGTTGAACTCTCCTTAGCAAGAGACTGGACGCCGAAATTCGAAGAAGTGAATGGTAATTCAAGTGCGCAAGACTGAAAGATGAGAATTTAGCCACATCAAGAATTTGAACTGCCTACTATTTGAGCATCGCGTGAATTCACATATCTGTAGTCCTTCTGCTTCATTATTTTCACTGGTGCTAGCACTAGCAAAAAAACTGTTTTCAGCTATTCCAAACGAATCAGAAGCCGGGGCAACTATCGAGGGCGGTCGAGCTGGGTAGGCTGGGGATGTGTTTAAGTGAATCCGTTCGCACCGCGGTGGAAGAATTGGGGTCCGTTGGAGCTCGGCTGACAAGCTGGCGCACGCGTTGCAAATTGTTATAGAGCACAATGCAAAAAGTGCGCCGGACTCGTCTACACAGCTGCTTAGGTTGTGGACTCGTGGACTCTATTGCTTTGGTTGTGGATTTGAACCTCGCGGTGAAGAATTATTATGGCCTTGGTGGTAATAGAGTAAGAAAACTGGGACTGGTTTGGGGCGCATACTTGATGCGCGCACGCGCGGCACTCGGTCCATACTGGTTTCATATAATTCCTGTTATTTTCCAGAACCTTTAAAAAGTGGGGCCTGGAGTGGACTTTCAGCTGGGTATTGACTGATCAATGATCAAAATAGGTGACAGGGGGAGCATGATAAAATGATTTATTAGACATTTTGTAACATCCCAAGGTAAGCTTGCATTATTTTAGGTACCTACCTACCTTCCTGCAAGTAATACTCAAGTTTGCTTTGATAGCTTAAATGTTTCAATGGACACAATTGTAATTTTTACAGTCAGCATGTCATGCTGTGTGGAGGAAGTACGTGTATAATAAAATTTTCCTTGGTCTTTCACTCACCATCTATCATCAAGCTGAAACTGGCAAACTTTTAAACCAGCCAGTTTAGTTCTATGATTTGGAAAAATAAACTTAACAGCAGTTGAACTATATGTTTGAAAAAAATATATATAATTCGCTCTTACTCTTGTCGGGACAACAAATTTTATCTACTTATAATTTTTTAGAATTATTAGTGTGATAATGTTTGTTTTGAGTTTGTTTTAGACTACCTTTGACATTCTTGGATCAAAACAAAATTTTGAAAACAAATGTGGTCCGATATTGCTTATTTTTAGTTTTTTCAAATTTAGATTTTATGCACAGGTTTTGAATGCAAATATCAGAAAACCTATAAATACAAATTTTGAAAGCAATTGAGCATAAACTATGAGAGATATTAGGTTATACATGAAGGCCTTTACGAGTGTGTCAAACATTTATATGCCCATAACTTTTGAAATTGCCAACATATTTTAAATTTTTTTTTGTTAGAATCAGTGTCCCAGGCTACTAAGGAATATATATAAAAAAACAAAATTTTAACCCCCAATAATTTAAAAGTATTATAAAATTTTGAATTATTTTACACTTTAAACATAGTTTTCATGGCCTAAGGCCATCTAAACTAATTTTTAATAATATACACTCTAATAAATACGGTACTTTTATTACCTGAATGTTGACGAATAATAGCCATGTGCTCAGGCTTCTGCTCCACAAACTATAATTGCCTCTGGGGAACATTCCTCTCATCTCGGGGCATCAACTGATCTGAGTTGGGGAACCAAATTACTTCTTACCTCTGGTCAATATGCACATCAATTGACTCACGATAACAATCTTAATGTAATTGTGTCAACCTAAGAGCTTTATTGTCATTTCCTGCGAAGTTATTGACCCAAGTCTGAAAATCTGCTTAAGTAGCCCAGATGACCTTTCAGAGGTCACAGGTCAAAAATGTCATCATAAAACTAGAAAGGTGCCCAGTATATTGCCGTTTGGAGAATCTGAAGGTATTCTCCGCTGTATCTACACAAATACAGCCAAATTCCTGTTTTCCCCCATGCACTTCCAATCAAGAGGTCATGATCCGTACCTGACCTTAGGTCATCGACATTAAAAATCCCGGAATATATGCTGCAGTACTAGGTGGGTCAATTATGTGGTATATGTTTCAATTCGATCGATTCACCCTTTCGTTTCTTATGCCACCTTAAACATTTGTCCTGCACTGGTGATCGGACCTCAGATCACCCACCCTGAGAATTTTGGGGAAAGCTGCGGAATCGATCAAGGATAAGTTGTACCAAGTACGGTGGCGCTTTGCACCGCCGTTTTTTCGTGCCGCCGGAAAAAAACTCGAGGGGGTGTTCAAACACTCCCCACCCGGGGCGAGGGTCAAGAAACCTGGGCATAGCTCTCAGCCATGAGAGCTATTGAGATCTGGTAAAGAACATTTGACAACAGGATGCCAAATCTGACATTTGCAATCATTTTTGTGATTTTTGGATCATAAGAAAGTTTTCGCCATGCTTTGTCCACGGAAGAGGTCACCTAGTGTCCCGACCTCAGTTCACTAAATCTAAAAATCCTGGATATAAATTTGGTAAACCCTGGAAGGGTCATAAAGCATAGACAGTTTCAAACCGATCTGTCTAGGAATGTAGCCATTATAGAGCTCAAAAACTGAAGTGAGGTGACCTTGTTTGACCTCACCTGGTGACCTAACCTAGTGTGGCCTGGGGTAGAAAATTTCAGAGATGGTGGGAATATGATTGAGTGAGAGGAAGACCTCTCAAACGTGGTGCTGTGCCTCGCTGTTTTTCAATTATTATGAAAAACCTTAGGGCCATCAATGGCCCCCGGAGTGGCGAGGGTTAAACTTATAGCACAAAAAATACAACAACTGTGAACTTTGGTTACCTTTGGTGACCTGGGTATTGACCTGACCTCAAAATTGATGCCCGCAAACGTATTGGCTCTTGTTTCATGAGCTTTCGAATGATGTTTAGGAACTTGATTTAGTTCTTCTAGAAGCCGAGATACACCCTGGTTTTGTCAGCCTCATTAAAAAAGCAGAATCGCATTACATAGGTTCAAAAATGACATCATAAATCATTGATATGCCCTGACCTGATGCTAATTTGTTGTCATAACTTGTCAAATTGATAACCCTAGGAGCCTGCAAAGTGACGCAAGTCTCATTTGGATCAACTCAGAATTATTCGCGATAAACCGGGTGAGGGGTTGATCGGATCCCTCAGGCGGTGATGGCCTAGTCCTCACACATATCCTGTTTCTGTGCCACCTTCACCGTCTTAGACCTGACCTGGTGTACTCCGTATTCCAAAATATGCGCAATGAAAGCTCCATGGGCTATGAAAATCTAAGCAAGCGACACCATCAACCACTTCTGGGCCATATTCGAAAGACGGAAGGGGTTGTAGCAGCCATTCCCTCCTCCCTCTCGCTGTCAAGTCAAGGGCATAAAGGCCGACGATGTATTCTTAACTACTGAAATTCGTGTTTTTCCACTATCAGGGCATGCATTTCCTCTGAGGCGATGCCGAGGTTCGTAGACCAGACTCCTGAAAATGGCGTACACCGGTAACTCCTCGGAGACTGCAACTCAGTGAAGCCATCAGGACTGTATCCGGAGACTCGAGTGACGGACATGACACTAACCGCTCATGAGGCAGAAAACATGTTTCGTAATGGTGACGGAAAATCTGATCGGTTTATCGGGTTTCCTAACTAGCCATAACACGCGCATTGACGGGGGTCTGAGCCACCTTCGCTTTGACGGGTGGGGGGGCATGTACCCATCTCCTCCCCCTAAGATCTCGAGAACCACGCTAGGTAGCGAAAATGGTGAACGACGTTGGGTAGCCCATCTACTTCTCCATCGAAAATATTTGTACCATTTTTTGTCAGGTCACATTAAGGTCACTAGAGGTCAAACATGCCGTCATAGGGTTAACATGCAAATGAAGGTTTTCGGTCATTACATCTGAACAGGTAAAGACAGAGCAAAACGGCTTAAGCTATATGAATCCTCGCAGCAAGCCGAATCGAATAATGTATAATATGACCTTGCTAGGTCAAATCAAGGATTTGACCTGAACTGAGGTCATTTCAAGGTCAAATTAAATAAAGTGCACATTATTAGAACTGAAAAGACAAGGCAAATATAATGCAGTTAAAATAAACGCTCTATCACCCTCCGTTACTAAGTTATTCAGTTAAAACCATTTTTCCCATGTATTTACAATGGAGAGGTCATTGCTCGTGCCTGACCTTAGGTCATCGATATAAAAAATACCGGAACATATTTTAGAGATCTCGGTAGGCCCATTATGTGATATGAGTTTCAATCGGATAAGTTAACACTGTTCCGCCTTAGGCTATCTTAAACTTTTTTTGGGTCAGGTCACTTGACCTGTACTGGTGACCTGACCTATGACCTAACCTTGAAATTTTCAAAAATGTTGTAAAAATGATGAAAGAAAAGGTATGCCAAGTACAGCGGCGCTACGCGCCGTCGTTTTTATGCTATATTCGAAAACCCCGAGGGTGGCGGGTATCCGCCCCCCGGCAATGCGCGTGATAAGGCATGCACTGGAACCTGACGATATCAGATCTAAAACATGAAGCTAGGCTAAAATCTCTTTGGAGCATCTGCTCTTCTTTTTAGAAAAGTTCACCCACCTCGTGAATCAGCTTGTGTCTCGGTCCGTCCTGATCTCTCTCTCTCTCCTCTCTCTCTCTCTCTCTCTCTCTCTCTCTCTCTCACCCAGTGCAGCCCAGCGCACCTCTCCCAGAAAGCATGCCCCGGCTGCGACTCATCCCTCAGTTCCGCGGCCTCACAGAGTGTTATTAGCCTCGCCGTCTGAGAATGCCGGCTGAGAGGTGTGTTCGACTCCTGTCGGATTTCTGTGGGACATTGTGCTGTCTGTAGGTCGCCGGAGGGGGACAGATCTCGGTGGCGATACAGCAGCCATCGTTGGTGACCAGGAGACGAGAAACGACGCCCGGCTGGGGTCACACAGCGCGACGCAGAGGTGCGCCAACGCCACAGGCCGAGTCATCATCGGCAGGGGGAGCACGTGCCTCACTGCGGTCCAACGGCGACCTCCGCAGAGGACCACCAGACCAGCAACTGGCGAGAGTATATCTGAGGGCTAACGTGGGTAAAATATGTAAAGGTGATATATTTGTTTAATCAGATACCACATACCTTTATATATTTCTGGTCTCGGGGACAACGGACAGTCGGGAGCTGATGCTTAGTAGCACCAGTGCAGGATATACGGGTATGTCGACGATTGGGGGAGATAACATTGTGAAAGGCATACTATTTTGGGAAAAAATTCGGTGACAATCGGGGGATTTGAGGAGCAGAGGTGCAGAAAGTATACTGGTGTCACAAACTCAATGCGACATATGCCTCCTCTGTCACACAAAGCTGGAAATGATAATTTTATACTTGAATACTATTTCCAATATGCTGAATGTCATCTACCTGTCTCTTACTTTTGCAACTGACAAGGTTCAAGCACCAAGCCATTACCGCATGAAAGTATTAAACTGTGTTTTCATTTTTAATCATGTTTATGTTTTGGAAGGAAAATTTCCAATTATGGATCATTGTTTTCAGTGCTGGGATCATAACTATTATTGGCAACTCTGACTGCAGTTTCCAATGACATGCATTTCCTTTTGAAGAAGTTTCCATTTTTGGAAGGAGTGTTTCCAATTATGGTACATTTCCCATGATTAAATGTGGCAATTATCATGAAAATTATTATTGGAAACTAATCTATAAATGGGAGCGTACACCTACACACAATTGGGAACCCTGATCACAGCTTCCCCCCCACCCCACTGAACTTCCATCTCACATATCAACAAAAGGGACAAAATGTCAATGCCAACATAGGATTTGGATCTACCTAAAATGTGTTGGTAAAGTGGACCTTAGGTAGTATTTTTATAGCCAGACCAAATGCTTAAAATTTCCCCAACACCTGATTATCACCTGCCTGGTTGTTCCTTCTTGCAGTAAAAACTCTGAGGCAACTACCCTGCATAGATGTAAAATTATGTCTATTGGCCTAATAGGTACAGAGGTATTGAAGTCTCATACCAAAGAAAGATCCAGTGTATAAGTCAAAATCCTGCTTTAACTCCAGGCAGTTCAGTCCTGTGTGTTGCTTACTACCACTAGTAGTAAGCAACACAACCCTAACCAGCGTTTTTCAAAGTCTCTTTCTTTCTGAGATTTTCTGTGATTTTCTGAGATGAGAAGGCGGTCTACTAGGCCCCCTCTAGTGCACGTTAGTGCCAGGCCCTCTCCAGTGTGTGTTTTAACACTTTGTGGAGGACTACATTGGCACACATTTGCTATCTGTACAATATTGACATGATAATTTGATCATGAAACCTCACCTGAATTACTGTTGTTGCCAGTCTGCTGCTGGCGCCAACTCTCCCAACTTCCTCCAGCTCCAAATCTACCTAACCAATCTTGATCTAGGGCACAAATAAGGTAGGCACAAGCAAGCTAAGGAATGAAAACCAAGTTTGATGTGTGAAAGTGCATCAGAATCGAAGTAGCTTACATTCATCTTAGATGAGCCATGGGCAGCACTATTTATTCCAGCTAGTTTTAGCCTGCACTTATCTCAGATATACCTAATAAATATGCCCTATATAACAGAAGTAGCTTCCCACTTGTTCAAATTTTTTGGCAGGCTTTACATCACACAAACATTGCGAACTTATGTTGTCGCTGTTGCGTAGTTTAGGTAGAATTGCTGCCCAGCTATGTTTATTTCTTTCACTCACTTAGTACTTTTCCTAGTAGCTTTTAGGCGTAATTGATACTAAATTCAAAGAAATAGGGACCGCTAAATCGAAGATACTCAAACTTTAAATATTATTTAACCTGACAAAATGGACAGAAAAGTACTTGATAACGTATCTGCGTTATCTTTAATGCTTAAATATGCCCACAATCATGTATTTCTCGAAAATATTGACTGTCACATTTCGGGCATCTAGGCGGCAACTTTCTGGCAACTACTAACAATCGGCGCCATTGGGCTGCATGTTAAAATCTGGCAACTGTGACAGCGGTTTCCGGGTTTTCTGCAGCGGGGTCTCTCGTTTTAGTAGAAACTGAACACAGTACCAATATTGTATCACTGATGGTACGCTGTGCAATTGAAGGACAGAGTTGCTAATTAAAATATTCGCTACACGCTTCATTCTGTATTTCGAAAATGTGTGGTTTGATTTTGAACCATACTGTCACGATCGCTATTTTGTCACACTTATGACCTCAACTATCATAAATGTGTCACAAACTCCATAGCCGAGTTGGCAAGTTTCTGACCTCTGTTGAGGAGAGAATTTCTTCGCTCCTCACGTGGATACACGTCTAGATAGCAACGTTTTTGTTGTGGGAGGAACTTATTGGCGGAAAAAGTAGCAAATGAGGAAAATTTATTCTTCAGTCACTAATTAGGTTAACAAGAGGCTTTGCAACACATAATTTACAGAGGAGGCGAAAAGCCCAGTGAATAGCATATATGTCTTCTGGGCCACCGGTCCCGGCTTCAAGTCCCAGCAGGGCGTATGAATAAGTTGATCTGATCCCCGAAATCCCTCCCAGCAGGATTGGAGTTGGCGACGCCTTACAAACTTGGCAGTTGGTGCGTCGTTAAGTGCACCAAATTATTATTACTACATAATTTCTAGATTATTCCAACAATGACTGATGTATTCCATAAATTTTTACTTATCAAATGTGGAAGGATTAATGCAAGGACTTAAATTCGGGACTTACTATCTTCACTAACATGGTTATTGTGTAGCATTACATAGCGTTTGTATTGTGATTTATCTATGGGGAAATAAGTATATTCTTCACTTTTCTCATGTCCGATGTCTGAGTTTCTGTCAAGACAATGATCAAGGAGGATGCGACATACTTAGACATAATGAGATTTGGACTGAGATGATGAAGGTGATAAAGCACGTAATGGTGATAGCTAGATGATAAAACATTCTGAAAAAGCTGGCTTACATTAATTCTCCCTAGAATTCATAACTTCCCGAGAAATGATGTGTATCAACACGCGCAGTGGAGAGGGGTCTGGCGTCAACGCGCAGTGGAGGGGGTCTTTAACAGGTCAAATCCTTGACTTGACCTAGCAAGGCCAAATTATATATCATTCGATTTGGCTTGCTGCGAGGATTCATAAAGCTTAGATCGTTTTACTCTATCTTTACTTGTTCAAATGTAATGGCCGAAAAACTTAATTTACATGTTATCCCTATTACGGCATGTTTTGACCTCTCGTGACCTTAAATGTGACCTGACAAAAATGGTTCAAATAATTTCGATGGAGAAGTGGATGGGCTACCCAACGCCGTTTACCGTTGTTCGCTACCTACCGTGGTTCTTGAGATCTTAGGAGGGGGGGTACCCGCCCATCCTCGTCAAAGCGAAGGTGGCTCAGACCCCCGTCAATGCGCGTGTTAAGTGTCACCCTGAGATCTAGGAAACCAATATGGCTAGGAAAAAGCCCGTTTGGGGAGGGGGTGGGGTGGTGGTGGTCGTTTCATAACTTATGGTAGTAACTTATGGTAGTTTCATTGACCTAGGTGAATCTCTTCAAGGTCAAAGGAGGTCTTAAAGGTCAAATCTGGGCCGTGCTCAAGACCTCTTGGGATGTGCCGTGATTATGCAGAAAAAAATCCGGAAATACACCAAAAGTTGACTGAGATCATAGAGGGAAGAATCCTCACAATGTTTTCTGAGATTTTCAGTTCAAGTTCATTCAATGTCAAGGACCTATGACTAAACAATATGGCATATTCCCAATAATGTACAATATAACTGCACTATGGTTGCCTTTAGGCGGTAAATGAGGGTTTGATTTTGAAAAGACCTTTGACCTTGACCTTGAGTAGACTTAACTATGAAGGCATAGTTAGACATAGTTTAGTCCAGGGGGTCGAAAAACCTACCATTCTGCCATTCTAAATAGTGACAGCCCAAGGTAGGCAAGGTGACAAAAATTTGTTGGCATGTTCCTTCCAGACAAATACAGAACAAATCGCTGAGATTGCCTTCTATAATTTTAGCTCGCACTGTTTTTCAACACTAGGATGGTCCATGAGTGTCCATTGGTTTCCTAATGACGCAAAACGTGTCACATTATGCAGCTTGGTCTGGTGACACATTTATGGTTTGACATTTTCAATGGTGACACACTGAACACTTTTTTGGCCCCTGGTTTAGTCATAGGCGTGGCCATAATCATAGTCAGTCATTATTTTATAGCATTAATATGCTATACTGAATAATGGCATATGATCGGAGTACTGGGATCAATGACCCTGACCTGTGACCTTTGACCTTGAGTTTCATGTGCTTTTCCCTTGACATATAACCTGCCTATCTGACGTTATCAGGTCACACCTCGGTCTACAGTGCAGGCGAACTGGTGCGGCCGCGCGATTGTGACTGTCTCAAAACATAGTTCTGACTTTGAAAGTCTATAAGTCACAATATTATTAGCCGATTTTCAAACTTCCTGCACCAATCAACGTGCTCATAAATTCTCTCAAATGTGGCCGAAAAGCGCTTTCCGGCAGCGAACAGTTTTCCGTCCATCTCGGAAAATAGGACCCCCTCCACTGCGGGTGTTAAGGGTGGACTGGTAGATCCTGTTCCCATCGATCCTGCGCCGGGCGCAGTTACCAACGGACAGCAGCGCGCAGTCGCTAGGTTTGTAGAGACTGGGAGAGGCGTGAGAGCCGTGCTTTCAAAAAGAACTACACCCATGAAGTGCTGTTTCTCCGTAAAAGGTAAGCTTCCGGACAATCGAAGTATGCCACCAGGTATTTTGTTCGTATGTTTGACGCGCCTCTTGCTCACTTAATGCCAAAAAGGTGCTGCATTATATTTGAATAGTCTATTGAATGTGATAAATTGAATAATATAAAGTTTAAATATATGTTTGTGATTATAAAGCCAGCATATCTGCACAATGAAACAAACACAGCTCATAGATGCGTTTGGATGTAAGCATTTCTCAACATCTTATTAAACCAAGGAACAACATCGTGAGCTCTCTTTCCATGCTTTAATAAAATAATTAAGACAGATTAATACTATAAAAATCAAAATGAGGCAACAACGATATCCGAACAAATAAAACTAGCCAGAATGTATCGGAACTTCAAGTAGAAGCTGCTGAAACTCCAGTGCACTTATGCAAATGGAAGTGATGCGGTAGCTACCACCTTTTACTGACGTAGCTCTGCGTTTGATTTGTGTCTTGAGCTGCGTGACATCCAATGTGAGTGCCAGTGGCATAACCTATGCCATAAACCAGTCGCGGCGACGCGCCTCCCGTATTGTGAATAGATTTCCATAAATCCCACTTATCGAAATCCGCTCCCGTGACTGTGGTATTTACGGCTGCATTAGTCAGTGCCTTACGACAAAGTCCAGACCGTTCTTATCATATCTATCTGCCGCGCCAGTTAAATAGTATGCAAACGTATCATTCACGACGGCAGTCAGGCCAATGGCGATGACATCAGCAGTCAGGTCAGGTGCTGTACTCTCTGCTTGCCATGTCCGGTCGATGCAGCCATTTCTGGGTGGCGGGAATTTCGATCGGATGCTTCAGACCTTTCACAGACACTCACTGTGATCGCTGGTTTGCGTGGAATGCATGTGGGAAATGCGCTCCTCTCTGGACCTGACACGAATCTCTCAGTGATGTATCACTGGGTGATGAATCACGACATCCAGACTTAAATTTTAAGGGTCTGATTCGGTCAGCTTTTGCATAAATGCGAGCGGGCAAGCAGGTGCAGGAGTAACAAGTGTCACACATTGCACCGCCTTTTTATTACGTAGGTAAGTCAGTATTAGGGTAGAATGAGCTACGGACACAGCTTTGAGACAAATAAATCACAATTAATTGGCACGGATTATTGATGCTTCTCACCTGGAGATATATGAGAGATGCTTTCTTTAACTTAAGTTAATACTGACGTTCTCTCCAACGTATGCTATAAGAATTGTACGGAAGCTCTTCTCGTGGTGTCCCCACCATTTTCCAAAATATAATTTGTTCTACTTAGAACTAAACCTGAACATTTGATAAACTGCGCCCTCTTGCTTATAGCCCTGACACTGCACACAGCTCAACAGCCTGTCTGGACCAATGGAAGCAAAAGAGACCATCCATCGACATCTCTGTCGTTTTTGTCTTGCTGACGCCTCTTTGGACTGCTGGCAGCCGTGGTCAGTCTGGAAAGCATCTATAACGGCGTCGTCTGTGTCACCAGGCGCGTCAGGTCGCCTCTCACCGAGCTCTCCAGCAGCTCCACAAAAACGCGCCGCCCTGCCATCAACAGGACGCGTCGCTGGCCGCCCCACACCTTTCTTCTCGTGGACGGTCGTAAAAACGCCGGTGCGTCTTAATCTGGGATAACGTGGCTCAGGGGAAGCGGGACGGACAGGGCGGAAAAGGGTGGGTTGAGGAGGTGTCGGAGTGTCCCCGCTCCACCCAGAGGTCACCGCGTCGCACGCTCAGTCTGATCCTGTCTCAGGCCTGAAATGTGAGACTGATGTGTGAACGGTTCACAGGGTGAAACTTGGGAACATTGAGTCCGACTCTGATGGAGTGTTATTGACGTATGATTGTAAGATGTTATTGACTTTTCTCAACCCTCGCCCAGGTGGGGCGGGTTTAATAACCACCTCGGGTTTTTCGGACGGTGTCAGGCGACAAAAGCTCAGAGCGTCGCCGAGCCTGTCACACCTTATTCTTAATTCATTCCGCAACTTTCCTGAAAATCTTAAGCTTGGATCATCTCAGGTCAGGTAAAAATTGTAGGTCAAGCGACTTTATCTCCAATTTTTTAAACATAGCATAAGGAGAGATGGAGTTGGTGTTTCGATCTACAATCCATATCACGTAACGGGCTCACCGAGTACTGCGACGTACTGAACGGGATTTTGTCATACCGATAACCTGAGGGCAGATATGGATCTTGACCTCTCCATTGGAAATGTATGGGCGGATGCAAATTGGCCGAAAACCAGATACCAAATCTAACAAATCTAGTAAATCTACCAGATAGCAAATCTTTCTGTAGATACTGCTCAGAATAACTTGATATTTTGAAAAACCTCGTCTCATTAAGTAAGTTTTCAGACTCATGCCAATAACTAGGCGGCAAAGGGTGATAAGGCTTTTATTTTGATGTCATCATGGCTAGATCAATCATCTTTTTTGAGTCGATGGATATGCGTATTGACTATGCAGGTTAGATAAAGATTTGAACTGAACTTAGGTCCGATCATTTTTACATTTCTATCATGGTCATATCATATATCACTCGATTTATCGTAACCGGAGGAAGAAAATGATGTCTAAAACCTGACTCTAACAATATTCTGTCAGCCGCAAGAGCCAAGAAATCATACAATGTCACATTTATTGAACTGTCATGGAACCAAGATTGACCTTAACCAGGAAATGACCCACATATATAGTTTCGCGTTATTGATCAAGGGCCTGAGGCCCACCCGGATGGGTCTTTAGAGATTCACTGTTACTTTTCTCAAACTGTTACAGAGAGTGTCTATCTCAGTCACGTTTTATTTAGCAGTAGGTAGATACTCATGTGCCCCATTTTGATAGTGCAACGAAAAGAATCCATCATACTAAATGCGTGTCCTTTAATATTGAAGTTTTATTTCAGGTAGTAGTGCTTCGATACAACATTTGATAAATACATAAATAAAAACAGCATGCTAGAGCACTGCAAACAGTTCAGGAGCCAGCTTACGGGGCCACCGTAGTGGTTTAAATCTGAAATGCAAACTTAGAGTACTGAGACCAAGGTGAGACCGCTTCTTGAGCAGCTCACAGCAAACGTTATCCCAGCAGGCCGTTGCAAAGTTCTGATGAGTTATATGAGTTATCGGCGAAGAAACACGGTTTATTCACTAGCAGCATTCACAATCGATTCCTGCTCCAACCACTACTTTTCAGTAGTAACTCATGGCGTCTTTACAACCGGAACTATTATCACAGCTACTAAATCATCGGCCCATTTCCATGCAGGGTCGTTATCGACAGTGCGTCGCTGCGTGGTTGGCGGCCCGGGCGTTAAATGGCGTCGAGTCTGCAGCCGTGGGACGGTGCCCGTCTCTGCTGTGGGGCACGTCGGTCTCCCTCTCAGTTCTCCTCTCCACGCATCGCTCCACCCTGCCCTGTCCTCGACGCGTCCCCTCGCGTGGCGATCACATCTTGACGAGGGCACGCCCCGTCGGCGGCTTTCAATCGGCCGCCGGAGCGGGGGCGGGGCGTCGGTCTCGACCATTTGTTCACGACGTCAAGGCCGCAGGGACTCGCCGACAAAAACGGTAACGGCGGACGCCGCCGTCGCGGGACCGTCCGCTCCGCTGAAGATTCGCATCGTCGCATCACCCCCAGACAACCCGCATCTGCATATAGTCTCCGCAGCCGTGTCCCGCCGAGCTTTCCAGATAATCAAATGCACTTTTCCTGTAGTAAAGGGGATAATCGGATTTTTCCTTTTTCTGATGTGAAATCTGAGCTAATGCTGGCATGGGCTCATACTTTTTCAACGAAATGTTTTTATAGGAAGAGAACACCAAGAGTTGTATTCCATCTAAAGAAAACGAAGCATGTGTAGTTGATACTCCCCGGCTGATCCATTCTCAGTTAATGACAGAGACCGTTCGTTCGTTTGCTGGATTCCATCCAGATATCAGTGGGCATTTCAGGCATCGATCCACAATACACGCATATATGTTACCATACACACACAGCGCACTAACCACCACACACGCGAGAGACCAAGACACACGATATGCATAGGTTGAAGTAAGTCTGATCATTGTGACTGGCAGCTGGCGGTTCTCTGGCCACCTTCCTAAAGCTGGCTAATGATGTTGCGTTTACGACGGAAGGTGACCAGAGATGCAAAAGGGCTGCGGACGCTGCGAACGCCGTCCGTGCTAATTTTTTCAGCCGTGCTAATTTTTGGGTTTGAAATGCATTCTGGTGCTGGTGCAAATATTGGTACCCTTGCTGGTGCTGATGTCCTGGTGCGGAATATGGTGCACTAGTACGGGTGTTTGTGTTAGTTCTAGAGCCAGTGCTGGTGCTGACGCCAGTGCTGTGCTTTTGCTGATGTTGGTGTTGGTGCTGGCGATGGTCTATTTCTGGTGGAAGTGCTGGTGCTAGTGCTGATGTTGGTGCTGTCCCTGGTGCTGGTGTTGCTAGTGCTGTTCATGCTGATTCCGGAGCGGATGCTGTTTTAAGTGTAAAAATGAAAGCTTTATTGGTTTTAGCATTCTGAAATGTTAAGGAAATTTTAGCATTCTGAACCCTAACAATTGTTTCTTGTTGAGCTCCCATGCTAGAAACATTTAAGAAATTTGGTTCATAGAAAGTGCTAGCACAGATGCGCTGAATGACAGCTGACAAACATGTCTACAACTTTTAAAAATATAACTTATTGTTGCAAATATTTACGTTGCTTTCATGAGAAATACATTTTGCCGCAATTAAAAACAATTTTGTGCTCATTTCTTATTGAAAACATTGTGTCCGTGCTATTTTTCTTTTTACTTCTTGCATGTGTGCAGGTGGCAACTCATTTCAGATCTTCGCCCCCCGGTAAGTGAACGACCGTTGTGATGCGGTAAGACGAAGGGCCGGTAGCTAGAGTTCACCTCTTGAAGAGGCGCCTCGTTTCTCTGATCGACACCTCAATGCAGCTGGCCAATATATTTTCTTATTAGATTCAGAATAACCAACAACCCTTAGGGTTTTAAACATTTTAATGGCGTTTCTCTCTCAGCTACAAGCTGAGCTGATAGAGACGCCATTAAAATATAGCTACAGGCAAGAGACAAGCTGAGATACCGCACCAGGAGCCATGCAGCGGAGCTCTAAAACAGCTCAAACCCGGCCGGGCAAGAACTAGGCTGCAAAATTGCAGTATGTGTGTATGTATGTATGTATGTTTGTATTTCAAGAATCACCAACAGGCATGGGCACCCACTGACAGGTGAAGTCAAAAGGTTTAAAACAATAAATATCGATACAGAAACAGTCACGGTCGATCGTAATTATCTCCTGTCACATAGGTATAAAACAAAGCGTTTCTTGAATTCGATGCCACTTTGATACCACACATCTACATCGCGGATTTCATTCAAAAAGGCGTTGCACGCCTTCGGTATTCGGCAAAATAAACCGTTTCGGACGGTATTTATCCGGGCGTACATGACATGAAATGTAGCTCTGGTGCGGAGCTGCCGGGTGGGCACAGCCAGTGGGAGCTTAGAAAGCAAGAATGGAGAGTCTACATTATGGCGATGGACATCTCTTATAAACATAAAATCCATCTGCTCTCGTCGGGCCGCTAAAGAGCTCATTCCACAAATAACCATCAATTCCTCATACTGGAGTGAGGGCCCTACCACTCGACATCGAGCACACAACTACATCAAAAATTTATGCTGGATACGTTCAATCCGTTTCATGTGTACGTCAGCTGCTCCACCCCACACCACGCTAAAAATTCCAAAATTGATCGAACATTGGCACAGTATGTGCTTATCACAGATTTTTTGCTCCGTTCATTGAACGCTCGCCCGTTTTTTTCCGGTCTGCAAAGACCTCATAAGTTAGCCCAAGGCCCTATTGGCCTTGCAAACAGTGGTGTTCACGTGTATATCAGTAGGTGAATATCTTAATGTGGGAGCGCAGCAATTAATCGGTTCGAAAGTGCAGCATGTCTTAACCTAGGAAAAGTCGTAAGGAGTAGGTGTGATATTGTGAATAAGGAAACACTGATTTCTCTCTGGCAGACACAGGACCACATTTTTGTCGAGTTTGATAAGATGGTAACAGTCTATAAGTACCTACCTGCGGCAGATAATCAATCAGGAATGACGCACAAGCTTTTTTGCTCGATATTCTGGCAGCCAGTGGCAGTGGAGGCTACGCTTCACCGGTAGGAAGGGCAACAGGTTTTTGGAGGAGCAACCGTCAAATGACTAAGTGGCCAAACAATGTCACCAATTTTCACCTGAGCAGGAGGAATATCACAAAGCAGGGACCATTTCGGATTAAACCGATTAAGCGTAAGGTTAACACATTCGCTGGGTCCATGGTGTCAGAACGTTCCCATTGAGGCGGGCTGATCGGCGGAGCGGATGCGTCGACACCCGATACCTGGAGTTCTGGGTCTGGCGCTCCTCGGCGGCCGTCGCCGCGGCTCCGTCGGCTTTGGGTTCGGCGGTGGGCCGATATCCGACGCAGAAGGTCAGCGCCGCGATACCATCGGCCTGGGTATGCCAGGCTTTCAATGGGGGGTTTTTGCGTAAATTCATCACAGCCATTCTGTTGGCATCGCCGGGAGATGGATGAAAAAAGCGGCGCTCTCCGCCCGATCTGGCCTGTTATTAAACAGCGCAGGCGAACTGTGTTCAATTTCGGAACGACTCCATCAAATCCAGCATTCCAGCTATGCGCCCGGCGCAGAGTGCTCCTCTCTTTATAACTGACTTTGATAGATACATATTTCATAAAGTGCTTCCTCTACATCAAAATATCTATCGACGCCAGGCATGCACAGCTATGCACCAGCTGAAACTTTATGAAAAATTAACGGATATCTGAAAGTCATTTGTTCGAATAGACTTGGTGTCACATTCACTAAACCCCCCCCTCCCTGCCAAGCGTCACCTACATTCTGATCCTTGTCACGCTTTATCCAAAATCAGTGTCAAAAGGGGGAGCCAGAAGCGCAATCACTGTGCTTTCTGTGTCATTGCAGTGGGCACCAGTAATCCGCCAATGAAGTCTCCTTCAGCACCTCTGGCAGGATGGCCGGATGGTGGGCCCGTAGGCCTGGATTGCAGGGGGCGCAGCACCCGTGGAGCTTCATCACGAACTTCGAGCTAACTTGGTTCAGTGGTAATGCTGGATTTTCTGTTGTTTTTCAAACGTGTCACGGAGCTTTAAATAGCTGACTGGGCAACCGGTGGCATGGTGATGATTAAATCAAATAGGTAAATTGCATTTCTTCAACAGTGACAGTTGGTTGGTGTGTGTTAGGTTTTTAGGACGCCTCAGCCACCAGGGCCATCGAGAGACGGTCTGTTGGTGACAGTTCCCTTACGCACAACAGCTTTCGCCACATTTCGAGGGCGAACACTTGACCTGTGGACGTTTTGATGGCACTCTTACCTTTCCACAGCAAACAAACTAGTATGGAAGAGGATCGGTGCACGTGTGAGAGGAAAGAAATGACAAAGAGCAGTGCCACCTCCATTCATCGCACCAGTCACCCAGTTAGAAAGCAGCGTCACCTAACTGACGTCGCCCCCGCGTCGAAACTGGACTCGCGCCCCGCTCCCTATCGAAGCACACATCTGATTATAAACGTCCAGTGACAAACGGTGGACCGACCGCGGTCTCTCCGAGTGTGGTGTTAATCTGATTCGCGCTTACCAATCAGAGTGGACGAACGGCGTTGCAGCAGGTCCTTGATGGTATCTGTCGGGTTGGGAGAGGGGGAGGGGCGCGGTGGGGCAGACGTGACCGGGCGAACACCACGCCCCCGCCGGGGACAAATGATTACTGAGTCACTGGACGTGCCCGGGATAGCAATGGCGTGGGCACTGTAGCGCGTTAGAGAGTGTGAGAGAGAGGGGGAGGTGACATTCGATTAACACGAGAAACTGGGATGTTCAGGAAGACCATCTTATGCATTTCAACAGCACAGCAAATCAAAATCATTGACTTTGACACGACTGAAGTAAGTTCTGACTTGGGAAGAAAATTCACAAATTAATTTCTGTGCCGCCGTCTTCAGTAATACGAGATTCATCGCCGCCAACCCCATCACGGATCAAGTCACGACTGCGCCAAATCGGGGTGGAGGGCGCGAGGGCGAGGCGGCCACAGCTGATGTATACACGTGACCCAATCTGGGGTCGTGCACGAGGGGCGATAACAACGCTTCAGGTCCCAATAGCACCGACAGGACCGCCCGTCGGCTTCACCACAGCCACAGTGGCGCCCGGACGGGGCGTACAGAGTAACGCAGCGGGCCTCATTTGCACGTGCGGTGCACCACACCCCGGATGGTCGAGACCGGCATGGGGTCGGCACTGGCGAGGTTGAGACCTGCAGTGGTCTGTTCGCGCTGTGGGTGTTTGCTGGCTGATTCAACTACGGAGGGCGAAGAGAATATTGGTCTGAACAGTTCGATTCTTGTGTCGCGTGCGAGGGAGAGAGGGCGACTGCTATACCGCTATTGTATTGTCACACACACACACGGTCTCATTACACAGATTCAGACCCTAGTTTTTAGATAGTCACACACAAAGAAACTGTCTAGTCTATCTCAGCGTGTCTCACAGAAACAATGCAAATTCATTTTTCTAGGGATCTCGCTTACAGACTTGCAGACAGAGTTTTTGATCATGTGGCTGAATCGCCACATAAAAATTGCTTTGTTTGCCGGATACATGAGCCTTCTCAGCCGTAACTTGAGCACCATTGGCTTCAACCCAGCAAACTCTACTTTGTCTTATATCGCAAGCCCAATATGAAGATTCACGAGCGCAATGCTTGCGTATATTTCAGTATGCAGACATCAGTGCCGGGGGAACTATATATAACGCCTAAATCAGTGTTTGAGCATTTTGCACGGGAGAATTCGAATGCATAACACTTAGAACATTAATGCAGCATCCATATTGAATGTTTGTCCAACCTGAGTCAGTGTTTATTCAATGCTGATATCTCTAACTGAAGCGATACCACGACACTTCACTCCTCTGATTGAGAAGAAATCCGATAAAACCTAATAACTTAGTGTCTAGAAACTGCTATCTTACCGGGTTAGCACTTCATTTAAAACCACATGACCCAAGCCTGTGTGTGGTACAAATAGTAAGCGCAGCAAGGCTTAACCCTCGCCCCACGAGGGGGCATCAATGGCCCCCTAAGGTTTTTTCAGGATAGCAGAAAAACGACGAAACGCAGCACCGCGGTTGAGGGCTCTATCTCTCACTGCATTACATTCCCACCATCCCTGAAAATTTTTACCCCGGGTCACCCAAGGTCAGGTCACCAGGCGAGGTCAACCAAGGTCACCTCACTTCAATTTTGAAGTTCTATAAAAGCTACATTTATTAGTCGATTGATTTGAAACTTGCTACATTTTATGAACCTTTTTCAGGGTCTACACGGTCTATATCCGGGATTTTTCGATTTCGTGACCTAAGGTCAGGTCACGAGTCGACCTCTCCCATTGGAAAAGCATGGAGAAAAGCTGTCTTATGATCTAAAAGTCACAAAAATTATTTCAGATACTCAGACTGCTCAGAACAACGTTTTTGGACACCCTTTCACGGATCCCAGGGGTCATATTTGCCCTTTGACTTTTCCAAGGCCATCCAAGGTCACAGTGTCAAAAAAGTATTTTAACAATAACTTTTGACCTAAATAAGCTAGAGCGCCGACACATACACCATCGTGTTTGTCATATCACTGGCTTTCATTTGATATACGGCAAGGTCACTTTCTGACTTTTCGTGACCTCAGGTCACATTAGACCACAAGGTGACCTCTAGAGGTCAAACCACTGGCGGAAGGTCTTTACATTTCACATAGCGGAAAAGGTCTGGCAATTTCCTATCAAATGTACTTAATCAGATCTCAATAGATCTACTGGCATAGGTATTATGCCAAGTTTTCTTAAGCATTGCATATTTGAGTGAAAATAGCCTATCGTGACCTTTCTTGACCTCTGGAGGTCAAACCATTCACCTGAGCGCTTAAACATGCGAAGTAATTTCTTACTGAATTCATGCGAGCTTTCTAATGCACTTTGAAGATTTGCGTTAACCTCCATATGTTCGGAGTTAGAGGGGGCATCGATGCCCCCGGTGGGGCGAAGGTAGCGCCTGAACGCCGGTGGGAAGCGGGTTAAGACATGGTCAGGAAACGAACGTGAACATTACAAAGGATTGTTTCTCCGTATTGATGGTATGGCGGAGCGTATTTCCATAATAGGCCTAATGATCACAATTGTTAGCGGGGTAGAAATGAAGCACTATCATTTTAATTACTGTTCAACGTGGCTACTCGAAGATGAAGTACCAATTTTCAGTTTTTTATTCGGATGTGAAACTGATTATTTAAGTTGCCCCATCCATATTCTATCACCATTGCTTGATTACATGCAAATACGCTGCTTTTCATTGGATAATTTTTGAAGCAGGAGCAGCAAAATGGATCAAAAATAAACTAAAACAGGGAACGTATTATAAAGAAGGAACAGACACTTGCATGTTGTCAGACTGGACTTCGTGTCATATTTACACGAATCCCACTTCTTGAATTATACGGAGTAGCCGAAGCTGCCATAGCGATGCAATGTTACACATGTGACGGGAGAAAACAAGTGGTACAATTTTCACAAAAATAAGGTATGTAATCAATAACCGAGCGGGAGCAGAGCGTTCCAAAGGTCTGCCCATCTCTTGCACATAACATTTTGGCAGCAGGAGAAGCAAAACAAATCAAGAACCACATAATATAGTGAGGAGCATAATAAAGGAGGATACATAAATTGGCTCGCAAATGGGTACGAAGATCTACATCGTAATTTTTCTCGCATGAGCAATTTCCACCGTTATTCCACAAATCAAAAATTTCAGATGAGCTTTGATTTACAATTGCACATTCGTGCATTATTCGCATATATTCGTATTCGTATATATTCGTATATTCGTACAATCCCTAAGCGTATATTCCAGCTCCATAACGGGGAAAGCACGGAATACAAATATTCAATCAGTGGTGTGTCATCGTCCATAACACCATCAAAACGACCACATGATGAAGAGCTCCTCATCTAGTGCAACCGCAACCGGCCCTCTGGTGTGAAAAAGACTCACTATGGCCATCGCACGTTCAACACGAGCCGTTGCACACGCCACTGTCCAGCTCACGCACCCCGGCCGACCGAGATCGCCGCTCAGCCGGAATACTGCCGCCGGGCATAATCTCTAACTGCAACCGCGCTGGTGCAAACAGCGAGAGCTATCTGAGAGCACAGGCAATGAGGCGTGATTTTATCGGTGTTTGCATTCGACGCAAAGCCCGAGCTGTTCAGACCCGGCTGAGTAATCAGACTTAATTACAGGGTCGATTTTTACCGGCGTGCTGATGTAGTGTTCGACCGCCAAGACGAAGACTGATTGCTTCCTGTTCGGGAAGAGGAATGTATACTTGTGGTGCATTCAAAGGCGACAGTGCGGCGTGCGTTAACCAGTAAAGTGTCAGGAAAGAAGTACAGCTCCATCGCTTCCTGTCAGGGGCGCAGCTATGGAAGCGTGCCCCTCCCTCCATTTCAAAGGGGCGGGGCAAGCCCTTGATCATTAAATGTTGTGTCCCCTTTGTGCATGCACCCCTCAGCTCAAAGTGCCCTATGCTGCTGTATCTGAATTATCTGGGCTCCACGAATCTTAGAGCACTTGAGCGGAGACCGTGTGGCCCTTATTTTTGCTGGGGGACCCAGTCGAAGGTTATGGGCACTGAAAAGAATCGGTGCATTTGATCTAAAGGTCACTGTGGTTCCAGTATGGAAATTCAGTGCCCCAAAAGATAGCTGGGAACCCATTCGTCGCTAGAAAGGGCAAGGAAGAAGCCAGGGGGCACAGGAAAAGGAGGAGGCACATGGCCCCTGACCGTTACCCAAGTGACCCTCAACCACATGCTTGTATTGTACGGTGCTTTTCCGGAAAATGCGCTTTGCAGTGGTAAATCCGGATGCAGGGGCATAGCCAAGTGAGGGGCGGCAGGGACAGCCACCTCCCTCCCCTAAGGGCCCCAAGGGCCCTCCTGAGGACACGGTTCTGTAACAAGCAGGGCCATTTTCACCCATCAGGGCCCTTTTGGCGCTGTCGCAGGGGCTCTTTTCGGGGCGCCGCCCCAATGAGCGAAATCCTGGCTACGCCCCTGTCCGGATGTCAGGAGACAGTGGGCCACTTCCAGAGACGCAGCCCGGCAGCACGGACACCCCTTGCCACCACCGGTGTTCAAGTACCCAACTACTACTGCAATATGTAGGCACTTGTTTGCAGTGGGACTTGGCGAGTCGAGTATGGAGTACCATACTAATAAATTCACAATAGGTTTTGGATATATACTTAAAGTT
The DNA here is from genome assembly GCA_034440635.1 of Lepas anatifera. Classification (NCBI taxonomy): domain Eukaryota; kingdom Metazoa; phylum Arthropoda; class Thecostraca; family Lepadidae; genus Lepas; species Lepas anatifera. Next base: position 1,197,081 of record JAOTON010000333.1, read on the forward strand.
GGTTACACGCGCATGATCATATCGGCGTCCACTTGAACCAAACATTCGCTCTGCATAAAGGATACGGCCTGATACTTAGTGCAAAAAGACAATCTACAGCTTAAAACGGGGATGATGCATACCACAAAGTGATGCACGAAATAATTCACTAGAATATAATCCAATTCACCTCTTCTCACTATTTAGGTCCCTATTACCATTGCCGGATCCAGGGGAGGCACTTGCCTCCCCAAACGGAAAATCTCGGGGTAAACTATGTTTTGCCCCCACCCCCCAAGCTGTCAATATCCTTTTTGCCCAGACTCCTTTTTAGTTTATCAGCAAGGGTTTAGTGCTTCAACTTTCAACTTCAAACGGAACCAGTCAACTTCAGTGTAAACATTCAGCATTGGATAGCAAGAACAAGCATCTTGTACCCCATGACGTTTTTTTGCATATTGACTCTTGGGTGGGCTCTTGGGCTCCAAAACCTACCGTTCACTGAAATTGTGTCATACTCTCATCGCGTGACACTTTTTTTTTTGCTTATTGACTTTGGCTTTTCTCCCAAACCTACCTGCTAGATCCGCCACTGTACCCACCATCACAGGATCTTAAAAGGACTATTAGTCGCATAGAGCTTGTCCATAACCACTGCTCCTTTTCTCTCGGAACTCACATTTCTTTGAGCAACAGCATTTCATAAGCGCGTTAGTTTTTGAACGCACGGATATCTTCTGCCAAGTCTCGCTTCCCAATGAGCTAAAATGTTGGCGGCGGATGAGGAGACTTCCAGAAGGGAGCTTGGGCTCGATACCCGCTCTAAATACAGGCGGCTTCTCCGAAAATGGCGAGTCTGGAAGGAATAAAGCGTATAGTCTGGGCTTCCGGCATGCTCCATCACCTGGCTATTTGCTATCTTGATTAAAATCACATTATAAAGGTGTCACATTTCATTTTATTTCGCAGGCTATTATACCAGGGCAAACCTCGCCTCGGTGGGGGGGGGGTATTTGACCACCCCCTCGGGTTTTCCCGGCGGCATAATAAAATGGCAGCGCAGCGTGACGCCGTACTTGGCACACTTCATTCTAGATCAATTGCGCAGCATTCCCAAAATCTTAAGGCTGAGTCATTTCAGGTCAGGTCACCAGTGCAGGTAAAATAACCTCACCTCCAAAAATGTTTAAGGTGGCATAAGTAAAAAAATGGGAGAATCTATCGGATTGAAACTTATACCACATAATGAGCCCTCCGAGTGCTACAACATACATTCTGTGATTTTTCATATCGATGACCTAGAGTCAGGTACGGATCATGACCTCACCATTGGAAATACATAGGAAAACAGGAAATTGGCTGTATTTATGTAGATACAACAGAGAATGCCTTCGTATGCTCAAAACCGTAGTGTCCTGTGCCCCTTTCCAGGTTCATGCTGCAATTTTGAACTGTGTCCTCTGAGAGGTCATCTGGGGCTATTCAAACAGTTTTCAGACTTGGACCAATAACTGCAGGAAGTGATGATACAGCTTATATAATGCTACCATTACGTTTTGGTTGCTATTGCGAGTCGATCGATATGCATATTGACTATGCTAGGTTGAAAAGTGACCTTGTCCTGACCTGAGGTCAGGCCATTATTGTGCTTTGACCTAGCATAGTCATATTTCATTATTAATCATTAGTCATATTTCATCATTAGCATATTATAATCATTAGATTCGTCGTGATGAGAGGCAGCGAATGGTGCCTACAAAATCGTTCTTACACAACTCTGTCAGACGCTAGAGCCCAAAAACACTACACTAGCATGCAACCTTCTTTGACCTGTCATGATCCCAATATTGACCCGAGCCAAAAAGTGACTGATGTAGTTTCTTCATGAATCTGTATGAGCTATCCAACAGTTTTTGCGTTTTTTTTTCGCTAATCCGCATAGGAGCCGAGTTCGAGGAGGAGGGGTGTTTCGAACCCTCCTCCCCACCAGAGTGAAGGTGACTCGGAGGCCCACGGCAGTGGGTGTTAATAATAGACCCTACGTACAAACAATAAAATAATCAAATTTCAATTACTGACTATTTCTACCAGTACTAAATTTAGTTTCCTCCTATCTCGCCAGCTTTTTACGGCAATAGTACAGCAGAACCAGGCGCCATGCATTTATTTCACGAGAGCCCTTATCAGAGCTCTCATTTGGCTTTGGTCTTTGCAGCCGACAAAGTGGCTGATACAAGAAATGTTTGGCACAGTTTTTTGTTTTGTTATTGACATATAAAATCCATCTGTTGCACTGAGCAGCAGAGTGCGGCGATTCGGCTCGACAATGAGCAAGAATCAATCACCCCTCGCTCGAGCATTGCATTTTTCACGTGAAAGCCCTGCGATGAATTGGTGGGACATTCATCGATATCACAGAACCAATAAAGGGACATTGATAAGCAACAAACATTAAACAATCTAAATAATACGATCAGGTTAAGCATAAAACAATCAAGGGGACTATCGGCGATAAAGGAATTATCAAAATCCCAGTATTGCTTGTGCAGTATTTCCTTGCAGATATTGCATTGCACGGCCTCGCAAAAGCTACAAGCGGAATTTCACTTTTAAAATGATATCAATAGACCAACATGAATAAGCTATAAGAATCACCATCACAGCCGTCCAGCCTTTCTCTGCCGCTCAATATCCATTAGCATCATCAGCCTCTGTTATGTTGTGGTCCTCGACTGCTCTGCTCGTCCTCAGCAGGCCGCTCTCCACCGGTGCGGTTAACCAGCCTCTGAGATCCGCCCTCACCTGCACCCAGCATCCGCACCCACCGACACTCAGCCTCAACCATCATTGCCAGAGGGTAAGCTTTCGGGTCTCACTCGCACCAAGGGCGAGTCAATGGCTACGAAGAGATGGTTCCGAGTCAGTTGGTGCCGGACCGCCG